>OW971895.1:7202500-8402500 GCA_943193645.1 Acentria ephemerella
TATGGTCTATCACCTGTATCCAAAATTGTATTTTCTTAGACATTTAATTTTTCAAACAACCTAGTAATTATTTTCGAATTACTTATTGAAACAATATTTTAAACAATTTGAAAGGCCTTTTCAGGCTATTTCAAGCGGAGTTATCTATCACTGGCCCCATGAAATTCATCTCAATTGATGAAACCCGAATTTTGGTCGTAGATGGAACTATACAATAACTTCTGCATAGTGTGTGTTTAGCTAAAAAAGTTCCGAATATTCAAGCTTATTCCATTAACCCAGAAAGAGTTATGCCATGGACATTGACGAAAAAATATTACGAAGAAATACTACTAATATTATCTGTTGTTGAATTTTCTATTCTATACCCGTGAAATATAAATATTAGCTTCACTAGACAGGGTCATGGGTGTGGCTGGAAAAGTCAACATTTAAAAAGATAACCATTCTGAAACCACACCCATTTCACTACAGCTTTCTCAGGACACTTGATACGTTGTATATGATTCTCGCAATGTCATCGGCCCCGGCTGACACCAGGCTAACTCAAATGTCATTCAACTCTAAAATATAAAGTTTTGTAATTCAAACTCAAATGTTCAACATATTTCATATCGACATGATTTAACTTTTTGTAATAAAACTCAAATTGGTAATGTGGTATTAACACTTGCTTGAAAACAAGCCTTTACGGATGTAATCATGAACTGTTTTGTTTAATAGTGTGATTCTATTCATTAATAATGTGACAAGACAATGCTATTGATTATTAATTTTTTAAATAAGATAAACAGGTCTTTGAAATTGGAATGCTGGAATTAAAATAAGCATGTGAACTGTGAGGATGATAGAAAATTGAATGCTTATGTGTGTGTATGTGCGTGATGTGTGTGTACCCATCTAAAGCTATCAATATTTGTATATATATGATTAGCTAGCAAAGAGTTCCTTCGATCGATAGAAAGATGTTTCTTTCAATTTTCAATCGAGTGGTTCTGGCTGTGGCCGTTTTATCTGTAGTGCAATACCAATAATTTATTATTTGTTAAACATTAAACAACCTTAAGTACAAACAAATAGAAATGAAGACTTTCGGAGTGCTTATCATTTCTAAAAAAATCTTTTAAAAACTACCCAAAGAGAATAACAAACTCTTCTTATCTTATTTTAAGGATTAATACACGATGAAGGGGCAGTTTTACTATCAAGACTAACTGAGATAATGAGTAACGCATTAAAAGATTCTTTCTCGACATTGTAACTACCGAGGAAACGTTCATTAACTTTCCAATTTCCCACACGTTAGTTTGTGCTAGCGTTCGACTTAAACGGATGTCAAGTTTGCAATACTAAGTAATTTCGTAGTTCTGAACAAATTTAATGTTTTCTACACAATATTAAGCGTACACTTGAGGCACCTTACATGTGATGAAATAGGCATCAGTTTGCAATGTAATTTCTTTTTTAGTTGAAGTAGAATGTTGGCTATTAAATTCCCAGTCCCACGCAATGCTTTGCATAAATGCATTGTTTAAATCTTAAACAGTTTTTGATTAAGTCATGTGTTACTGGGTAAACGTTTATGTAATTTTATCCTTATTATATGCCCAATGAAGGCTATCTATTTGTTGGCTTATTATGTAAAGATTTTGATTTTGTTAAGATTCTTCATTTATTTCATTAAAAAGGTACTTAATTAGTATCTACACAATGCAACAAGAATTTAACTTGTTGCAATGTGTATATACTAATTAAGTACCAACTGATTTCATTTTAATTGATTGACGTGAAAATTCATGGCTCATAAAAAACCTCATATCATCACCATAAAAAAAGTTATTAATACTTATAATATGTAGATAACCGTGTAAAGAGCAGCTGTTAAAATACTTTGAATAATGTGAACTACATATAACATTGACGGTATTGGATACCTTGAAGAACCCTTATCTTATGACCTAAAATTATTTCAGATATCAGAGAGTAATTATTAATTACCTCATATTTTGAATAATAAAAACGTTACAAATAAAAAATATCTTTTTAAATACTTTTTTATTGCTTAAAAATTATCGAAAAATATATGTCAAACGTAATCAAATGCTTCGTTGAATTCTGTTAAACGATATCAAAGTTGCAACCACAAAGTTGTATCAAAGTCATTGCAAAGGAGACCGCGGAAAACAAACAAGCGAGTTAAAATAAACAAGAAAACTTCAGCGAGATGCATTTATAAACCGGAACGGCGTGTGATACGTCACGTACGCACAGGCCGAACTGGTCTGTAGGACAAGGTTACGACAATAATATATGGGGGTACTTTCTTATTTTTAAAAATTCATATTCATTACCAACTAGTTGACTCGGTGAAATTTGTTTCACCGACGAACTACCACTAACGCCATCTATGAAAACAAACCCAAAGTAGAGATGGAAGAAATAACAGTTTTAATGTTTAGCATGACAGTTAGACGATTTTCCATACAAAAAAGTATTTAGAATATCCAAAGAATCTTAAAATTATTCTAAGTCTTATCTTTTTATAAGGTACAAGTAAATAAGCCAAAGGCATACCAGTGCGACATCAACATGTACATAACACTTATTATAATTAACACACTAGCAAGGGAATTAGTTGCGTGACACTTTCGTGGTTTCTTGTCGTGTTGTTACGTACTAATTAACCTGTGTGTATAAACGCGAGTTGTTACATATTTGAGATTGACCTATTTATCTAAATATTTAAGAATTGACTGAAAATCATCATGTACGCCGAGAGACGTCCACAGCTGGATACGGACCTAAACCAAAGATTTCCAAAACGGTCCTGCAACCTGCAAAAGGATGCAGACCGAGAATTTGGTAAACAAGAGTCTCGATCCACCTTGTGGGAGTTCTACCAACACTGCCTCTCTCGATAAGCAGCCGACAGTCCTTGTAATGTGCCTGCCCACTACACTTCAGGATCGCTATTCTTTGGGTTACTCCGGCGATCCTGGTTATGGATCCTATCATTTCTTATTTGATAACTTTAGGAAACTTTAGAGCCTTCTTATGAGGACTATTGCAAGCGGCATCATTGACGTCTCGGTGCAACACATACGTATTGAAGTGTTTCGTCTTGCAACATTGCGGTAGATCGGCTGAGAATATACTACAAGGCTTCCTGAGCACTTAGCTTAGCAGTGGAAATTTCTGGGACTTGCACATCAAGTTGGACTATTTTTTCTTGTTAAACAAACATATTCACGGAATATCAAGACAATTTGTTACTCGTAGTTACTTACATAAGCTACACAAAATATGTAATAGGATTTCTTGATATTGCATGCCACTATAGGTCATGGTTACCACTTCCAATCAAGTGGGCCAGCTGCGTGTTCAGTAGTTCAGTCCTGACATAATTAAAAACGTTTCGCTGGAAACAAATATATCGTCAAAATGTTTCGCTAGATAAATTATGAAGGATAATTGAAAAATCGGCTCTTAACCTTGAATTTTACTAATCTTTTGTAATAATACTACAAACTGGGTGGTTTTATGGATTTTTAAAGATACTAAAAAAGGTAGTTGATCTATTTGTATGAAATAGAATACCTTAATTGTGACGCGTACTCAGAGCCCCTAAACAATATAGGAGCTTTCATGTTTTTCCCCGAACACCGTTTAAAATTTGGATGTTCGAAATATAAACCTTCAACCCAGAGGCGGAAAATATTATGGTTCTGTTTTATGGTACCAATAGTAGGAAAATTGTAAAGACCATGTTACATATAAATATTATCCGGCCTGCCATATCTTCTTAATAAATTATAGAAATGTAAATAAGGAAACTATACTCTCAGTATTCATATCTAGCATTTTGAGAGCAGATTTTTTAAACAGCCGTGTAAGCTATATAATACGACAGTGACAACAATCTCAAGAAGACGAATCGTGTTACTATTACAAAAACCACGAACACTCTTAGCATAAAAATAGTTTACAAGTAGAATCACGAGACTTTATAGTTGATTCCTCAGCAAATAAAGTTGCATGTTATAACCACACCATGGCACCACTTTAAACAGATTTATCGAGGTTCATGTCATGGGCGAGTAGTTGTAAAAATGTTCTTTTATTAATCTTTCTTACTAACATCATGCTATGTCGTGTCTCCTAACAATCTATGGATCCTTGGTAATAAAAACTTGACATTTTCATTTTATTTTTCATAAAATCCTTCTGCTTAGAAAAGGACTTACTCTTTGGTAGGAAGAAAGACACAAGGGGTTTATTCCATAACATCATCACGCTATAGCCAATTGCGGCGTGATGGGTGTAATTGGTCGCTGATATAACACCTTTACGTGGCTTCCGAAACACGAAGGAGCTCAGGATAATAAATTTGTGCGATCCATCCAGGGACTAACCGTGGCACAATTTTCTTTATTGTCGTAATCGAACCAAGAGTGCTCGAACTACATTACACTAACGAGTTCCTGGTAGGTAACGTAATAATTCATTACGTAATTGATTCCTTCTTAGAACATGTTGAATGTTGATAAATCAGCGAATGTTTTTCTTAAGCCAGGAAATTCAAGACTTATAATTATGTTGACTTCGAAAGTAAATAAAAAACAAAATAGGCGATGAGAAAGTTAGTGCGTAATATAAGCGTCGCAAAATGGCGTAACCTTGAACTGTAGGGGTGAAGGGGGTCTGGGGACTGTCTGGATCTGATTATTTTATCGATTTTAATAGTACGTGCCACGATGAATTTTAAGCACGTGTACTTTCACTTTTCATTGGGTTGAATCACTTTTACTTGGGAGTCCTTTCACCGTAAAGTTTAAACCAAAGGTATATTATCTACTAATATTACTCAATTATAATGTTGCAGAAAAGAGCTTTCAATAACTTTTCATTGTCTTTTGTCAAAATATCTATAAAATCTACACAAACCATTTATATTACTAATTCTTAAAGTAGCAGTAGCATTTCTGTAGCAGCTACTTGATATACTAACTACTTCTACGTTCCTATACAATGACAATAAAGTTTTAAAATTTTTCTATTTTTATAAGATGCTATAATTATGTATTCATGTTAATATTGATTCTATTTGATTGATAAGTTTGATATTACTGTTTAGTATTATTTTTATATTAAGCTCAGCAAATGATTCGACACCACCTGATGATAAGCAGTAGAGGAGTCCATATGTGAAGATAGCTAGTGAAGCATGTGACATACTATCCTAGTCACCTGCACTTTGCCGGCCCAAAAAGTGCTTTTTCACGCCTCTTTTAAAGGAACCTAAGTTGTATGAAGGAGGGAATACGTGTGCCGGTATGGAATTCCACGCTCTAGCTGTGCGACAGAGAAAGGAGTCACAAAATCTCTTAATGCGCAAAGTAGACGTGCTAAGCGTGGTACGTAGTAGACGTCTTATATTTTGTATGGCTTTTGTTTTGAATCAATGACTTTGTTGATGTAACTATTAGGTAGCCTTGATCTTCGGCGCGAAGCCTAGCCCTACTCGCTGGGGGTGAAAAGCGGAATTTCTTCGGCAGAGCGCAATGGAGATATGGGGAAGTTTAAGCGAGTATTCCCAGTCGCGCTTTGATGAAGTACAGGCTGAGTCTCACTGACGCCCGTCGCTTAGCCCGTGACAGGTAAGTCCTTAAGCGAATGCCTTCTCGAAGAAAATTATCCTCGTAACTTACCATAACCAGATCGTTTTATTTTTCTATATGAATTGACACTGTGCCTTGTAACGCTTACCTGTAACAAAGGAAAAACATACTGTCAAAGAGTGTTGAATATTCACTAGCTTTTATTATCAAAAACGAGATGCATATCTCGACATTGTTGCAAAGAATAAAGACCCACACCACAAGTACACAACCGCAATAAATGCAGCTATCAAAGCGGTATTTTCGATAGCAGCTATCAATTGTACTGATATCAAGCCCGCTGCGAAATACTAACGATGAAATACTTAAATAATAAAAATTTACATTCGTCTATCATTAGTATAAGTTAGACAAAAATATACTTTATTAACTATTCGTATTATGATCTATAAATAGAGAAAAAAACATAAGATTACTTCATGGCTTATTGCTAAAGAAGCTATATTTATATATCTTAAAATAGTAAACAATAACAACAGTAAATAATTATAGAAGGCATGTTGAGAAATGCTCATTAAAATTCACATTTTAAGATGTGTGTTACAGTCAAAAAATGGCATTGTTTTAATGAAGTTGTTTTCTTGTTCATTTTTAATATATAATATACACATATATATGATTTCCACCAGCAGACCTACGACAGGAATTTGTGAATTAAGTAGTGGACGCAGTTGCATATAATTTACAACTAAATAGATATATACTATTACATATAAATAAAATTTTATTACTAAATTATTAAATAAATACTAAACTGATACTACATTAATTTTAATTTTAATGTGTTAGTCTTAGTTTATGTTATGGACAATGTAAGAAGTAAAATTATTTTATTTTACTATTTATTTCTTTAAATAGGACAGATCTTTGTGAATATATCGGGATATGATCGCTGTCCTTATCTAATCATAATGAGAGAACGAGTTAGAGCGAACGGATTAAATTTCGTGTTTCATGACTTTATCATGCCTATCTAACGTTATAAAAGTCCTGGAAGAAAACTTAAAATATGTTTACTCAAAAACACACATTTTAAAGATTCTGCCAAGAATTAAAAAGAAGTCAATTATAATTTTAAAGTAATCCCAAACGGTACTCCTCGGGTCAACTGGTCACATTTGAAAGGCAAATCTTGGTATCCTTATCCTGGAGTCAGCGAATTCACAAATACAGCAAAACAACGAATGCAAATATATAATAAAATAAATGTAATTAAATATAGAATAAAAAGTTATTCGTTCATAAGAACTTACAAGAAATTTAGTAATAAGAGAAGATATATGTTAACTTTTGCTCGGGATGGGAAGCTCAAAACTCAAATAACGAACTTTAACTAATTCTTCGCAAATTTTATATTCAAAACATTTATATTACATAAAAATGTGTGTGAAAAGTTTTTGGTAATTTTAATTTGTGTAAAACAAAAGGAGGAAGAGAAAATTGATAACGTTTTGTAAGTTTATTGCAAACGTGGAATCTGTGTAGATAATTAATTAAGACGCCAGTGCGATTACAAAAGCCGAAACAGATAAAGAAATAATATATCCAAAAGTTGCAAAAACCGATTGGAGCAACATGAAAATCACAAGAAACAAGTAAGAAAGTACTTACAAGACTAAATAGGGAAGACAGGAGAGATATTTAATCTATTATTGAAGGTGAAAAACAAAATGGTAAAACCATTGTAATTAACACTAAATAAATCCTTAACACGTTGACTGCCGTGTCGGCCACCGGTGGCCGACACCAAGTTATTCCAATTGGGCCGTGTACACCACCGGTGGCCGACACGACATACCTAACTTTAGTTTGTCATTCGGTGCCGCCGGTCACGCGCTATGTATAAACTACCATTAAACTTGGCCGGCACGGCCTTTTTCTATCTTATTACGATTTGGCCCTAGGATATCTTCATAGTTCTAAAATATATACTCATAAATATGAATACATATTTTACTACTAGCGCCGCGTCCGCCACCGGTGGCTGACACATCAAATAACACTATAATTCAACCAAAAATAATCTCAAAACGAATAAAATAATTGTATTTCGACCTATTATGTATGTATTACGATAAAGACATTATATTAAATTAAACCTAAAAACATAAAAACATTTTTTGGACATTTTATGAAAATTCTATCGGCAGTCAACGTGTTAAGGAAAACTCATTAACATAGATTTTTCCTTTTGTTTGTCGTCAATGGTCATTTAGAAATAGGTCATATTTACGAAATATGACCTATTTCTAAATGACCATTCCGCCTTCCACATGCTCGGTTTAAGTAAATTACCAACGGATGGTTTTACATTAATATGCCAGAATTCAATTCAAAATTATGCTCATTGAATGCAGTAACTATCTATCTCAAAAAATTATACATTTCTTTTACTACAAATACTAAAGAAGAAGAGACTAAATTTGGTTTAAGTATAAAATAAATCCGGTGTCAACGACCCCGGTTTACAATAAAGCACAGTAATTGCCATTCAAGGCCATGAGACTGAATAAGTTTGCAATGCTATCCTTGAACGACTCGGATACATATTTAATACATGTTTATGATTACCGTACTTGAATTTGTAATAGTACCTATTTATAATTTTTATAAATAAACTAGCTGACCCGGCAAACGAGAGCCACCCTTATAGGGGTATACAAATAGCATACGACGTCATTATCTCAAACCTAGATACAACATATTCAACAACAAACAAAAACAGACTTTATTATTAATAAAACAAATATTATTTAAAGTTATTTTTTCTCGAAATCAGATGTATAGACCATATTAAATAAAATCTTAGTAAAAATTCATAGAATCCATATTCTGTTGCAGCTCCGTAATGCAGTCAACCGAATCGAAAAAGTCTCTTCCAATATGTTTTTATTTCTAGTCAAAACTTTGAAATATGTTGCTGAATATTGACAGAATATGCTTTATTGTACACGATAAATTACAATTACAGACAATTTTATAGATGCTACATTGAACAAGAGCCAAACAAGGACCTAGACGACGAACACAAAAAATTCACAAATATCAGTCGAGCCGTTTCGGAAGGGTTCGACAACTAGCACTATCAGACGACGTTTTTATATGTTAGATAGCTTAATTAAAATTCATCTTAAAATTATTTTGTATATTTTAGGTGAAAACTTATAATTTTAAGTGGTAGACATAATTACACTTAGTAAAAAAAGCAGTATATCTCTCTAATCTCTAACAGACGCCGAAAGTTGTGCATATCCCAACCTAGCCTTTCATTTACATATTTCAAGAGTTAACAAGAAAATAGTGTAATTCTTAAAACTACCGCAATTGCAACAAATGCAGTAAATGACAGATAAATCACGTATTTAGAATTACTTTCATAGAAATTAGAACACATTGTGATGAATCCTTCTCAATCTAAGTATCAGCAAACCCACTATTGTGAGCAGACATTTGTTTTCTTGAGGAGGAATCAGTTTACAGAACTACCTACTTAAGCGGCGGGTGTGTAGCAGTTGCGCAGCACCATTCCATATCAGCACTGGGAATACCCCCTAAAAACTCCCGGTAACTCCACTGCCCTTCGCTGGACTGATGCAAATTACGTTAAGGAAGCAACCAACACCCGCCTTCTCACCTTCTTTCTCCTGCTTCCTTTCCGCTGCCTCCTTATGCCTGAGAACAGACTCACAAATGGAGGTGATAGCCTCCCATATACTCCACTCCATATATACCACTTTAGCAGTTACCATGGTTGCAAGTGAGATATGACCGCCGCACATACCGGCACCCGTAAGGCCAGGCCGAGCATTCCACAAGGGATTGTGAGTGGAGTAGACCTATTTAGTAATACTAATAAGTGGGCTTTAAATATCACAAATTACTCCATTTGCTAGAGCTTACTGCAATCCCCTTTGATATATTACGCCTATCATTTAATTATGTAAGATACAGTTTATCTATAATAAATAAAACAATACCTACCGCTGCTCTTGAGGCGGGCTTTGAAGGTCAAACTTGTTTGTGTACAATGATAACACTATATTTCGTATGTGAAACACACAAGGTTTAAATTTGAATAAAATTTTAATTTGGTTTGTTATCGACACATTTCAGATAACGGAATCTGTTATCTTGAAACCGGTAAACTATGTAACAGAGGTTCATGAAAACATTTTCTTTATAAATAGACTGCAATAATAATATGTACCTAGTGAATTTCTCAGAGATTTGTTAGGAAATGACAGCTCGAACACATCAGTCTGTCTCGTCATTGGAATTGCTACTCGAAACATTCCAAGCGGATTCTGTATTAGATTCAGATTAATTGTCTCCTGCTTATGAACTATAGATATCGACTTCTTTTATTATTATATAGTATTATAGGTAGGAAACACTGGTGGATTAGAAGATGATGTTTAGTTGATTAAGTTATGATTAGATAAGTAATTAGATTAATTATTATTATAAGTAGTCTGATTTAGTGTTAAGAATACCTAAATATTTTGTTTTAAATTGTTATATGTATACATACTGATAAAACCTTGATTAGAAGCTTCGAATAGATGGAACCCAATACAAAAAACAAGTGAGTTATATCATCTATTATCACACAAAATATTTTGTACAAACCATTATGGCATAACAAAAATATTGTTTGACCTACTCCCCTCTTCTTAGTAACGAGACACTCAACTAATTATTAGCTATATGTTGCGACTGGCTAGTTTTTGTATAATTCCATATTTGTAATTATATATTTTGTCTTTGTTTTTGAAGTATACATTTTGTTTTTCCCTCAGTTTAAAAAATATACGCTCATGAAGCAGACTGAGAGTTTCATTTACAACGCTATGTTTAAAAACAGTTTATAAAATCTCACCTGGTATGCCTTAAACAGACGCATAAGAGCAATTTGATACCTCCGTTCTACTTATCTTAAAACCGGGTATAAATCTACTAGACCGAAAACTCAGCACACCAATGAAATCTGATATAAGTGTTAGAATGTTGCAAAAACTAGCCCCTTTTAAAATATCCGAGTCGCACTAAATGAGTAACGGCTTCAGATTACCGCTTTTCATTGACAACTGACAAAATTTGTCAATGTTATCAAATAAACACATGAATAAATAAAACAGACATTCCAGAGGTCATTTTGATAGTAATATGAAAAATTTAGATTTGCCATTCACAATAAGTTTAACAGACAATCTCACAAATGGTAAGGATGTTAGATGGGTATTGTCGACTTGCGTGTCGATTTATCGTTTGTTAAAAATATTAGAATAGCTGTAACAATAACACGCGTTTAAAAATTTCATGGTTGCTCTCGATTTGCCTGCTATCCAATCATCAGATCCTGACTTCGTGACAATTGGACTAACTCAGGTATAGGGGTTTTGGGCCTACACTCTTAGATGATAATTAATGTTAGTATGATAGTCGGATAATGATACAACCAAGTCGGGTGTTAAACGAACGCTTACTTTATTATCGATATACAATAACAAACATGATCAAATGCCAATGTCAGAAGAGCAATTATTCCTTATATGAAAAAGCTTGTGCGGTAAAACGCATAGGAGTATTGTCTATCGAATAAAAAATGTTTTTGAAACTCGGTTCTCAATTTACAGAGTAATCGCATAACAAACACAAAAACATACAGTCTAACCCAGAGCTTCCGCTTTTGTTAGTCTGTTGAAAACCAATAATAATAAAAATATATGCAATTACTTTCTACATCATCTTCATCGTCATCATTAACAGCTTATTTATAGCCCACTGCTGGGCACAGGTATTCATGGGAAAAACAGATTATTTTATTAATGAATAATTAATTGCCAGCGAACGAAAATATAGCTTTAGATAATGCAATATGTGACATACTGTCCTAGCCACCTCCACCTTGGGGAATCAAAAAGCGCTTTTTCACGCCTCTTTTGAGGTATCCCTTGTTGTTTGAAGGAAATGCGTATGCCAGTAAGGAATTCCTCTGGCTGTATGATAAAGAAAGGAGTCATAAAATGGGTTCCTTTAAAAGAGGCTTGAAAAAGAACTTTTTGGGCCGGCAAAGTGGAGGTGGCTAGGGCATGCTGCACTAGCTTTCTTCACATATGGACTCTTCTACTGCTTATCTTCAGGGTAGAGTCATTTGGTGAGCTTTTTTTAAAAAAAAATCTCTTTGTACTTTTACGGGAATAAAATATTTTCTATTTGAAACATATAGCACATGGCGCTCTGAGCCGGATTTTTACTAATATTGACTTATCGTCGATTGTCGATATAAGTAAATCTTAGAAAATTAAATACCACTCTTATGTATACAGACGCCGACAATAAACTAAATATTCAGTATTTTTCTCTGTGCACAGAACATAAACAGGCAACCGGCGTCAATGCGGCGGTCACGAAGGATAAAAATAGCCGACGCTATACCACGTTTCGATACGATGCGTGTGTGCAACGGTACAAGGTGTAAGCGGTAAGTTGTGTAAAACATGATCAAATTACGTTAGTTGTGTTGCTACGCAACGTTAATGTGATATGAATGACCGTTCGATAATAGCCCTCAGCCTGAAGTACAGTAAGCAATTTACCCCTAATTTGTTTATCACATCTACTGTATGCGATCGTTCCACAATAGAATAATTGCAAATGACAAACGATGAAATAAAATGATCGCAAAGGTTTTTATTAAAAAAACTATTACCAAGTTGCTACATACCGTCGGGGATGGTGCAAATCCGCGAAGCTACCATGGCCACGTATCTACACAAGATGTAGTTACTAGTACATCTTGTGTAGATACAGAAATAAAAAAAAATTTCTGTATTATGTATCTAACATAATACAGAAAATTAATTTTTTTTAAAATTTATTATTTGGGAAATTATTATAACACTTTAAATTACAATATAAAATTGACACATAAATTAACACAGTTTCCAGTTAGGAAATTCAAACACATCGTATTATAAATAAAGAGATATTTTAAGTAATTCTAAGTGAATAAGACGAATGAATAAAATGTATATTTTTTTATATATATTTGAAATTTGAAGTAAATTAAAATTAATAACATTCAAAATAATTATTTTATTAGATACGCGGGCTTATCAATTGCTGTTACGCGGATTTTCATTATACGCGGCTATGTAACTATAGTCGTTAGTGAATTCACCTGTATACATAATACGTTGTCAGAATTGCACTGTAAACTGCATACGAAAAAAAATATCTTTAATTTTGAAACGGCATAATTTAAATAAAATATTTCTTACCAATATTTTATTTCCCAATGCTCATCTATAACTTAGATCTTAATTTTTATTATTAACAAGTTAATGCCTAAATTAAAAAGAAAATTAGAAAATTTGCATAACTGTTTTATATAACAATAAAAATTAATATGTTCAACGTGGCCCTAAGAGATTTATTTTTCAGTACCACCGTTCGTATACCTTAGCTCTAGTTAGTATCAAATTGCCAAATAGTGGTAAATCAATAAAAATAATAAGCAATATTATATCGTCTCAAGAAATAAGAAAAACCTCTACGGTTGTAAAAGAAGAAACACGAATTAAGCGAATAGTATATCAAATTACCATTATTAGTAAAGATACCTTTACGCGGATCACATACTTTCTCACATACCGCTCGCTTCCTCTAGCTAGCTTGCGCCAAGCAGACGCACATACACGCCCTGTCAAGGCCAGCGACGCATCTGCTCGTCGAGGCCGCCCCAATATTTTATTACAATGCAACGAACTTTTAATGCACACCGAGGGCTTTCAAAATAACGCTTAACAGTTAACTATTTTGTTCAATAGTCCACTTCTTCAATATCATCAAGCCTTAGACAACGAAATCTCTTGATATACACATGCACAAAGTGCAATACAAGTAAAGAAAGAAAAGACATTTTAATATACATACACTAATAAATACTGTATAATAAAACATACTTAGACATAACAAATGAACAAATGAAACACATGAACGGCGCTGTAATTCTTATAATATATAGTAAAAGGAATCAAACACAAAACAAGTGGCAAAGTTAAAAAATATAAAACTGAAAGTTATATTTCACCACATAATTGTAAAATCATCCAAGACTATGCTTTTGAATCCGCAGCAAGTTGTATAGTGTACAAAGCGCGTGAGATTCATTTATTTGCATACACTATTCTAGTACTCGTAAATGAGGGTCGTGAGTGGAAGGTGTGATTTTAGATAAGAATCCAACTGCTCAATACAAAGTGGACAGGTTTAGCATCATAGTGTTGGACCAAGAGAAAAAGTAAAATATAATTGAAAATAATACGAAGCTATTCCATATACGTATGGATTGAGGATTTTAACAGTCAAGTTACGCATACATTTAGCAGCCCATTTGAAAAATTTGCAGCAAAAATTCTAGATTTTGCAGCAATATATATAACAAGTTAAATCAATGGAAACATGCCTTACAATCGTAACATTTGAACTGAGAAGCCATCTAGAACTCGTTAATAGATGAATATTTTTGAAAATTCGGTATATAATGTAGCAGAAATTGTATACAGTATTTGCCAAAACTTTGGGCATTATTTTACTTCTGAAACAGGCAATCGGGAAACATTTTAGTTTAAAAATGAAAAAAAGGCGAACCCACCTACATATGTAAGCTTTTTGATGTGTCGTGCTGTACATGTAATTATAATTCAGTATAAAGATATAAAATAATTTTAACTACGACTCCTACGTAGCGTAACGTTGGAGATACGTAACAAATTCATGGCGATGCAGTAATTGCACTTTAATCCCGTCATTTCATGATTATTCTAATTTTAATCAATATGTTATTTACATTTTTTTTACCTTGTAAACAAAATCGTACTGCAACTATTTACTTGCAACTATAAAACTGTTTTGTGTTACAAGTTCTTTTTATAGATTTCACAGTTTCTTGTTCAATGCTATAAGTCCTAATTCATTATATAATACTTATCGACACAGCTTAATTATGAATAAGCAAAATTTTTTTCAACAAATCTTAACTAAGATGCCTTTTTTATATCTTTAAAATCATTTTATTTTAATGATGTTAGCTGCTAACTAAAAGCGTAGGTAAGCTATTTACCTATTAATTACTGAGAATTTTCCGATACCATTATCGTTTCAAAGCCCTTTTCTACAGTTTAGCACTTATTTTGATAACGCTTGTAATATTAACAGTAATTTTCATAGATTTCAACCAGATCATGGCTTAAGAAGTGCCTATTTCATGGTCCAATAACGATTCCGTATTTTATTAAACTGGATCCAGCTGATCAATACTTATAAAATTGACATGATTGTGGTTTTAAGGCAGACTTACAATGTAAGAACAAATTGCGTCGTAGGGTACGTTGACTTTAGTCTGGAAATAATTGTTATATAATGATATTACACAAGTTTTACGCTCGTGTGTATACGAAATGGGGAAGATTGTATTTTTGAAATTTATGTACAGTGATGTAAACTCGTTATTTGTGATGACAAAATGGCTGACACTGCTGTTATCTTTTTCAAAAACTTCAAATGTTGTGGGAAGGTTTATGGAATTTGTCAGAATTTTTCTCTTAAATTGCTTATTAGGGGATATCCCCATTAAGATTGAGTTATCGTGTTCTGAACTTGCTGAAATATTGTTTAATTGTAAATAGCTACAGGAGCGGCAACACAAATTGTTTCGCCCTGGGAAATCGTTGATTTAGATGCGTGTGGATTAAGTATACATTTCTGTCTGCGCTACTGCAAGATATTAGTTTGGATAAGGATTGAAAAAACAATACAAGTACTTGTCTAATGTCTACTTATATCCTATGATTAGATTGACATATAAAAGTAATAGTAATTGATATAATTTTATAGATTAGATAATTATTATTGCGTCTCAAAAACTAGACTGATATAGATAAATAGTCGAATAATCAATCAATAATGATAAATCATAATGTATATACACTTTCAGTCCAGATACTGGGTTTCTGAAGCAAGCATTCGTTTGGAAATTTGACAATTTCTTCAGAATGTATGTATTATATGTATTATATACAAAGAAGTCTTTGTACATAATTGGCACTTCAATAACAATGTTTAATAAACGTGACATCGATTATCTACAAGTCAGATAGTGTTGCGAGTTGTTGGTGAGTTTACCCGACTCACTCACTAAGAGCATAGAAGTTCTGCAAATGCGGCCGTTTATAATCCTTACCATTATTTCCCTATAATCAAAATGCACTGGCATATATGTCTGAAAGCCAATTCCGAACAGCAGCGCCAAAAAAAGGAAGCGATTATATTAATCAATTCACTTCCTCACTAAGTTGTAGCTCGCACTGGAAGCTACTTTATCAGACTTAAGTAAATTTAGGTAAAACCGTTTTTTCTATTTTTGCCACTGTGTTTCAGTGTACAGTTTAACAAAATTATATCTTGATTATTCCCATCTCTTGTTTGCAGTATGTTGCCACTTATGAGAGTGATTATCAGAAGATACACTTGATCGTAGATAAGTGATAACAGAATTATTTGTGCTTGTTTGACATTCTTCATTAAAATCCTTATTGAAATGAACTTTAAACAGCGTTGATGAAACAAAAACTAAACTTTCACTAAATCTACCACTTTTGTTGCTTTAAAAAATAGCAAGAAGTAAAAGATAAACAAAAGTTACCAAATTACAGAAGAAAATTTAGAAGCCTGATAACAAAGATCAGCAGAAGCCAGCTTTAACTGTCCACTAACGCAAATTCTACGCAGAATCTGCCGTTTATTAATAGACCAGTACATATTAAAGTTAGAATAAGTTCGATAAATACCCGAGAAACTCGTTTGCATCCAGTCAGAAAATAGAACTAAGTTCAACAACCCAACGCCTAGTCAGTTTACTTGGTAAGTGACCGCAATTACAAAGTTACGACAAACCATGATGTGTACGTGATGGAATTATTTAAGAAAGATTTACATAACTAATCTCCGTTTACCTATTTTACCCAAATCAATATATTGACCATATTCAAAACCTAACACCGGACTATTAGCAAGCTGTGCTGTAATAAATAATAAATACACGAAGACTGAGGATTTTGGAATTCTATTTGAGATAATGTCCCAAAGCGATTTTACTTTTCATGCTTATTCTGGAATTTATGTTGTCCTGGTAATCATATTCAAAACTTCATATACTAACTTTCAACAGGAAATTACAAATTCGAATCGATACATCATATCTCTAAAACGTCTAAGATAAAGAACTTCGATCATTATTCAAACGCATCACAGCAATATTTTTAACAAAAAAAATCGCCCCTTACATTGCCGGTTCTTATATATATTTTAGTTTAGATACAACATGGCGTTGTCACTAGTTCTACGGTAACTGAATCGAGCCAAACACCTACATGATTACCACCGTTGTATCAAAATATTCAAGCTAGATGCTCACCCATATTGTAATTTCTTAACCAAGTAATTGTTTTTTGGATTGACAATTACGATACTCAACTTTCTACGCTGAACTTATGAGTTGCTATTTTTTTCGTTATGTGGCTGGTTTATGGAATGGAATGCGGTGAGACTGATGAGGCATCGGCATCTTCACACATCGTGAACATTTTAATTAAGTTGGAAGCATGTCATGGAATTAGAAAGGAATGTAATTTACACCTAAGTAACAAGTAACCTGTGTTATTTACGAATAAACTTTCATTGTTTTTTTAGTTTTACTATTGAGATACCAGGAGATCATGAAACGTTTGATAGTAGGTGATTACAACAGCTATTAATATGCCCAGAAAGAGCTTCGGAGCTTCCCGATTCCTCAAATTTACATACAACTGGTTTACAACACCCCTAAAAAGTAGTCTTATGTGGCTAAGATCTACTTTGAACCTTATAGTAAGTAAAAAGATAAATAGTTAATAAAATAAAAATAATTAAATTTGAACATCTTTCTTGGAAAAAATAACATAAATAGGGGAATAGCATAGAATTAAGGGAAATTTATGAGTAATCATGTAATTCAAATTGTATTGGTTCATAATATAGTGGTAATTTATTTAATTAATAAGTGGTATTCTGTCTCACAATATAATTCATTGCAAATCTATACTCAAACCACATTGCCGCACATAACTAATCAGGAGTAATGTGGAAATTATATAAATTAATTATTATTACAGTTTAATGGATATTTTGGTAACTGTTTAATAGTAAGAGATGAAATGAATAAAGAAATAAATGGAATGTGCAACAAATGAATCATATAAAATGTTCTAATTTTTCATTACAAACTAGCAATAAGTAGATTGTATATGTTATGTACCAGCAACTAAAAAAATACATATTTCTATAATTTGGAATTAAATACAAAATTGAATTTTACTTCAGATTACTTTTAATAGATGGCGTTAGTAGCAGGTTGTGGGTGGGCTCAGCGGGTCAAACAGTAATTTATAAATATACTTATCATGCCTATTGAATGTTGTAATATGATGATATTGTGACTCAGGGAGTTTTATAATATTTAGCAATACATCAACACAATACTACACCTTATTGTGTAATTCACACCTGTTACAACTGCAAAAACATAAGTTAAAATATTGCTTTTAATTTATATTAAAAAATGAATTGGTATTTGTTTGTCTCACAAAAACTCAAGAACAGCAGATCAATTTAAATATTTTTTATAGTGTTTTATTCGACTGGCTTCAGGGGAGGTATTAAAATAAAAATAACTGTGAAAATCCTAAAGAAATGCTTAAAATATACAAAACAAAATTATTGTATGAAAATTGTGTAACTGACACGCTAAACATTAAAACTGTAATTTCTACCATGGCTACCTTGGTGTTTCATTTAATGGATTGTATTAGTGGTAATATAAAATATCATTGAAATGAATGTGGTTTTCTTATGACATGGGCTCCTTCAAGAGGCGTTAAAATGAAGGGTTTGCAAAATGGGTGTGGCTTTGGCAATTTGTTGTGATTTTTATAAAAAAAAAACAATGTTATCTAGAAATCCTCTGGAAGACCTCTAATCAACAGACATATCTGATATGCCTTGATTTAAAACTTCTATTTCTGGAAGCAGGAGCTTAAAAAAATCTCTTAATGTTTACTTTGGACTAGATAATGGAGTGGAAAAAAATTACATTTAAAAACAATATAATATATAAAAACTATATAAAAACTTTATTTTCTGTCATATGTGTGTGTCAGACAAAAAGTTAAAATATAATTTATTACTTTTATGCTTATATAAAGATTAGACACATACTAATTACCTGTAATCACAAATATAAATAAATTTGAAAAAAAAAACAAATTATGTTAACCATGTTATATATTATTTTAATATGTTAATTATGTTATTATGTTGTTCTTTGTATTCAGTATATTGAATAAAAAATTACTTTGTGATCCTAAACTCTTTCAATGATAAGCTATTAAATATAATTGTATGTAATATAATTGTATCATTAAAAAAAAGAAATTAGATAGATTTTTTATATTTCATGTATGTTTATTTAAATATAAGAAATATGATTATTATTCCAATATTGATTATTATATAAACAGAATCCTTAAAAAATGTATACTTAATAAATTACATTTGTAGGTAGTTTGAAAAAAAATAATCAAAAACTTTTATTTTGATTTTTCTTGTTTCTAGTATAGTCAACAAATGCAATTCATAAATAACTTGAGTAAAAATATAAGAGTAAGCAAAATAATATCATATTCTCGTAATTAATAGAGATAATATTCCTAAGCATGCTAGAAGTTACGAGTATATAATTGAAATTTATATGAAAGGATGGCAATGTAAAGAAATTGTTATTCAAGTAACTACTGAAGACATGCAACTAATTCAATAAATGTGTAAGCAATTATTTATTAGTTGTTGCTTCCACGTTTGTAAGGTACACTTAAAAAAAATGTTGAACAAAGAAAATCTAAATTTTCAATAAATCTCAAGGTTGGTAAAGGATGTACTGGCACACGACGGTACCAATCACGAATGTCACAAAATTCAATGCGTAATACCAGTTCTAACAATCCTTACCTGTATTCAGAAGTTCGTAGCCCGTTTGTCTCAGCGAAAATCAAAAGGATAGTAACAAATCCACGTAAACTATTCACGGGACAATTGGCGATAGTAATTTAATTCCATATCACAATATTGAAAGACTTTGCAGACAATTATCTTATGACAATATTGACAATCATACGGATTCGGACAACAAAGCTGTTTTCCGTTTCGCCCTAACGATGCTCACGGTCATAATGACTAAAACGGAATTATTTCAGTGCTTTGAGTGCCCATGGGTGTGATTCGGAATGTACCTAATGGTAAACATCTAATTAAAGATGTTATAATAAAAATTAATATCAATATCTAACTTATCTAAATATGTTTAGTAAGTTTAATTAGGAAAGTTATTGATCTGCAGCTAGTGCAAAATGTAGTCTTAATATCAATGTCATGATAATATATAGACATGAAGTCTAATATCACCTTCATTTGAGTATTATTTGATAAATCTAAAAAAAAATATTTTTGACAAAACTAATGAAAATGTTATTTTTTCGATAACTTTTCCAGAGCGTGCTCACAATACGTTCTAAAAATATCTCAAGTTGATAGTGTAACAATTGATTGGGATCGTGCGTTGACGGTGTGGTCACAGTGACCGTTTTTCGCGTAACATGGAGTGCAGCCTTAAACTATTTAAGCATGTAAGAAAGGATAGAGATCATATAATCTAAAACTGAACGCTTCTCTTCACACAGTGTAATTGTTCAAAAGTATGCATGGAAATACGCTTTGCAATACTTTATCCAGTAAAGTAGTGCGTACAGCTATTTTAAAGTAAACTTGAACGCATCCGCGCACTTAACACCAACTAGAGACATTCCGAAGCACACTAATGAGCACTCAGAGTATGGGCACACTAAAAGACGATCAATTTGGTACTTTTACAGGGCTCACAGCAATTTGTATTTTTGTTTTCAATATAAAATGAAAAATGAAAGTAAATAAACAAGCTAACATAAACTGATGTGGCTGTTTGATGCAAATTTCCTTGCTTTTCCTTTTTAACAAAGTGTTGTGATAACTAAATATTATGTAGTTTTTGGCGCGTAATAGCAGGGTCCGTCGGGTTATGTATATTTTATTTTGTATATTGTGTTATAGTGAAATTTTTGTTATGGTAATAAAACTAATTGGTGTAGTTTTATGCCAAAGTGGGTCGTTATATTGTGCAGTATATGAAACACATCATTTAGTGTTCATTAATTTATAGAGTAAGTTCATTTATTTATCATCATTCCCTTCTCATTTTGGTATTATTTTATCATAGTCATGAACATTGCATTTCGATTTCAATTTTTTTTCTCATAAGTCATTAACAAAATAGTGAGGCCCAAGTCACCAAAAACTCCTTGGGACAAAGGGATATACACTGGTATCCTGGAGTCTGAACGAATAAAAAATCACTTGAGATTTGGCTGTATGGACTTTAGTTTCCTTTGTCTTCCCTATAATAGGGAGAATTCAACAACAAAAACTAACAAAAACAAATCCTTTCTCGTATAATCTTATCATTATCGCTTACGTTGCCCGGGCTTCAGTTTTATTTGCCTTACGGACAAATTTCACAAAAAGAAACAAAAGAGTTTTTGGCACGTAATGGCGGGGTCGGTTTGTATCTGTATATTTTATTTCGTATATTGTGGATATTTTACACGGGTGTTTTGGAGTCATAAATCAAGAAATAGATTTTTTGGGTTTTAGTTTCCTTTGCCTTCTTTAGTACTTTAGTACGAAGTATTTAACGAAAAAAAGAAAAAAAAATATGTCATACAGACAGTTTTCTTTTTCTCTAGTTTTCAATGAGAATATCCGTACCGATTTTATAAATGTACGCTTAAATTTTTGTGACCTATTTGCAATAAGTGTGGTTAGTAAAATTAGATGAATTCTTGTTTGTAATAAAGTTGATTAGTCTAGTGACTAAACTGTAACCGTGCTTATATTAAAGTGGTGTAGATTTGTGATAGTATTGTGCCCTATTAAATATTTTAGTCGATGTTTAATATTATTTAACCTTTCGTCATTGTGTACGGGGTTAATTACGTCGAACTAGTTAACGAAAATATAACAGCCACAATCGTGAGCGGGATGGCTAAGGAGGAGGATGATGATAATTTGCCTGATAAAGATGCAGCGAAAGAATTCTATGCGAAATATGAACCTAAAGAGATTATTGGCAGGTGAGGTTTATTTTGGTTATTACTTCATTAGCAGAGATCTTGGCTTTCTATGTTGTCTTTTTGCCAATTTTAAATGGAAATGGGAAGTACTTGACTTGATGATACATACTAATGTGTTGTCAGTTGTAATTCTGCTATGACCTTGAAGGTGAAACGGTTTATCGATTTAAATCAAATAGCCAACCAATTAAATTTTGAATACAAAAAACATTTAATTACCATAAAGATTGCAATTATTTAGGAACATCTTTCAACAGCTAAAGCATAATTGGTGAAATTCTTCTGACCTGTTCGGGTAATACTTATTCAGGTGTTAAACTACAAAAGAGGGTACTTGTTCAGTAACAGAATATTAACCAGTACTAGCCCATCAGCAGGAAAAACACACAAATAACTGTTATATGTTTTGCTGTAATTTGTTGATATCTAAATTGGTGTGCACCACATTCAGAGTTCATTTATTCATTTAATTTGATAACTGGCTGGCTAAGTGGTCATAACCCCAACATAGCTGACTCCACCAGGAGTCTTAGGTTTGAGTACTGACTGTGATGATTCTTAGGCCGTTGTTGGTTATGAATTTCTGTACACATATTGTTATATACTTCTGTTTAAAAATGTATACAATATTAAACATATTATTCCATTATCTGGTATCCATAACACAACTTTTCAATATGAATATGTTCTTACATTAACCCCTATAATACTTAGATTATAGGGGCTAATGTAAGAACATATTCAATTCACTTCACTTTGATGAAATGGCAATTGTTTATTATTAGTAAAACAACCATTTCAGCCAAACAAGTTAGGATAAACACTTGTGTATACAGTAATCAGTGTTAATAGCTGAAAAGTAGAGTGCTGTTTTGGGTTACCTTCATTTGTTTAAGATTGATCGTGCTTAATTTAACATTTTTCCATTTCAATTTTTATTTACCTATTTAATAGCTTAGACTAATTATTTTCATTAATTAATTTGGTTTGACTTAAGAAAAATTTTGAAACTGCATGTTAATTTCTGAAGCAGAAAAGAAACCATATGCCATATAGGTGTCATATTAATTGCTTCACTGATGTCAGCATACTAGCTCTAACAGTATATAATGTTATTTAATCTTACACTCACTTATTACCTAGCCCAAAGTAAGCATTACGGAATGTTTATTGTTTAATATTATTCATATTTTTATATAAGAATAGAAGAAATATATGTACATTAATATATGAAAGACCATGACACGAGACCTAATATTACTTACTATCACTCAAAAATTCAGCTTGCCATCAAGTATATTTTGCATAAATTTTCTTATATCGAAAATATCACTTTAAACATCCCAAACAGAGGCATCAGCTCTACAGTCAGACGTTGTGTGGAGAAGGAAACTGGGAAAGAGTATGCAGCCAAGATCATTGACCTCAGCCAGGAGTCCCAAGATGGAGTAGACACCCATACTATGCGGGATACTACGCGACAAGAAATACACATTCTGAGGATGGTGGCGGGACACCCTTATATTAGTGAGTGAGTTGTTACTTATAGGGGCAAAAAATTTAATGGTTTACTGGTCAGAATAATAAAATATTGATTGTCATATATGCATAAAATTCAATAAGTGTATATATATATGTACCAAAGTTGTATAAAATATTTCGACTTTGACTTTCGACTTGATAAACAAAAACCAAAAAATAATAAAAAATTTCATGTCTATGACAAAATGGTGCTTAGTCAATTGACTCTAAAATTTTATAAAATAAAATAAATAATAATAAACTTGATATATAAAATTTGGCTTCGAACTTTCTGATTGGATAATAAAGCAGGCCAAAAACAGAGATTGGCCACCATACAAATAAAAATGCCATGTAATTTCGCAACAAGTAATTACATTATTTTTCGGTTTCAAAATGAATGATAGAAGTCTCATAAATAGCCTGCAAAATCATGTAATAGTTAGAAATTTGCAGGCATTCTTTTTTAATAAATTTTACAATTTGGGGTATTAATTGCTATGCTACTTGTAGAAGTTTCTAGTATACCGAGGAAAAATACACAAAAAGTATTTTTTTTATTTAGTGTGAATTCTAACAGAAATATCTTCGAAACCACAATAGAAGATGTGACTTGAATATTGTGGCAATAGTTCAACTCATTATATATTACAACTGTCAAAGTTCTTCACTTCAATTCTAATAATAAGGTAGTACTTTCTCTTATGAGCCAACATAAAATTATTCCATTTTCTTACAGTTGAACTGCAAGATGTGTTTGAATCTGAAACATTCATATTCCTGGTGTTTGAGCTCTGTAAAAATGGGGAATTGTTTGACTATCTCACGTCTGTGGTCACACTCTCTGAGAAAAAAACTAGATATATTATGAGGTGAGTTCATTTTTATTTAATTCTATGTCATGAACCAATTTAAAGTATTTTGTTACATTCCCAAATAATTCTAAGGGCTGATCCTGATGTGCACATTCCAAGTCTAAAGTAAGTGCATCTTTTTCTCTTATTTTCATTGTAAAAAGAACAACAGTCGTCACATTATTTGGAGTTAAATTTTCCACCGTAATGGTTAAATACAAATAATAGTATACCAATAATAAATAAAAATTGCCAGCCAGGTGTAAACTGACTTTTATAATTATTCTTTCTTGTCTTTTCATTTATGATTTCTTATTTCGTTTGTTGCATTTCCGAATTTCATTTGTTCGTGCAAACAATAATACCAGGGACAATTTATATCAAATATAATATTTAAAAAGACGGAAATTACAATAACAATAATAAAATAAAAAATAGAAGTCAAGGAAAAAACAAAAGACGATCGCCCATTTAGGGTTTCTTCTAAAAAGCACATGACGCTGTTCGATACTTCAAGGAGGCGGCATGTCTCCCGCTATGAAGCCTCCTTGCAGATTTTGCGCGTGAACAAAGTTTATTTTAAAACTCATTTGCGAAATAGTATTGGCGTCGTATGTCTTCTTCGCAAGTGTGGACCCACTCGTTTGTTTGATTTCATGTATCAAGGTTGCATTTAATATATTTATTATATTAAACAAAATATATTCTGGATTGAAATTACTTGATTAAGTCAAAATTTATGTATCGTACAGACGACAATAGTATTTGATATTGTGACCGTTTACGCCGTTCGTAACATTGCCAGTCCTCGTAGTGTAACAGGGACACTTCATTCAATAGGTGGTATTCTCACTCACGGGTAACTGGAAGAAATTGCTCATTTGTTTGTGTTAAATAAAGAATGTTTTGTTATTTATTAATTATATTAAAATGAACGAAAAAATGACGACGGCAACGTGACTTGACCGCCGTAGCATTAGATTGTTTTGAGGTGTTGTCAGTTGGCATTGATTCCATAATATTGTTTTTCTCACATCGTCGCACGCACCCACATCAGTTGGTAGAACTCATAATAAACATTATAGTGTTGTTTGTCCACATAATTAGATTTTGATCAATTCACTCAGCTACTGTTAATTTCAACGCGGTCCGCTCAGTCATACACAATCTCTTGCGCTGTACTGTTCTCCTGGTATCTCATGATACACAAAAAAGTTTGAACTTTCCGCGAGTTATTTAAAATACTTTCCGCGAGTTTTTTAAAATTTGTGATAAAATGGCGTTGTGTGTGGATCTCGACTGTTTATATCAAGAATTGGAACTAAAGGAAAAAAATATTGAGTGTGTTGATCTTGTAGCATTTTACAAAGTAGTTTTAGATGTTGTTATTAGATGCTATTTAGGGTAAGTAAATTAATTGAATTTTTTTAACTCGTAATGAAAATCATGAATATCGATAGATTAAATAGCGCTTCAAATTGAAAAGATATTCGGGTTGTCATACCGTTTTTATGATAGAATGAGAATTTAGTTTTAATTTATATTCTTGACCCTTCACCTTGTTATGTATTTATTACACAAATTTAGATAATGATAATCTGACTTGTAAATGACATTGTTATAATCTTTTATATACTGTTACTATGTATAAAATAGTCGGGGCTTTCGAGATTATCCGTACAAAAAACATATTATTAACTTGGTACAAAGGACTGTAACACACGGAGTAACATGATTTTTTTCTTTCTTTTTGCTCAACAAGTGAACAATTTCACAATCTCGAAATTTTGTTAAATTGATATTTAATTAACGCTTCAATTACAATAAAAATCTTGTTCTCACATTTTCCTCTTTAAAACTGAGTTTTTTCTAGTTTGTACACTAAATATCGTATTTATTTTTACAAATACCGATGTTTCGCCAAGGCATTGCTTTTTAATATTTTCTTAAATTATCTTCGGAGTTCGTCACAATACACTATTATTTACTCGGTTGTTTACTTATCGTACCAGAAATGTAAAAGAACTTGAGTTATAAATAAAGTAATTGTCTAGACGTGTTTAGAACAAAATTCTAGGTTCAATTTAATTTGCCATAGGTGCCTACTTTTGATGATATCAAGAATAATCCATTTTACAAAATAAAAGAAAATCATTCAGTTAAGGGCTTTAATCTAGTTTCGATATACAATGAACTTTATTCATAAAGCTATAGATTTCATAATGTGGCAAAAATAACCAGTCACAATTTTAATTGAATTCTCTAAAATATTACAACCTTATTAGTACACCTTCTCATTTTAATCATTATGCGCCTTCACATATCTTATTAGAGTTTATTTAGCCTATTTATTTATTTCGCTCTGCAATATGGTTTTGTTATTGTAAACAGGTTTTTAAATGTTGTCATTACAGAATTTTCCGTTATTAGTAATCTTGAAAAAATAAGGTGATGCACAGTTCTTGGCAGTATTGAGACCAAAAAATAGGCATGAGAAGTAAACAGAATAACACAACCAACATTGAGTAGGTCGTTTCATCTCAGTTCGCGGCTAATTATAGATAGTAAAAATAGTGATTGTGGGCCTGACACTACACTCGTTCTTCAGTATCGCTTCAGAAATAGAAGAGCTTTTTAATATTAGATCTAGACAAATCGTAATTTTGGCAGATCTACCAACATAATAAATATAAATAAAAATAAAACGCCAAAATGTTTTTCGATACGTGCATTATTTCTGAACGACTAAAACGAAATAGGATAATTTTTTCGTGTTAATTTTTTATTGTAAAAAAGATATTTAAAGAATCAAAGAACAGGTAATAAATCCATATTTCGAGAAAAAAATACGCGCTAATAGATACTATACCTTTCTTGTAAAAGCGTTTTAAAGATACTAATGCTATGACATAAATTCATGACTAGTTGGGCATGGGCAGTCATGGGCTATCGTGGTAGTGTGTCATGTCACACAGAAACCAGCTACAGAACTTACACGGCTAGTTTTCGTTTGGCATGGTCCATAGTAACTTGAACATTATAAAAATACCCACTCCAGCAACACTACCGGTACCGCATTAGTAGATCAGCCCTTAACGCATTCAATGCGAATAAAAATGCCCATGTTTGCACTGTGGCGCAATATTTTCGATATTTTAAATAATTTTATTAATATTTTTTCCAATAAAACATTAACTATTTCGCAACATTGAAGTGCCGACTGTGACTCCCTACCCCATAGTATTCATAAACATCAAATTACAATCTATTTAAGAACATTTCCAACAGCGCTACCTATATTTTGTTGAAACCCTTCATTAAAGGTTGAACACGGGAGCCGTGTCGTGCGCGTCTAAGGAAAATATAGTACAACACTGCTACGGTGTCGTTAGCGTAGTGTGTGTTAAGAGATACGAACAAACGTGTACATGTCTAATTTATAAAGTCTTTGCCTACAGACAAGTCCTCGAAGGTGTCCGCCACGTTCACAGCAAGAACATAGTCCATCGGGACTTGAAGCCGGAGAATATTCTGCTGGATGATCAGCTCAATGTTAAGATCACAGACTTCGGCTTCGCGAAGGTGCTCAAAGATGGGGAGAGGCTCTTTGGTGAGAACACATTATTTTATATTTGTTTTCTAGCTTGCGTGAAACCCAAGTCCTCGCCTGAGTGTAAGTAGTAGTAGGAGTTCATATGTAAATATAGCCAGTGCAGCATGCGACAAACTCCTCTAGTCACTACCAATTTGCTGGCCCAGAAAGTTCCTTTTCACGCCCTAGGACATTTCTAGGCTTTATTGATTAACTGTTACTAAAATGTAGCGTATGTTATTTTAAAATAACTAAAAAAAAATAAAGGATTGTTTTCTATAAAGTCGTTTTTGCCCTAAGTTGACCCAAGGTGACTAAATCTTCTAGGTAATGTGGATTCGCTTCAATGAAAATGATTATCAATCAATGTATTTTGAGCTATATGTAAAAAAACTACAAAGCAATGTAATATTGACATTGGTTTAATTTAATAGTTAACAAACAAGTCTCTAAATGCGATTGCGATCGTTTTTATCGTTAGTTGCAACCTGGACAATAAATGAGGCAAAATAATACCGTTTTACCACTAATATATCACAACAATTGAAGATATATCTTTTGAAGTTAAGGATTTAAAGCAAAAAAATTCGAGTGTTTAATTATTTTTTTTCAACTAGAATTACCCATTTAACTAGAATTAATAGAAAACATAAAAATTTGGGTATCAGTTATAAGAGTTCTTTGTTAGAGAGTTTTTGTGTCTGCATTGTTCATGGTTCATGGACTCTATAATTGTAGCAAAAAAGTGACTTATGTAACCTCTTCTCTTTGATTGTGACTACTGTTCAAGCTAATTTCTTTTACTAATGCTCTGGAGTAAGTAGTTAGTAGCGCATATAAGGGCTGGCGCTGTTTTTTGACTGCTTATTTGAATTTTTTGTGTAACTAACAGTCTGTATTTAGCAAGGAAAATAAACTTGCTATAAGTGGTAAAATTGAACCCGTCAAACGACATTAGCTCGGCTGGGCGACACAATAAATGCAATCTGATTCGTATACTTTAAACTTTGACATAAAACGCGGAAGATTTAGTTCCAAAGGTAAATTGTGTGCAATTTGCCAATCAAAAACTTTTATAGTCCTTGAAATCTATTTTCATCTGTGAAACTTGTTCAAATTGGATTATTGAGTGAGTTTTGTGTGTTACCAGCATTAGCAATAATACTAATTTGGCAGTTGTGTGGTCTTTGGGTAGATGTGAAGTTTTTTTTTATTTTATAAAAAGCTCAGCAAATGACTCGACACCACCTGATGATAAGCAGTAGACGAGTCTACATGTGAAGATAGCTAGTGAAGCATGTGATATACTACCCTAGACACCCTCACCTTGCCGGCCCAAGAAGTGCTTTTTCACGCCTCTTTTAAAGGAACCCATGTTATAAGGAGGGAATACGTGTGCTGGCAAGGAATTCCATGCTCTAGTTGTGCGACAGAGAAAGGAGTCACTAAATCTCTTAGAACGTAAAGTAGACGTCGTAGTTCTGTTATTTATGCTTATAATATTTTCCATTGCCTTCAGAACTGTGCGGTACTCCTGGGTATCTCGCCCCGGAGACACTCAAAGCCAACATGTTTGATAATGCTCCGGGTTATGGAATGGAGGTCGACATGTAAGTATTGATTGAATGGCTAGAATTCTAAGGTATAATAGATTTAGTCAAACAATACAATGTGTTGTGTCACTCTTTAAAACTGAGTAGTCGATATGTTGGGAGAAAGAAAGTGTTAAGTGCCAGTTTTAAAGCATTTAAGTGAAATAAAATTTAAATGTACATAAAAATTAAGCGTTATGTTGGTAGCATTGGAGACAAGTCTTCTTTCTCCCAACTTTTCTCAATTACTCCACGAAACTTACCAAAACACAACACTAATTTTTAAAGTTATACTTAGTTCTAAATTTGAGAAGAATGTTACATTAAGATGTTATATAATAAAGTATTGCACGTGGTGAAGATTAGGGGAGATATAAATAAAGTAATATGCAAAAATTTTAGTAATCAAATAGTAAAATAAAATAGTTTAGGAATCTCACGTTTAGTCACCTTTCTTTGATCGCGTAGTTTTTGTTCCATTCGTTTTCATACAAAAGTACAGTCTGTGACAGGCCTACCAAAATTAGTTGTCGTTGAGAACGGCGGGGTTGCGCCCCGTTCACGAAGTCAGCGGGCAGTCCCTTTAATAACATATGTTACTAACAGACACATGATTTAAAGTTAAAATAATTACTTAAAACATTTTGGACAAAGAAAGGACATTTTTGGTATGTATGTATGTGACCCTGGTACACTATAAATACCTCAAAATACTATATGCTTTAAACTGAGTATTCTTCCGTAGAGAAATCTATTTCTAATAGCAGGATTAGTATCCAAATTGAAGTCCAATTTTGCATTGTCTTTTTATGCATTACGATAGCAATTTTGACATCATTAAATAAAAATGATAGACAGTTTTAGAACGCACGAAGGGAGATGCTTGCTTAAACCTAAATGGTATGACGTTTATTGATGTTAAAAATTGAGCACACCCATTTAAATGCCACGGATACAACAGCTGTCTGTTTGCAATCATATTGAGAGAACGATATCAAATGAACTTAAATTAAGATAAAAAAGAAGACAATTTAATTCGATTAAAAATAAATGATTTTTTGAAGTTTTTACTTCGGAGTCAGGTAGCCAAATGCCTATGATTTTATTTACACAAATATGCTTATTTCGTTACAGTTGGGCGTGTGGCGTCATCATGTTTACATTGTAAGTAAATAACACCATTTATTATTATTAGAAGCTAAGTTTCCCTGGCTAGTGGTAATGATGCAACGAAATATAATGACGCATGAGTAATGACCTTTTGGAGCAATTTCTTTACTCACACAAAAGTTTTTTTAATAAATTTACGAAACAAACCCACAAATATAATAATAGTAATATTTCTCGCACTCACACCTATTATTTAAATCCAATATAAGCATAATTAAGAGCTTGTGTTATGGATACTAGATAAACGGACAATTAAAAGTAATTTAAATGTAAATATAATACCAATATTTACACCTACTTACCATTAGGCGGTATAAAGTATTTATGTGTTTTTGTAGAAAAATAATATAAAATTTATTTTGTCATAATTTTGTGTGTAATTTTCAAACCGTAACGTAGATTAATAATGTGGAATTGTTTCGGCGGTTGATTAATTGTATTTGTTATTTAATATAAGCATTAATATTAAATGAAATCATTGCACTTTACGCTCTCATCACTGTCTATCCAAAATGGGTTCCAAGTGTAAAGCTTAGGAGGCGGCTCCCTAAAAACTAATCGACATAATTAAAGGAACTTAATTAACCATCTCGCACACAACCTATACAACTGAAATTTAAGTAAACGGTCTTATACCTTCGCCTAAAGTTTGTCTTAAACAAAAACATAATTTATTGTATTTGTACTTTCTTTTTTCTAATGTGTTTTGTTTTTGGGAGTGTAAATATTATTCAATATTTCGCCTTGAGTTTTCGAGCTATATGCAGAGAAATACTTTTAACACGTTATTAGGGTAATCAATCAGTTACTGGCTAAGTAGAATTTTAATACTGCATTAACTAACCAAAATATATTACTTAAGCTGAGTACGCGATATTGAATCTAGAAGCTGTACGATAGAGTTCTTTATACAACTAAATTGTATTAAGAGAGCCGCCTCTTAACGTGAAGCCGTGTGTCAAATCTAAATTTAAACTAAAATTGCTAATAAATTGCATCACATTAAGTTATCGTGAAAACGGATTGTGTAAGGAATACAGATTATTACCGATAAGAGGAATACGTGTCTTCTTTGTCACGCTTTACGATATATATGTACGGATATGAGATGGGGGTATAATTCTTGTGATTACAGTCCAATTTCCCATTTTTCTTTATTCATAGATTCTTAAACTACTACAGCAATTGTGGCCTGTAGTGGTTATCTGGTATTAACTCTCGTTTTATATATTTTCTGGAGAGGGATGAGTGTGTCAATCTCACTAAAAGAATACTGTAGTAGTGTCTCTATTGTGGTTCAATGAAGCGATGGCTGATTGAGTAAACAGGTGTGGCTAACGAATTCTGTTCCAATCATGTTCTCTTTATGTAGTCGTCAATCAAAATATTTAGTCTTATATTTAAATGTCACATTGTAACTATGTCGATTGCTGTATGGCACCGTATCAAGTAAAATAAATCTAATAAATGGCTGTAAAATTGTCCTCCCTTATAAGAATTTGTGTAGAGGTAAATAAAATCATTATGTATTTTGATTTTTGTAAGAGATACGATCTCTGCATCCATTTTGATATATATATTAATAAATCTGACAATTATAAAGTGTCGTGTTGATACGATTCACAAATCACAAATCTCAATGTCAATATAACGTCGAATGTGGTCAGCAAATACTCTCAAGTGTTTCGACTATTTATTATTACTTGGTTTATCACATATTAATCAATATATAATATTGACATTATTTTGTCAATATTTTATTTATGTTTTGCCAAATTTCATCATCATCATTATTAAGAAATATTCCTAATTTTTCATGTATTATTAAAAAACATGGATGAATCTGGAATATTAATATAAATTGGTAATGCTTAACATTACCTAAAATTTCACAAATTTTCGTGTCTGCTCCTTTAAGTTGTTTAATTAATACAGGACCACGTTTCTATTTGTTTTATTAAATTTTTTATCAGTTATTAAACTAAGACACCGATTGGTTTGCAGATTAGTCGGGTGTCCACCATTCTGGCACCGCAAGCAAATGGTGATGCTGCGGAATATCATGGAGGGGAAATATTCATTCACCAGTCCTGAGTGGGTGGACATATCAGGTATCAACAAAATTATATCAAATGTGATTTATTTAAAAAAAATAAGTGATGAGGAAGTTAGGCGTCAATATTGCGATTCACTGGTACTGATTCATATGGAAATGTCGCGTTACTATTTAGAAACACTTAATAATTTGTCTATTACTTTGGCTCTTCGATTTGTATATAAGTGAGCGAAAAAAAATACTCTACCTAATTGTATACACAGTTTATCCAATTAGGGGATTTATTCTTAATTTAAGAAACCTATTCTATATTGTGCTTATGTATGGCTTATTTTATTTATAACTTATTGTGAAATATTGTATTTATGCTGTTGACTTCAGTAAATAAACTAAATAAAATAAAATTGATTCTCTTACAAATTATAAATTAATTCTGAACTGATTAATAATATAAATTGTAGAGAAATAAACAAAAAGAATATTTCAGCACAACTGACAATTAACATTTAATAAAATTTACTCGTCAACCGACTCACAAATACAGTCAGAACTTTGGTAAGCTTCATACAAAATGTACTTATAACATTTTCTGCCTAATTAAATTTTACAGAGGATCCCAAAGATCTCATTAGGAGATTCCTGGTTGTGGAGCCGAACGAGAGGATCGGGATTATGGACTCGTTGAATCATTCGTTCTTCCATACTGTGGTGAGTTTGCTCACTTGTTTTTATGTGACCCTGGTACCTCAATATTTACATTTCGAATATTCGTTCGATATTTGAATTTTTTTGTTGTTTTTAAATGCTTCTTTAAATGCCAACATGAAGTGGCACGAAAATTTTAAACTTTGAATTAATGCAGTAAATTCAGTTAGAACTTCATATTTTAATCAGGTATTTTTTTGATATATTTCATTAGTAACTAAAAGAAGATCTGCTTTATTCGTATATTTTTAACGTAAGTCCTATTGAACTCTTAGTCGCTTTCATATATTAGATACATTTTATGCACTGTAGAGCTTTTTGTAGTTTGCACTATTTATTTGATGCACTATCAAGTAAGATATCAAATACATAATTAGGTGGTATTTGATTGAAGACGATTTTTACATTCGAGAGGTACAAGTAGCATCAAGTCATAATAATTCTGCAAGTGTATATAAAGTATTCCGCAAGGTCCTCGAGTGCTGGCCGAGTACCTGGAAATGCTATGTTAATAGGCCTCGCACAAGGTGGACCGACGATCTGGTTTAGTTCGCTAGAGCCGCTGGTTGCGAACTAGTTTAGAAAGCTATATCGAACAATGGCCGTCTCACAACTGATATGATGATAACGATGAAATGTCTATAGGTAACCATTTACCTTCATGTGGATGAAATGTCTATAGGCGCTGGTAACCATTTACCTTCACGTGCTATCGGTTTGTTTGACATTCTGAGATAAAAAAGTTATTGAAACATGCAATTATATTAAAATCTATGAAAACATTGTATGTATCTAATGTATATCGAATCGCTTTGGAAATATACAGGTGACTTTGCAAGTACTTACCATACTTTATGGTGCTAGCTTAGTATCAGCATTTTAATCCATCTATTGTAATACTAAATTTTCTCTCTTCTTTAAATAATTCTTAGTGTCCAATGAACAAAATAGTACGCGTAGATAATTCATCTTCATTCATGGAATCGAAAGTACGGTCTGCGAGAAAACTAAAACGCACTATGAAGTGTAAATTTCACACGAGATTTCGATGAAGGTTTTATTAAATTTATAAAATTTATTACTTGGTCTTCAATCAAATACTAGGCAAACATATCAGATAAACAGTTTAAATTGTATTACATTACACACACGTCCTGAAAAATCTAAACCTACCTTATTACGATTGTCATAAGAAACAAAGTAATTTAAAAGACACTGCGGTCACTTCGCTGCTTTTTATTTTGATCCGTATGCCTTTTGTTCTATGGTGGTTTTTGAATTAAGCAATATTGAAATGTTTTCCGCTCTGGTAGTTGTGGGACCAAGACATGACGCCCCTCAAGAAGTCGCTCTCGAGCTCAAGCCGGCGGATGTCTAGGATCGACCAATTGACTATGGTAACGATAATGTATATAGATAAAGAGGGTAGAATGTAATGTGACGTTGATAGTACTTGGTTTTATTGTTAAAATAAACTTCCTTTTATTTTTTCGATTTGTCTGCAATAAAACCAAAGCCTTCTTGATAGTTTTAAATACTGGGTTCCTAACCGTTTGTGATAAAATTTATTTTATACTTAACACAAAGTAACAATACTTTATAAGATGCCTTGCAGAATGTGATATTCACAAAACTGTTACAATTATTCTAATGCTCATTTAAATGTATTGAAAACTTTAATTTAGTGTCTGCAATCTGTTCGTTTCATGTCACATTTTAGTTTTTTTCTACAAAATTTAGGCTTATCCAGCACGAAGGGCCACTTTCAAAATACTATTTTGTGGAATCTCATACTTGCTTATTACATAATAATTGGTCTATAAATGAAATTTATGTAACATTAATTAAAATATAAAACACAAGACACTTACACTTACAACGGAAGTTGTTTCGCAGTAACTAGAATACTAATTAGAAATGCGTTGATTTTCTACTAATGGACAACTAATCTATATACAGGCTAAAATTAAACCGTTCTACAATGTTTAGAGATGTGTTTATTTTGTAAAATTGGTCAAATACTAAAGTCAAATGAGAACTTGTACATTTACTAAATAGCACACTGAAAAAATCCTTTGATTTTGTAATAATTTTTACTATGGCGCTGACAAATAGTTGACCAATTTCAAACTCTAAACCTAAACTAAACTGTATAGAATGGTTTTTTATTTAACTTGTAAAATAGCCGACTAGTTTTACTAATACTTGGCAGTAGATTGTATTGCTCTTTGACGCATGTATAAACATTTGCATGTGATTTTACAATGAGTGCTACTCGCTTCTCGACTTAATAGTTGTAAATTGTCTTAAGGCAGTAGATTCAATTCATAGATACTTGGCGGGCGTCAAAATATGTCCGAGAAATCGTATTAATCTCCAACCTATATGGTGACTGGGATAACTTTGCTTAGCTTACTAAGCTAAGTTACAAGTTACATATATATATGTAACTTGTAACTTAATGTTAATGAAATCTTACTTAAAATTTACTTCAGTAGTTTGTTATGACAGGTTATAATTTTTGAATTTAGTCATTAGTTATTTATGAAATACCATTGGGCTAACTATTAAGAGAATTTAATGGAAATAGTAACGTTAGCAAATATTTAAAAATAAAAGTTGTCAATAAATTTGTCATCCCTACTATGATATGTGGGGATGCCAGTTCCAAATCAATTCTTGCGCACTTGAATTTAAAATTTGACGTATAATATCCAAATATCATTTTCAATTATATACATTTTCATTTTCTACCTTGATAAGACAGTTTTTTTGGTTATAATTTCTTTCTGCTGACTGAGAGGGACTTCTAATAGCTGAATAATAGGCATGGAGCATAGTCTACCTATTTCTAACTCTCATTATGTATTAGAAATATGAACTGTGTTAGAAATAACGTCAAAGTTTGCTTATGGAAAGATCCAATATGGTAGAACTGTATAAAAACAATGCTATGATTAGAAGCGATAAATTATTGCCGGTACAGCCCGGCCAGGTTCTGTTTGACGGGTTAAAATCACCTCTATTGCAAGTGCTTAAAATCTAATATGGTCTAATGACATGACCTCACTGGATGTGGATGCCTCGGAACTGTGAGGATTGGCGCAGATGGGAAACATTCTATCTATACCCAGGAGTGGCTATAATGCATTATTAAAATTAAAAATTATCAATATTCTTGGCAACAAATAGTTTGACATATTTTGACGCCAATTATAGCATAGATAGAATAATGTAAAAGCACAGTGCTGCCATCTTGGGAAAATACTCAAACACTGGCAACCCTCGTTCAGGTTCTGGTTTGTGTGTCTGTTTTTTTTTTATTATATATCATAATGGTAAATACAGTCGAATAATCACTGATAGTAAGGGTTTAAGGCTTTCTAATAACAGTTGCTTGTGTACATACACAATATTTTGTCCCATTCTGAATGACATTTAACATTCGAGCAGAAGATATGTCACATATACTCGTACTAATCTTTGTAATATAGACTTGGCTATATGGACTCATTGCTTTGAGCTTTCAAAAAAAAAAACGAATGAAAACTTTCTTTTCTTTATTTCATTCTTTACCTTTCCTTGTTTTGGGAAGAATACTCGTAAGTTTTTTTAAATTTTTTAGTAAATGAATATACTATTGCATACTGTTATCTTTTATTTTACATTGTCATTTATAATAATGAATTATTGTATATTTGTACAAAGTACTCAGTAATACTATTGTGATAAAGTTACATATTTAAAAAAAAAGTGTAACTGCATATAAATAAGTTACAAGTAGTCCTGTTTTACAATAATACATCTTAACTACAGGCGATAAAGTCCGGACGGTTCAACGCGCGTGCGAAGCTTCGACTCGGAATGGTTGCCGTGCGAGCTGCGGTGCGCCTGAGTAGGTTGCCACACACTGCGACTAGGGCGCTGCCGCTAGAAGACGCTATGAGGGATCCGTATACAATGCGTGCGTTGAGAAAGGTAAGCTTTTGTTATCCGAAACTACGCCTTCTACTATAACATACAGTGTCTGAACCTTATAATAGGATATAAGGTTCAGACACTGTAACGCGAGCGGTACTTTACGATATGAGCAACGTAGGCTATTGTTATAAGAATTTGTACCTTATTACTAGGTCTTATATTCAATCGACAAATAAGCGATTACATCGATTGTGTGGAGGATTATGATGAAGGTTATATTTTCTTAAAATCGGATGTATGTAGATAGTTAAAAGTATTAATAAATACCAAACTGAAGTGTAGTCTTAAAGTCGGACGCTCGACAGGTAGATCCAACATGTACTGTGACGTCATAAATGTGCCTTTTGATATATTCTCGACAGCCTATATACGGTTCACTGGTCACAGGCTTCCTTGGCCGAAACATTGGGAGTTTGGGCCGTAACGCCACCACGCTGGCTCAACGTGTGTAGTTGAAAGTGGTTGCCGTAACAACCGAGACCCACGGCATAGAAAAATGAATAATTAGATCATTTTAAAAACTCACCGATTGTAGCTTATGTATGTGCGTTGTAATAATATCTACGGACGCACACAATAACAAAATCTATCAGTACTTTATGTGCTCCCGGAATAATTGTCTGTACAAAACTTGCTACGCACGTCGCCAGCCATTCTAATTTATTTGCGTTTAATTATTTTAATAGAGCTCAAAGCTAGCGTCGGATCAAAAAACAAAATATTGGAATGGTATTTAGTTGAAACTCAACTTTTAGGTGGATAAATCTTTATGGCTCTAGCAACTGACTTTGTTTTTTGACTTAATAAATTACTTAACTTTGACTTTGGAAATGAATGATATAACTTAAAAAATACACCAAAGCGTTCTGTTGTAATCACGGATTGAATTGATCAATAAGTTAAATAGTTACACTCGATGGGTAAACTGCGCCCGCGCGTCTAACCAAGGCGTAAGTTACTTTGTTCTCGTAATACAAACAAAGCGCTCGAAGCCACTACACCATCGAGCTCCTCGCTGAATTGAATCGAATATTTTACATAATAAGTAGTTTTTGAAAGAGAAATTAAATATTACTATTTCTAATTTATATGTCACCGGTTTTTGTTTTCACTAAAATCAGTGAAATAAAAAAAAATATTATTTAAATTTCCATACAATAAATATTTGTCAACCTTCCGCAGGTGATAGACGGCTGCGCATTCCGAGTATACGGACACTGGGTGAAGAAAGGCGAGGGTCAGAACCGAGCAGCGCTGTTTGAGAACACACCCAAGACGGAGCTCAAGAGTTTGTACGTGAGCAACCTCAGCCGATAGCCGCCGAGGGCGCGAGGGTCACTCCCTACAAAGGATAACCTCACTGGTGAGTGACAAGTCAAAGTACAATATATTCATCTTCATCAACAGCTCATATACGTCCCCACCGGGGGCTCGGACCTACCCTGCGGCGATTAGGCCTTAGTCAACCATGCTGGCCAAGTGCTGGTTGGTCGACTTCACACACAACCTAAGAATTTGTTCACAGGTGTGAGCAGGTTTAATAAATAATTAACATACGAAAATTAAGTATAAAAAATGGACAATCGACTAAAATGGAAAAATAGTCTAAAATGATGGTGAATTATGTATTCCAAATATTGTAGGGAATCAATAACATGTTAAAAGGGATCGCCCTTTTGACATGTTATTATACCATCCCATGATAAAAAAAACATATCGACACGATTGTACGTAATAAGATACACAGCACATAACTCTGACTTCCATCCATAAAACCACCAAAAAACCCATAAATCTATTGTTGTCTTTTTTCTATTCTAGAAGCTCTAAGCTACCAGGCTAGCAGAAATCCCGTGGATGTGTCTGCCGGCTCGCGCGGCGCTCCCCGACCCGAGTGATGTAGTTAGGTTAGTAATAACTTATGCGAGTAATAGTTCAATTTTAATGTATTATTTTTGTTATTATTAAACTGCTATCGAATAGCAGCCAAAACTACGTTATATAACGTAATATGTTTCCTAGTATTTAAAATAAGCTGTACAAATTGGCAATAATATGTTTGTGTTACAGCAATAATTTATCAAAGATTGTGTTAGATTTTATTGTTTTCTCATTATATCTAAGGTCCACAATGTAGGAATAATTTAAGTATTATGCATAATCATAATATGCGTTTTACATATTTGAATATTGTTTTATTAATAAATATTTAATATACTCTTATATACATCAATGAAATTATAATATGCATTATTTTATTGTATGAAAATAGTTCATCTTAACAGGCGTAATCAGCATAATCATATCACATTTATTAATAGAATATTTATACATATATGTAACGACGAAGTCCTTGGAATACTATTACTGTATTTATGACTACAATGATTCTGTCATTATTATATCAATATTTCACTTATTTTGAATTTTTATTTAATGTATTGTATTTATGAGCATTGCCAAATTGGTCTCTATGGACCAATTGTAGCATACTAAATAAACCACTAGGCTACAAATTAGAAATAGATAAAAGATAGTATTGTGCTTGGAGATAGAAACAATTTTTAGATGAACTTGATTTACTGATGTAGTCGTACCTTTCTCACTGAACTAATCTGTTAACAAATTAAGTTATGAACATTTATTATTATTAACTTTTTCATAGTAATTTTTTTTCATATGATATATAAATGTCAATTGATACGACTATGTACTGAGCGTTTTTAAATACGTTTGAATACTTCTCACCACTAAATAGTGAATGAAGCATAGAACACAGGTTTTTAACTGAAAAAGAGCCTTTACGTTTCACGAACACGGAGCAAACCCAATTTTAAGATAATACATATTATAACTAATTTACCATGGCCACTGATCGAGTTTTGTTATTGTTGTCACAATACAAGTAATTGTTACAATACATGGTCAAGGTATTACATGCGACTCTGTATTAGGAGTCCTTTATTTTTGATATTCAGAGAAGATAGTGTGTTCTTGTGTATGTAGTTAAATGGTTTGTTGTGTGTGGAAAATGAATTACATAATGTCACCAACAAATATATAGTTTAAAACTATGTACAGCTACTTAGTAACATAACAATATGGTATATTTGACAGTAAAAACTACTAAGCTACCAAAAGATAGCGCACTCCAGTATAGACAGATTATATTATTGTTTTTTACCAGTGTGGCAGTGTTGCCACTATACAAAAACAAAAACTGCAATGCATTTGGTGACGCAACCATGTAAATTATACTTAATTGTTAAATACTGAATTAATAATCACGAAGCTACTAAAAGTTCGTCGAGGCTTGTTATGCTACTACCATAAGAAGTTATCTCTCCCGAAGGGACTGATGGAATTTGTGTGTTAAAAACCGAGACGGATATTTTACCAGTACATCAGTGTTGCTACTATACAAAAACGAAAACTGCAAAGCGTTTAGAATGCCAACCATGTAAATATACTTTATTGTAAAACAATAACTTAAAAATCATTAAGCGACTAAAAATTACATGGTGTAGGTACTCGTATGCGTATGTATATGTGTTGTAATACAGAGAGGGGTTATGTAACAGTGTGGCAGTGTTGCTTCTTTATGAAAACTTATTCTTTACACCATAACTATTTCCATAAACATTTACAAAGGTTGAACTCGTAATATACTGAGTATTTAACGCAGGATCGCCATTATTACTCTGTGTGTGGCCCCCAGAGATGTCACTAAAGGTGCCTTAGTAGTTAGCGGTGCAATAGTACGTTTATTTAATTAAACAGTAACACTTGTGTCAACAAATAACAACACCGCGATGACAAGCAAACTATATTGTGAAATGAATAATTTAAACAATGTTTTGGTTAAATAATTAAATTGAGAACTGGATTATTGCTAATATACAACAGTTAAAAATTAAAATAAACTTCCCTACTGCACGAATTCTCACGGTTATGTGCCAGCCTCATCTCTGTCACTCATATAATGTTTACCTACTGGTCCAGCTGTTTCTCTTGGCCATTATTCCGTGACCACCATTGTCTCCGTCCATCAGTCCAGACAAGTGTCCTTCTTATCCACGTTTCCTGCCGAATTTCAGCGATCGGTACTCTATCAACAAGAGAGACGCCTAACATAGAACACTTCTTTTCGTGCGACTTAAATTTTAAAAGATGATTTTTTTTATATAATGACGTGTATACGCTTCCCTTTTATTTCAATAGCCGTATAGAAGATATCATGCATGAATGATAAATTAATAATTACGAGAGTAATTAAGTTTAATTAAGTTTTGTGTTATAGACGAAAAGCAATATTTTGTCCAAATATATGATGTAATGTTGACGTAAAGTTGTGATGTGTTTAAGTGCCAGAGTTTGTAGATATTTAAGCGGTTGATTGTTTGTTTGTACGTACACCTAAGTCTGTTTTTACACGGTCTTTTTGTACACGGTTTTGATATAACACGGTTTGAAAATTGAATATGTAACTGATGACGACAGCAATTAAATTTATGTTGTTGTATTTATGATTATCACTTATTCTATTTTATTTTATTTTTTACCTTAAAAATTGAATAACCTATTCTTTTCGTTCACAACATAGTTTTTTAGTTCCTGAACTTGCCATACATTTAATTTATATTACTTTTAAGATTAGAGTGCATATCTTTTTTATCATTAATTACTATGCTTGTGAAAATAAGCATTATATATTTGATTTAATAAAATAAACATGAATTCTTGTTCTTAAAAATTCTTGTTTTTCTCTAATTTTAATAGGTTTTAGAGATTAGGAACAAATCACCCATTTTTGTATAAGATCAATGTCTTTTTTTACACGGCTTCTTCTGGAACCAATCTACCGTGTAAAAACAGACTTAGGTGTATATCTAAGCGCTTATGACAGACGACACTGTTGAAGTAGAAATATTGTTTACTTTGTGAATTTTCAGTGACTATTAAAATATTTAAAAATAATAACATCTTTATATTCCCGTTTGGTTCATTTGACTAGATTCTCTATGCAAGAGTTAATGGTTTAATAATTATATATTACAATAGACGGACTTAATGCTTAAGGAACTCTATACCAGTCAACAAGTAACATTGATAAGTCAAAATAGCGGTTTGAAAGTGTTGTAATTAATAGCCAATACAATCAGTTTAAACACTTTTTTATTGTTTAACAAATCAGATATTAATTCTTTATACAAAATAAATGTACCTATTATAGTCAATTGTTTCTTGTATATAAACCTACTTCTTACTTAGTAAATGCTCATTAGTATGGTCTGTTATTGGCCCCAATTTCGTTGTGATCTGACTTAATTAAATTAAAATTATTCACATCTCTTACATTCCAATTCAATTAGAAGGGATAGACTGACTTTAAGGAACGTATTTAATTGACTTAGACGATGTATATAGTTTTGATTTATTTCAATCGGCATGTATTATAACGCGCGTTAAAATAAGCAAAAATGCTTAAAGAGTCACCATTTTAGGAATGTCATTAAAATGTCAAAAACTTTACCGGTCATCTGTCTGTTTTTGGTTGTATTGTATTGAAAGACTAGTAATGAACTTAAATTTATTTCGTGCACAACGGAATAGGGGCCGTAGTATTTCATTTTGCTATTCATATAAGAATTAAAACTAAAATAAGATTAACTGGCGGTTACAACAAATGAAGAATAGTGTTTATGGATTTGAATGCATTGCGAAATTCATATGTGTAGACTGTTAAAGCGTAAGAATTCCAAATATGCTCCGACACAGTAATTATCTGTACAGTGTACAGTCAACGACAGATGACTCGGCATTTTACTCCTAAATGTGGTGGGAATAAGAGTTAATGTTAGTTGGTAATATTAATTGCGACATATAAAATGATTAGTATTTTATTAAAAATATTTAGTATTTTTTTAGTATACATTTATATTAATATGATTGCTGTGCCGACTCAAGGCCCACAATTATGTACCTACATTGTGATTTGCAAAAAATTTGGAAATTGAAAATATAAAATGTTTGTAGATATTTGACGTTGACTGTACCGTTAGTATAGAACACTACTGTGATTGGCTACTCCCATAAAGACACGCAACTTTTAAAAACAATAATGTATTCTTAACTGTGAATTAAAACAATTTAAAGCATTTGTTGTTGTATGATTTTGTAATTTCGTTACCTTTTTTCTTTATGTTATTTTTTATTTAAGCCAGTGTAGCAATATTTTTTTAATTATAAAACTTGTATATAGCTGTTATTTTGAATATACACTCGATGAGAAAAACCACCATCAGTAAGATTTTGGATTCCAGATTTTTTTAATTTTTCAAGAATTATTAATAATGCAACATATTATTGTTTTCGCAAATGAAAAAGTACGGCATATAACATAGTATTCGTAATAATAATTCGTAATAATAAATACAAAATAATTTTTCAACGACAACAACATATTCACTTGTATTTGTCGTTTTAATTAGAATAGTATTCCAACCTGTTATGTCAATTTATTGTTTTTTCAGGGGTTTTGGCATAGACAGGAGAATCACTAAGATTATGTTTTAATTAGAGTTATATTTCCGTTTACACAAAACGTACCAATCGGAAAAGATTTTCATAATTTATTTATATATGCAAAAATAGGTATCAAAGAATGTGGGAAATTATCTAATTTTAGAGATATTTTAACAATTTTAGATATTACTAAAATTAGATAATACTAATCCTAGTCTTATCTAATTTTAGTAATTTTAGGATTTTACGTTAATATACTAATATCCCTTCAGTGTCTTCCATTCTCTAATTATAAGAATAGGATAGCCAGATGTGGAACTGTTAGATAACTAAAACAGACCGCATTAAAGAAATCATATACAATTTCTGAAGGCATTTAGGGAGATGTTTCTTGCAGCCTTACTTAAAATGTTGATAGTTTTCACTAAGAAATAGAAGTAATGAAAAATATAAAACTAACGCCAGATACCTTTTCGTTGTAAATATATAGATAACATTACATCTTAGCCTTTCGCGTTACATCACAACTTTATATGAGAGCAATAGGACTTATATACTTAATACGCGATATATTTATTATGTAGTACATATAAGCATAGTCTGTATTGCTGCAAAAGCCGTAGTCACAAGCAGACTGGTGACGTATAGTGTCGTCTGTTCAAGCTGCTTTGAAATCCTCTGCTTCCATCACATCACATCAAACTGCCAGTGAAGTCACTACGACACAAGAGCCTCGAGGTTTGTTATTAGTAGTTTAAATTTATTAATTATTGGATTTCAAGCTTATGGCAAATTAAACCAATTTTTAAGTTGCTTGATTCTCATACTATCCTAGTAGGATAATGCCAATCTAAATCCAGATGACTGCATCCAAATTTTCATTCCAGTTTCCAGCATATGTTTAGCGACCACAGATTTACTTGTCTGTAGATTTCTCACAGCTGTGACCACGGAAGTTGCACACAACTTAAACGTCTTGCTGTATGTACCCTATGTACTACATAATAATATCGCGTTTGAGTATCGTTTCTCTTACATAAAAACAATTAACAATTGGCAGTGTATGAGCATTTTACGTAAAACACACTATTTACTTTGGCTCTACCAATTTCTATAATATCATTACTATTTTTTAAATATTATTCATAACACTCCTCGTAATAAGAAGTATAAGTTGGACTGTGTGTATGTGTGTAAGTATGTGTGCTTATCTGGCACGTAGCTCTTAAAAATGGACATATTTAAATGCGCTTTTTTATTACTTGACTTGTATTAGTGTCTGGTTGATTAGAAAACATGTCTTTTGGCATTCGTTATTGCTGGGATTTGTGTGAGAGTTGACTAAAGCTCTAGTATATTTTTTGAGCGCCTCGAACGTATGTACCTATTATAAGCAGATGTTGTCAACCTGGTGTTATTGCCTGGTTGATTGTCCTGATGGTTATTGCTTATAGACACAATGGATATCTAGAAACCACTTGATATTGCTGTTTTTGAAGTTGACTTCCCGCAGCGTTAATGCCTCCCATGTCCTGGAATAAAACTCGTTTCTCTTCACACCGACACAGTAAACTGCTTGTTGGCCGAAATAAGAAAGGTCAAGCCTCTCAGAGAGAGTCAGAGAATCTCGCCCATAGGTCTACCGTCTGGTAAGCTTATATATAATTAATGTTTTTAACCGCCTATGTTGTCTACTGACTGATACCACCTACTTCAGATCTGGAGGATCTGGTGGCTTCCTACCACCATCTTAACTAAGTCTACCACAAGATAGCCAGTTCCTCTATCATTGAGAATTCCCCAATGATAAACATCGATTTCATACAACATACATAAACATAGAATAAAAAGATTTAGTTTTCATTTACTGAAACTGCCTCTTTCAATCTGCTCCAATTTAGAAAAGAATGATACAAGAAAAGGTCAATTTAGTTGATCTAGAGTAATCTAGTATTTCAACATATTTTAGTGCGTCTGTGTCAAAACATAAACAAAATCTTTTTTGGACTGTAATGCTGTTGGCCATAGATGGCCTGTACAGCATAACCTAGGTTTTAAAGAGACCTGAACCTTTGAAAGTCCTCAAGCCGTAAGGAGCGATGTGCCTCTGGAGGCTTTCTAATCGACAGGGGACCTCAAGGGGACGTGTCCCGCTCAGAGTTTTCAGAACGCTCAAGCCGACAAACCGGAGAGTGCCTCTAAAGGCCTCGGCTCAGGTGAGTCATGTCGTGGAGGAGGGAACCGCTCAGGTACGTACCTGTACTTGGTATAACTCGACGAGCGTAGACAGAGTCTACTTACCCTTGTTCGACGAGTGCGATTTATTTACTGAGTGTATTAAGTGTATCTACTGCGTGACCTAAGTGTAGATGCGCGTCAACGCTCGTGATCGGATCAGGAGGAGGCAACCTGTTGACATTTTTATATATATTTACTTTTTTATTATAGCTTAATACCAAATTGTTTATCGATCTATTTCAGCTGCTTCTCTTTTCAAATGCAATCTACAGGCTCCTTAAGCTGGCGAATACCAAGTGACCTTTTCGGGTCGAATTGTAATGAAAGAGTGACTGTACTTAACCTTACCAGCTCGCCCAGGACCACACATTGGAAAATATAATGTGGGTAAAATGTTATGCACTGCCATCCATATGATATATATCTTCAAATTTTATCCATATGAATAAAATTTGAAGATAGCTAGTGTAGAATGCGATATACTGCTCTAGCCACCCTCACCTTGCCGGCCCAAAAAGTACTTTTTCACGCCTCTTTTAAAGGATCATGTTGTATGAAGGAGGGAATACGTGTGCCGGTAAGGAATACCACGCTCTAGTTATGCGACAGAGAAAGGAATCAAAGAAATCTCTTTGTGCGCAAAGTAGAGCTGGCGACAGTAAAAGAGTGCCGTCGTAAACCATCACGCGTACACCTCAGTAGAAAAGGAGAGGGAGGGATAAGGTCAAAGTGCTCTTCAGAGCACTCTCCATGGTACTAACGATAAAAGGCACTAAGCGACGCTATGTCGGGACAGACAATTGCAGAGACTCTAGGGTGATTGTTACCCCTGTATCGCCAATAATACGCATAGCGCGTCGCTGCAATCTGTCCAGAGCATCGAGGAGGTACTGAGCGGAGCCATCCCAAAGGTGCGAGTAATACTCAACACAAGATCGGACCGGATTTATTGAATTATATTGAACTTTGGAAGTAATGTAATTTAAACTGCCTGTCTCTACAAAAAGTCATGGAGAATTATTGGAGTAATTAAATTATAAATGATGATACTTAATTGAGAATAATGAATATTAAGGCGATTTACTGAATAACTTTAATAATTTAAATAAAACAATCCCTTGTTTATAAAAATTATAAAACTCTGTAATATAGAGTCTTATCAGTTATACAACTTATTTTCGTAGTTCTAATTCTTTTGTGGATCGTAACCATTCATAGTTTGATACCCTACTGAGAGAAGGCGCGCGTCATTTGAATGTAATATTTATGTCAAAGACTTAAGGTCTAAATCGAAACCATTTTTCTTACGGCCTTGTGAAAAATTCGAGCCTTAAAACGAAAAAAGAACGGGAAGGTCGATTCCTTCTGATAGTGTTTTTTTGCTTCTTTGTTGTGGCGTAGTAGAATTTTTTAGGATGCAACCGTTACGGACAAGACAATGTTAAGATGATTCGTTGCAGCAGTAATCAGGAAATTTGTCGTTTAATTTACGTGAACAATAGTCATATTTTCACTGCGCAAGAAAACTCTATCTGACAGACAACTTGTTACTGCGACAAGTAGGAAGTGAAAGTCTAGCACGTGCCGGCCGGCTTCCCGCCGCGCCATCAAATTTTGCAACCACCACTCTTTACTTTTGACCCAAAAAAGACTTAGCATTTAGATAGTTTTATCAAGAACGAACACTTATAGAGGAAAAATATTAGATAAACAAAGCGGCGTTTGAACCGGTTTCCTTTTGCTGCTGTGAATATCTTAGCACGTATACAAATAAGACTCACATTAGCATGATTAGTGCTTTGCAGAAATCGGTTCGAGTGTAGAGCGTACCGCTTGCCGCGTCATCGAGCGGCGGGGTACGGGCGGAGGCGCGTGCATTCGATCGCTGGCCGCTGCAATGGCATCGATCGCGCACGCCCCGTGCTACGTCGCCGCAAGTCGCACCACGATTGGCGGATGCCGGCTGTCACGTGACTGGCGCGCTCTGACCCCATTGGTCGGTAGTAGCGGCGGCCACGTGAGAGTGCTCCGCGCGCGTGGTCAGTCGCGGCGTGACAGCGGGCGCGCTCGTACCGCGCGCGGCTGTGCCGCTTCCCGTCATGAGCCTCCTCGACACGCTTCTCGAGGCGGCGCGCTTCATCGAGCAGCAGGAGAGGCGCCTCCATGCCGGTAAGTCGCGACCAAAGCGGAGCCAGCCCGCGGTGTCGCATGAGCAGTGTTTATGGTGCCGGTGAACCACGTCACGAGTGAAACCGGTCCCTGGGCGTGCGCCGATTCGCGGGCGTCCAGTCGCCGGCGCGCCGGTGCAGCGAGCCGACGCCCGCCGCTCTTGACCTTGAGCCGCACGCAGCCGCGCCGCGCCGCCTCCGCCCCTGCCCCGCCGGCCTCGCCCCACGTAAACAAAGGAAGCCTGAAATTCATAGCGGCGCACGTAACTCCTGCATAACACGCCTTCGCCAAAGGTCCCCGCTCTCCCCGCTCTAGGTTTACGTTCGAAGCGTAAACAACGACCGGCATATTGGCGTGTATCTAATGTGTGGATGTGGGCGAGGCGATGCCATAGACAAAACGCTATGCTTGTTAACTATCTCCTCGTGTCACGTACTTTCCTAGTGCGAGTGGGTAGCAGGTAAATATGTATACGTGGAGTGCGTTAGTCAACTTTGAGGAATGACGCATAGCGAGGGGCGCTGGAGTTCGGTCAGCTGATCGAGACGGGCGGGGAGAGGCGAAGGGCGCAGATGGCGGGGGGAGCCATGTGCACGCGCATTGAAAGGCACGGCCATTGCGCCGCGTTCAATGCGTTCTTTATCAATTTTATACTACATCCTATTAAGTACATGGATTTTTTGAGTATTTACCTCGAGAAAAACTAGCACAAGGCATGTTGCGTAACCGAGCGTACCTAGCGTCTACTCATTGTTTAGTGATACTTAGCTTACCTACGCGCCGATGAAATCATTGTATAGTGTTTGGTATGTCGTAGAACTAGTCCTATATTGCCTTGCGTCAAAAACCCACAAGAATTATTTGTATGTTTGCTAAATTATTAAGAGAACATAAACCTGTAAAAGTTCTCTCGACTTTCTCTGTATATTCTCATAAGTATATATTATATTTCTTGAATCGTTTGAACTATGACACACATAACTATTATACACTACGGTTTTCGTAGACGTCAGTTGTGACAGATAATTAATCAATTTCGTTTAATGTAATGAACCGCTTAGACTAGGGATTGCCAAACTATTTTTCGCAAGAGACCCCTTTTTCAAAAGTAACTGATACCTCAGATCCCGAAAGCCAAATTTCGGTACAAATCCCATCTATAGTAATATTCCTATTGAAACAGAATACTTAATAATTTCAAAACTTTGGTCATTGTCGTTGATGTCGACCCCTGGCAAACCGATTTCGACCGCAAGGGGTCGACATCGACCACTTTGGGAATCCCTGGCTGAGACCGTTCTCTATGCACCGTCCTCCTAGATGTAGTAAAATCTAATATTATACTTATATTTACAACACTTGTAAATATTTATAGAATCATCTAAATATAACCTAGTCTAGCAACTTTCATCAGACAATCCTGTCTCCTCATCCCACGCAAAACACTAAGAGTTATTAAACCTTATTGATTATGAAAGTAGCGTCCAAAATAACGTCGTCACAAGGATTTTGTTTCCAATTAGTCACATGGTACGAAACGAAAACAACAAGCGCTCGGTTTGAAAACATTGGCAAACAGTTTCGTCATGTAACGAGTAGAGAGCAGCGACGTTATCGCGGGCTTATCAACAGACACCGCTTGATATGTTCTGCGCTCCTGGTACAGTAGCCGCTCGCGATCCGTTATGTGCGACAGAGCTGCCATTTGTTTCAGCAAATAAAAACTTCTCTTCGTGATCATTACTCGATCTCTTTCTAATAATCTGGCTCGCTAAGATCCGGCCGCTGCTTGTACAATGTGATAAATTAAGCTGTATTTAGTTTAAGATAACTATTGATGATTTGAAACCACATCATAAAAGTTTATAAGTGTATCTTGTTAAGACATCGGTATACGGACCAGTCAATTGTCTTGCACATTACCTACAAATATTATTCTTCTGTGTCTCCCGCCATATCTTATTACGATTCAGTTTACGACTTACACTGAATCTTTGATTGCCATTGACATTCTTTATATTGAGTTCTTATTGTTCATCAGACTCGCTATGTAGCACTGAATCAGCATAACGATTGATTTTTTTTTAGGTTTGAAACGATTTAAAACTTTTTTTAAATACTATTTTTATGTTTATTATTAGTAAAACAAACATTGTTTTTATGTCTATATTTATTTTGCCCATGAATTTTATATATATAATTAGCTTACGCTGAATAGTTGAAGTATTTGTGTGGGAAAACTCTTTAAGGATTTTTAACAGAAGTAATAATCACTCGGTAATCAGAGTAAATCATTTGGTGATTGAATAGGAATTGTCAATGCAAGATCTTAAAGCCAAGGGTCTAAGTAAATAAACCGCTGATCTATTAGTCGATTAGGATTATGTCAATATCATTTAAAAGTTTTTGCTGAAAAAGGGGAAAAATTGGTGAAATGTTATTAACTATAAACTTAAATGTTATTCCCGAATATTGAAATATTTATTACATTTCGTAAAATAAGCAACAGACAGATTATGAAGCCAACATATTGAAAGCAGATGGACCTCAACTACGTTATATTGAATCTTAATATGCACGTGCAATTAACTAAACAAAACACAGACCTAAGGTGGCATTTGGTACGATAGTTCGTGTGGCTTCTACACAAGCGTGAATTACTAGCAATTTAAATCTAAAGGCTGTCCAACTTTTAAATTACTGTTTCTGTTGTTAAGTAGTTTTAAACCTGTTTAGACGATAAATTTTGCAATTTCAGAATTTTATTTGTGTTTTGCACAAGCGCATTAAAATTTAATTAGAATGAAGCTAGAAATAATTCTCTGGAAAGAAAGTTGATTATTTTACTCGCCTTTTCATTTTCGAAACTTTTAATTAAACTTGAGAGTAATTTTAATTTTGTTTAAGTTGTTCTTCCAGTTTAATTGTTTGATTGCTTTGAAACAAGATACTCAGTTTTATTTTATTAAGTTATAAACTTTACAATAAAACAATATTATGCATCTGAGTAGGCGCGGTGAACTAACAAACAATCGGTATCATCAAGGCTCGTTGTAAGGTCGGCCGGCGGTACCGGGCAAGCAGAATGGTGAAAGGGATTGCGTGACCTCGCCGCGCAAGTCTGAGGACGTGTCGTGTGCGTAGTATATTGAACTATAGACGAACGCCTCCCCGAATAAACATACCATTTTACGATACTTATATCAAGCAATGACAAATGGGAGAAGTAATTAGAGTAATATAACAACTCATAGCTGATGGCGCAACTAATCTAAATCAGACGTTAGATGTTAATAAATCATTTCTTGCGTATCAATATACTATATTATAGCCCTTCTGGCCTATACATGTTCAATCATGTTAAAGAATTATGATATTCTTTTGAGTACGCACGACTACCATAACGGAAATTGAATAATTTTAAATATTATCCAAATTCTGAGTATCACTTGGGTGTAACGGGCACGTTTATATATCTTTCTATAAAAATAGCAACCATTTATAAGATTTTCATGAAAATCTTAAAATTTGAATTGTATATCAATTGAAGAGACAAGATAACACAATATAGGGGTCTATTTACATAATTATTGCCTATGTATTAGTTTAGCAACGGTACCTCAATGTGGTCCCGTTATCTGTTAACAAATTCCAATGAGTTCAAAATTCGGAATTTATAATCCAAATAAGAAGAGATATTTTATTTATGCGCAATATTATTTATTAGTGAAGCGTAGACAAAAATGATTTCGTTTGGACGTCTGATCTGAAGACAAAGTTATGATTTATCATCAACTAATTTTATATTTATTGACAATACAACAGGATCCTGAGCATGGGTATCCAAATTGGGAAAGGATTGTGGTGTGAAGATTTCCTAGAATGACTGATGGCATTTCGCAAAAAGTTTGCGATTTCACGATAAGAGCCCAGACAAATATGAGACATTAAAGTCTAAAGAATTAAATAATAATGCAATTGTACACAATTGACTCTTCTGTTTCTTTTACTTATCTGTTTTTCTTGTTAGCTAAAGTTTGCGTAAATTGCATTTTGCATTTTTAATAGTCATTGTGACTTTTCTCCCGAAAAATGAACTGAAGACGTACTTTGGCATATAAATAGCTTAGTTATATTTCTCTTCGGTAGAATGCATGTTTTCTCATAAAGAATTTTTTCCTGTAGATATTCAAATGGTTGTTTTTTCCTTTTGGATATGTCAACCCCATCATACGTAAATGCTTGTATTATTTAGATTAATAAGTCTAAATTTTTACTAGCTCTAGTCGACATAATCTATTTGCACCTTGAGATATAGGTTCAGATAAAATGCTTTGGAAAATGGCGACATCTACTATATTTAACCTAAATCTATCTCTTCCTATTCCTGAAACAATTCTTGAGGATATTTAAGCTTGTATATAATTAAAGAAATCGTTTGACTTTTAGCACAAATCAACTCAAATTCATAACAAAGCACTTAATTGTGAATTACTTCATTGACGCCTCAAATATATATAAAAAATAGTTTTTACACACTTTTTAAATTAATATTTGAACTGAAGTCGCCTCTCTTTTTACGGTTATGTAGCGGAATCAAAATATGTTGAATATCTTGAATTTAGTTTTTGTTATATATCATCAACTAAGTACCATCGATGCCTACGGCTTCTAAATGGCGGTATGTTTTAAAATTACGTAAATATTGATGTTAAGAAGGGTTATTTTCTACATTATTCAGTAATTATTACGAATATATGTGTTTAATTTACAGCAAAACCAGTTTATATCAACTGCATTCATCGGAGAGCTTTCTGACAACCCAGACGGGTCATATCTCGACTTCCGGTGGGAGGATCCCCCCTCACAATATTGCACTTCGACTGCCATGTCAATTAATTTTTTTATTATCGATTCTTGATGATTGTTCAACACATAGTAAGATAAATCACGTCCTTCGGGACCATTTTACTTTTCTAAAATAAATAGATACCTATGTTCTTTGTCATAATGTAATTCCCCTCCATTGCAAATTTTATACAAATCATAACAGTAGTTTCTTTGTGGAAACGTAACAGATAGGCCGATATTTTGGTATATAAAATAACTAGCTGTTGCGCGTGGATTTCGGGTTCTCACAAATGTTTTATCGCCTATTCCTTCCTCGATAAATGGACTATGCAACGCAAAAAGAATTTTTCAATTCCTACTAGTAATTCCAGAGATTACCCTCTACAACCGCACAAACTTTACCTCTCCATAAATATCTCTAAATAGTATAGATAAGTAGGAACTTTAATTATGAATGCAGAAAAATGCAAACTTCCGGCTGGCCCAGAGGTTAGCATCTCTAGCTACAGGCTACTTGGCCACGGGTCCCTGGCCCTAGTGTTCCGGGGTAGGTGTGAGTGTAACATTTAACGTTTTAATATTAAAATCACATTCATTTTATCTGTTTTACATTCATTATTAGTACATTAAGTAGTAGAAAGTGGATTTGCCATGTAACTTTTCGAAAAAGTACTTTCGACAAAAACAAATTTGCCGGTGCATCGTGAATTTTTATGTTGCGGTGGGTAATTTGATTTAATCAGGATTCAGCGTTCCAGAAATAGAATCTAGGCACAATGCTAGGTCGCAACAACCTGCTTAACCGGCAGGTGTGGTTACAAGAGGTGCAGGAGGCGAGGGGAGGTGTTTGTGCGGTGTTCCCCGGGCGGGGAGCGGCTGGGCTGCACGCTGCACCGAGCCAAGGTCAGCTGCCGCACGCATGCGCGGCCCGCCTCCCTGCCAGCCACCTTGCCGGAACCTGCACCCACTACTTATGTGTTCCTGTTAGTTGCACTCCAAATAATCGCTCTTTCCCCCGCATTTCTCGCAACATCGCAGACAAAAGTTACGTTTTGTACGGTCGCCTCTTTTGCGTTTCAACATTTTCTCGACTTTAACCGTCTGTAGATCGGTGATAGAGATAATCGTATCCTGTACATAATGATCCAGCCGTTCAAGTGCTCTTTCCACAAAGGATCAGATTTCGACCGATCAAATAAAATGTTCTCGAAGCACTTTTCCGTTTCCGCAAAGCTGTCAAGTTCAGGGTTTACAACGTTTATAGCCATTGGATTATTCTCAGCGTGATCGTGTTTAATGTGTAACTAGAGTGTAGTTCAATAGAGTAGTGTGTTGTCTCAATGTAGATCTAGATATAATAGAGCTAACACGTGCCACGAGTGGCGCGCAGCGTAGAAGGGCTCTCCGCCACGGTCGTATCCGCGCATAACCGCACTACAACAAACAGAAATCCTATTAGATGGATTAGTGGTCATGTCGTAAGGTAACTATAGAAATTCGCGGTTACTGCTTATGCTTTAAGAACGATAAATTGATTTTGGTTGAAAGAGAATTGAAATAGAGGATGGTTATGTTAAAATTATTGCGATTCAAGTTTTCGGGCTTAGATTTTTTAAACGAAAGATAGTCAAATTTCACATTGCATTAGAAAGCTAATATTCCATTGTATATAAGCGTTACAGTCCGCTACTCGACTCGACCGTCTGTTTCTACGTTAGTTCGCACTGTTTGTGTCGCTCGATTCGATGTTCCATTCACCTTATTCGTCGACGTCGAGGTTCAGTGACTCCGTCGCCGACCGACTAACTCCTTGGAACACGTCATCTGCGTGCTAATGCAGCCGTTTCATCACCTACGGCCGCAGCGCAAAGCTCTTTAAATTCTGTAGGTGTTCCGCGGCCGTTTGGTGCGACCTCATTTTGCGGCGGCGCGAGTGCGACGAGCGGCGGACGCTCGTGCAGCATTATGTAAAGTGTCGAGAGCGGTGCAGCGGTGAGCGTTGCGCTCGACCGCGTGCTCTCCCCCCGCGGCAGCCCTCCTCGCAATTTCGTCCGCCGTCGTCGGTTTCACTCGCGACGATCGGCGGCGCGGGGTTCCGGAGGTCGCGCTCCTCCCGCCTCCTCGCCCTCCTCCGAGACGGTGCCGACCACGGTCCTCGGCGGCCACTCAGTCGTCGAGCGGATTGCGTCGACGACGGTCGACCCTGTTTCGGTCCTCCTCGTTCAGTGGCGATATCGCAACGGATCGCGTGAATAGCATCGTTCTCGTCGCCCACCCCGGGGGTGCTTCGATTGAGCTTCGCTCCGGGAGTTTTAGTGGTAATTTGCGTTGCGTATGGGTTGGTCACGACCGTGGACAATGTTAGTTGAAAATAGCGTTCGTTATCATCACGGCCTCGAGTGTCGAGACGAGATAGCGCGAGGTCGGCGGCACCTGCGCGCCGCGCCCCACGTGCACGATCCGGTGCAGTAGAGCACAATTAGCGGCTCACCCCCGCGCACGGCGGGCCCGAGCGGTGCCTCCTCGTCACGGCTCGGAGCTGCGTGGTCCCCCGCTAGTGTGCATACAATTCCCAGTTACACGTATCACAGCATACACAAATATCAAACTGATTTGTCTTCTTCAAAAGTCCTCAAAATGTTTACTATCTTATCAAACTTTTGTAATTATTCGTCGGATATTCTGAACCGTTCTTATCAGATGAATTTGTTTTTAGGAATCATTCTTATCTACTATTGTATAATTTGAGATATGGGTAGGAAATGTCTTTATCGGTTACTTCGTTCGAGATTGGTATATAATTGTTTTGTGGCGGATTGCTTTATTATTACGTTAACTTGTACAGTACTAGTCACTCCATAGATCGTAAAGTAATTCTTCTTTAAATATTTTAGGATTCGGACTTGTCAAAATTTCATTACACATACTTAAAAGTCACATCCGCCTTTTACTTCGTTGTTTGCAAGTAATTAGTTGTACTAAAGAGACACGGTGGTATCATTTGCAAAACCTGTTCTAGTTATGTGTACAGTTAATTCTATTAGCAATGTCGGTGCTGTATCGCTATTATAGATTTGTATTTAGCAAATAATTTTAAAATGGTAGGTGTCGATTACGCATGACTCCATGACGACTTTTGTTTCGATTGTGTTTAATATCCTATTAATAACTATTTAATATTTTTCCTTTCAAGTGAATTAAAAGTTTTAATTAATATAGAATATTTAAAGAATAATTTTATTTGTCTTCTTTAAAGTATAACATTTTTTATCTCTTCTGTCACCCATACAGACTTTCTATTATGAGTGAAAAAATGAAATATTAAAATTCGCTTGATAAGCTTATTCCATAGTTCAACAATATTATAATTATTGTATTCCATTGGATCTAACCCCAATTGATTTCAGTTTCTGATCTATTTTCGGTCCAATCTTGCAAATTCTAAAATCATTTTAAGACGGATATGTCCCAGTAATATTTTAACAAAATATTGAGGTGTCTTTGCATTCATTGCAAATATTCTTTGTCATTCACTTTTATTGCACAAGATCATCGATTGCGCAATACGGTATATCTTCTTTAGTTCAATACTAAGTATGTATAGATTTAAAACTGTTAATTGTATCATGACCCTGGTTCTGCTGACACCAAAGTTTGGTTATTATAAATAGTATTCATTGGATTATGTCTATTGCAGATCACAAACACTTAATATTCAATTGCGCGTTATTATAACTGACATCAATTGTGAATATTTGGATTGTACTCGTTAAATTGATAGTAGTTGCAGCGATTTTCCAATAACTTCATCGTCATTGGATTCTTTCAATTTTGTGAATAATTTTATAAATCTAGTATCATTAAATATTTGAAGATTGGGGTTGCGAAGCGAGTAGTCTAGAATAAGATTGTTTTAAATGCAATCTTACTGTCGTGGCGCTCATCTGTTCAATCTCACGATATAAGCCTAAGATTAGTTCCACAGTTGCTATAGCTACACTTTGTTCTGAACGGTAGGTAGCTAGTTACATAACATAAACATCGACACATGTTGCCCATATAGCTTATATAACTGGCGCGTGTGTACGCTTACGTTAGCTTACTCGGTTTGCCCGAGACCTTATCATGTAAGTTCCGATAGCTGACCTTATACGTGATCATCTTCAACGAATATAAAATTTGATATTCAATTTTCGAATGTCTAATACAACACTAGAATGTTGTCAAAATACTAGAATGTTTTGAGCGTTGTTTCATTATCGTCGCTTGTTATTTTTCGATATCAACGTTGCTTTCTTAGCACGTGTACGCTTTAGTCACTACCGATAACATTACCGGTATTACTAGTAAAATGTGAAACACCTGCAGACTTCTTTATTTTGTCACGGATTGAGTAAATCGATCTGAGCTTCCATTCGCTGCCGTTGTAATATTAAGACAAAAGGTTCTTAAACATTTATCATGTAACTAGGAAATGCGTTTCCAACAATTTTCTTCAACTTAAATATTGCTAAACAACAGCGAGTAGTTTTAAAAATGTTGGTAATTTCCTTCAGATAAATGAAACTCGTTACTATTCCATAAACAAATAGCTAAAATTATCGTATTCTTTTTATTTGCTGTTTGAAAATCCACTATGTCTGCCAATTCAGTCGGTCGCTATACTAGGACCGCATGATGCTACAGTAGGAGGTAAAGTTAACTGTCAGCGGGGAGGGAGGGAGGGGACGGCAGTGCACGTGCCGCCGAGCCATGCGTTCGACGCCCTCCCTCACTTGTTGAGCGCCGCGCCGTCCAGCCGGAGCTGACGTTTCTGGCTTACTTCACAGCCTTTATTTGCCCATCCTCTTCGGCTTTCTTGCTAACAATTATAGCTCTCTCTCCCTCTTGCAAATATGTTGTGCGTAGGTTTCAGGCACAGTCTTATTGATTTCACTTAACATTATCTTGAAAAATCTTTATGATATGGCAATCGAAAATTGAGTGTCATTAGCGTTGTGGTTCTAACACTCTCTTTCGCCGAAATTGGTCCCTGGATGGTTCAATCTAAATATACTATCTCGAACTCCTCCGTGGTTTGGAATGCATGTTAAGCTGTTGATTCCAGTTGAGGCAAGCGTGGTGCCCCAACTCCTTATGTGTTTCTCCCATATAACAAGGTCTACTAATAAAATGAAAATTATATAGCGTTTATCAAATTGTATATGAAAATTTGATATACTTGTCAGACCCCATAGTTGTTTTAAAACTAATGCTTTGATCGTGCCATTTACCTTACAATCAATGTGACCTCTCAAACGCAATCGTCAAATTACCTTTTTTGATTTCATAGATAGTGTCGTCCGTATAATTATGATCTGAGCAAATAAATATTAAAAAGACAATAGTGCAGATTGTATAAATACAGTGTAGTAAAATGGACAGGACGTAGTGAAGTAATAATAATGGGGACTTTGAGTTAGTTATTGTTTAGTCCCATCATAGAATGGGTATACTTATGGAAACCACCCAAGTGAATCTGGGCACTGCCAGTTACCGGAGGCGCAGAGCAGAACCGGAACTATTCGGCGCAATGGGAACGCCGGGGGATTTCTATGCTGACACCCTTCATACCATCGCCATCAACACAAGGGAGACGGAATTTGGGAGTATTGTCGAACCTATTCCTATAACTTTAAAAGCATACAAACAGTTCCAAGCGCATGGACATTCGATCAATGGTTTCGGGTACCCACAGCAGCAAGTGTTAACTTCTTTGGTACCTGCTCCCCGCGTACCCGAAGTCGAGAGACCTTCTACTTCTACCTTCATTCCGAGTCCAATAAAAGAAGAGGTCAAGGATGAGAAAATTGTCAGACCGCCTCCGAAGAAGAAATGGATAAAAGAATATTTAGGTGAGTTCTTGTCGTGAACAATACGTTGGTTAAATATTTTATTATTTGTCTAGAATAAATGTTCCTTTACTCATCCGAATATTTGGTTCAAATCTTGTCAATGTACGACAATCGGCCTTGCTTTGTTTGTTGTGACCTCATTTTGTTTTTGCACAACAGTTTACATTATGATACTGTCCACAGATCAATGATTTTAGTTATGTTACTTGTCTTAAGCTTTATTATAAGATATTTCGTAAAGCCCAAAGTAGATGTAAGTATTAGAAGCTCTGTCAGTTGCATTTAGGTTCGGAAATAGGAAAACAGGTAACAAAACATCGTACGGCACGCAGTGTGGTGCTGTCAAGGCAGTCTTGTCTACAAGGCCACGCTACACATGTTTACTACTGCATAGTACGCGGTGAGGCATTCGAATGCTTTTACCTAATAAATACGATTGGCAATTGTTCTGAGACTTTAATAAGTATTCATTCTAGAAGCGTCGTCTTCATTATTTCTAATAGCTTCTGTTTGATTCATTTATTTTCTAGGAAACCAGACCTTATTATTTTGTATAGTTATGTCATATATTGAAGTATAACCGCTTTGTTTTGCAGCTATTTCATTTGTAACTATGTTATAATTTTCTTTATCAGCAGACCTATTAGCGTCACCTACAGGTGTGATTTTACATAATATGCATTTACATTGCGCACGCACAAAAGGCAGTTTGCCGTAGTGATTAACAGTTTCAAATGTTTTTATGTTAATTTATTTATTTTATGGAGCTTGTCTGTAACCAAACGAAACCTGTTGTTTACTCGTAAACCTATCTGCGAAGTTGCCCTAACTTTCAAAAATCTAAATCATTAATTACTTAATAAATTTAAAATCCACTGCCGTTTACATGGCTTAATTGTGATAAATTGCTATTTAATGCAACGATGTTTGCATTGATCATAACTTCAGATGAGCCTAAGGAGTTTTTTTTATACTACTGCTAGAAGTAAACCTTGAAGTCGTTCTTGTTACTGTTACAGATGCTTTTTTATTGGTCTGTGTTGTTTAATACCTCTGTCCTCTGTAAATTATATCATGTAGTGAAAATTGATTTGAGCAAAAAATATTCGTGGTAGTCGAATTATAAATTGAAATATAGTCTGATTCTAAAATAACCCGGCGGGGTCCTCTGTTATGTTATATTCAAACCTCCTTGTCAAGCATGTGACTATGTGGTTGTATATAGGTAATTTTTTTTTTAAATCCTCTTAAGACCAAAAAATATTCATATTACCCTATTTCCTAAAACCTTGACCTTGTTTCTCGAAACTCCTTATCATTAACTAGGACACTCCTATTTAATGCCAATATCTCCCAGATATGTATATTAGCCGCGTTTAAATGCAATTACTGCACTATCGTATCATAAATTACTAAAATATTACAGCCAACATTTTTAATTCATTTTATATTTGATCGGGTATTGCGATATCTTTTGTAGAAAATTAAGTTGAGTAAGTATATAATCATCAACATAATGCAATCTCTTTGAAAGTATAATTTGAGCAATGGAAAGTGTGTTAAAAGCCTTAATGTAGTTAGATCTTTACCAAATGTTTAGATTAGACAGTAAGTGTGAATTTTTTTATACATAAATATAATATAAACGTAATGTTGACTTGGGATGTTTACAAATAAATTATTGAGCCTGAAAATATTATTAGGCCATTTAGTTTAAGATCTTTATGTATTAATGATTTTTTTAACAATCAAAACTAAGTTATTCTTACAATCGATAATTGAAAACGATATAAGAACGTCAAAAATACTATGGAGAAAATTGAAAGTAGGTATATTTATTTAGAAATTAATATCGACCGAAGCAACTCTTTATGGAATTGATGCAAGCATTTGATTTGGTTATGCAACTTGTTTTGTTGTATTTTTTATCTTTTGGGCTGTTAATGAAATTACAATAAATTAACAAAAAGTGGATTCCACAGAGCGTTATTTTAGGTCCAAATACAGAATTTTTTTTACTGACTAATGATGTTGGCCGCAGATGGCCTTTACAGCGTTACTGGGCTTTTAAGGAGGCGAGAACCTTCGAGATTTCTCAAACCTTAAGGGGAGATTTGCTTCTGGAGGATATATAATCGACAGGCATCAGCTCTAGGAGAGTTGTCCCGCTGTCTCTTAGATTCTCCAGGGCGCTCGAGCCACGAAGGAGCGACAAACCTGAGGGCCTCTAAAGGCTCGGACATCGGCTTAGACGAGTCGTGTCGTGGAATTCTATGCAAACAAAAAGTTTAATTTTTATATAAAAACTAGCAAATGCAATTTATTTTTACTCTCATTAGTGTCTTAAAACAAATTCAGTAAGCCTTTGTTTAATATTTCTAAATACATCCACGTGTTAGAGCTATAGCTATAGTAAAAGTTTACGTAATCTTTCGCTGACGGATGGCGTCTGTAACTACGTGGTATTAATTCAATAAACGTTCTCTCTGGTTACGTAACTGGACAATGTATATAAGAAATATACAAAAGTCATGTCCGAGAGGGATGTTTAAGAACTCCTTCAAAAGCCGCCTGACAACATGAGCCGTTAATTTGTCTTTTAACTGCAATCCACGGCTTAAGAGAATTTATTTTCACATAACAACACGTTAAAATTATTAAAGAATAAGTCTACGTATATAACTATTCCTTCACATAATGCTTCGCGACAAATAAAGTTACTGTTAAGTTCACATAAAGAACGTCGATACGATAGAATGCATTAGAAATAAAATAATATACATTTAGAATTCTATATAAAAAATGACAAATGGAACTACTAATACTTGTAGGTTATTAAATCGCATGATTCAATTATTTAGGTTATATTTATTTGTTACTTATATATATAACAGTATATATACGTTCAGCATCGTACCGTCACTACCGCTTGATGTACGAATGCCTTTGTTTTGATTGTTACTTGACTCTTGTAACAGCTCAACTAAATACTGCTTAGGTCTTGTAATCTTCTAGATAGATTGACGCTGGATACTCTTCCCTACACGTGTTGACGTGTAGCTTCATTAAAGATAGATAAATATAATAGTGAGATAAATATAAATATAAAGACAACGATGACATTCGCGTGTGATTGCTATCGCTTAAAATTTGACATTCGTTGCTGCTATTATCACTGTGACAAAAGTTTGTATACGACTAGTGAAGAAAATATCTCGTTTTTCTGAATATTTATTGCTTTTCTAAAATTTTTTGTTCCTTATAAGAAAAACGTAATTAGAAACTAAATAGGCATACTTGTTACTAAAATTGGTTTAATGAGTCGTTATGAACAACAACGTAAACGTATATGAACCATTATAGAAACAAGTTTAACTGGGTCTCATCTTTGTCAGATATGTCATAACTAAATTTGACGGCCCATCAGAGTGTAATCGCGAAAATGACTATCGTAAATAACTGTGTTACGCCCGTAGGCAGTAACCCATTACTTCATAAGTAGTCTAATTTAATAAAAACATGAAGATTGCTTTGATGTGCTGAAAAATTAGGACAACTGTAGTGTGTTCTTAGTACTTCTAGCTAACTGGTATCGGTATTATGAAGTTAATTATGTTGATTAATTCAAACATTTTGCACATTAGTTTAACTATTGGCAAACTTAATTCCCTTCATTCTTAACCAATTAGGCCTAAAAACGTCATTGGCATTTCCAGAAGAACATATTAAATGGTTCATTGCATATTTATTGAATTCAAATTACTTTCGTTTATTTAATACTTGAGTTTGAAAGATTTGAAATAGATTTATTGGTCTTATTATCAAAAGATTTTTCACAATGACTTTTTAGTATCACTTCATAGCATCGCATCATTATATTAGTCATATTTTTTTATTTAATTTATCATCACAACATGTGTTCTTTATTTCTATTTTGCCGACTAAATATAAGTACAATACAGTCAATCGTATTTATTAACCTGACACCAGAATGTTAGACTATTATGAGACAAATTATGATTCTTGCTATTTTTATTGTCTTTATAAAAGTTGTAGGTACTGTTACTTGGCAGCATATTTATTATCTAGTATTGCTTTCTATTAAAAACTAGTTTGTTTGTGATACACAAAATTATATAAACAACATAAACATGTATTTATAATCTTCACATGACGACAAATTATAAAGCAGTTTACTTACTCTATTTAGTTTTTCGCTTATATGATATTTGAAATCATTCAATTACAAAGTATCTTTCTAAACGATGATAATATGATTTTGCTACAATTGCTTATTATTATTTATTTTACTTATTATTTGCTATTATTCAAGTTAAGTGCATCTATCATACCGCACTTCTTCAACATGAATTAGATAGGGCCTTCACAAGATCGGCATCTTTATATTTGAGTTATTTGTACTTCAGATTTTTGACATTTAAAAAATCGTTACGGAATTTAGATAATAAATCTTTGTGGTTATAATGGTTAATCATCTTACGCGCATGCAGAATATACAACGATGCTCGATTCCCCCACTTTACTGCGTTGCGGTCGGGATAACTTGCGCCGCGCGACGTGACTAGCTGTCACGTGGTATACATGAGTTGTCTCCCCTCCCCATAATAGTGCCTTCATAATACAGCCAAAGGCAGAGTTCAGACCTATGAAGCTCGGATTGGCCGGATCCAATTTTGTTCCAATATTGAATTTACACGTAACATCTTTATATAATAGGTATTCATCTTCAATGTTACGTCACTGCAATTTATCAAATATTTATAAATATTTTGTTTCGAACCACTCTAACATATATTTTTTTGCCTTCGTTACAAATCATTAGAGAAGTTATTTTTTTTATATCCGATGCAATAAAATTTAATATCAGTACCTAATTTCTTTGTTGACATAATGCTCTCAGAACACTGTCTGGGTGGCAACGCCGTCTGTAACACTTTTGTATGCAATGCGATTGGCACTCGCAATACCAGTTTACCGATACCGAATGCAAGGAGTCGTCGATACCGGTTTACAAACTGGCTGCGTGTGGGAGGCGTCAGGGTGGGGCGGCCTGTCCATTTAGCGCGCCCGCCATGCGCAAATGTACCAGGAGAGCATTACGATGCGAGAGCTTTGGCGCTCTTGGATTTTTTTCTTTTCCTACTACCAGTGCAGCGGCATTGAATTTGTTTTGGCATGAGAATTGCGATCTCGAGGTTTGGCTTCTTTAGTCTGTAAAATTTTATTAGGAAAGTAGCGCTTCGCGTGAGAATGTGGCAAACGCAATTCCATTATTATAATACTTGTATTTGCTGCGTGGAGTTTGTCACGTCCGTCGCTCGTTCCGTGATATTTTGGTCTACTTTATGGATCATCGCATGCGGTTCAAATATGTTTATGTTACTAGATACAACAAATTTTATGCAAAACAGTAAATAATAATATTTTGTCAAGTCAGTCAACTAGCAGACCATTTCATGAAAGCTGACCGACCTACCGAACTGACAGATTGCCTTTTTTAATCGTCAGTTTACGCGCGTGTTTACTTTAAAACCGATGGCTCACTGCTACTGTAGAACGAGGAATTCATGATAGTTTCGTTAGTATGGGAGTTATTATTACCTTTTCCAGATATGCTACTATAAGGCTTCGCTTTATTCATTAACTATCGTAAAATACAAACTTTTACCCGTATAGATTCTTCCTTTTTTGCTGTCTTTGCACCTTCTGGGCTGTAATTGCAGAGAACAAAACCTTTCAGCAGGTTTTGGAACGTACAGAAAAATGTTATTTAAAAAAAATTAAGGTCTATTAAAAGTTTTTTTTAAAATTTTCTATTCGTTTGTAATTTAACAAGATATAAAGTGGACTTCACTTGAAAAGCGTATAGGGTAGCAAGGTGATCGGCAATCAGCAGGGAACGTATGACGCGAACGCGCGACCGTTCGAGTGTAAAAGTTCTAGCATGGCGAGCACGTGCCGGAAAGTGCAATGTAGGGCAGCCTCCAACTAGATGGAAGGACGAAACGGTCAGGGTCGCGTAGAGCTAATTCTGCAGTAAACCGCTCCGTTTAAAATCCACGAGGCTTCAGTTCAATATCAAGGCATTGTTACTTAAAACTATTGAAATTATAATCTAGAATCGTGAGCTATCAATCCCCTTGCAATAAGCAAATTATTTCTTTTTCATTCTATGCCTTTTTTCGTCAGCTGTCTGTACCAAATATGTTCGTTGCGTGTAAAAAACTGTTCGTAATGTTGCCAACGTTTTTCCATCTGTCCGTCAAGGTGTGAGGGGAGGGGTAGTGACGCACGCCATTGCCCCACCCTGGTTGCATAACCATCCCTCGTTTATGTTATCCTAGTAAGCGATGTCTGCGATAGACAGCCAATAAATGCCACATTTCGTTTTTAGGATTCCTTGGTTAACGATATACCCGATAACAATAATATTTTATCTCGAGTATGGTTCCTTTTTTAGAAGTTCTCCAGCCCCTCATGAAATTAAAACTGTGGTACCCTTACTACTGATGTGTCGGTCTCTCTGTCAGCATTTTAAGAGCAATAATTTTGCATATAGTATACATATTTTGAATTTCTCCACCAATCTAAGCCGTCTGTTTTATAGTTGGTGATTTTATCAGCGGCCTACTGAGAATCTTATTAACATCCAATAATTTTCCTTATTGTATCATGAATGATACCAATATTGGCACCGCATTAGCCATGACCATACTAGGCGAAACGTGGTCACAGATTTGTAAGTGACGTATTTACTAATCTGTCAGCACGATTTTGTGTCATTCGTCAATACATCAATCAATCAAATATATTTTTGAACATAAGAACAAATAACAATAAACTTTAATGAGCAATAAAAAATAACAGGGGGACTTATTCTTAAGCAGCAATTTCTTCCTACTTATAGACAAAGGAAATAGATAAGTGAGATACTATGAAAGTAGGTGAATTGAGAACAAAAATACGTACGTGGAAGTACATGAAGCACGTAGTAGCCATAAGATAAGGTAAGGAACGACAAAATGGAATGCAATAGGTTGGCTAAGGGTAGAAGAGGCGAGTAATTGACGTAACAAGGAACAGGAGTGAAAGGAAGAAGTGTTTCTGAGCAGTTTTCAGAAAAACGATAGAGACAAGATACCTGAAGTAGAAAACATAGACATATTTGCAGAGGCTTGAGTTTGTTGCAGAGTTAGATCAACGTAGCGTTTAATATATTTAATAATGGAAATTAGATGAAATTGAGCTAACGTGACTTTAAGTCTTGGTTGGCAAGAAACTACGTACACAGCGTAGTTAGCTATATGTATGCCTAAACAACTTCCGCTTGACCTCCTCGTGAGGATTCGATTAGTTCTGGCCAAAAACAACGCCAAGATATCTGACAGTTCAACAATACTGGGCTCGAACAATATTTAGATACTTATCTTAATATAAAAGGAGAGCTAATTATATGTATAGCTTGACTGTTACTACTTTATTTATAGACAAATAGTTGAAAAATGCATGTAGGGCGATAAAAATGTAAAGTCATAAATCAAAGATATACGATTAAAATATTAACATATAAACTTATTGTTACATAATATAATATAAATAGATAAGATTATAAGATTATAAATAAAAGATAATATAATCAATTGTATTAAAATACATTGTCAGACATTACTTATTGCTTATAATTGAAAAAGAAATATTAAAAGTAACAAACCACAAATGTTGTATAAAGCCTTCATTCTTATGTCTCTTTACTTTTTGTCTTTTTAATAATTTTATTTCTATAATTTTAGATTAGATAGACATTATGTACTTACCATGAACATACGTAGTTCTGGCCAATGTCTAGGTAGCAATTTTGGATATTTCATGAACAAAATAGTCTCCGAATTATGAACTCTGTGGCGTTATAAAAGATATCCAACACTAGCTGATGGAGTATGTCCGGCATTGGGAAGAGAGACGCTCGCTACTCATTACATTACAAGTAAATACACTATACATAGGTATACTTCATAGCATTTTGGCTGAACCTATGTCGGAAGGGGCCAAAATATTGTATCGCTTCATATGTCTGCCGCGACTTTCTTCCGATGAACTAATTCAGAATAAGGTACATAATAAGTTTATAATAGGACTGACATATTCTATACAATAAAATCCTCAAAATAAAATATAAAAAAATATATTTTATGATAATAAATTGTTTTTATATATTGCTTGATGCGAATATACTGGAGTCGATTCAAGACCTGGTTTCCGTTTGCTTCCACTTGTCTCCAAAAATATAGTCCACAGGCCATCAGATTAGCTCGCGAAAAATGATTTAGCTCTGCCAAATGAACACAGAAAATTGGTACTTACGGAATAACTCAAATTGTTCCATCTCAAAGCAAGTAGTTGCAAACAACATAACTGTGGTTTCTACAAAGTATGAACTAAACATTTCCGAAGTCAAAGAGCAAAATCTTATCAGAGTTCGTTGTGAAGGTCACTTCACACCTTTCATAAGCAACCATATTTGATTTTGTAAACATAATATTGATACAAATAATCTATGGTTTGAAAGTTTACAAATAGTTGTTTCAAAACTCATACTTAATGTAACCGGGCGTTGACCTGTTCGTCTTTTGTAATTCATATAAAATTATGAATATATTCGCTGGACAAACAGTATCTCGAAGAGTCCACCTTTTGGACACTCTCGTGTTCTCAATTAATTAAATATAATAACTGTCGGAGACAAATTTCTTCGCATTTAATATGAAATATTTTTCTAAGTTAATTTACATTTAATTAGAGTATATATGTACCATTTTGTTCGTAGACTTTCTGCCATCTTGTAGGTAGAGACATGATCCCGTTGCTGTAGAAATTTTGGGACTTCTGATAAAAAAACGTTTTGGAAGTCCTCTCTTGATGTTGACCTGACGCTGCCTAAAGAATTTTTGTTGCCAGTAGATATTTGAATTTCTGTCTTAGGTCCAGAAACGTCACAAACATTTTAAAATGTATCTAATTTCTTCATTTCATTCGCCCATTTTGACAGTAGGAAAAACAAATGAAAATAGCGGGAAACAAAATTTTCCTAATTCTTTTTTTTAAATGTCACTTTTTTACCACTTTATATTAACTCTGTTGTATGTGTGCGCTAGATTTTGTAATCGATTTTTAGGCCTTTAAGCCACTTCCTTTAATGTGATTTTGCTAAAATATTGCATACAAGTCTGGTCCAGGAGAAAATACAATAAATTAAAGTTACAACAAAATATTAAAGTTTATAATTCAGAATCCATGTAAATGATTAATTCTATCAGGTTAAAAATTATGACAGCAGGTTGATTATGCTTGATATTTATTTTGTAATGGCTTCCAACTGCATATTTATTATTATTATCATTTTATAATACAAACGTATTTTTAAAACCTTTATCTGTCCACATTAATATATTGACCATAGATAATATACCAAAGCTACTATCGCTGCGCGTCGTTGCGTGTGTGTTGCACATTTCTAATCAAACATATCCCTAGTCTCATTTTCAAGTACAAGTTTAGGATTTTAATTCGACATTATTTCAAGGCAATAAAAGCTATTACAGCTTAACGACGTTGCAGCTTGTTTGTTGTTTATGACGGGTCCCTTAGTAGGACAGACAACTGTATGTGACTTTTGATACATCTTATTTTTAAGCAGTACGGTTTATTTTACCTCGGTAGCGAAGTTGAAATTTGAAATTCATTCTAGAATACATTTTGCTCTAACATTGTAACCAATAATTCATTTCCTTCATGGTTTCTAAGGAATAAATACTAAAAGGAATACTTTTATTATTGCTATCAATGTCGCTTTGATAATTTACAAAAACATGTTTGATTCCACAATGCGTACGTGCTCCGAACTAGTAATACTAATAATACCTATAATATTATTATTATGTAGGAACCGGTTTATTGTACAAACAATTGTGATAAAATTCAAACAGCTGATTTTCGGCATGGCGAACACTGTTGTCAAGTTATAAACACGCGCGGAACCACATGCACTGACGTCATGCTTATCAAGCCACGCCCCTTCATTTGTCTCTTTCAAGATACTTATGATTATCCACTCTCTCGTTCTACATTGCAGCATGACTGATTTTCATAAGAACATTTGATTATCAACTTAACTAACACGTCTTAAAGCTCATTATCTAATAAATTCAACATCTTTGCGTTGACGTAATTATTTGTTTGTACGTCCATCTCGCTCGCTCAGACATTGCCTTTTCGGCCACGGCGGCCGTTTCGAACTCTCACTGTGTTATGCTCGCCTGGTACTTTACCGCCACGGATTGCAGCCGCCGACGAGCGGTTGACACGGGTTTGACAAGTGCTGACCGCGAGTCCGCTATTGAATGGGAAATCATTATTTACAGGAAATTTATGTAGAAAACACAATTTTGATATCCTGCTAACAAGAAAATTCTTTAATTCCATTTTAAAAGTAACTTTTTATTTTGGGTTTGTTGATGTTTTACGTAAGAAGTCAATAGAAAATGATGGTAAATTATTTTACGTGATTACTAACGTTTGCTTCTATGTTTGTCCCCAGAGGAGGAACCCAAATCACCGGTTTCGGTGCGTGTGGTGACGGGGTTGCCTCGTAGCAATGGCGTAGTGCGGCCACCGTCGCCGCTGCCGGCGCCCCCCTGTCCCACGCCCACTGTCATCCTCGAACAGGTGCCAGTGCCAGTGCCAGTACCGGCGCCGGCACCATCCATCCTCGACTTCGTAGAACATTCCAGGCCCCGATCCACGAGTACTGGTCATGGGTGAGTTATTGCGTGTAATATTCCACTGTGGTTCCACCGCCTTTATACTTGCCTGGTGCTATCGGTGTTTCAAACAGCTGGAATATTTGCACGTTTTTATCAATGAAAGCAACTTACTATAAAGTCTGTTGATGCATGTTGCAAAAATGCTGAGCATATCTCATAATTATGTAAAAAAAAATTTACATCACTTTTTCATCAAATTCACGTATTTTTTGTTATGACAATAATCAGAATATTTTTATTTAATTATATTTCTAGTTTGTGGGATCAATTATTCAGTAATGTAATGACAATCTTTAGAAAACTCTATATTAAAAGGTAAAGCGAATATAAAATTTGACATACTTAATTATTTTATTCTTTTACTTTTACTTTTTTAACCAATAAGTCAGATAAGAAGCAATTTGAATTATGAGTAAGTTCTTGTGTTAAATCAAACTTTTTTTAAATAAATAACTAAAAAGATTTCGGCCCCGATTCCGTTGTTCAGTGCTACTCTTTCATAACAATACGACCAGAAAAAGATAGACTATCGTTGGCGTCATTTGACCTTTCTAAAATGGCGACTTATTTGTATATTTGCCTTGTTTTAATGCGCATCATACAACGTGCCGATTAAAATAAGTTAAGTACAGATTGTCTAAGTGTCAACTAACTGTAACTCCTTAAAAGTTGTGATGATAAAGATGAAAATAAATTAATTTCATTTTAAGAATTTGCCAGCCGAATTGATAACATTACTAATTTTTCGATGTTATAAGGTAAAATTTACATAGATCTTTTACATTTTTTACGATCAAATTTTGGGTTTTGAAAGAACGAATGAAAAACTTAATATTAAAAAAATATATATTGTTAGTATTTTTAATAATTAAAATATAATGCATTCATAAAAAGTTGAACTTATATCATTAAAATTAATGTTTGAACAAATTTATAACTAGATATCCTTGTATTCAACCCCTTTTATGTCAAGAAAAGAGGTTTTTCATAGTAAGCTATGTTTTATAGAAATAATGATTTCGATTATTGAAATTATTTTTATTACATTTTCATTTTACGAGCAGATTCATATATCATTTTTTATCGAGTTGCACAGATAGTAGATAATTATATTACACATTTTCTAATAACTGTAATTTTACAGAAAATAATATCTGTATACACGCTTCCTTTGAAAGGGGTTGCTAAAGTTTACAAATAACGTGAAGGTTTAAATGTTTTTCGAGTTAATTTAAAGACGTTCGCGGAGCGATCAAATATGGACCTTATGATGTGTGCATTATTGTTTGCATTTACTACTGTAATTATTATTATTATTTTATATTATCAGCGTGTCATGAGAAGTGCCTGTGGCACATGGCCTCTTCTAGCTTCTTTTATTTTTCTCTATCTTTCGCAGTTCTTGATTATTTGGCCTCTCTCTGTCTCTCTAGACATATGCCCGTCCGTTGCCACGAAGTGTGCCGTACAGCTAATTCCTGTCGCGGTCGAGAAAAATTAGTCTCCGGCCAACCCTTTGATACCCCCGCCCCCTTTGTACATTTTTACAAATGTACCTTACCTCGTTATTTATAAGCTTATAATTGCGTGCCATAGTTGACTCTACTTCACTTTTTAGTTAATTGTAGTTTTCTTGTAGTTAAACGTACTTTTCTATGAATGAGATTGAATCTTTTGATCTATAAGATTTTTTCCTTGTACAGAACTTACTAGGAAAAATGTATATGTAATTATAATGTTTTTATGTTGCTATTTTTGATTAACTTCAGAAAATTTGGGTAGTCCATGCCAATTAAGTCTGTATATATAAACGCGATTTTATCTGAATTATAATGATGTTCAGATTACCCCTCCAGAACTTTCCACACCCGATTTTAAATACAATTAAATGTAAGCGGGTCAATATATAAATAATTATTTATCCTTGTTTAGTATCCATGTGTTTTTCAAACGATTGCTGTCAAGGCTGGGATTTTAAAATGAGTGAATTGAATAATCAATTACCTACAATGTTGTTCGCATTCGTTATTGGGTTGGTTACTATGCATCAGTGCTGTAACATGATGTACCAACTGCATATTGAATATTAGGGCAGTTATACCTTTATCGAGGTTATATGGAAAAAGATTCAATCGAAATCAATTTTTGCAGATTTATGTGTGATGACCTATTTCAAGAGGCAATGTGTTATAAAATCTTTACTGAATACCAGTAAATTGTACGACAGCATTTAAAATCCCATAGTAGCTTAACGGTAAAAATATAGATTTATTTCTTGAAGTCTTTAAATTCATGAAATTTTATAAAACCTGCAATACGAAGCCTGCATAGCAATCTTTACTTAAGTCGAATATCTTTATACTTAAAAATGAATTAAAACTCAGAAAGGGATTGAAAGATTAGAATTTTTTAAAATTTTGTTTTAGGTTTGAACCACTCTGTATCAAAGCGATTGTTTTTGGTCAGACGCGTGACTGACGTGTTATATCATTAATATTTATCCCATCGCTTTATAGTTCACAACAGACGACGTAACTAAATTGTTAGTGATAAATAAAAATCTAATAGCCATAATAAACACAGGTGTATATCCATTTTTGCTGATGAAGCATAATTCCACCAATGTTTACTTGTTAGAATTTAGTGCAGAATGCAAAGCTGTTACATTTATAATAGGTGAACGTGTCATTTAATTTTAATCTCCAAGCGTACAAAATTAAGATTTTTTTTCAAGTTTTAAAATCATCTGCCTAGATCAGGCAATGAACCTGATTGAGTATATACTGTCCTTATTATGTGAAGGAAAACGATACCAAAAATTGGACTTGTTGAATAATGTTGTAGAAATCAAGGCTTCTAGTGAGAATGCTTCCTATATCTAATTAAATAATAGTAGCAAAAACATCTAAGGTTGGGTTTCATAAATCTATCTGCCAATAGCTGCGACATAATGGTTGATAAAACCATTTTAAGAACAAGTAAAGATAATGTGATAAAATTTTGGGCCTCGGAAGCTAAACCTATTGGTAGCTTATTGTTACCCATCATCAGAGTTTTTTAATGTTTCTATTTATGACAGTTGTTCCTTTTGTAATCATATTCAGAGAAAGAGATGCATTGAGCTTTATTATCATAACAATTTTGACATTAAATCTTAACAAATTATCAAATTTTAATGTTAGATTTCGGAAATGAAAAAATAGCAGCTCATAGATACCAAATATTTTCATAAATTTCGATATGCAGCATTTAAATATACCCTTATTTATGGTTCTTTATTTCTCTACAGGCCTCCTCAAATTCCTTCCCCACCTTCAGTCAGCAGTAATGGCAGCAGCAGTAGCAGCAACAGCAGTGTACCAAGAGCAGGCACGCGGGAAGTCCATAATAAACTAGAGAAGAACAGGCGCGCTCACCTTAAGGAATGCTTCGAGTTACTGAAGAGGCACTTGCCTGCGACGCCAGATGACAAGAAGACTTCCAACCTGTCGATACTAGGATCAGCCATTAGGTATATACAGGTTGGTATTTATGATTCTAATTATCTATTTTTGAATTTGCCTTGTTAAATTTTGTGTTATTTTGAATCACTTCGGCAGGTATGTTAATAAGCAAAAACACTAATGCACTAAGCATAAAGCATAAATTCACTTTTTTTCATCCATATATGAAAGTCAGCTTAAAAAAAGATTTAATTAACACTGATAAACTACTTACAAAAGATATAGATAATTTTTAGAAACGTAGATTATTTTTAGTAAGGAACGATTTTTAAATATCCTCATTTCGTCAGTCAGGTCCGTAAACTCGAATAATGAAGATATGTCTTAAAAGTCTTAGTTACTAGGCCAAATAATTGGAAAAAAACCTCGAAACAACTTGACACATTCAAGCATGTGTCAAACTACTATGGTAAGCTATAATGGGGATGGCTGGCGTCTTTGAAAACTAGCAAAAATAATCTAAGCCCATTTGGCGTAAGCATTATCTATCACTATGTCCGTAGTGTACAGTGTGTGTACAATATAATGAAAATGACGTAATGTTATTTTAATATAGTTTATTTTTACGATCTTACAATCTGGCCCTCCTGGCACTAGAACCCGGACCGCTCAATTTGTAAACAGTGGATCCATTGCTAAACACTCCATCTCGAACGGCGTCTTATTTTTGTGCTTTATTAATAAGCCTTTCTAGTTAAATAAAATAGAATTATTTAATAACTTATTAAACTTATATAGTATGTAAAGTTGTATGGAAATGTTCTACGACAACCACATTTCGTGACAAACTTACTACAGTTTGGCAGTGTTAAAAGTATATTAAGCTATATTATGTTATCCTGATAAATAATTAAATAAAATGCATTAGGACAATTCTGCCCCTGCGCGGTTCTCTAGGAGAACATAAATAGGTAGGTAATTAAGATTACGTGGTATCAGTTTTAAAGCATTCGTTTTTGGAATCTGAAGTTTCAAAGAAGAGAAATAGACAAAAATATTAGGGTTTTCATTAACTATGCTCAATAATATTGCTCCTTTCATTAAATATATACCATACTATGCCGCAAAAAATTGCGAAGATAATATAACACTTATGTTTTGCTATTCGATGACTCTACCTAGACTGTTATGCCAAGTCTATGACAAACTTTATGCGAAAAGAAAGCCTTCGCTTCTGTTCGGTGACGTCAAAATTTTACTGTGGCCTAGGAACAAGTCATTGACAAAAGTATATATTTTCTTAGAGAGATCTGACAATTTCAGATCTGTATGGATGATGTTTTGAAAGCGTTAGTTAGTCTTTCGTTGTATAAAAAAACTTTAATTCGTGTTTTCAACATTGTGCAGAAATGCTACTTACGAAATGTTCTTTTTAAAGATGTGCCGTAATTACAAAGTTGAGTAAAAGGATTCAGTAACACGTTTCAGGAAAGGTGTTGGCAACTAGGGTATTTTCTCGTACTTGGTATTAGTACTTTGGTCGTAGTTTAATATTGCGTATACTACGGTTTTTATTATGTAGAGCCTAGACTTTGGAAGAAATATTTGTTTTATATAATAAATAAACCATGGAACCTGTAGGAATTTTACCAACAAATAACTTAATACATAAATCACCCATTGTTGTAACTCACAGTAAAATTTTTGAATTATTTGTGAAGCATTGAATAATTTCCACGCAGCCACGTGACTCGTACATTTCTTTCTCAATTTGACAGGAACAAAAGTTGATTTGTACCAGGGTCACATAAATGCTCAGTATTTTTTTGAACAATTGTAACGTAGAACAAGTTTTCTATGACTTCTCTAGAATTGTTTCGTCAAAAATACGTCAATACTCGAAGTTATGTTTTGTAATTCGATTAGTCATTGTACGGCTTCTAAACGTAGAAATTTTTTCAAACTTTTAAGTTGAGCTTACATTCATTTTATTTTATCGATCTTTTTTATTCAAACATTTAATTACTTTTATTACCTACTTGAAACTACGAATGAAAGATTTTTTAAACTTCGTGTTCTTTGCATTATTGCTATAGCTATTGTATAAGATGATTTCGAAGAATATGATAAAATGGAATAATCACTTTTGATATTAAATATAGAAAATTTACACGACTTTAGAAGACGGGTAATTCTTAAAATCTACATATATCATGTTCTTTAAGGTTGAAGATTGCTTTATGTTGTTGTAGAATTATGCAAACTTGATATCTGATAGTGATTACGAAACTACGCATTTTGGACACAATATCAAAGGCCAAGCAGAGTTCGATCTGTGCTTATCTGACTTGAACACATTAATAAAGCTGTCTAATTGTAACCATTAAATTATCAGGTTTTACGACGTAAAGAGCGAGAATGCGAGCATGAAATGGAGCGACTGGCACGCGAGAAAATCGCCGCACAACAACGACTTGCCGCTCTCAAGAGAGATGTTTCAGTGCGCGCTACCGTTCGCCCTCGTAGTATCGGTACGTTTACCTCCACGCGGCTCATGCGTTCCTAGTACACGAGGTTGAGATTATTTAATATTTGGCGCTTGTGGCACGCTAATAATTAATTTAACAATAATAACAACAACATTTCTGTCAATATTATTACTATCAAAGTCATTTAATGTTAGTTTTCAAATTACTTATAAAGTAAACTTCGTAAATATTATCTAGCGTTAGAGTCAAACTAAACTACGTGGTTTATTTTGAATCATTAATTATCATTATTACATCGCCCGTCCATAATAATGTATGTGTGTTGTTTAATTTCAGATCCTATTTCTGAGGACAAAGACAGGGAGGACAATAATCAAGTTATAGGAATTCCTATAAGTGTAAGTTACATTAATAACTCTAAATTTAACAATTTAGTTGCGAAGGTAGAGTTAAACACGTAAAAGCTCGGTAAAATCTTGTGTCAAATTGACGTTGAATAAATTGATTTTTACACAAATATAACTTTTCTAATTTCAGATTACCTCTTCGCCACCGCGATCTGTAGTAAGGATGGAAGCATCTCCCCCACACACCCTTAACTTGAGCACCAAGCTGCGAACGTTGCCCATACAAATAACGCCGACCACTTCTCAGGTATGGACTCCTGGTAACGCGTTACAAATTAGAGCTGACTAATCTTGGATTAGGAGAGTTAGAAACATGTTAGACGCGTTGTAAATATACTATGGCGCCATCTGTATGATGTAACGGTAAATTAAGTTAATCTATATTTTAGATAGAGGGCGTTTCTAAAAATTACTACGTGGAAAAAGACCACGTATACAAAAGTATTATTCTTAAACAAAGTAAACATACTGATAACAAGCTTGGTCGAGTTTTAAATACTCTCAATTTTTCTCTCTGCAAAGGTATTAAGGAAATGGTTTTCAAATGTTTTGCTTCTTATTTGTGGCATAATATGTATTTGCAATATACACACTTTAACATTCAAAGCTCTAAAAAAGTTTTCTATAACTTTAAGTAAAAAAGATGTTTGCTTTGGTATCATTGCCAATAAGTGAAAATGCAGGTTGTTGGAAATAGCTAAAAATAAATCTTTTATCGTAATTGTAATTAAAAGATTGTAATAGCTCTTGAAACGTATTGCAATGAAAATAAGGTTCATTACATATTTTAAAAGCATTCCTTATTTAATCAAGAAAATGTGTTCAACATTGTTATACACGTCTTGATCATTGCATTGATGAATCAGTTAATGAGTCGGATGTTTTTAAGTTACTTATAGTAATAATAACTGTATATTTAATATTCAGGTCGTGCGGACGTCATACGGCTCAAGACATAACACCCTCACGCTGACTACTCTCGCACCTGCCGACTCTAACAATCAGGTATGGTCAGCTAAATACGTTCTGTAAATAGTCACTGTTTTAGTACTGAAAGGAGCTATATTTTTTGTTAATTGCTATTCGTATTTCTTGTGCTTCCTGTTAATATCAAAATGTAAAAAATGCAGTAGAAATAAATATTATTTGTCATTTCCATCACCGGCTAACTTTTTAATTTTATCAAGCTTATAGCTATAATAGTGTATAGAAAAATTAAATGAAAATCAAAATTATTATATTATATAAACTCTCTTTAACCCGATTCGAGTGCGTTGGCTAATTAGGATTAAAATGACTCCCAGCTTAGCCTTCATGCATTATCTAAGCTCTCCTTTTCTTCATATCACGATAGCTATCGATAGTGTAAAGATTAGTCAAAGAAAGAGTCTGAGATCGAATCGTTTGCTTAATTAATTACATGTTTAGTCTTCTATCTGGCTTATATTTTTATTTAAACAACCCCATCAAAGCACACACACACACATAAGCACGCATCCACATGCAAGCGCGCCCGTACACACAAACAACCATAGATTTATAATAATTTCTAATTAACCAATTCGTTCTATTTCAGAATGGGCAACCTGAAAATGGTGTGACGAATACGCTTAGCACATTGGTGCATCCAGCTCAGATACACCTACCTATATCTCAAGTAAGTGACAAATACAGCAGAAACATATCTCATAGTAGGAACTGAACACCAACTGAATACCAACATTTGTATATAGAAGGAAGTGGTTCTAAAAAGCTCCCTTGTTGAATTCCGTAACTAATTTTAAAATACACTTCATTTTATATTATTTGAATTATGAACTATATAAGTTAAATAGAAATGTAATCTTTGTTTTGTCTAGCCTAAATCCCAGTGCGCAGTCTTCCACAGAATTTATAATTGTATTGTGCCTATTGCAATAAAATGCTTTAGCCATTCCGAAAAATACACGAAATCGGGAAATTTCAACATATTAAATTTTCTATTGACACGATCAGTTTTTTCTTACTATTTTATAATTTTAATTGAATCTTTAACGTTTAATTATTATTTTTTGTGTCATTACAGGTGATGGGTAACGGCGGTTTAGTCGTAGGACCCGCGGCTTTACAGTTGCTCTCTGCCGGTGGGGGTTTACGGGTGTTGCAAGCGCCAACAGTGCACACTAATGGTGAGTGAAACAATATACACAGTTAAGTTGATAGCCTCATCAGTAGCCGTGATAACTGGGAAGCAATGCGCGAGTTTGCGCACTCCTGGCACACCATCAGACGATCATACGAATAGGAGGAATCAGGTAAAACACACAGAGCAGCCCGACGCGAAGTCACATATTGTGACGTCACGCCCCAGAAGGGGGAGAGTTGGCAACAGAAGGGACGCATAAAGATAATTGTAGGGAGCACAGATCAGCGCCGAAGGGGAAAGAGCCCTATGCAAGTACCCTCGCGCTCTCCCGTGATTCGGTCCGTATGCCGCAAGGTAGGTAGGACCATGGGTTGGTGGAGTTAAGTTGATAGCGGCATCTGGTTGGCCCTTCTAAGTTGGCGGTCGCAAAAAGTGTAATTACGTATCTACAGAGCGTTCAAAGGCTATGCGTCATGTAGAGAAAGTACTTTAATTATTGTAGATAGGATTTTTGGCTGACAGATTGTCACTTAAGAGGAATTATTTTGCTCATTTTTCGATTGGCATTATAAAATATATATATATACATATACTAATACCGTTTTTTTTCCATTTGAGACAATTTTATTACCTGATGAATTAAGTAATTTTAAAAAGAAAATAGTAATCATTTTCATTATTAGTTATTATAATTTTATTTTTAAAAGTAAGTAATACTATATTCAAAGATTTATAGAAAAATATCCTATCTTCAATATTTAAAGTACTTTTCGATCATGTCGCATGGCCTTGGGAAGTCCTGTAAACAAACCATCCATATAGATTTTAATTAAAATATTGCAATTAAATGTGAACTATCATCATTATCAGCAACTCATATACGACCCCACCGAGGCGCTCGAGCCTGTAAATTAGGGCGTTATTAAACTTTAGTCAATCACTCTAGCTAAGTGGGGGTTGGTCGGCTTCACACACAACCTATGAATTTTTTCACCGGTGTGTGAAGGTTTTCTCCCGATGTTTTTCACCGTAAAGGTGAACTATATAGATGATTAACGAAAGCTTATTGAGCCGGCGTGGTGCTGTTATGGTCCAAACTCTTGATGTATTTCTCCTATGTAGAATAACCTTTTCCCAGTAGTGAGATGTATACAGGCTTTTAATAATGATAATGATGATGAAATAACTAATAGACTTCTGTCAAACGGTGTATATCGGATCTGTTTTAGACATGACGCTACTCAAGAGATCAAGAACAGAATAATATAATACTAATTTATTGTTGCTTTTTCTCATTTCCCAGGTGTTACAGTGGATAGCAATAGGGTTAAAGAAAACGGTCTGGTCACACCCACTCCGGTTTCAACAGGTAACATACTTTGTAATTACTGGTGTAGTATTGAATGTAGTTTTGTAACGAAATTCCGCTAAAGCCACTTTATGTTATGAACCTGGGCGCTTCTCTCCTCCATGAGAGGACTCCCCTGAGCCCAGGTTCCAGCCTTTAGAGATACCATCCAGTTTGTCGCTCACACATGACTCGAGCACCTTGAAGACAATGCTTCTCGATGCTTCTAAATCCTGCAGACACGAATCGACTCGTAAGGATTGACACTTCCCTAGGTTCTCGCCCCCTTACAACCCAGATAACGCTATAAAAGTAATCTACGGCCAACAACATTTAATTATTTATAGCTAGTTATATACCGCATCGCATCTTTGTAATGTTACATGAAGGTATACAAGATGTTCTACTTATTTCTTTAACAATTATTTGTATTTGGTGTTTGCAGGTAGCGTAGTGGTCAGCGGCCTGACGCCCCTCGTGGTGTCGCAGCCAGCCCACCTACTGCAGACACACACACTCACGCACAAGGTATGAGCGGCCTATATTAAATACGTATAGAATTTAGCTGAGTTTTTTGCCAGTTCTCAGGACAGATCTCCTTAATAGATTTACGAATAGATAAGTGTATATTATACATATTATTGGCAAAGTTGTGTAACATATTTTTACTCTGACTTTATAAATTTGGAAAGGGTTCTATTCTAATAACAATTTATTTTCCGTAAAATATATGAGAAGAGTTTTTGATTTATGACATGTTTTTAAATACCATAAAATAACTTGGCTCGAAAGAGGCTTTAGGTCCTTGTCAGAGACAGAATCGTTCAAGTTAATTCAAATATATTTTTGCTGTAAAAATAAAGCATAGTCATTACGACCAACGTTAAAGGTTGCTAACCTGCTGTATACTCTATCGTATCATTTATTACCTGTGATTATTACTTTCAGATGGTAGAAACCCAAATGGTGAAAGGTAACGTTGCACCGTTAACAGTGAGTGCTCAATACCTGAGCGCGACCACCATAGTGAAGCCGGTAGTAGTGGTGGGGACCCACTCGCCCCCCGCGCCGCCCGCCTCTAGCCCGCCCGCGTGAGATACCACCCGCCGCTCATACGTGCCTGGTACCGCACGCGTCCTCACCATTAACCTTCCCGACTGGCTCTGGAAGGATGACGTCGTATTCATTCAGTAATAAAAATATGTCAGCTAGTAGCTTAGAATGTGAAAATGACTTCTGAGAATCATAAATACCTTGTACCGTAGTAAATTGAAAGTGAACGAGTATTTTTTGAAATCATTTGACATTTAAATCAATAATTAATCAATATTTAATTTTATTTTATTAATCATTTCAATTGATGAAAAACACCTGATTGTCCTAATAAAGGTAGTATGGGAGATAAAAGTTATTATAATTGATACATTGTACATATTCGTTTGAAATAACAATAGGAATCTTATTTATAAAAAGAAAATTAAACTTTCAAATAAATAGTAGAGCAGAATTTAATCTTTATTAATATAATGTGATAATTATGTAACAGACAATTTATTATTGATAATTTATAGCGACCCTCTGTATTACTCGTAGTAAAATATAAATTTGTGTAAACAATCAATCGTAAGATTTTTTATATATAAACCGTTTATTGATATTATTCTCCATATTGCTTTTATAAACAAAATATAAAACAGGTATTTATGTTAATCAGATTCATTGCAAAGATCATGGTTTTGACGTCATTGATAACAGGCGTCTTATGTCTGTTGCTTCTTCTGGTGTAGCATACTTATGGAGAATTGTCTCCCTGAATATGGATTGAAAACCTCGGAATTGCATGGAGGAAACCCTCGAAAGAGGATGAAGGACGTCGGAAAAAATTGGTCTTTCTATACTTAACCTTTTTGATTCGTCTTTTTAGCGTGTATAATGTCCATTCAGCCTGCGTTTCGAGGGTGAAATCTTCAAACTACACTGCCAAAGTATTCTATAGCAATAAATTCGGTGCGAGTGACGATTCTGTGTTCAGTGTAGTGTGAGCGTAAAACGCGCCCGGTACCATGGACGTTATCGCCGTCTCTTTTACTCCGGCGCGAATAGGAGCAGTGCAAAGTGATCCGCGCACGTCTTATGTTAAGATTGCGCGCGCGCATTGCTTGTGGTTTCCGTGGACGGTAGTGACAAGTGTCGTTTAACTTCCTATAAAACGCGTACCGTGACTACGGGTACACTAATATTTTTCTATTGATACCATAGTCCACATTGTGATCGCATACAATAATAAAATAGTTATGGAGTGAATGTAATAAATCCATTATTTAATTTTTATTTATTGTTAGTACTTTTAGGGAGCAAATATAGTCAAAATTACTAAACATTTGGAGCGGCTACCTCTATTGAAATTTGATGAAATATCATAGCTTAGTCGATGGGGTACGGGAGCCTTTTTTCTAGAATGAGTAAGAAATTAATGAACACAATTTCAAAACAACATAATCAGACGAAATCAGCGACTTTTTAGAGAAATTTCCGTTAACTCTTACCATAGAGTTAGGCTAAAGTGTACTTGTTGTGTATAGACTAACAAGATAAAGTTTATTTTTTCTATTATAATCTGTGATGTGAGCAGTTAGATATTGTAGAGAACTCTGTACAAAGGCGTCTATATAGGTGTTGTCAATTTCTAACAGTATGTGTTATAAAGTCAATAATAATGTATAAATAAAGTGATTAGGTAATAAAAATTGTGGCTTATACATGTAAATGCAATATTAATTTGGACATTTTATGTGATAACTGGCATTAAGCACCAAGAAACCAGAAGTAACGAGCAGATATTGTATTGCTGTCTTTTTCTTAATAAAATTGTAACTATAATGTCAAATAACCATCGTAATTCTAATGGGGACCTTCCACAGTATTTTTTATTGAATCATAAATATTAAAGGCTTACTTTATTATACCAAAAATAAAAATGTTAAAATATGTAAACGTTAATATGTATTATTTTCTTCTGTTTTGCAAATCAAATGTTGACATTTTAAAGGCTAGACCTGACGTCACTGTGTAAGACATTTCCATAAGACTTGACTCTTCTTTAGCTGAATATATACTTTGTTGTTGTAATAAAAGTTGATTTGCCATAAAAAGTATTTAAAAAATCTGTAGATGACCACCGTTATCATCTATAAATATAAAAGTGGCTTACGACCTATTCTCAGACCTACCACACACACTACTATAATACGATCATATAAAACTGTGACACTATTGTCTAATAAATTAGATATAATTTATTATTACCAGTCACTTTGCGTTTGCTTTACACAAGTTTCAATGTCATGCAAGTCATATGCGAGTAAACAGAGCATTCTTAATTTAACCGGGAAATACAGTTTTTTTAGTAACAAAATAGAGTTTTTGCATTTTATTGTTTAAAATTGTAATTAGACGATGCTTATATGATCACTCGTCTTGCATTGGGCGCATGAAAAAAAACTTGCGCGCCATTTCCAATATTTTTGTATTACTTTGCCGTGAAACAAGAATGACACCTGACTATTGACTAACTTAATATCTCAGAGAAGTTCAACAAAAATGTATTATTGATAAAATTTGCAAAGTTTATAATATATATACCCGACCCAATTACTGACATGATTTGTCGTTATAATTGTTTTTTTTTATTCAACTATTTTAATTTTATTATTAAAAAATAGAGGAACTTAATTCATGTAAGAAATGGATTGCAATATTTTCGATAGGGTTCATTTACGCCTTTCATTAAGTCATATTAAGAGAGGAAAGGAGTTGTGACTGGTTTCTTGTGGTGGCACAGGCCGCGGGCGTCCTCACTATGTGCCTAAGCGCGAAAAATTTATATGCTAAATTTCAGTCAAGCTAAATTGACGTCACACAATATAAAAATGTTAAAATCGTCATATTATACCCTACGAATACGATTATCTAAGGTTATTTTTGCTTATCAATAAAAAGAAAAGGCAGACGTAAAATATTTAATTAGCTTGGCTGATTAAGCGTATTGCACAAAGATTAAATTTTGATACCGTATTTAAACATAAATCTTAATATAATCGGTAACTTAATTTAATTTCTGTTAAAAATAAGGTAATAAATAAATATATTGAGGGTATAAAACATAACTTTTAGCTCTCTGATTCCGCACTTTTAAGTTTAGCCGGTTGTACTTGTTAACTAGCAATATATTAATTATTTGACAAGTTGGGGCGGCACTGCTTTGAGATTTTATAAGATTATTTATATGTCTATCCAGTCATTTTATTTTATTATTATTTAATGGACTCAATAAAGAAATATAGAGAAGAAAACACTAGGAATACATAAGTGGAAAGCAGTGCTCCCTCAACCATTTTTTATACTCTTCGTCTCTTTCGCTCATTCAGCCTGACGTGATATGAAAAGGGACAGTGATATGTAGCGTTTTGGTCTTCTACAAAGCAATATTGTGCCAACTGCTTACGCTATTTGAATTGTTGGAGTACGTGTAAAAACATTGTTATGTTAGATTCAATAGTATTATTTGATCGAGCTTGTACAACTGCTCAGGGAATGTAAATAATTTAGAAAAATATCCGTAAAAGTAAATTAACGATAATTTTTAAACGAAATATCTGAAAATATCACAGTTGGTAAGAAACTAGAATGTATGAAAAAGTGAAAATAAATATATTTTTTCAATCATACTTTATACTCGGGACTACACATTTATAACATGCTTGCCACCCGAACACTAGAATATAATTCCATCTAATACAAATATTAGATGAAATTAAAAATATAACCATTTTGGCGGTTTTACTATTTTTTATACTTCCTCAGTACACAATTGAACTATGATTATAGTTGACACATAGGTTATCATAACATGAAAATAGACTGCGATTTTAAACATATTGTTAAAAAAATGTATATTTGTGTATATTACTAAAATTCATTAAAGGATATTTATTTCATTTGGGGTGGCAACCTTGGGTACTACCAGATAAAATTCATTCGTGTAATATGTTTGTAAATTTAAAAAAGTAATTTTATATTATTTATTGCTTTTACTAAATGTGTTCTTTATTTTTTTACTTGATAATTTTGTAATATCAAGAATAACATTTGCAAATAAAAATAACTGTTAAAGCTTTACATCAGGGTATAGTTTTAACTGTGCAATGTTAAGTTTGTTATGAAATTTATTTTTCAAGAATTCTTTGCAGTACTGTAGAAGGCTATACACATTTTAGTACCAATTGGCTTGGCTGTGACATAATTTTTTGCAAACTATTTTCATGACATCTGACCTCTTTAGTCCAAAATAGTTTTAAGTAATCGAATACAAAAACTGCCCGCTCCATCAAAAATAATATTTTTGTCTATTTTTATATGTTTTGAAAGCAGTATATGTATAAAATGCTTTTCGTACTGATTTAATGTCACTTTGCCTATGATATGTTGAATGGAAAATATGTATGTAATATAATATATAAAAGAGAGAAATTTATTTTAACTGTAATAATATTGTGAAGCAACCAATGCTCATGTAAATAAAATGATGTAGTGTATAAAGTTATTATAATATGTTAGAATACAAAACAAATTACATATTTTTTATTGTCTTTTATTTTACCCTTACAAAATAGAGCAGAAATCTATCATAACACATCTTTAAATTTGTATTTCCAATTGGGCCATGGGACTCACAAATGAGCCTTCCGTTGCTAAGCCATTCAGGCCACGGGGGTCATCCGTGAGCCGTGTACTAGGTTCAACAAAAACGTTTCGCACAAGCCAAGTATAGCAGCTATCGAACAAATCGCATATTAAAGTGAGCCGCCTGTTGCCTAGCCGGACGGCGTGGTTTTTGAATCCTGTAGAAATTTCTAGTTTTTTTCAAGACTTGTAGTGACGATACTAGGGTTTCTCACACCCGTGAGCCTTTTGTTATATCTCTAGTACTAGACGGTAAAAATTGCTGATTTTAATTTTCTGTACAAATTAACGCATTTTATAAACGTAGGGATGAAAATTTTAACTTGTCAAAAATTACTGAATTCATGATTTTACCGTGGCCCTAATGGACTATTCGACTAGGCTCACATGAGCCGTATGGCGTGCAACGTGTTAATAGTTTTTTGAATATTCTTATCTAACACTATCGATTCTGTTTATTGAACCAAGTTATTTATATTATTCAGGGAGGTACCCTTTATATTGGGTTATGAGCTCCAATTTTGAAATTACTAAATGTCAAAAAACGTCGCGAGACGCTTTATGTATTTTTGGCTAAGCTCAGATTTGCTCCAACCGATGGTTTTAAATTCTCAAACATATATATAAAAAAAACTCATAATCTTATATATCCTTTAAAATCTCATTGAAATACGATACCAGGAACTAAGGACCAGTAGGTAAATATTTCTTGTCATTCCCCAGCCGGTGCCATAACGGTCTATTAGATAATTCCACAAAAACCATATATTTTTTTAAATGAAATTTACTTCACTTCAAATAGACTTGGTAACTTGTAAATGTCACTTTTATTTAATTATCATTAGATTCATAGATGTGGGCCCCCTATTTTACCCTAGAAGACATAAATCGTTGACTTATAATCGTTATCTGTGAAGTGTCTTAATTGATAATTATAAGTTTTTTGACCCACCTCTATACCTATTTGATACAACATACGTAGGTTCTTTATGTAGATATACAGTCAAGTATAATTTTAATTATTTTAATATAAATCATTACATTTATTAGAAATATCTGGCAGAAATTGTAAGTTGTATCATATTGCTATGCTTATACAATATTAATATTAATTCTCACACTCACTTATTATCTAGTCCAAATTAGGCACCATTAAGAGCTTATAGATACTAGATAAAGGTAAAATGTAGATAGTTTTATGCTTATAAATATCAAAAATAGTAAATTAAATTACAAATAATCATGAAAAGTGAACAAATATTAGTATTCATCATACAAATATCTGCCCTGTCGGTATACGAACCCGGAACCTTTGGCTAAGTAGACACAGACACTGACGACTCGAACAGACGGCCGTCATGTAATATGCTATGTAATTTGATCCTTAGGTATTTTATTGTTATGTTTTATAGCTATATGCTACTTTAATATCTCTTAAGAGTAGCATTTTTGGTTGAATCATGCTGTGCGTGTGCACGTCTTTTAAACAATTATTACATAATGTCGTGTCGTTAATTGTCGTGGTATAGAACGAGCCGAGTGAAATCTTAAGGTTGCTCCCGGCCACCATTAATGCTTCAGACTTTATTAAATACCGTGACATTGAAATTGAATACGTTTGATAGGAATGTGAAAAGGAGTGCTCCATTGATTCAAATCTGGCTTTTCAAAGCAATGGGATCCAGCTTGAAGGCCCGATTATCCCGCATAGGTCAGCCAAATTTGCTGTTTCGAGCTCATTTGTAAGTTTGCCGATTTGTATTTTAACCGACTTAAAAAAGGATTGATACTTTAATAAAAATCAATTAATTGATATAATCTAACTTGTACTTATTAATTTGATAAGGGGATTGTCGGTATCTATTAAATTGCCAGTGTATGTATGTAGGTAGGTAGGGTTGCAATAAAGACAGTCGAATCTTGAACACTGTGTTTTCTTGATGTGCCGTTTCCCACAAACAACAAAGACGAGGTTCTGTGTTCCACTGTATTTATGTTAAACGTTTTCTCTGTCAATTGTGAGCTGATTTGAAATATTTTTTTAATTAGATTCAGTATACTCTAAGGTCAGTATATGATCCCAGAATGGAATCCCAGGGAAATCGAGGACAACCTTCAAATTAGGCTTGTACTGCGTGTTTCATATTATTTTCTAAAACTATTCCAGTATTTTTACCAACGACAAACAGATAGGCGAGTCGATAATACTGGCGGTAGATTTGACCTTAAATGCTTACTACTGAAAATTGTGAGGATTTAAAAGAACTTAGTAAATGAGTCTATTTAAATTAAGGTATTTTGGCTATTTTGACTTTGACTTTGTGACAAAAAATTTTAAGTACACAGAACGTAAAATCGTTTAAAAAACAATAAAAATGCAAAAATAATTCAATTAAATAAGTTAACATCCAATTCAAAATTATTTCAATTTGATAACTAGAGTTGGTGCTATATTTATTAAATAAACAATATAGAGTGAAGGTTTACTTCTTAAACTGACTTATTTTTGTCTTTTTAGTATTTTTATTTTTAATACTAAGAAAACATCTGTAACGAGGTTACCTCCTATCAGCGCTACTTCCTCAAGATAGCGGAACCTTGTACGGTGCGAATTACCCAGCTTTTCCTAAAGTGATGTAATTTAGGTAAATATTTTTTGATAGATATCCTCCGGCCGGGGACAAGTTGCACTGGCTATCTATGGTTACAGTCAGCCGTTGAAAAATAGAATCATTCAACAAAATATACTCACCACTCCTATCATCTACGTACCTTCATTTAAACAGAACAATATTCAGATATTAAAGACTGGCAGTCTTTGGAAATTTAGGAATTGAAACTCTATGCCTTGTTACACTCTTTAATACATGGGAGATTTTTATTAATAATAATAGGAAAAAAATGGTAATTCAATATGGAAAATCCTCTAACTTTTTATTATAAAAATATCAGCTAATGACTTGACACCTTCTCATGGGAAAGCATTAGGACGAGTCCATATATGAAAAATGTCGTGCTGATATTTCTTCTATGTTACTTGGGAGTACTTTCTTTAGACTGCGATCGTACTAGACCAACGTAGTCTTTATAGATATAATTTACTTATACAAAGTTTTTTTATATAAAGCACAGCAAATGACTCGACACCAACTGATGATAAGCAGTAGAGGAGTCCATATGTGAAGATAGCTAGTGAAGTATGCGTCATACTGCCCTAGCCACCTTCACCTTGCCGGCCCAAAAAGTGCTTTTACACGCCTCTTTTAAAGGAACCCATGTTGTAAAAAGAAGGGAATACGTGTGCTGGTAAGGAATTCCACGCTCTAGCTGTGCGACAGAGAAAGGAGTCACAAAAAAAGTTTGGTTAAGGTGTTTAATTTAAGAATAAATAACATTTATTTTTAAATTACGGCACTGGCTGACCAACTAATAACCTGATTTTTGAAAGCCAATACAGCTTTTTCAGAAAACGCGTTTTATTTATATGAGCAAAATAAATATCTTGTGCACTTGTACCTTCAGTCATGTAACTTCCGTGCCGTATATATCCTTCTGTATAGTTAAATATAAGGAGCCGATCCTTAATAATTATGATTAAATATATAGTCATCATTGTAAAGATAGCTTCCATAATATATCTTGCATCTTAAAAGTCATAGTCCGTACCTCCCATGACTAAAATTACGGCGGCTGAATGCAGTATAAGAGCCCACTGGGTCTGTACTTGCAACTCAATAGTTCAGAGCTGGATACTAAGGCTGAGGATTGGTAAAGCCAGATCCTTCTCCATGTGCTATTTTGACTGTATGGGGAATACTTGGATTTGTAACCAAAGTTAACAGGTAACAGCAGACATAGCTGTTAGCTGTTAACTTAGATTACGAAACATAGCTTTATTGTGGATTTTTTTTCTACTTTTTCACAACGTTATTATTGTATTAGCTTTATCTGTGTTCTAAAGTAAATGTGACAATTAAATGATTTCTAATCTGTCTATGTTCCAATTGACGTTCCTGACTGTACCATTGAAGATTCTGATATTAATTTTAAATGTCAACAACACGTGAAAACAAAGGAAATGTAAACCGAAAAAACCAAGGTCCACCTTATCGATTAGTACATAATTTCGCCAGCACATCCTTTATCAGGAAGTTAGGAGTTATCGAACTTTGCTGTTTACCCTATGACAGCTCCCATATATACCCATCACTTTGCTAATGTTGTTCACACTTTCTGGAGACTCCTACCTGCCTGGTGCTTTGGAAGAAATTACTTACATAAAATAATATTTAAAATTTTTCGTACTTTGGATTTAAATTATTTTAATATGGGGTCTTTAAGTGTTATTATTTTGTTTTTTATTATAACCGGCTACAAATGTGGACCTTTAAGTAAGGACATTTTGATAAAAGATGATTTGGATTTTATTGGAAGACGTACATTATTTGACAATGCCATTGACGAAGGTGACGGTGATATTGATATATCGCACTTGGGGCCTGAAGCGTATGGATCGCCTAAGAATGAAAGTGGTAAGAATTTATATACCTAATTAATTATTTTTAGTTTACTTTGCCCACTAAAATTAAATTCACTCCTTCAATCTCCATGAATTACAATTAACATTCTTTATTTTAAGCAATTCTATTTTGAAATAAAAACATTATGATATTTAATATTTAAGTTTTAAAAAGTAGTATTTAAAAAAAAAATATAGCTTTATTTTTTTGCGCCGCGTGGAGTTCGATCAGTCACATATAAGCGTAACTTTCTAAAAGAATTTTTCAATTTCAACCAGTAGTTCCAGAGATTGGCGCATTCAACTAAATTTTTCAACTTTATAATATTAGAGTCACGTCTACTCAAAATGTTTCAAAAGACATTTTTACTTCATTTATTTGCAAGGGAAAATGTAAACCAAATGCATAAGATATTATCAAAATTTATAAATTAATGAACAAGAACATTTTTTTAATGTCTTGTCTCTTATTATTAAAAATACCACTGTGAAAAAATATCGAAGACGGTTCACATTAAACGTTCGTGTAATTTATACCTAAATATTATAAACTTGAAACTCGTTTTATTTAAAGTATTGTGGACATTTAGATATTTAAATAACTTATAAATATTATTCTTATAAGTTTTGTATGAAATTACACTGTTTTTTTTAAAAATTATTATATTATTTAAACAAATTAATTGACATACCTTTTTTAGGCTTCTTTGAAGTAAAGTCAAATAGTAAATATATTTTTAAAAGCCAACGAAACAAATTAAAAATTCTGTCTATCTAACTCATTATCAATGAAAAAAATGTCATTCACTGAAACACGGTACCATTGATAGGCGTTCGATAATGTTGTCACGATGTTCGGGATCTTTTGACGTCTCATTTCCTTCAACTTATGACATTCTGGTACCAGTTGATTACAAGTTACAATTCGATAACATTTTTGATAATGTGGAAATGATGTTTGCGTTGAACTAATAAAGCGACAATTTTAAAATAATACAAAGAAAAATTTTAAGTGCAGTTAATTTAAACGATTCTGTTCTACTGACTTAATTTATTCACCACACCACATCATTAATTACAGGAGAAGCTGTAGCTGAATGGAAAGAAGATTCCCTAATGAATCCAGAGGAGATGGGATCGTATGCTGAAGGTGACATACTGATGCCCAGAGCAAACGCGAGGAATGGCGTGCGAGATCAAACCTCTCGTTGGCCTAATGGCATCATTCCTTACGTTATTGGAGGACGGTTCAGTAAGTATTTACTCCTGCCGAAGTTAATTTTTATGTTATAGTGTTCGCTTTGATTTGAGATCAATCAATCATTAATTTATCACTATAATTGATCACAAATGAATCTAAAATTGGAATTATGTTTTGAAAGTGACGGGTAATTAACCTGAAATTTTATATTCAATTTATTCTAAGTAAATAAAATTAAGTCAAATTAAAGTAGCATCTTAAAATAGATGATATATAAATTCAAAATTATCCATCCTCTTAATTATTCTGCTGTACCCAACAGCGTCCATAATGATCGAATGTTTAGCCTTAAGACATTAAGGTACGCAATAAATAATTTGTTTTTGAATTTGCTATCTTAAACTTTGAAGACAATAAGAATTATAATTGGTAGTACTGCATATAGAATTACAGTGCAGGCGTCCATGAAATAGTGATTGTGATTGACAACTCGAAAATCAAAGACCTTACAGGTCTTTGATTTTCGCTAATTATATTGAGGATCCTAATAGTCCCCTTGTGGTGAGGTTTTGTGGTCTTGGTAACATGGATACGTGCGTTCGCGTATTTAAAACAAAATCTCACATGTACTAGGATTATATAAAGACTAAAGACTAATATTTTACAGACCAAGAGCAGCGAGAAATGATAAAGAGGGCAATAGCGGACTACCACCGTCTCACTTGTCTGAGATTCGTGCCGTACAGCGGACAGAGAGATTATCTGACCATACAAAGTGCGAATACTGGATGCTGGTCCAGTGTGGGCCGTATCGGTAAGTTCAGCTTTGGATCAATCAAAATTACATATAAACAATTTGCCTGGTGACTCGAATATTCGAATTTTTTTCATAATAAAGAAATCCCTTAATTGGCCAAAATATTGGTACATATTATAACATATGTTAACGATTTTTGGTGTAGTGCCATCTATCTATTCATTTTCTCTATCAATGATCAAATACACTTTATCGCATACGCACAAGAACAACTTTATTATGGTAAAAAAATCTGTAAATAATATAATAGACGTCATCATTGCTAATCAATGCAATGCATCTATTTCATGCGATAGCTTTTTAATCGACATTTAATAGTTACATTTTGGAATTCCGATAAATATTTAAATTGTTTGTCTTCTCATAAGTCAGGTTTTGTTAGAACCTACTGTATAAGACTTTTTGTAAATAAAACTGAATTGTCAATGTAAGACTATATTAACTGCAATCAGAATTAAATATAAAATACGTGCTATTACTACTTTATGAAACTACGAGAAGATCAAAGACTATGTTCTTCAAGATAAGAGATATAAAAATCTTAATGTTCTTTTTCAGGTGGTCGTCAAGAAGTGAACCTGCAAGTCCCAGGATGTGTATCGAAGAAAGGCACTGTGCTGCATGAGCTACTTCACGCTATTGGGTTTATGCATGAGCAGAGTCGTCCGGAGAGGGATGACTTCGTGAAAGTCATGTACAGCAACATAAAGACAGGTGATTGATTACACTTAAGTAATTGGACCTGATTTAGACTCCTAATCTAAAATTAAGTTCAGTATATCCCTAAGGAAAATAATAACAATATATTCGCGAATCTGCTTTCACACTAGTCTCACAGGGGAGAGGGGAAGCATTAAAACTTGACACGTTTTTTAGTTTAAACACTTTTAGGCTAATTCTAACAATTGGCTACAGTTTATAAAAAACGCAGGATTATCCTATGTTACACTTTACTCGACGAACAGGTATTTCGAACTGTCAAATAATTTAACTTAAGACAGCTTACAAAATGAAACGACTTACATTTGACAGGCACGGAGAGCAACTTCAGGAAAGCAGACGTGAAAAACACCAATAGTTTCGGCGTGACATACGACTACAACAGCGTTATGCACTATTCTGAGTACGCTTTCTCCAAAAACTCGAAGAAGACAATTGAACCGAAGGTAATCATGATTGAAATAAAATAGAAGATAGATAAAATAAGAGAGAAATTAGTACGTCCGGGGTTTAATATCCACAGCGGGCTGAGATTGTCTGCTCGGTTTGGTTGATGGTAAAACTTATTTATTTATTTAACGATTTATGAACACACAAAGACAATTAAAAGGACACAACAGAATATCAGAGAATTGCACAAAGGCACTGCTTATTTCTATAAGAAAACTCTTCCAGCAGCCCCATATATGGGTAAAGTGACATCGAAAGGTAGAGGGGCGTGTACCAATACTAATATAATTAAATACATAAAAATTAATATAAATCATATTTACCCTAATATATATATATATATATATATATATTAAATATATATATATATATTAAATACATATAAATATATATTTAAAATTCCAGGTTGGTGGTGTAACTTTGGGGCAACGGGATGGACTCAGTAGAGGAGATGTGAGAAAAGTCAACAACATGTACAATTGCAAGAAAGAGTAAGCATTTCATTTGATTACACCGTAGCACTGCTACGGTCGTAGCAAATTTGTATCAAGTCGATAACTTTATTAATAAATTGTCGCTATTAGAGACATTGTTACATATTTTCTTTTGTTCCAGAGAACCACAGAGTGGCTGGATCGGGGGCGTGTGGTCGGCAATATTTGGCAATTAAAACTGACCCAGCAGAGTTACTATGTAACGACATTAGATGCTCATTCCAATTGAACTTCGATACGATTTGAATACTTAAAGGTTGATATCGAAGTGACCATTGTATTGGAATTTACGAAGTCACAGTTTACGTATAATTTTTTTTATTGAGATCTAATGTCGTTACAAAATCAATCTACAAACATAAGTGCACGCTTTCTCAAGATCTGTTAGTTTTAAGACAAGTTTCATAGATCTTAATGATTTTTATACCTAATTCCTTCAACGATATCGCGATTTACATTAAATACTTAAAAAGATTTTGTTGTTTTTTTTATTCTTTGTTTTAACAAAACACTAAGTTACAACAACATGTTTCAGTTTTCATCTTAATGTAATACATTCGATTTGGTTTTGTAGGTGATTGGGTGGGTTATATAACGGGCAGTGCAAAATGAGTCAAACCATACAATGCAGCAACAAATACATGTTAATTTTCTAGAGGATCCCTGGAGTTTGTCGCGGCTTAATATGGTGAATCGGAATCGCTTAGCGTAAATATTTGATGCTAATTAGGGGTAAATGATGATGATGATGGGGTTAATGATGATTGATGATCCCTCGTCAAGGTTATTTACGATTTTTTTTGAACCTTAAACAGGGAATTCATTCTACCAAATGCTATGCAAAATCTTCCATGACAAGTAGCACTTATATATATATAAAAGTATACTATATATATATGTATATATATACATATAGAATTTTGGGCCATTACTATCACCCTGACACATTACAGATAGGTAGGTGAAAGCAGTTCGCGAACAAAGGCTTTACATGCTTTCATAAGCACAGTGGAGGTTGAGATAGCAAATTTTGATAGACTTCTCCAAGGACTTTTATTATTGAACCAAGACGCTCAAACCACTACGCCAACGCAAATTGAATCGAAACAAAAAAATAATAATAAAAATATTACGCTCAACATCTATAAGTATGCATTTAATACTTAAAATTTTATAACACAACAAATTATTGGTTCATTTTGTCCGTCTTCATCGCCATGTTGTCGTTTGATTTAAATTATTCCTTGTTGTATTCGTATTTTACTAACTCCGTCTCCATGAGGCATTTCATAAATTGATACGCCCGCTCACATTTGCAGGACTCCTCTGTAACAGGAAAAGGTAGCCAATTTGGTGTTTATCGTCATAATAATACATAAACTACTCTATGAACTAGAGGTTTAGGAAGTGAAGCTTAAAAAATATTTATCTTTGCAGATGACTTGCTCATCTTTAAAGTTTAAGTTAGCAGTGTCTATCTGGCTGATTTCTAAAGTATTATAAACACGTACATAGTATATGCTATATGCCAATCAATAATAACGTTCAGTATTATGTTACCTTCAACACTAATATGTTATAAATAGAGAGGGCTCAAGGAACTGCGTTAAAACTTATCATGGCTAAGCCTTACCTATATCCAAGAACACACAATGTACTATGTACAATGTAATGTATATATATATATATATATATATATATATATATATATATATATATATAAACTATCACGATGTTTATTATGATGAAAATAAAATGATTTATTTATTATGTGATATTTTCGTTGCGTGAAGATGCGTACTCTAGTTGGCTTTGACTGTTTACACCAGGTGTTCCCAAACTATTGGGAAGAGCTCACTCCAAAATGAAATGATACCTCTGACCCCATAGCCAATTACTTTAAAAATCCTCTGACTCTGTCTATATTTTTCCTAGTGATACAAAATTCATACTAATTTACAAACTTTATTAATTTTCGTTTATGTTGACCCGATTATCGTGTAATACTTCGGTCATTCATTGAACCGATATCGGTTCAATGAATGACCGAAGTATTGAGTAATTGAATAATAAATTATCGTTCAGTGAATGACTGACATTCATCCTCTGTTAAATTTCAACCAACTTACTTCTGTCTGCTGCGCAGTCTGCAGCAATGTCCTGTAAGTCGTTCACGGTCTTCCCTCCTCTCACTCCCGCAAAAATCATTGCAGTTTGCTCGGTGTTATATTGTCCGTCCTCTGATGCTATACCTGTCATCTCCAGCAAACAATTGACGTAGCACTGTAAAAAGTAATAACGTAAAAAGGTAAGTGAAAAGTAAAAATAAAAAAAACATTTCTAGAGTAATGTGTAATACATTTATTTGTTTAGACTTAAATGACCATTGAAATGTACATATGATGGACTTAAGAACTGTTCGTTCTCTAACTAACACAATAATAACCAACGCTTTCCACATAGTTAACGAGTTAAATATTATTATCACAAATAAAGGTTACATTGATACCTCCCAAAATAAACTACCAACCACCAACCTCAACTATTTTTTATGACTCCGATAATACCAGATACCATAATCAGAAGAAAAAAGCTAAAAAAAAAACAAAAAGTGCTAGACAACAAAACAACTAAAGTAGTGGAACATAATATTGACTTTAATTCAGTGCATCTAGTACACAATTATAATTTATCTATAACAAGTGGAGTATTTCACAAAGACATACAATCAGTCATTGTAATACCTCTACATAATAAAGGTTCTCCTTTAGCAGTAGTTTTTCATATCATGTTTATCTAAACATGGTATGAAAAACGCATAAAATATTAACGGTAGCATTAAAGTTCATCTTTTCCAAAAGATTATATTCGTATTTAGGAAAACTTAATATACTTTGTGAGGAACGAAAGACCCTGATGCGGCCGAAGACGCGATTTAAATTCGCGCGAGTGTCTTATGCACTGAGGCTGCAGTGCGAAATCCCATCGCACGATTTTAAATTGTTTCTCACAGTTTCTAATTCGTGTACGGGATTCTAGCTAGCACGCACTGCGAATAAAATTCCACGAAATTTTGTTGTAGTGCACAAAACATTACTGCGAATTTAAATCGCTCCGCAGCGAGGTGGATACTGCTGAACGCAGATATTATGGCCCGTTTATTTAGCATTATGATTGATCCATGGATTTCTAACCCTAGACTTTATAGAATAAGTTTATGATATAAACTTACCTTCGGTGTTCTGACAGTTTCATCTGGAAAACTCCCACTAACGTTCAATGACTCTAAGAAACCTTAAAGTAAATTAAAATATTAATAAAAAATTAATACGGCAACTCACTTAACTATATACATCATTGTTTTTTTAATACAACAATACACTAAGTCGATCCATGCTACCATGTGGGGTACGCTCTACCAGTGGTATAAAATTTTAAATACAATAGTTACTGGATTGTATAGTGTGACCACTTTTATAGGTCACTGTAAGGTCTGGGCTATCCCGCTCCTGAAGACATAAGGCTGCTGACTCTAAGCGTATTTAGTAAGTACATCTCGGAGGTATTCCATGATAGCAGACAGTAGGATAAGGGTAATACAAAAGATCCCATCGGGTCAAGTGCTCCGGGAGTCCCTTTACTAACTTAAGATAAGGTTAACCCCTATAAATGCGTTTTAATGGTATTTGTGAAGCAACATATTTAGTCCTTCCTCTCCCTTGAGTTTTAAAATGCAATACTGTGAGTTCGTCACGTCGAACAATTAATTCCTTCTGCTATATTAACAGTGAATGCGAAAGTACTTAATGTCTCAGTTGACAGTTACCAAATACTAAATTGCTTGAATTTTAAAAGGGTTGGTAGAAACTATGGACAATTTAAAAAGCTTTGATATATATGTAAATATATTATCAACGCTATCATACATATAAAACTATAAGAGAGATTTTTCGAGAAATTTTGATATCCTAACTTACTCATTTCAATACGAAAGCTTTCATTACACTCATTCATGATCGCCATTATATCCGGCATCATATCAACCTCTTCAGATTTCACAGTCTCTTCCGTTTTCATATCACCCTGGTCATTGCCACTTCGAGACATTGTTGTTTTGACTGAATCATCATTATTTGGAGCTACGGTGATCGTTTGTGATTTTCCAGAATCAACATTTTTTGAAGTTAATATTGCAGAGTATCCAGAATAAATAATAAAAACTAATATAATTATAGAAGTTGCCTTTAACATGGTTCTATTGCCCTGGTGATTGGGAAACCATAATGTACTCTGTAGTTTACTTGCGCTTATGTATTTGTGTTGAATAAATTGATCGACAGAGATTGTGAACTTGATACAAACACATAGTAACGATGATAATTTTATCATCATCGACTGCCTTCATTCGTCCTACCGCTTAGCACACACCTTACAGCAGGAGAAAAACACATTAAGAGTTTTAACCATAACACCTCTTGACCATAAGAACTTGGTTTAAGTGTCTGGTACTTTTGTGCATAACAAATTTTAAAGTAATAGTTAGCTGTCATCAACTGTAATGAATATATGAAAAAATGAAAAACGCCGCAAATTACATATTTCATCGTTCTTGACTTATTAGGAAAATAAAACAAATGGTCTACTTCTGAAAAATAAAGTCACTACGATGTTAATCAACACTCAAACAGGCAATTATTATTTAATCGAAGTTTTTGATTTTGAAGAAGTATCATATATAGTATCAAGTATTATATCATATATATCAGAAAGTGATGGTTAACTTTTAATCATTTGTTGTATGTACGTGTTGTTTCACTGAAAGATAGAGTTCACCATCATCGTAAACGACAACACGACGACAAAACGTAAATACGAGTTTAGTTGTATTCGTGAGTCAGTAAAAGTCTTCGTTTACTGTTTTGTAGTAGATTTTATTATAGAATATATAGACAACAAATTATATAATCTGTTATGTGTGACTGCTGACTGCTGGCTGCTGAGAGATTGATATAAATTCATGCAATCCCATTCTGTGTCACTTCGTTATAGTGGCTTGATTGCTTTATCCAGATCCGAAATTTCGAACTCAAACAATTAAACGCTTAGCAATTGTACTCGCAATCAACAGGTCCTAAAACAACGGTAAGCCCCGATGTAAGCAACCCTCATGGAATCCCTCCATTTGAATTAAAAGTGAAAAAGAGGTAACATATTAAAAGTATAAATCAATGAACATTAAGTAGTATTAAATAAAATGTTCTGAATCTCTGCTGTGTGCGTTTAACTTAATCAAGCATTGAAAAAAGAAAAATTAGAAACCCATCACAATATAACCTTAATTATAACGATATGAGAACGTTTATTACCAACAGGTTGTTTATATCTGAAAATTACTTCCTCATTTGATATAAAGCTGTCGAAATTGGTCTGATTTATGATGATTGAGTACATTAACTGATAATTTACGTATAACTGTCATCATTAGTTTCATTAGTACGATGGTCACTGACAAGGATTTTTCCTAATAGGTGCGTATTGGCAAAGGTATGGAACGTAATTTTTAACCGACTTCTAAAAGGAGGTTTTTATCGTCGTTTGGTATATTTTTTGTGTATATACATCGATTATGCCGAGATTTGTATTCCGATTTACGTGATTCTTTTTTAGTTCGATTGTGAATATTACCATTATGAGATATGCCATTTAGAGAAATTCAAGTATTTTTATCGGCCACCCATTTTGACCTTCGAAATGGATCCCTCTAAATTATTATAATATATAAAGAATTCGTTATTCAGAGTAACTTGAGTAGGCCTAGAAGTAGCAATCTGTACAGTGATTGTGTGGAAGCTACTGTTGGTTCAACAATATATTTTATTGAATAAAAGAAACTCAATTTTAGCTCCCAGAGACAATGCGAGCAACTTACAAGTTTGTACCCACTTTATTTTCACTTTTTCCTTCTTCAATAATCTTAAAGGTTTTGGCAGCTATTAGAGTAAATAGTTTTTCTTTATATAGCGTATATAGAGAAGTCCCTATATTCACTATATAAAGAAAAACTAGTTTCTAGTATCTCAGTACGAAGTTACATATTTAAGGTAGTCCCTTTTATTATAGACAGCGTTTAATTGATTTCAAATGAGTGCTATGGCAATTTTTGAATTATTCTTAAGACAAACATTTAACTTCGTTATTTAGCAGAGTTTTACCGTTGTTTTGTTTATAACTCATTGTGTCAGTATTTAAAGAAGCGTCTGTAAATGCTATTCAATATATTGTTAAATATTTTTATTGATAATCGAATCGTCTTAATATTTAACTCATGACTATTGAAAACACGCAATCTTTGAGAATACTAACCGAATAAGTGTAGCACAAAGATAATAAGAAGTTGAAAGCAGAATAGCAGAACTATTGTTAAACAAAAGTTTTGATGCTTTCGTTATAATCGTTACTGTTAAAATAACAATAATAAGAAATTTTTTTGCAATATTTTGCTGCATCAATACTTTTACAATAGTTAACAACAACAATAGTTTACAACTTTAAGTAAAAACACAATCAAAATTTTGAAACAGAAGTGTGAGGCTAATTCGCTGTTCGAAGTATATGCCAGCATTATTGTCAATGAAAGTATCAAACAACCATTTAGTATTATCCCTAAAAAGTCGGTGAGCTCCTGGACCCCAAGGTCCCAACATTTCTATCTCAATATATAGTCCTCAGAAAGGCAAGCATTTTGCGTCGTTTGAGGGATTTAGCAGAAGCAGCAGCCGTTCCAGCCGTTAAAGAGGTGCTTCGAAGATGACACGAAGCAAAAGTATCAATCCCACACAAAGACCTACTTATCCTCCAAGGCACAAGAGTCATGCCGTCATCACGCACTAATCCAATAGGCTCCAAAATACCAGAAGTCCCTGAGGTAGCGAGTCCCTGAGGTAGCAAGTGCCTGATGGATAATATCATTGATATCAGCATACCTTGCAAAACGACCAGCACTTCTGATACATGAGCATTATTTTCAAAGTATGTACTTGTTTATTGAAAGAAATAATATTGGATTGTTGAAGTTTTTGTAACAATTGTTATGTACAGAAGAAAGCACATCAAGTGCAACAGTTGCACTAGCAAAGTCTTGTTATTTCAAGTCGAGTAAGGTAAGTAAATTCCATATAATTGTAAAAATATAAAATGTACTTTTCTCGTGTTTTATTTCTAATGACTATTTATTATACTGTAAATTTCTACAGTATTAACAGTTATCTATACAGTTAACAATTTTGCAACCATTACAGAGTTCATGTTATCTTATCGGATGGAATGTTAAAAAGTTAGTTTGCATCCCTAACGAGGTCTTTAACACTTTAGACTCCGATGTCGCAGCAGCTGCTAGTATTCTAAACATGTGGCATACTTTTTTGGTTTTAACTTTCTCTACTTCACTTTTATCTTCATTTACTGTCTTTGGACAAGGTGAGTTTAAAATAGATACTATTTCTATTTAAAAATTAACATTTCTAATAATTAAAATCTATGTTAAGACCTATTGGTCATGTTTTTAATTCTTGTTCAAGATTCATACGATAGCACAAGTAGCTTACATGCCAATGATGAATACAGTCATATACACAGAAGTATACCAGTATTATTTGAATACCTCCTTGTAGCTCTCGAAGGAAAACCTGAGGTACTTGAGAGCAATAGCGCTGTGGCATTTAATAATCAGGCTAACGATGAAAATGGATCATCCAAAAGAGATGCTGACTACCAAAATTATAATGGAGATTACACAGAGTTCAGCCGAGATTATGATTATGATGAAGTTAATGAATTTGGCACAATTAGAGCCTTAGCAGATGGTAATGAGAACGGAAGCTTAAATCCGAAGGATATAGAACAGAAAATACTGTTAGCAGAAGAAAAACTAGAAGAACATAATAATAAAAAAAAGTGATCATTATGAATAACTATTTAAAAATATACACAAAGATAATAATTGCATAGATGTAATAACTACTAACGACGTTGTAACTTATATAAGAACCTCTGACCTTACCTATACTTGTAGCTTCTTCTTCGAGAATTATTCTGATTTAACTTAAAATATTTTACCATTGCGTCTGCATTCAGCTGTCAAAATATATGATAACGGTTTTAATGATATTTTTAAGTCTGTGCATAAACATGGGTTCAAATAACTAGAAATAAAATGAAAAACCTTTGCATGTTGTTTATATTATAAATTTATTTTCAGCTTATTCATTACAAATTATATTGTATTGTATGCCTGGAATTGTACCATTATGACTACATAAGTAGTAGCCATACCAACAACCTGAAAAAATACATCAAGTTTTCATTCGAAATGTGATTTTATGGCAATCTCATTTCTAATACAGTATTTTTTATTTTTCACATGGTATTCAGTTTAAATTCAATAGTGGCTATACTGGGTGGGTAAAAAGACCGGCGTTGGAGGAAAAGTACCCTTAATATTGATGATGGCAATTGTGCTGAAAGGAAACATTCGTTTATTTATTAATTAAATCTGCTTTTAAAGATTTTAAACAGCGAATTCAGTCGAATGTGCATACGTGAAAAGGTGTCTCATTTTGAGAAATTCATAATTTAAGTGAAATATTTTTTTTAGATAATGAGTAAGCTTCTCAATAAAAAATGTTGTTCAAAGAAATTGATCCTTATAATAAAGTTTTTTTTTCACAATTTACCGGCTCAAGCAAGTGATTTTTCAAAAAAATTTATATGCAGTTTTAATTATTTTTGAAAGTAAAGGAATGTTTTCTTTCAGTAAAATTACAATTATCAATATTAAGACTACTTTTCCTTCAACCGGTTTTCCAACCGGTATAGTGTGGGAAATTCAATATACTATGTATTTATATAAATATTTTACAAATTCTGTCATTTGTTCTGCAATGTGATTTATATCAAATTGATACACAAGTGGTTTCAGTGCGAATGCACATTACTATTCATGACTAAATTTAGGATTTAAAAAAAGTAACAGAATCGAAAATTTATGATGATTTCGGTTATAATGACTTTTAAAGAATACCGAGATACCCCTGTCGACTATTCCAAAATTAATTCTGCAGTACAATATTGGGTCGTAGTTCACTGGAGTTTCAGCTTGGCTTGTCTGTACAACGATATGGTTAGGGAATCCCCAGATCTTGACATCCATTATCAAAACCTACCTAAATTTATGAAATTTTCTTAATCTAAAGTATCGTAATTACTATAATTTATGTGACTCGTGTCATAAAAATGTTTTGATTTGTTTAGATAGTATCTTCGATAGTATCTAAGGCATGCTCTAAGGCATGCTAAATTACCTCTAAGACAGTTAGATTTAAGCAATTCATTTGTTTTATCTTCTTGTTTTGTAATACTGTATCTTGGTGATCGATATAAAAAAATAAATCAATATTTACCGTGTTAATAAGATTTCGTGAAAGCGTACAAATCCCTAAAGGAGTATATGATACTTGGTTGAGCTGTAGGTAAGTTGAGAACTTGCCCAATTCACTTGCGACGACTTTGTCAGTAAGGCTGATGGATAATTTGCTTACTAAAGTTCCGGTTCGGGACATCTTGAAAATAATATGAAGGTATTAATGTTTATTCGAACCCAACTATCGTTACTTAGAAATAAGACCCATTCATAGTTGTGTAATCACGTAATATATCACAGTATGCACTTTTCACAAGGATAAATGACCAGAGTTGACTAGAATAAAATAGATCTTTATTATACACAGCCCATTACATTACAACTAGCATTTTTAACGCTATTAAAGCTATGAGGCTGTGGATTGTGTTTGGAAGAGTATAAAATCTATAACTTTACCCAACACTCGACATGACAACTCAAATATTGAACAATTTAAAAAAGTAAAAAGATATCATCCACAAATCATTTCAAAACTATCACCAAATTTAGTCAATGTCCTCAGTAAAGAGCTGAATGGTGACTCGAAATTCGTCAATTGTAAGTTAACCACCTTCCAATCAATCAATTTATCTCATATCATACGTTGGTTTACATATGAACATCAACTCATGAAAAATATACAGTTGATTTTTATTATATGAATTGTACAAAAAGTATTTGATAATAATGTGGAATGGATTAATTGTACCTCTACAAGTTGGCTTACCCACATTGACGTCTAAATATTGGTCTTTACTAAAATGGTGATTTATTAGTATTATGTGTAATACCTCATTCTGGGTAAGGTGCGACGGTTCCACCAAAAAGATGATGGAGAGAAACAGTATCAAGTTCCACAGTGGCAGTCCTATAAGCCATAGGACTGGTTTATATGATTCATCTGCTGTTGAAAATTTCGATTCAAATAAGGTATTTATAACCCACTAAACACTCTCACGCGCATTGGGTCAGTTTAGTTGTATTATTAGAATTTAGGCTGGCCACTTTACATATAGGAAGGCCTGTGTCGAGCAATGAGACTAGTGATATGGATATTGACTAGCGATGTAAGGTCGTTTGAAAATAGTAATGGTACTACGACATACTTCATTCAAACCCTAATTGCGCAGCTTCTTTGGTCAAAACTTAATCATCTTAGTAGTCTAGTGGTTGAGACGACTACCTGTCTGGAGGTCCAGGGTTTGATTATCAGGGCGGGTAAAAATTGTCTGCTCGACTTGGTCGTATTCCGGCAGTTGGAGGTCATATAGCCAGTACCACTGTCGTTGAGGAATCCGGGCGAAGCTCACTACCATCTTGGACCTTATCATCACTTACTATTATGTTATTAAGGACAAGAGCTAACGCGTTATGAATATGATTACTGAAAAACCCGCATTTCAATTTTTTTTTTTTTATATGAAAACCTCAAGTTTAAGTTAAGATTCAACACTGCCTGGTAAGGAGCAGGACGAGCTCATAGAGGCAAAGATACCTCAGGATCTGGTCTACTGCCCTGCAACCTCCACTTTACAAACCCAAAAGCCTTTTCATGCCTCTTTTAATAGCTATAGAGGGATGTGTGAACACGCTCTGGCGACAAAGATACTTCAATAGTCCGTTTTTAAAGAAAGATCTCAATTGTTACGGAGTGACAAATTTGACGGTAGATCATTAACAATTCGAGTATATGAACATGAAATTTTAAGTTTTAATTCCATTTAATTTATGACTTACATAAAATTTTGATATTTATATGTAGTTCAATATGTCTCAAAAATAATCAGTCGGAATTAGAATGTATACTTACTATAACTCCTTACTATGTTGTATGGTGTGATCACAAATTTAGTAAATATTGTAGCGAGCTGTGCTGTCAAGCTGATGCCATGGGTGTCACTCAGCTTTTTAATAATTGAACAGATGACATCATACGTCTCTGCTACATCTCGGATCGATGTTACTATTGGCTTCAAATTGCGGCACGTTTTGGAATCTATATAATAACTACAGTTGTTAATTAACTTTATTGTTTTTGTCGAGATTTTTATTGAAATTTAAAGATATTTTATGAAAGTGGTCAATATGGTAGCCGTCACCTTTAAACTTTTGAATATATATCATCTTTAATAGTGATATATTAATTCTTATTATCAATATTTATGATTAAGATTTATATTTATCCAACTCAAAACAGTAGAATTTTACACTACTTTCAAAAACCAAGTTTCCTACCGGTGTTTGTTTTCAAACAGTAATGTTACCCTCGTATTATTATAATATATTATTCCTCAGCATTCTGGTCATTATAGCCACAACTTCAGCAAATATAAAATCAAGTAATGAAGGTGTTTGTACAATATTATGACTTAAAATAACTAGTAATCATAGTATAAACTCACGTGACGCTTTTTCAGTTTCCAAAATATTCTCCAGAATATCGTTTAGAGCCTTCATTACTAAGTGGACTTCAAAAGCACTGAGCACAAATTGAATCTCCATCAGAAATATTATAAAGCAGTTTATTTCATAGCTCAAGTATAGGCTTGCAACGAGAACTAGAAAACGAAAATTAAATAAGAACCCTTGGAAAGTAATGATTAACCTAAGTGATGGTTAACCTACCATTACTGCCGAATTTATAAATCGTGTTGATTATACATATGTAGTCAATTATAAGAAGAATAGCCAAAACACTCAGGACTGAGATAAGAGTGACAATCTTCTTATATTCATCTGCGGTATTAAGCTTCAAAGTGGTCTTCAGCTAAAACATATCCATATATATATATATATTTTATAAAAAGCTCAACAAATGAGTCGACACCACCTGATGATAAGCAGCAAAGGATATGTGAAGATAGCTAATGTAGCATGCGACATACTGCCCTAGCCACCCTCACCTTGCCAGCCCAAAAAGTGCCTGACACCTCTTTTAAAGGAACCCATATTACGTATATTGTGTGTGTAAGAAATAATGAACAAGAAGATGAAATGAAATGGTTTTCATATAATAGATTTCGTATTTCTAGACTATGAGTTGCTTGCAGGGCAGTCTTGGTAGGCATAATTGATGGACTCCTAATATTGGACGATCATAGGGAAGGCATTTAAATTTGTTTACCTTCTGTAGTTTCTTTAAGCATTCTAAAATATCTCTTGTCCTTGTAAATCCTCCGTAAGACCCAACACTGGCGGTGGTCACTGTACATGTCAGATCAGCTACCCAAATTAGGCGCATATTAGGAGATCTTAGGCGGATCGATGATTTTGCGTCCAATCCTGCATCTATTATGAGACCTGTTATAGAGGCTATATCTGAAATCGAAACTATATGCCTTAAAAATCACATATTGAGTAACAAATTATAACAAATATGGCAACTACTTAAATGAAAAGTGAGCATCCAGTGCCATAGGAGAAGTTCACAGCCAGTGTAACTTTACTTTACTTAGTGATTCAGATTGCCCGTTTATCAAGAAAACCTTTGGTGGTCAAGCAGGGGCCTTTATAAGCTATGCTTTCAACAAAACGCTTCCTACTTGTTTTACTGGATGTTCAACGCGACAGTAATATGTGACTTATCATCCTGGTCGTGTACTTGTTTTCCATTGGCACTCAAGTGCCCAGAACAAAGTTCTGTGCCGTTAATCTTTTATTCAATTCAAAACGCTCTTGACGAGTTTTGGGTATCTGGCCTTAACTATAGCAATACAACAATTAAAATCTTTCTTTTTTTCTTAACAGGCCATAGGTTTTTATCTCATCTGATGGAAAGTGATCTTAAAGCCGAAGACGTAGGCGAGTTATATCCTCAACCACTGAGGATCTGGCTATCATACCACTAAATGGCGTGACTCAAAACGTTGTTTACTTAGTTAAGATGGTGGTAACTTGCCAGTTAGACAGAGAAGAAGAGTAAAATAAACCAAACTCTTTAAAAACAATTAATCAAATTAAATTCTTCCAACACTGAGAATTGAGGGGATGTTTTGGAATATTTTTATTATCATGAAATATTTTTCTAACAAATGCATAATTTTCTTACTCATCAGTGTCATAAAGATGATCTGCAAGCCATATACAGTTGGCGATAGGTTGATCAGCATCCCATTACGCGTTGAAGTCAGTCGTATAGGTGCAATTAAAAATAGTCTTGATAAACCTAAAACTAAACATACCGAACGCGATGGCGAATAATCTATATCTTTCCGTTTGGATTTGGGATCTGGAAATGGAACTGAAAAACCAATTAACGCATTGAAAATCAAGTAAATGTCCAGTTGATGTTCAAATTTTTATATTTGTGCAAAGATACATTAAAAATAAAGTTATTACTGACTTACCAACTTTCATTGTAATAATCAATTGAAAAATTATGATAATCCTTATAGGTAGGTAGTAATTTCAAGTAGACCGTAACTCGTTAATACTAAACGGTTAATAACAATGGGGGCTTTGATTTCTATAACCGGCATCATAAATAGTTGTCTTTTTGATTAAGATTATATTTCCAATGGCAAGTTCTATTGTATGCAGGGTTTTATTGAAATTGTTGATAGCATCAAAAGTCAATACACGTTTATTTAAATCGAGAAAATGGCTTTTGAGTTGAAAAAGAAGTTTATTTTCTAAGTCATTAATCATCTGTATATTTATTATAATTCTGAGGTCCTGTGTTTGAACTTCTTTAGTTAGCCACAAAGGCTTCAAGGTTTTCTAGTATAGCAAGGCCTTCATAGTGAATTCTGAAGTCAGTACAACGAAAAATAATAGTCTTTATAAAAAAATTGGGTTGGTTTGCTACAGTTCAGAGCGGCGGTTGATAAGATCCACATTACATTCCTTATCTTTACAACTATCGCTTTCATCGCAAATAACGAAATTTTAGGAATAAGAAGGGTAATTTTATTTTGCATACTGAAGTTGAAGAAAGCATTTTGATTTCTACAGCGATGGGTAGAAGTCTTAGAATACATACTATCTAAACTAGATTTTATTTTGATCCGATAGCGACATTTATTTGACTACTTTCTCATAATTTATTTCTGATTTCTCTATAAACACAGGGCAAACACCAAGCTTGTCAGCGTAAAATAATGTGTAAATAATAATGTACAGCCCACATCAATGTCGTCACGTTGATAAAGAATTTTGTCACAGTTATTATTCAACGCGCGTATACATAGGTAAGTTTTCAAAAATTATGGACCTAATTCCGTTGTACGGATATCTTAACTTTATTAAATTTAGTTATTGGCATCTCTTTCAAATCAATTCATTAAGAAGGGATAGAACGATTTTAAGGAATGTCAAGATTGCTGACACTTAGTTACACATACACTTTTGACATACTTTAATCGGCACGTTTTATTATGCGCATTAAAATCAGGCTAAAACACTTAAGAGTAGCCATTTTAAAAAACGTCAAATGACGTCATCGGTGATCTATAATAAGTGATCACCGATGGAGTTATAAGGGTAGGCAGGTTAAAATAATTCTTAAAATAAATTTTTGATCAGATAAGGATGCCAGAGGAATCAAAACAGTCAATAAAATGTCCCGTGTCAGGGCCGATCAGCACGCTGTACCGGGCGACGCAATTGTTCAGCTTCGGTTTATCGCCGATACAGCTGAAACGAAAGCGCGACGGCCATCTTCTATCTCTGTCACCAAACTCGGACAAAATGAAGTATCTTGTTATATTTGTTGTCTGTAAGTATTTTGTTTTGAAGCTACTACGAGTTTAATATGGACTTTAGAAATAAAACCTTTCAAACCATGATCATGAATATAATACTATAAATTTAACTATTTCTACTTATTATCGCTAAGCATTAACTCCCTGCTAGGAACTGGCTGTCTTACTCGCGAGGTACATATTGGTTGGAACAGCACCATTTGGTGTACTCAAGTGGTTGCCGTTTCAACTATGATCACCGACTTAAAGTGAATTCCAATGCACAGAGGACTGAATTAAAAATAATAATTTAATAATTAATTTTTTTAATTTGTTGAGTCCTCCGTGATTACATATTTTATTAGCTTCTCCAATCGACCTTTTAGTGTTCGAAATCAGAACGTTGTTTATTGTTTATGTTAAATCTTGTTGTTCCAGTTGCTATCAATTCATATTGGTATATAATGAAGAAAGAAGCTCAAAAAGATCACCTCGTCTGGCGTGGTCTTTCTATTTATTTGTCCTTACTTACTATTTTTTCCATATATGGTGCATCGTCCAGGCTGAGATCAATCACACAAGCTTTGAATATTCTCCAAAAGGTAACAGCAGACTCACATACATATAGATGCTGATCATAGCTTAATGTACAAGTTAAATAGGAAGCTTAGAGATGTCGAAGGCCTTCGTATAATTCCCCAAATTGTGATATTCCATCATTAAGAAATACTAGACTAGGTAGGCTCTGCATGCAGTGTTTACCATGATCACATGGAAGACATGAAGAGCTATTTGTTGTCTTCGGAATTTTTATTTGCAGTATTACTTGATATTGCATGCTAAGCTATTTGTATCACTCTGCTATTAAAATTGTAGAAACCTTTTCTCTTTCCTGCAATATAGCTTTCGAGTCTAGTACAGACACCGCTGTTATATTGTGGTTTGTTCCTTGGTATCAAAATTGTTTTAACTTTAAAATTGTTCTATCTTCTAAATTGGGACATGGATAATAAATAAATAAACATAATATAACTATAACATGAAAACTTTTTTCAATTACCTTTAAAAAAAAATTTCAGATTAACAATTCTATTGGGTGTCCGAAGAATTTAGAATTCGAAAAGAAGAAATCCATCGCTGTTTTAGTGGGCATTATATACATATTAGGTTTTGCTTTACTCAATCCATGGACAATATTACGGAAGAATTTAATAACAAGTATGTAATTTTTTTTAAGAGTGTTATAATTGAAATACTTGCATCCACCCTAGACTCACGTCTGGATGGACGCCAGAATTAAGGCAAAGAGAAGTGAATAGCTCATGGAAACTTTAACTTCATAATGACCTAAAAACTCGTAAAAAGAATAATCTATGCAAAATCATTATCTATCCACTTTCTATAATCTAGGGAAATCATTATCTTGACTGCGTATAAGACCAGCTCCTCTGCTCCCAACAAAACACCTTATTGAGTTCTGGTGTCTTTTAACTCCACTACAATCCGGGTTTAAATCAGTTTCCTGAGTTTTAGTATGCAGGGAATAGTAATCAAGATACAGGGAATGTGTCAAGCGATTTCTTGATACTAATAGTTAACACTTAACTTATTTGACATTGTAAGGGTTAAAAATTTTGATGTTTAGTGATGTGAAAGCGTAACCCCAATCAGTAGTTCAAAGTTTTAAAGATAATCCACCTGATATTGATTTCAATGCATCACCTATAAACACTAGTAATATTAAGGAAATATAAACCATATTCATGTAACTGGTGCATTGACTTTTTCTTTCATCGGTATGAAAGAAAAAGTCAATGCACCAGTTGAACACGTGAACTATCACGGGAACGATAGTTCAGTTTCAGTATGAAAGAAAAAACGGTTGTGAAGCCCAAATTTGAATGGATGTTAAACCTACCCGAACAACCCTAAATAATCTTAAACGTGTTAAAATTTCAGTTGAAGACTGTTGTTTCATGTTTCACTTTTATCAGTACGTATTACTGCATATGCTGAACATGGAATTTGCTTTATGCGCTCTCGAAGTGGCCTCTGTTCTTCGCTCGATTAACGAGTTATTGGAATATATTCTACGGACTAACTTTCAAGGTAATCCCAATCAACTTTTCTTCGTAAGCAGCAGGGGTTATCACACAATATCAACGCATCTTTGCAGTTCAAATCTATTGTGTCTGATACGAATGACCAGTTTTCTGCTGCTGCTATTTTGTATAAACAAGTATTCGAAATAAAAGATGGCGAAATTAAATAAAATTGTCAAGTATAGTATGCACTACAGTACTCGCATTAGCGTTTTTTCTTTGCGTGATCTGTAAACTTTACTGAACATATTTGAAATGATATAAACTAATAATATCTTTATGTTGCCTTCTGCAGGAATCCCAAAACCTGTTTTTATAGTCCTTCGTCAGGTAAAGAAAACCATATAAAATCGCAATAATATAATAATATATATTTATTTTATATGTTTTCAAGACTAAGTTTAAATGTCCTGGGATATTTTTATTTGGTATATTTGATCTCACTTACTAGTTCATGAATGTGGTAACAATGGTCGTGTATAGTCAAAATTGTCGTCTTATAATTTTAATTTGAGTTGAACTGTTTTAGGTATAGAATCAGTATTCATAGTGAAGCGTCCCACTAAAAGAATGGAAGAAACGGTTCATTATCTTGCTGTACAATACAACGAAGTCTGCCACGCTGTTGGATTGTTGGACGGAGCCACGGGACTTGTTATTTTGATCATATTAATCTCCTGCTTTCTTCATTTGGTGTATGTTCCTTATATTGTATTAACAGGCATTTGTAAGTATCAAAAGTGTCAATTCTATACTTGATGCAGGCAGGTAGCTTCGAGGAGAAATATTGTTCAGTGTTATGTAGTTTAGATTGATAATATAAAATAGAGTACAATATAAAATGTCGTATTAGTATGTGGAAACAAATTGATATCTATTGTTAATATTAGGACGAGGAAAAAGTCTTTTCGCATATAGTATATATAGACTTATAATAAAAGATCTTTGGCTGTACTATTTGTATCTGGCTGGTTTCAATGACATTAAAAAGGTGACATTTCAGAAAAAGAATCATATTACGAAAATGTTGTTTCCCAGTATTTTTCATTAGTCTTTCTTTCTGTCAAAATGAAAGAATCAAGAAATTAGAAACATTTTAAAATTTTATTACGAAAAAATGCAACGCAAGCCACGTATAAATTTATGACGTTTATGGACCTAATGCAGTGTCAGTAAGAGTAGCACAAAGTTGATTATAAACATTTTCAATTCGGGAATTTTGATTAACAATGAAGAAAACGTAACGGAGGAGTATTTTTGGAAATCCTAACGTTATTTTTATTAGGTTTAATTCATGCCAACTAACATAGTTCGTAATTAATCTATGACTTTTCAGCCGAGAATTTATTAAATGCTTGGTCTGGTATTTGGATGTCCCAATGGATCTGCATATATTTGGTATGGCTTCTCTTATTGTTAGAACCATGCCATAAAGTGCAAGAAGAGGTTAGTTTATGAAATATTTTAGTGAATTATTTCCAGATTTTAACAGGATACAAGTTTGAAGTGATTAAAGGGAGTTTTATTACCAATTTTTCGATGGTTTTGCTCACGAGGAATTTTAACCTTGACCGTTTGACTACTAAGCAATTCTTGCAAGAATGCACGAGAACTGCAGGATATATATTGACTTGATATTGTCAAATAAAACACTCTCATTTAGACAAATATCAATCACTTAATAATTCTAATACGAAATTAATTAATATGTGTATTGAGCAGTGCTCCAACGGTTCCAGTACGCGAGGAGCCTCCCCAGCCTGCATCCGCATGTGAGAAGATCTGTGCCAATAGATAGTACACGTAATTATATACGTAATTGGACTGTGGACAACATTTTTATTTGCAGTCCTTAATAAAAATTTTGTTGACCTCTTTCAGGTGAACCGAGCAAATCTTACTACATGCAAGTTATTAACAATGTGTGAAGATGAAATGATTTCAAAACAATTGAACAAAATGTGTCTGAATTTTATACTAAACAACATTACATTCTCTCCTTTGGGGGTCTGTATTTTATCTCGAGACTTATTGAATGCGGTAATTTCTCCTTTTTTTTATGACAGTATGAGTTCATAAACTGAGTTACTGTATTTATCGGTGTTATTTTTTGTCTTTTTCTTTTATATTTTCTTCGCCATCGATTGGCCTGGAAAGGATTGCTGCTTGCATACGATTGTGTCTCCTATAAAACAGGAAGATGCAATTTGCAAAACTAATTATTGGATTTTTTTGTGAATATAGAATCATCTTGAAATTCAGTCTATTTTATTATGTATTAAGTATTAATTTGAATAATAACAATAAAATTGTATTTATATTTGATTGATTGAATGAATATTTTGGTTTCTTTTACAGATGCTGGTCAGCATTACCACGTTTTTGATCATCGTTGTACAGTTCCATAAGTTGTGATTTTAGAATCATAACATAAGAAAATTAATGAAAATACTTCTGATTTATTTGACATAGTTCCATTAGTTATGATTAATTGATTTTTTAATTATGAAATAAAAATGTAATATTTGTTTATGACAAGGTTACTGCACATGGGCGTTTTTTTTTTCATTTAAAATAGTTACACCAATTACATCTAGTGTGAACTCACTCAATTCAATGATAAAGGCATAGAGTAATGATTAGCGATATATAAGTTATTAAGATAGGAATGATAAGCTGGAACCGTTTAGAAAGAACAATTGGGTAGTAAGTGCGAAGTGGCAAATGGGACGAGAGTCCAATAGTAGATCCAATAATAATCAAATAATAAATAATAATGATCCAATAATTAATAGTAGATTAATAGTCCTGTAGTGACGCTTGTGTTGCTCATGTAATTTTGTTTATATTGTATATTGTTTAGGTTTAATATTTTTATTGATTTTTATTACGTAGGCAAAGCCGGGCAAGCATAGTTGTTAAATGAAACAAATTTGCTTGACCGCGGTGACGTAGCAATGTTTTGATTTTTGTTCATTTATGTCGAGCATGCACGAGATGTCTTTTTGTTTCCTAGGTTACGTTTCTCTGTTAATAATTTTTTACACTATTTTATTTCCCTTCTAAAAATATTTATATTTGTTATTATCGAAAGTAAACGCCTGCTACAACTCCTTAGTTTCATTCAATTGGGTAGTTGCCACCAGTCCACTATTAAGGCAACTATAGTCCGATAGTCAATATTACAATGTACACCTGACATAAACTCTATCTATATATTTTAACTAGTAAAATAATATACAATAGTACCCATACATTGTCACCGTGTGCGTTCTTGGCTAGGGTTGAACGTTGCATTAGTTAGCGTTTTATTCCTATACATAACCCAAACTAAGAAGACATGAAAAAGTAGAAGGAAGAAGGACCGGTAACAATTACAAGGAAACGTATAAACTTATGCACAACAAATCATATATAAAATAGGTAATGATGAGAGATTATGATGATGGTGGTGATGTGGTGATTGTTACTTACCCCAAATTATGGGTTTCTTTATCATATGTGCAACAATAGATAAAATTTAATAGAGCTTCGCAACGAAAATTAAAGTATAAATGGAAACTTGACAGATGTCAATTTGAATTGTTTAATTTTTAAATGTTTGTCCTAATCAAAACCAGCCATCTTATAAATCGATGGACCGAAGGAGGCCACATTGTTACAACATAATATATTATGTACGTATTAGCATACATAATTGAACAAAATAATAAATTACGATGCGATGAGCTAGTTGGTGTAGTGGTTCGATTGTAAAAACTAAAATAAAAACACTAAAAATGCAAAAAAAAATTAAGAAGTTATCCAGTTTAAAATTGTTTTTGGAGTCGGAGCTTCAATTTCTTTTATTTTGAAGCAATTTAGCACCGACTCCAAAAAATAATTTTAAATTGGATATTTTCTTAGATTGAATTATTTTTGCGTTTTGAAGGCTGTTTTTAGTTATGTCATCAGATCCTTTTTTTACGAGGAGGAATCCATTTACGGACCTACCTGCCACTGGCTAAGCGACGGGCGTGTGTGGGGCTCACTCAGTACCTCAATAGAGCGGCACTGAGAATACCCACTAAAACTCTCCGGTAACTCCCTTGCCCTTCACGGGGGTAACCTGGGTTCATCAGATCCTGACTCGGTGACAATAAGACAAAGAAGAGACCATCTCAGACAAATAAGTTTACAATTGACAGAGAAATCCGTGAATATACATACAAAAATTACATACAATGGAAAAAGAACCTTCTTTTTTGAAATCGGTAAAAATTATGCTTCACCGTTTTAGCTATGATTAATGAAGGTAAACAAATACAACAAAACAATGTTGGGTAAATAAGTAATAACGATTGAAATCATGTTTTAATGATGTTAACCACTACGCCGTCTGTGCTGAAGGCAGTTTGTTCAAACAAAACATCTAATCACCATGGCATGAGTATTTTAGTTCAATCAATATCACATTACTAACAGAAAATGGCAGCAAGTCACAATAAAGGCAAGAAGTTAATAATAATATTGATTCTTCTATTGCTATTAATAATTCAACAATAACATTCCAATAGTTTATATAGCAACCAAAGTTTCATTATAAGTGCTTCTTACAGTGTTTTCATTGTAAGTGCTTCTTACAGTGTTTTCATTGTAAGTGCTTCTTACAGTGTTTTCATTGTAAGTGCTTCTTACAGTGTTTTCATTGTAAGTGCTTCTTACAGTGTTTTCATTGTAAGTGCTTCTTACAGTGTTTTCATTGTAAGTGCTTCTTACAGTGTTTTCATTGTAAGTGCTTCTTACAGTGTTTTCGATAGACCTCGCTGGCGTAGTGGTTCAAGGTTTCTGGTTTAGATTACCAAAACAACACCTTTTTTGTCTTGGTTGGTCCAGGGATGGATCAATCAAAATTTGTTATCTTAAGCTTGTACGAGGTTCGGAAGTCACGTTAAGCTGTTTGACCCGTATATAACGTCTACCGCTTTTACAAACTCACATTGTTATTGATGATGATTTTATACATTATGCAGCAATAAATAAGAAATAATTTATTTAACGTTACGTTACGTAGTTACGTAAAGGCTGCTTTATGCGCAGGAATATAAGGGCAAGCGAAGTCGCTGTCGTTGTCGAAGCAAATCATCAGGTTACTGGTCAGTGTTCGCGTCCTTGGAGACTGCCCAGAGTTACTCAGGCTTAAGAATTATCGATCTTAAAATATTAATTTATATAAAGATGTGTGAGAAAATACACAGCTGATTTAGCTAATAGAAACTTTACCAGTCACACCTAAACACAGCGAAATTCATCTCGATCGAAATATAAATCGTCATCAGCATCATCAGTAGCTCATATACGTCCCCACCGATGGCCTCGAGCCTACCCTAAATTAGGACAATTAGGTCTTAGTCAACCACACTGGTCAAGGCTGGGTTTGCTCTGGGTTTGCTGGGTTGGCTCACACACGACTTATCGATTTCTGGTGTGTGCAGGTTTCCTTAGGATATGTTTCGTTCACAGTAAAACCGTCAAATAAACGTATGAATTACAAATTTGAAAGCTTATTGGTACGTGGCGGAGTTCAAACCGCTGCTGCCGGTATGGAAAACAATGACCTTACAAAATGAGAAGGGGAAAGCATTGCATACCTGTTTTTGTCTTTCGAAACTATTTTTTAATAATAATAATAATTCCCTGTCCCTCGAGTCTGTTATAAGAGTCTGTGTTAATTTATTATATATTCTAGAGGCCATTCCCATAACGCTATTACTAACTAAAGCAGTTGCACATTTTGTTGCACACAAGTTGTGTTGAAGCTGTGTACAATAATACATTTAATTCTATAAATATATTAAAGTATCAAGACCTCGCCGGTACGCTTGGGGTGAGCGTGCGCAATGCTCGGTGAGAGGCGTGCCTTACTGGTTGCTGCGCATATCGCGCATGTTCGGTGCGGCTCCCGTGCAGCTCAAGCGCGAGCACGACAGCCATCTTGTCAGAATATCACCAACGTTGTACATTTTTGATGTTGTAAGAATTACTGTATTCAGTAAGTCATCTTATCATTTAGCTTTATTTACACATTAGACCTATTGGTTAGGATGACAACACAGCAGCACACAACGGAGCAAGATATGTATCTTAAATTCGTCGCTACAAGTATCAAAGCGCGTTATGACAAATTAGCGTCGTAAGCAATTTCGGATTTTCGGATTCGAATTACCGGAAAAGACAATACCTTATATATACGTACTGCACTATATAAAGTCATTCAAAAACCCCAAAAATAAAATCACATTGTACAATTGTCTGGTTAGTAGCATTTTAGAATATGGCTCAATGGTTTGGCGGCCTCATTATGCAACACACGTACTTAGAATTGAACGCATACAAGGTTTTTGTGGCATTTGACTTTTTCACAGGTGATGCTAAAAGGATTAGACAAAGATAGACTTCAGCGGTTTAGAATGACAGACTTGGATAACAGACGTACCTAACATTCTTCCTTAAGGTGTTAAATAACAAAGTCAACTCCCCACAATTGCTCAGAGATATCAAATTCAAAATTCCCTTCCTTTATCCTCGTAATACTATTAAAAAATTATTTTCCCTTCCGCGTCGAAGAACTGAATTAAGAAGGCATACACCGACGTCTGTGTGACTTATATAAAAGTTTTGGTGACTTTACTGATATTTCTAATTCGGTCGGTAAAAATCGTCGGCTAATTATCGAGAATCTAAGGGATCCGTTGTCAGGTTAAATGTAATGATAAGTCGAAAAATATAAATATATCTGTTTACTTTTTCTATTGTATACATTTTTTATTTTATTTTTTGGTAGACTAATCCTATATAACTATCCGATACATGGTACAACAAAATTTTTATTAATTATTAAAATAATATTATTTCTTTATCGCTGTAAAACACAATTTCATGTTGTTTTTGTTTTTAATAGGTTGTGCAATTAGTTTAAGCTAAGTTTTGGATCTTTTTTGATGTTTTATTATAACAACTGTTGAAAACCTAATAAATTAATAATAAAAATAAATTTGGATAACAACGCGCGTGCCCGCGACTTAACTGCTCTTCTATATGGGGTTGAGTGCGTTGCGATTTGCAAAGCATAATGTATATATTCGTTTTTGTGGATGGGCGTGAAAGACTTCAGCTTCTCACTAATACATTAGACGGTGTTGCAAATCTTGCACAAGTGCGAAATTTGTATAACCGTTACATCTGACGTAGCTCCATTTGCAATTGGAGCGAGATTTGTTATGTGAAAGGATAGGACACTACTGTTAATAATACAAGCACTTGTTTTGCACTGACATATATTTTATTATTTTTCTATTTACAATTGTGGTATAGCTAAACATAAATAACAACATGGTATAAAATGTGGTATAAAAGTCTTGAACAATTACAAAATGCTTTGATTGGCGACAATATTTTTATTTATGTCTTATTTAGCTGATTATGCATAATTATAACTATATGTGTGTGTTGAGTACATTTAAGAAAAATGTTCTAGAATGTGTATTTTCTGTAATATTCGTTTTCAGATTTAACAATCCTTGGTAATTACGTGTATGTTAGTAACAGTATTGAGTCAGTATACAACATGCCCATGGCGTGGGCAACTACGGCAATGGCTGTTGGTATTTTGATGCTGGTGACTTCATGTAGTACTATCTATGGAATTCGTGGAAGGATGAAATGTTTTATAAACTGCATGAACGAGATTTGTAAGGTCAGTCAAGTTCTGTAACTCATCTCTTAATATGATTAAGATTCTTATTTGAATACTATAATCTTGGAGGTTTCTAACTACTAACTAGGAACTAGAACATAAAATAAGCTCCAATTTATTCATTTATGTATACTTTACTACACATATAAAGGTATAATTGGCGGACTTAATGCCATTAGGTATTCCGTACCAGTCAACCAAAAAATTAAGCCCAGATAACTTCAAAGGTAATGCTTAAATAATAATAATAAGAAGAAGTACGCTCAATATACTAATATCATACATTTATATTATAAAATAAATAATATGCAATATTCAATATATTCAAAAAATAAAGGAAAATATTAAACGAATACAAAAAACAATGAGGATATATATAGGATTTAATTCAATAAAATGATATTATCGTTTTTGCTATTAACAATATGTATTAGTTTTGGGCTTTTAAAAAATATACTAGGTTTTTTATTTATTAACTCAAGTAAACAAGAATATAAGCCGTTAGGACACAAGCTTAGTATTAGAAACATATGACTATTTAACTAAAAAGCTTTAAAGTAATATGACTATTTTGATAATTCCGCAGATGAAAAGCGCTCTTCAAAACAATGGCATAGAAGTTAATGAGCAGTGGAAACAAAAGAAATACATTGTATACAAGGTTTATCTGATATTGCATATTATTATAATTTTCTACGAAATAATCCATGTGACCGTATTTATCGGTGAAAGTATCGGCAATAGTAAGTATAAGCTTACGTATACAACTTTGAGAAGTGTTAACAAACTTTTAAAACGAGGACCAGTACTTATTGCAACGTAACAACTTAATTGAAAGTACTTGATATTTTACTAGATACATGTACTAAAAAAATTAAATAAATCTATTAATAAACAACGCGAGATGCTCAATCTATAAAGAATCCGGTGTATCGGGAGCGAGTCAGCAAGGAACTTACAGAGTGCTCAAACGGCGCAATTTTATCATTGCGGTTGAGTGATATATGCAGTCTGCGTTGCTTTTTCAGTAGCGCTACCAAATAAACATTTGTTAACTCGATATGTGTTATATGTGTACCTTACGCTGTTAAAGTAAGGCTTATATTTAAACGGCATTTGACAAGTCCTTGCAAACTGACGCTGAGGAAAAAATGAGCTTGTGTTTTGCAGGCATCTAGTTTGGTCCTTTAAAAAATATATTTACTAAATTTTTGAGGACAAGACTTGAAAATAATCAATTTTATTGACTTCATGGGAAATACTAAAAAGTATAAAGTAAATTGCTTATAAATAAAGCCGAGGAATTTTATGAGTTGCTTCTTTTTCCAAGTTAAAGTATTCGTTGAAACGGTGGTATGGTTACATTTTTAATTATTTAAAAGAACTTAGTAATTGATTTGAATAAATAGCTTTTTTATTAGAATTTAATAAATAGCTCAATAAAATCGAAAGCACATTTTTCTAAATATCACGTTATATGACAGCTGTCGTAATTGCAATCATAACGACAGAACGAGATGCACTTTACTTAAATTAAGATTTAGAGTGTGTGGAATCAGGTCTCATGTTATGACATGAGACCTGATTCCACACACTAGCGATGCTACTACTAGCCATGAAATAATTATCCAACATAAGAGTTCCATGTTCTTCCCAGAAATATATTTGTTCACCATATGCTTAATGGAGTACAATGGGCAAATGGTAATGTACCTGATGAGGATGCAAGTGTTGTTCTTAATGTGGGAGCTGCGACATGTCTTAAACGGAATCAACAATACTCTTGAAAAAATTAGTGCTGTTCCAGGTAAGTGAAGAGTAAATAATCTATTACTTTAATCTGCCTGAGTACTCTGTGCGTACCGGAGCATAGTGTACTAAGAAACACCATTGACGTCATGCATCTTCAGATATGTGACTGTAAATTAAACTATGACTAATTTTACTATTAAGTGTTAACAAACGAATAGACAAGATTTCTGGTCCTTAGCTTTGTTAAACCGTGCTACGGCAAACAGAATTAAACTACCCATGGTCTGAGAATTAGTTTCACGACATTAAATCGACATACTTATCTTTAATATGCTATAACGCTTGCATTTCAATCCCCGATGATTTTGCATTGTTATCCACTGTATAAAGAATGTTTTTATTGTATATTTGGTTGATAAGACTGACATTTGCTCCGAGTCTCAACCTGAAATTCCATCCCGTAGGATGTAATTTAAATGCATCGCGAACTTACTTCCTACCGATGTTCGTTTGTACGCCATAATATTTAAAATAGCAAGTCCAAAATATCAAAACAGTAATAATCTTTGTCGTATAAGTTTTAATAGTGTCTTATAAATCAAACTCCAACTGCCTAAGGAAATGTGTCTTGGCTTTAAAATGATGCCACATATAGCATATGTTTACGAAAATGTAAAAGCCTTCAGTGTAAACCACTAACGTCAGTTTTGCTTACAGGCCGTCGACTATTCCGATGCTTTAGGAAATAAATGATTACAGAAATATATTTTTTAATTAGCAAAAGCTGCTTAATTGGTCCACGACTTACGATATAATGTTTCAGATAAGCTGAAAGACACTGTAAAAAGCCTAACTTCAATCTATTGGAGTATATTAAATCAGATATTAGAAATTGATAAATCAAACGGAACGGTATTCAAAATACACATATTTTTTTGCTTTTGTAAAATGGTGCATTCCACATCTATTTTATTTGTTTGGGAAAGTGAGTACATATAATTTTTGAAGAATATAATTGATTTGCTAATAGATGAATCCATTACCTCCCTTTCCTTCACATCTTGCTTCTGATTATTAATCACTGTCCTTTTTTATCCTTATAATCCTTTTCAGCTAACAACTCAACTATTTCACAAAATGTTGTTTTGTTTCAGAAAATGATGTTGCGGCAGATATTTTCGAAATAATCAGTTGTTCCCTTTTCTTGGTTTTGAATACATTGTGGTTGATTGAGGACGCAGAGATTTGTCATTTCACAATGGTAGAGGTAAAATTAATCGACAATGTAATTTGGTAATCATCACCACATATTATGGGAAGTTTTAAATAAAGTTTAGCTTTGATGGGCTTTGCTGGAACCACAACACCAGATTAGCTATATCAAATTAATTTCGGTTCAGACAAGAAATGAAACTCTCTGCCCCGCTGTTACTTTTTCGTCTGCATTTAGTCTATGATGCACATCATAGACTGCTAGGTTAGTTATGCTTAAATGCTGAAAAACACATAAAAGTAATAAACTTATTGTTAACACAAAAATATTTTTAAACACTGTAGGAATTTAGGAAAATAATTGAAAGTTGGGAGATCTAACAACTGGAAACAGTTATTAAAAGTTTGGATAACAAATTAATGAAACAAACGAATGACACAAGAGTGGCGAATACTTTTTGTTTTGTTACATTGAATAACTCCTTTTTTTTATAAATAACGAAAGCTAGTTCATTTATCTCTTATTCCAGATACAGCGTACCCCACTAGTCTTCAGGCGGTTGTTATTAGAATATTCTGGCAAACGGAACACTGCCACTGTGATGAAATTTTCTCGAAATTTTCTTCTAACCCAAACACTCCAGCATAGGGTAAATATTTTTGGGCGCACTTCTTTGCTTGTTGTAAGTATCACTTAAAATGTAACTTAACCGGAATATGAATACTGCTTACAATTCTATGACTTGGGTTCCTAAGATGACCTGGGTTCTGTCAAAGCAATTCACCAGTTCACCCTCAAGATTTCAACAATGGCGCCAACCGTGCTTTGTTTTTATTATTGAAACTAGAGGGCTCGAACAACTTGAATTGCTTTAATTATATTAAAATTAAACAATTTATATTCATAACTAAATAAATCGCATGCAAATATAGCATATAGCAGCATAGATAGACGACACCTGAGTTCGGTTCAAAAAATTATGATGAAGCTGAAATGTTGTGAATTTTGCGGATCGAAAAATAAAACGAAAGCTGGAAAAGACAAAAAATCCTGAAAATTCTTTATAAAATCGTACTAATGTTTTTGCAATAACTACATAAAGGGAATCTTCTTGTATTTATCTAGAAGAGGCAGTGTTTAACTTATCAAGCTGAGCAATCCAGACGCAATTACTTTGTTTTAAGCTATCATAGTCGTTATATATAGATGTTATTAATAGGATTTATTCCATTTATCTCAATGTTTTTGAGTTCCCGATATTTCGGCATTAATGCAAGCGCCATGATCACGGCGACAACTGCCGGTTTTGCAGATGTGATGTTTTGTTATTATAAATAACTTTTTTTGCACGAAACTTTTATCATTATTTTATCCTTAAATTAAAGTTTAACCCCTACACCCTATCAAATAGAAACCTGCCGATATTAACATTGTCATATAAAAACTTGTATATTAAATTTCAAATATCTCCATACAATTATTTTGATCAATAAATAAAATGTATGTGAAATTTCAAAATAAATTTACAATTTTTGAATTTTTTATACGTTTCAAAATTCCTATGACTATGTTAACATGGGTAGGTTTGAGCTTGGTAGCGTATGAACCAAACACCATATCAACAATAATCATATAATTATAACATTTTGTTTTCAGGTAATGGACCAAGTGATCAATTTTGTACTTATATTGATTCAATTTAGTATCATGTACAATTCTAAATAAATAACTGTGATATTATAATACAAGTCTTTATTTTTCAAACAAATTTTAGGCCAATTTTGAAAATTAAAATAAGAATCAATAAATTCTATTTGTACAAAACATTTTATAAAACATGCACATCTAAAAGATATATAGATAAATCTAAGCAATATAGATGCATAGATATGTAGATCACTGAGATTGATTGAATTGTTTGAAATGTAAAGGAATTTCAGTTTTTTTTTATTATTATAGTGGGATGAGTACAACTATTGACTGAGAATATTTATGTTTGATTAGATGAAGCGCCGTAAGTAACAAATAATATACTGCACAAAATAACACATTATAACATAACTAAACAGATCACAAACATAACAAAACAAAAATGACCTTATTACCTTAATGCTAAGCATTAATCTCCTCCAGGGTTTCAGGCAGCCTATAGATGAGAGAGTCAGTGTTCTGAGGAGCTTTTCTCCCTTATCCCTCCTTCCCCCTTCCATCTAAGGACTACACATACCTGTGATGACCATTCCTACGCGCACAAAGAAATTTGGTAACTCATTTCTTTGTCGCACAATCAGGAAATGGAATTCTTTGCCAGCACACGTTTTCCCTCCTTCCTACAATCCTGGTACCTTAGGAAGAAGCATCTTACAGATCGGAAAGATCAAGTTGGTTAGTGCAGTGCATAGTTTCACTTGCACTAACCAACTTTTTATCTGGACTCCACTTCTGCTTACCATCAGGTGGAATGGAGTAATTTGCTTGATCTTTCTATAAAAAAATAAAAGATAAATGAAATGGAGTAGAAAAATACCTCCTTTAAAAGTGGAAGTGGTAAAAGAGTTAAGATTTCCATCAATAACATATTGTGATACTAAATGGATTTAACGAAGATCTTCAATAATATTGATTTTGTTAATAGACATTTAAATTTTTATTTTTTAAATATAATAACACTGCAACATTTTTTTTAAATTCTTTAGGTTGACTATTATTTATTAAAAGCAAACATCATTAAAAATAGCCCATTGTTTGAATAAAGATATCAATCGCTATACGTGGATGTTGTAATTGTAAATTTGAACGAATTATGATTGACCTTGTTGATAATTAAAGTGGTCATATGCAGGCAAACCATCAAAACTATAAAGACCGTCCCATAGTTCTAATTACAATTTAGAAAATTAAATCTGCGAGCTATTTGTTGCTCATCGTTCAATTTCTATTGATCAAAGGTATGTTTATTTCCTTATAAAACATAATTAAATTTTGATCTATATGGAAAAAAAACCATCTACTTATCAAGATAACCCTCTGTGTTAATAAAATATAGTAAATTGCCAAATAACAAACAAAAAACTAAAAAGATTTAACTTAAAGCTCAATAAAGAAATAGCTTTAACAACCTCAACCCTACTAATATGTATATATGTATATATATTTTTTATAGTAGGCAGAGCAAATGATTCTACACCTCCTAATGGTAAGCTGTAGGTGGAGTACATATGCGGAGATGAATCTAGTGATAATATTACTTTCAAAATGCAATAGAATTAGCTTTATATTCTTTCTTACTAGGCATAGTATAATCAGCAATGCCGGAGACAGATGGAAAGTCAGATGAGCAAGCACAATGTGTGGTGTCAGGCGCAATGACCACCCTATTTCGTATGTCTCGGATAATCGGAGTGGCTCCGATCCAATTGCAGAGAATTAAAGAAAGCTACCATCTATCTGTTTCAGCAAACATGTACATGATACAGATGATTTTGACAACTGTACTCTGTAAGTTTAATTGTTTGTATTTTCCACAATACGAATTCGACCTCTTTTAATACGATAACTTTATTGACCAGATGAGTATTTGTTGTTAAAACCAAGAGAACGCGTAATGTTATAGTAATTGTTGTCAGCCTTTCTTGATAAGCAAACTCAGATGCTTCCAGAAAATAACAAATTAGTGTCCTTTGGTTGTGAACAACTGAACCCACCTTCCGCATTATGCCCATTACGGAAGGTGGGCAAAGGTATAAATACTATCCATATTCTTGATGTAGTTCTCTATAGCATTCAACTCTAATAGCATTTTTTCTCATACATATTCCCTGTTATGACGATTTAAAAGAATTTAGTAAATGAGTCTATTTCAATAAAAAGATATTTTGACTTTGAATTTGACTTTACATCTCATAAGAAGTCCAGTGGTATTTTTGACAGAATAACACTTTACATACAATACAATTGGTACAATTTTGTTTGTTGGATAGTGATAGTTACAATGGTCATCATGGGATGCGGTACTCCTGAGTACTCCCTTATCCCTCACTGTATCATTTTGGAGGTATTGTTGGCTGCAGGTTGTGCGGTGTATACCGCACCTACCAGGATGCGAGCAATCATAGAGGCTTTGAATAGAATTCATAAGGTAAGGTTTTTGTAATATTTTTACTTTAATAAATTAAATAAATTAGATAAATTTGATAATTATGTAACTTATACAATGACGACAGCATTATACGACTAAATTTTAAAATCATGTTCATAGACAGTGTTATTTTTTTAACATTACTATAATCTATTCTATAATATAACATTTTAATAATATTTCTATATATCTATGTTTTATTACCGTCTACATAATCGTATATTAGTTATATAGATATTTGTTGTGGAAGGACAAGGAATTCCCTGGCTTTAAGGCCAGGGTCATCAAAACCTCAAACATCTCATTTCTCCCAAGTTGATAACCTTGTGTCCAGTAGTTAAACGTATAGTGGCTGTGGTTGGCCATCAAATAAATACAACTTTTTGTTCTCTAGATAAACGGTTGGATTGCATGCAAGAAGGATTTATTGACGGAACAGAAGAAATCTGTTGCAGTAGTTGGGTCTGTTGTATATTTGATATGTTGCATTCATCTCATAAATCCATGGACTACATCAAATATATACACATTATCGAGTATGTACGATTAATGAATCAATCTTTATAATATATTATAACAATTAAAATAATAATAATTAGTATTGATACACGCAGGGGCGTGTGACATCGTAAGGTAGAGGGCTACCTTTCGATGTCACTTTACCTATATATGGGGCTACTGGAAGAGATTTTTTATAGAAATAAGCAGTACCTTTGTATAATTCTCTAATATTCTGTTGTGTCCTTTTAATTGTCCTTGTGTGTACATAAATTGTTAAATAAATAATAAATAGGCTTATTCATTCTTTTTTCTGCATATTTTATCCCAAAATTGATTAAGCAGTTTTTTAGGTAGCGTTTCAGATATTTATGTAACTGATTTTAAATGTTTCTATAGTCTAGTGGGTGAGGCCACGAACTTCAGATCTGGAGGGTTCAATACCCAGGAGGGGCAGAAATTTTCGGCTCGGTTTCATTGGTGGTAGGGTCTATTTCTAAGTCTTCCTGAAAAGATACCAGACCCATCTTAGCAGCCTTGTTGTGTTCTGACAGTTGGACCGGGAGTAGTTCGCGTATAACTTCAGCCTTATCTCCATTTATCATCAGGCGAGATGAAGGCCTACCCCGCCCTAGCTACCCCGTTTAGAAAAATAATAAAATATGTATCAATAACAGTATTGGGAGAAAAAGTTAACTTAAGCTAATACTTAGTAAACTTATAACTTTAACATTTGAAATTTAAGTGAAATGGAAGCAATTGCAGTAGTTTTGACGGGTTTATTGTCAAAAAAGGAAAGCAAAATTAAAAATTTGTATTTGTTTCAGTAGATGTCGTTTTTTATACGAGCTACTTTTACATGTACACCATGTTGTATATGGTAAAACTAGAATATGCCTTGTGTAACCTTGAATTAGCATCGACAATGAGCTCTATGAATGGTTTGTTGGATTATTTTGTACAAACTAACTTATGCGGTAAGAAATTAATTTATTGTCTACTAGCTTGTAAGTAAGTTAAAATTCGAGCCAATATATAGGTGTCTTATAAGACATATAACTGATCAGTCTACAAATATGAAATTTTTCAAAAAATACTTTTAAGCGGTGACGAGCACCGAGAAATTCCATTTTTTTGTGAATTGCTTTCCGAGGGGGATAAATTAGGTAAGTAACATGTAGACGATCATCAAATTTTAGTTATTAGTTGTGAGGTTATTGATGACAAATCCCCTCGATCAATTTTAACAGACTATTCACAAGGATTTTGATATTTTAGAGAAACCTCGAAGATAACGACATATTCAAACCCAATATCTAAATTATAATGTAGATCTTTAGGGAAAAATAACTAGTTATTTTTCTAAAACTTTAAAATAACTTACTTTAAACCGTTAAGGTTTTAGTTATTTTTCCCTGAAGATACTGTAATAAAAAATAATAGTTATAACACATAATTAGTGAAAACTAAATTAGTACTAAAATCAATGCTTTATTTATTAGCATGTGAAGATGAGAAAGGAAATTTTGAACACGGGCAGGGTGGTGGGCAGGTTGCCCGAGTTCTCAATGATTTCGGTGCAAAGAATTACTGAGCGCATTTCTCTTAACAGGGAAACTTAATATATATTATGCGTATATGTGTATGTATGTATTTTTATATATATATATGGGTGTTTTTTTACTTTCACTTTTTATTTCTTTTTAATTATATTATATTTAAATTGGTACACACTCCTCACCTTTAGTTGTCACATTTTCCACACGGGGCCGCTGGAAGAGATTGCTTATATAAATAAGCAGTACCTTGACTAAATTTAAAGGTCTACTGTTCCCAGGTATAGAAGCAGCATTCAAATCGACTCATGCCCCTAATCTGGACGAAATAATTCATCTTCTAACAGAAAATTATTATGAAGTTAGTCATGTGATAGGTCTGTTGGATTCTGCGAGTGGACCTGTCGTTTTATTAATGTTAATCGCTTGTTTCTTCAGCTTAGTGTATATTCCGTACAGTTTTATAACGTTGCTTGGTAAGTAATAAACATTAAGACACTCCACGCACACGACACGGCTCCCGTGTTTACCCTATAATGAAGGGTTTACTAACTTACAAAATATAGGTAGCGCTATTGGAAATGTTCTTAAATAGATTATATTTTGATGTTTATGAATATACAGGGAGACGCAGTCGGCACGTCAATGTTGCGATATAGTTAATGTTTTATTGGAAAAAATATTTAATAAACAGTGCAAACATGGGCATTTTTATTGGGCATTGAATGTGTTAAATAAATGATAGGCAAAGAATTCACTACAATGCGCTGACCATGTAGCGGTTTTTGCTCTTTAACTTGACTTGAACGTTTCCCTCGCATTTATGATAGTTTTTATTCATAAAAGGCTTATTCATGCTAAGCATGCTTATCTGATTGTAAACCTGTAATTTCATAACGTTATCATCCAACTCATTAATTCTTGTTTCTCGGCAATATAACAAGAGACGCCTTCTATGCTTAAAACATGTCGAAGCTAAGGCACATAATAAAAAAAAAGAAATAAGAGGAAGAACACGTTGCTGATAGTTTTATAATAGAAACAAATAACCTATGGACGCCTTCCACAATCTATTACAATAAGGAACAATTGATTTTACCTTTAAAAGTTAAAAAGTTTTTTTGTGAAATATTAAATGAACACTATCACTACCTGGATAGTAAGAACTCATTGGTAAAACATGCCTTATTACTTTGACATTTTAAGGTAATGGTTTTCCTGATCTTTGGACACCGATTTGGATGACGCAATGGACCTTTATTAACGTTTTTTGGTTGCTGCTTATAATAGAACCCGTTCATAAAATACAAAAAGAGGTAATTATAAAGAAACTTTAAAGATATAAATAATTAATTAATACAAAGCTGACTTTTATGGCATAAATATGTATCTTAAATAGATATAAATAACAACTGAAACAACTAAACTTGCTACTATTAACTTCATGGTCACTTTTTTATTATAACTCAATAAGAACCTTTGTACAATTCTCTAATATTCTGTCGTGTTCTTTTAATTGTCTTTGGGTGTACATAAATTGTTAAATAAAATGAAGAAATAGTCCTTACATTATTGACATTTTTTGAAGCAACAAACTTATAATTAAAAAGATATTATTACAATATAGAAATTCAGTATCTTAACAATACATTTATTAGCGTAGGCTTTTGTTATTAGGAATAAGCATTGAAATCATTGTTGAATTTTCAGACAGACAGAGCCTGCCTTACTACTAGTAAGCTTTTGTTAATATGCGACGACGAGCTCATCTTGAAGGAATTGGAGAACTTATCGTTGAATTTTTTGCTTACTGATTATTCGTTTTCACCATTGGGCATTTGCACATTGTCTCACTCATTGTTAACAGAGGTAAGATCCAGTCGTTGAACTGTATAAAGTTTAATATCATCAACAACGTATATACGTCCCATTGTATCCTATATAGGAGAATCACATGGAGAGTTTGGGCTATATCTTATCTTGATGTAGGGCCAGGATTACTCCCGGAGCACGTCAACCCAATGGGATCTTTTGTGTTTCCCCAATCCTAATGACCGCTGTCCTGGAATACTTCCAAGCTCCACCGCGCTTGCATAAGGTGAGTTGGTGGGTGAAAGCTGTTCTTCAAAAGCCAGAACTAACGGCTTTCCTGCCTTCCAAAGCACAGAGCAGCTCAAAGTATCAAATTTTGATTGACTATTATCTATACATCTATCATAGCAAAAGTTGTTTTGTGTACGTAATCGAGATCAGTCCACTCTAACACTACGCTAATGAGCTTCTTTGAGCCAACAAGCTCTTAGTTTGTATGGAATTAAGGGTTCATAATGCACCCCTGACGTGATATGAAGTTAATAGTCTTTACAGACGTTCGTTGCCAATTATCATCAGATAGTTATGATTATTGGCGTTTGAGCCGATTCTGTGCGTGAACTAAATAACAATTTAAGTTTCGGCAACACTAATTACAATTCCACTAATAAAGACAGATGACTTGCATGTCACTGGACCTTTCCAAAAACAAGTATTTTAAGAATATTTGCTATATTTTAACGCGTATAATAAAATATGCCGATTTGAAATAAGTGTAAGGATCATCGGAGTGCCAATTAACTTTGTACGGGGATGCCGTACCACTTGATAGTGGAGGAGATAAGAGATTAAACGGTACGATGATTTTATAAGAGAAATGAAAAGATATAATGTAAGTACTGGTTTATACTAGGATGGGTCTAATGATAAGATGAGAACGCGCGCTTGGCTTGATATATGCGAACGAACTGAACAATTAATTTATTACAATATAAATGTGCATTTATAAGTAGGTCGAATATGTGTTGATGTGACTAATTAAAGATTATGGACGCGCTTGCCCTTACAAACTTGTTGTACAATACTTAAGTCATGCTATCCCTTTTATATTGTATTGATATGAAAAAAGCCAATAATCAAATTTTAGTGTAAGTGAATGCCTGTAGAATCGCTTTCATTTTTCTTCTTTCTTTATTATTTATTAAGTTAGTTTCAATAGGAGGCAATTAGCTGGTGTTTTATGATTATTAAATAGATTCTTTATTTCTTTTTCAGATCGCAGTAAGCATCACCCTTTATTTGGTCACGATGGTTCAATATCAATAGTTCAAGTTTTTAGCGTTATCTGCCTTGAATACAAATACACGTGCTTTCTAGTGTAATACCAATTTAGTGTTGTTTAAAATGAGATATTTAAATAGGGTGTCTGATCTTTATTTATTACATATTTAAATTCTATAACTGGGACAATTTATAAATGCTCGGTTGATACCCACTTAAAGTTATCACTATTGCCTTAATTACATTTATTTGTTTTTCATACATATTCCCTGTTGTGACGATTTAAAAGAATTTTGTAAATGAGTCTATTTAAATAAAGTTATTTTTGACTTTGACTTTGAACACTCAATAGTTTCAGTATCGATACTTTTGCTTTATAAGAATAATAGTTTCAATCCAAAATTAGCTACTACATACAAAAAAAAAAGTATCAGGGGTATTGTATTTCAGAGTTTTGATAGTATCGAACCGTGGACCCTGATTTTAAACTACCTATATTGATTGTATTACTTATTAAGAATATATGAATATTGTTATTTAAAAGTTATATTTATTATTAATTTTGTTGTTATTCCTATATTATATGTGATTTGTCTTCAAATTGTTTTTAACAAGCTTTGTTGTACTATTTAAGCACTTAACGTATTATCTTTAAGGTCCTAACAGCTTATGGTTGACGAATGGTGTGTGTAATATCAATTGATGCTATTGGTGATTTAATTTTTTTATTACTACTTAATTGCACAATTTAATACCTAAGGCATTTTCTACCAGTAGCCAGTAGAAATAGTAAAGAAAAAAAGGGTTAAAAGTAAGAAAATACAATTAAAAACATATAAGACAATCATTTATTAACAGACACATGTGTGTAAAACCACCTACGCAAATCTTGCGTAGGTGGTTTTACCAAGTATTACCTCAACGGTTAACAAAATTTAATGTTAACAGAAAAAAAATCTGACACAGAAAAAAACTCGAACAGAATTAATAAAACTGTAAAGAACAACCAAGAAGAAATATTCGCATGTGATTCTAAAGAAATAAGTAACAATAGTTATACTTTATAAGTATTAATATGGCGTCCAAAACAGCGTTTGAAACTATTTTAAAATGCGTTGTGGAACTGATGTTCAAAATAAAACCTTTTTGTAAATAGAGATATACGATCTTTTTGATGTAAATAATTGCGGAGGAACCTATCAGCTATTGTAATAATTATGAACTAATAACAGGTACACACGCGCAAATACAAATATTTACGAGGCACTTTTAAAAGCAAATAATACCACTATATATTAATGTAATTTCTTAGGAAATTGTATACAGTTTATACAATTTGAGTAGTTTCCAACACAATTGCTGCACTAGATCAGGATATATTCTAAATGTGCCAATGCCACGATTTACTTGTAGATATCTGAATGGTGGAAAGCAGACAATGGACTCGGTAAGATTAATTTGATCCCATAATATTATATTAAAGGAAGCGCAGCAAATGAATCGACTGTGCTTGATAGTAAGTAGTAAGACTGATCCTTAATCCGTTTGTGAAGATCTCCACGTCGCCTATTTAAAAGGTTCATTTTTGCACTTCTTTTATTTATTCTAAAGATACGCGTAGAAGCAGGAGCATTCTGTCTAATAATTAACAACACAGAATATAGAATATAGATATTAACAATTTAATATCTATGCATTTGATTTTGTTTTCATAGTTTAATCGTTATCGTTCTGTGCTCTTACATGTCTTTAGGCGAAATTAAATATTACTGCATATAATATCTAATGGATAACTATTGTCATTTCGGTTTCGCAGGACGAAATTCTTCTCCTTTTTAAACTGCTTGTAATCAAATATTTCCTCTAACTTAGATATTTAGATATTAGAAATTGAGAGAAAGAAGCTCTGAAAAGGGATAATTCCCTATGGAACGTGTGTACATATTTTGGATCATTTTATATATATGCTTTTGTTTTGTTATTGCGTAGTATTATTATTATATATATCTTTTATTTATTTATAATAATCAATCCAATTTTTTTAACAAGTTTTAACAAAATAGTTTAAATTATAAGCGAATGATAGATTCTTTTTATTTAGATATTACTATTAATGAGATGTATGTTATACAAAATTAAATTCTAATCAAAATAACTGTACGTGTGGTGTGGTATGTGTATGACTGCCGCGTGTGGGTGTGACGTTATCGGTTGATGTTGTTAACTTTCCCCACTCAACACATTCATCTCTCCTCAATCCAGCTGGCGATGGGTATAGCACTATACGGGTAGGTTCAGGGTTAGCACGGGACTTGGGGCCTGAGCGCAAACACCGCGCGACATTTCTACATCACAGTTTGTCACACACGCAGTTGTACGTAACATTAACATAATTGTATCATCGTAAAATACAGTCCACCTTTCATTTCTATAGTTGTTAGTTCCCTCTTGGATTGAAGACAGAAGATATTTTTTTTTTGGACTTACTAATACTGTTGGCCGCAGATGGCCTTTACAGCGTTACCGGGGTTTTAAGGAGGCGAGAACCTTGGAGAGTCCTCAAGCCTTAAGGGGTGATTCGCCTCTGGAAGAGTTCTAATCGACAGGCTTCACCTCCGGGGGAGGTGTCCCGCTGTCTCTTAGATTCTCCAGGGCGCTCGAGCCATGAGAGAGCGACAAACCTGAGGGTGCCTCTAAAGGCGAAGACAGAAGAACTACACTAATACAGCTTTGTAGAGCGTGTGGTGAAGGTTTATGAGTTATCAAGTGATTCCCCATCAAAAACCAGAATAAGTTTCCCGAATCTAGTATAGCAATAGTATAGTAGTCAGAAGATTTCTTCAAGCCAAGGAAATAAGCAGTTGGACTACCTTTGGCAGCTATGTTCAAGGTAGGGCAAATAGTCAAAGACGCGTTAAAAGCCCGGAGTCGGAGTGTAGTGTCCCTTATTCTGTCAATGCTCCATGATAAGATAACCACGTTCCATGCCTTCAGTTTAACATAACCCCAGCTTTCGTTTTTAAACAGACATAGTTTCATTGTTACTTATTATTTTTGTAGATGATGGTGAATTGCATGAAAACTAATACAAAATTGATGACGTGATCCAATACCTGAAAAACAAATGTTTTATTTTTTTTTATTTTATTTGGAAGATGAACAGCTCATATATCATATAAAGAAGTTTATAATATAAATATAAAAAAATCTCTTGCCGTTCCTACTCTTGAGTGGAATAAGTTAGTACTCATTAGACTTCCGCAACTCGTTTAATTTCTTGATAAATAATCGATAAAACTTTGTCGATTATCTGTCCACCATTGATAGGTCAATGATCTCGAAGGAATATTAAAGTTAATTTTTGATTAAGCTCAGGAGAATTTATCTTATTTGAAATGATTTTCAACACAAAAATCACATCTGGTTTCCGCGTGTGTACAAAATATTTCGTTATTACAGGGGGCAAACTTTCACCAAGTGAAAAGTTTCGTCAGTTGTTTTTATAGGAATAATTTTAAATTTTCAAAAATATTTGCTGTTTTATATTGAAACTGTTAAAGGTAGATCTATTTGTATTGAATGAATAATTGAAGCTGATTTATAAGAGATATTTGAGTAGCTTCTAAAGTATCTTGTTGATTGTAAGAGTGAATATTATTTACTACGGTATGGTTTGTCTGATTTGGTCTTAGACAATGTTGCTTTGCAGAAAATTCAAAGATAGATATTAATGTAAGCTTATTTTGTTATTCTTGCATACATTTTGCTAAACAAAAAATATGATTAATTAACTTTAATAATGTCTGATCACCGGACATTGATATTTATCTTATGCTTACCAAAAAATAATGTTAATTCAGACTTACGGAAAGAAAAGAGACGCGTCTAAACATAAACGGTTGCTGAATAAGAGATTTGCTCAAAACTAAAGTCCGGGAAATCTGCAATAGAGTCATTGTTGTACGTTCATCAGAACTTCTCAGCATCAGGCGTCTTAACAATTGAGGAGTGCGGAACATCTGTAATAATGGTTTGAATGTGAGAAGTAGTATAAATTCATTAGTTGTATTTATTAGCCAAATAATTTTTTCACTCAATTATGACCTATAACATAAGCGGCTTCACCGATTTCAAGAGTTAGGTGCCATTAGATTCGCATTCTTCCTCGGAATGCCATAATTGACAATAAAAAGTTGTGTAAAAACTTTTCAAAGGTTTTCTGGTTGTTTTAAATTAATTTACTTTGTTTTTTATTTTAAATCATTGAAACTAAAGGATATTTGATGAATATTGTGTTTGTTATATTAATGGTGTGACGAATAAATTATTTTTCGTTATCTCACAGTTATTTGTATCAAAGGGTTGCATAATAAAAATAAATGTAATGCATCTCCGATTCTATGAATAATTAGTATATTTGGACTACAAAATATTCATACCTTGACTTTTTGATGAAGACGTCAATAAAAATGGCATAACAATTTACAAGCAAATATAATTTTTGTGCAAATAATAAGTAACCATAGGTTGTTACCGATCAATATATCGTATGATTTGGTAGCTAATGATAATCGACGGATACTGGTCGATAAAATGCGAGTTACCAATTCGTATAGCGCGAACCTCGTTGGCTTAGTGGTCTCTGGATGAGTAAATCGTAATTTGCTATCTAAAACTCTAAAATGCTTCGGAGAGCACTTTAAGAGGTTGGTATCGATTATTAAGGCAATCGATTTTACCTACCAACCCCCAAAAAGTGTTCACTTGTCTAGCAGCGTCTAATATAGACTATTGACTATGATGACATCATACGGTTATTTTCCATTGATTCCTTTCAAAATGTACCATTGTAGGTGGCTGGTATGAATTTTCACATACAATTAAATAGTTATCGATTAATGTTATAAAACCTTATTACACATTTTTATATACCACGTTGAAACATGGTTTATCTCTTCTTTTTAGTATACGAGTGAGGGAATCAATAATATTTAAACGTAGTTCATATTTAGTAAGCGTTTATAGTACACGATTGCAGCGGCCAGCACACACACATAAGTGTATCAATGCCTAGTTGTGGCCACGGCTTGTATAGTATTTTTCTCAAATTATGCACTGAAATTAAAATTAAGTAGTACCTAGGTAGAACTATTCATTTGAAAATACAATAACTTTTCATAATAAATCGTCAAGGAACAACAATATTTTATCACGCGCCAGTGTGTTTCTTTTGTTTCTTTCAAAGAACAGTTAAACAGCTTTCTATTTCCAAGCTAGTTCGAAATTTAAATTAATGCTTTGATTAATTACCTCCACGGTTACCATGTTTTGGTCAAAGAGATCGTTCCATTTTTAAATTACACGCCAGGAATGAGTTTATTGTAATTTATTTGGCCGCTAAACACAACAGATATGGATTATCATACAACTTTTGCCGGTCGCTGTTTGCATGTATTTGGCTAATACAGCAATTTCGATTTATCTCTAAGAATTTAATCAAAATAAGTCTCAAATCTCCAAGCAACTATTTTATAACATAATTGGGATTACTTGTTAGATTAAAGTTTTTTACTGTAGGTAACTCATATTTATTTTAGGAATATATTCTTAGGATTTTACCTCTAACTCGGTCATATGAGAAATTTCTGCATTTTCGATCATCCAATAGAAATACAAAATTAAAAAAACAAAAACGCCGATTTCACTAGAAATATTTGATAGGTTTTTTTCTGAAAAGAAAAGGGTTTTAAAGTAATGAAAAGGATTCTTACAAAAATATTATAATACGGTAAGAAAGAATAAGAATACATAAATAAAACTGTACTTACAATCTTGCATAGATGAACAGATTGATTTCAATTGTATGCACATCAGTATAAAGACTAAAATACAGTCAACAAAATTAACTATGTTAATAATCACCTCGATTTAAGCATAGCCACAGAAGATAAATGGAGTACACGATATAAAGAAAGCAAGAGAAAATTTGTAATTGGTAGGCAAATCTGTACGTCTTAGAAAATCGTAATAATTGCTCTAGAGTGTTCCAATAAGTCGAAGTAAGATATCGGACGGCTTTATCAGACATGTCTTCTTTTTGATCTGTAATCAAAGTCAAAGTCAAAATTAAAGTCGATTTAAAAGAATCTAGTAAATGAGTCTATTTCAATAAAGATATAAGACTTTCAATAAGCATATTTACTTTTGCGATATGAATTTTTTACTACATAAAAATTCACACACCACCTAATACAAAGAGTTTTGTTGTTATCATTGCCAAGGTATTTTGATTGATTAAATATATTTTAAAAATAAAATCTATTTTATATGCCTCCCAGAAAAACCGCTTATTTCATATGTAAGGGTCTGTTGATTATAGCTCGATGATTCTGATAGATGTCGTTAAAAATGTGTATTATTTGTATTTTTACACCACTTAAGTTATATACGAAATAAAAATATAAAAAAATCCAGAAAGGTATTAAATGCAAAATATTATAATTATATCTATTCCATTTATGAAATCTCATAAAAAAGGTGTTATTCATAATATTTATTATTTCGCAACACCGTTTGTACTAAGTGTAGTGGTATTAAGCTTACATTAAATAACATCGACTTACTTGGTACGATGATGATTTGTTCTATATTTTCGTTTAAAATCTTGACAATTGATCGAACCTCCCAAAAAAACCAAATACTTTGCATCCTTAGCATGATTAATATCATATATCCATTATATTCTAGCAAGCATAAGCCGAAGTGCATTAATTCTGAAAAGAACAGGAAATTCGTTACTTTACACAATTTTAATAGATTTCAATATTTTATAAAGTTGAATATTCATTATTTCGCTCTAAAATAAATTTCAGAATGAAATACTCTACTCTTCTACCTTTGTTGATCATAGTTAAGTAAATAATACTGCTGGTTTAGTAAATAATCAACTGGTATACCAACTGAGTGTGTGAACTGTGTAAATGTTTAGGATACAATCATTGCTAGTTTCTACTTTAAAACTTTGAACACTGACTTACGAAAGTGATTTCAAGTGTCTTTTTATCTGAACGCGGTAAATCACAAAGTATCTATTCGCAATTTACAGAGAAAAAGAGGCGTTAACATGTCTTGTCTTCTGAATATTAACGCAATAGCGACAAGAAAAAATATCTTGATTTATCTCGTGATAGACACCAGGTGATGGTCAAAACTTATCATAATCTTGATTAGCATTACAATAAAATAATTTTGAGCCGTTTCTTCTCTGCAGCTACTAATTCGTCGAAGAGGTAGTAGGGTTAATTGGGAATATGCATACTAGTGTTAGTTTTAATTTTAAAATAAATAATATTTTAAAATTAAAACTAACAATTTACTTAGTACATATTTAAATTCAATAACTGGGACAATTTGTAAATACCCGGTTGATACCCAGTTAAAGTTATCATTATTGCCTTTAATTACATTTATTTGTTTTTCTCATACATATTCCCTGTTGTGACGATTTAAAAGAACTTAGTAAATGAGTCTATTTTAATAAAGTTATTTTGACTTTGACTTAGATTTGATACTAGTCTGACCAGTATTCAGTTGTACCAGAGTTACTCAATTCAGAAACTTACTGCTCTTGATATTTTCACCCATAAATGCAAATTTTTGGCTTATGTCAAGAAAAATTATAAGCATGACAACCACAAATTTGATGTTTATCAGTTTCTTCATCATTGGTGCAATGTCTTGGCTGTTGCGAAGGCTTCTTTTAATCTGCAAGATTGAAAGAATACTCATGACTATGCAATGTAAGTAACATTGCTTAGTAAAAATATTTTAAAGGAAATTTAAATTATTTCCACTTGTCAAGCCGTACAACCTATAGCGGTACAATAAATAAAAAAGTATTTATTTACTGCTCTTTCTAAGTAATGAATATTTGATTTTATATTTCACAGCAAAGTCTGTGAAGATTACAAACTTTTCAATTTTAATAGTTAAATAGTGTTATAATGGTTTTAATAGTTTAATGGTGTATAACCCTTGTAAGGGGTCAAACAATATAGTTGAGATTGACTAGAGATGACTGTAGGGGTTTAATGACAAAAAAAAACTGGTACCCTTTACCACAGTATTTAAAAGTACTATGGTCCAATTTATTTGCAAAAACAACAGTTGTCTACGTTTACATTTAAGTCAAATAACAAAATTCTTAACACCGCCAAGTAGAAATCTTATTATTTTGTACAGCGCTATCTAGTTATAATAAATAAAACTAACAATTATTATGAGAACATATTATAAAACCAAGAATTCTTAACAGCGCCATTTAGAATTGGCTCATTTCTTGCCAACGCCATCTATGGGCAATATTAAGAACTCAACAAATGTAATAATAACTTGTAATTATTAGATGCTAAGAGAACACCGTTCTTCGGGATTGATTACTATCGCTCACTATAACCTCATCAAAATCGTTCTTGGGACAGTTGCGAGAAAGAGAAAGAGAGTATTAGGTCAATGACAAGTAAGAGAGAGCACTATAAGCAAAAAAGTAAGCCTATAATGTTCTATCGTAAGTAGATTACTCAATTTTTGACCTACCCTGGGACTAGGAGTTCAGAGTTATAAAATGTTTGCTATACTGACTCGTGTCAATCACAATTTTACTGTCCTTTTCTCTTATCAGCTTTGCTCTTCCACAATAGAATATTTATAATGTTTTTATGGTATCTTCTTAACGATTTAGTGAATTTGTAAATATATCTTTGACAAACTGTTGTATGACTTTACCTTGTTGATCTCGTTTATGCAAGAAATAAGACGTATTATGCGCCTGCGTGCTCCATAGATAGTTATGCTCAAAATCACCATTGAAGATATGTACTTAACATACACTGTTAATGTCGAAAACAGAGACATTTTCAATATTTTAACTCCATTAGGAATAACATATATGTAAATGATCATGGAGAATAGATCTAAAAACAATAATTTAATGTAATGACTATACTATATGTTATAATAATAAGCTATATGTAATATATAATAATGTTCAATAAACCAAAAGTTTACTGGAATATTAATCGTCAATGGGCTTAGCTTCAGTAGCATTTTTTTAAATTAAAATTAAGTTACCTGTCTCATTTTTATTCCACCTATACATGTAAGAAGTAATGATAAAATAAGCCCAAGTTATTCAGTTGTTTTAGATGTGCCTTTACTCTAAAATTGTCGTTTTAGAAAGCGGTTGTCTTTTCTTTTCTAGTTGGATCATAATGAAGAAGTAACATGAACTTCTAATAAATTAATTCGGAAGAAATTTACACAACCGTTGCAGATATTGTTTTGAAACACATCAATTGGATTATAATTATGACTTACTGATTATAGACATACGTATAAAATCCATAATATACATTTTTTGTGACATGCTTATGCGATAGCCGTCACGTGTATTCTCGATGTAAATAGGAGCAAGCCCGAAAATACGGGACACGCGCAGAATCAAGCACGCTGCGTCTGACACTACGCATTCCGGGCCCTGGCCCCAAGCATACTGAAGCCTAGGGTATGATTCTAAAATGTTTGTAAAGTTAGTTACATATAAAAATTATAATTTAAACTAGATATTAACAAAGTAGAAGCCACAAAATTATTAGAATGTGTTTTTTTTAAGTTTCTAAATATATTCATTATTCAGTATAATTAATTATGATATTAGTATTGTGACGATCGTCTACGATAGTAACTTAGAGCGTGTGTTAATTATCGATTTTAATTGATTTTAAATATAGCTATTTAATATACAAATATGGAAATGTTCTTAATAACGGAGATAGCATACTTCTTTGTGGAACTTTAACTAAAACCTATTTTCTAAACATTTTATATAAGTTTTGTTTGAAATATATTGTAGATATTCCTATCTAAAACATATATAGTAACCGTAGTAACACTAAGAGATATCATAGTAACTCCCCGAATATTAATAAAACAAATCAAAAGCTTTACATCCAAGAACAAACTGACACACTTGTTGCTTTCTACACAGTACATATGTTTCTTTAAACATTTGAAATAATACTGAACACAAAAATACATATAAGTATTATTAAATTCTTACTGCGATCAACGTAAGTAATTTGTCGACCAATAGAATGTATTTTATTATGTTTAAAATCAAATCTTGCTTTCATATTTAATTTTGGATTTTTCCTATTTTTTTACACTAATGAAAAGACTGCCTGCGATACTTTGTAGTTACTTCTACACAAAAAACTAATATGTTTGTCATCCAAAATATGTTATCAAATATTTGAAACGTTAAGAAACGTAATTACCCCTTTAATGGTATTTTCTCGACCAAGTCATGGAAGGTAGGTTTTTATTCAAGAATCTCATTAGTAAGTAATGGGTTACTTAGTTTACTTAAAGATACTTATCAATATTACTGCTTATCCAAACGACGCCAGATTTACAAGGTAAAGATATTTGAACTTTTCGTCTCATTAATGACAGGCATTTACCACACCCTAATCATTGTAAAAGAAGGAGTTTGAAGAGAATTTGAATTACGAAAAATCTCAATGTTCTTATTAAGAACTGCTAACAGGTCTTGTTCTGAATGTTTATATCATCTACAGCCTATATACATCTCGCTACTGCTTTCTTACACGAGATATACATGTGAAGTTTGGGTAATAGCACCAACTCGCTAACTCATTGCGGCTGGGTTGGTGAAAGTGGTTATCGTATCAACCGAGATCAACAGCTTAATGTGCCTTCCTTAGGTTTCGATAACGAAAACAAAGGGACTTTCGCCGCGGTTGATGTCTGGATGGGCCAATTAAAATTTTGTTCTGTAGTATATGCGAGAAAGCTAGCAAGAATTTAAATAATTTTCTTCCTTTTCAGTATATTCCCTTCACTATACTGTTTGTTGTTAGTTATTTACTGTATTTTTTTAGATATATAACTAAGTTGTCAAGTTGTTTGTGTATTCGTGGCTTAATATTCTGATATAAAATGATAAGGAATGTCATTAAAAACGTATTTTTACAAGTTTTTACAATAGAAGGCGTTTGAAAATTGACTAGTGTTATGAAACTGAAGCCTGGGTTCGGAAAAATGGGTACGGTAATGTTCTTGATCACTTGAGCTATATTTCGCTTCAATAAATAAGATCTTTTTCAAATGGATCAATACAAAGATCAGTTCTTTTGAGTTTTCATAATTTAGCCTATCACATCTTTGACGAAAGTAATGGTAGAAACTGCACCTACTAATATTTATAATGACGTTTATAAATTAGGATAGGCAGAATTTATTAAAATATCTTCTTTAAGCAATTCTGTTCTTGGAATGATTTTAATTGTTACTTCCACCTTCCCCATTTCAAATACATACCAAATTTGATAAGTATTTACTACGGTGAAGTACTAAATCAGTTAGCAATAGTCCTGTTTATGTACAGGGCGGTAAACATCTCATGTTAAATGAAACTGGTATTAACTCTTTAAATTTTTCAACAGTTGACTCAACTTATAATTTAGTATCAATGCAGAATTCGGAACTGGATAGCACTGAGGAATTAGCCTGTACTGTTCGAGGCGTGTTCTATTGGGTCCTGAGATTATCACAACTTTATGGCGCCGCGCCAGTGTGGTTTGAGAAGCTGACAGTTGGGTGGCGTATGCGACTAGCACCAACACTAGTACGTTGTCTTAGCTTCCTGCCCATGACTGCATTAAGTAAGTTAAGAATAAGTGAATGTTCCGGGTTCAGATATATACAATTTTATTTTATAGGAACCATTGTAAAAGCAGATATATTGAATAACCAATTAATTGTCATCAAATAACATTAATATATTAAAATAATATATAAATTTGTAACATACGCTACTGTTCGTGCAAGCTAAAATTTGCGCAAGTATATAGTTAAATCTATAGTTGCATCACACGTGTCTTATGTTCTTTGCATTTCATTTAACTCATCGAGCTTGGAGTGAATGAGTTATAAATGTCAAACAATCTTGATTTTTGCAGTATAATCCATAACACTTGAATTATCCACACATCCACGTAGGTATACCAGACAAAATAGACAATGGATTCTATGTGAGTGTGTGCCTGAGAATCAAAGTTAAAATTAATTTCATTTGTATGTAATGCAACATCGAAGAAGTAAATGGCCCACCTGATGGTAATTGGGAACCATTACAAAGTTTTAAAGATACCAGGCTTATCAATGAAATCACTTGATATTGCTTGTTAGTTGACATTTTGGAGACAGGAGATATCTATGTCATACCCAGTAATTACACTCTGGATAATACTAGATTTAGTAAAGTGGAGGTGCCAATAGAAACTACCGTGTAAACGGCTCTTTTTTATTATAAAGTAAATGACACGACGTCGCCTGATTGTAAACAGTTCGAGTCAATACGCGAAGATAGCTAGTGCAGCATTCGACAGTCTTCCATAGCCATCTCCACTATGCTATCATGAAATGTGACTTTTTAAACATCTTGTGAAGGATCCCATGTTGTATGAAGAAAGGAATACTAGTGCTTGTAAGGAATCACACACTGGGGTTCAGGTTAAAATGCTACTCCATGCCGATCAAAGTTGCTCTGCAGCGATATAGTAGTTCCTAGAAGAGAAAGAAGTGGAAGGAACGACGACTGCTAACCGTACACTTGTGTTTTATTATTAATATTCAGAGACAAGGTCTAGCACGCTATAGAGCTGAATAATAAGATTTCTCTCCCTCTCTTCAACCATGCGCATAATGCCCATTGTGTCTACAATATCCTCTATGCACTGGACTATCATTTGCACAGCAATGAGTGTTTCCTAATGAAAGCATAGTAACGAATACTCAATACTTTCTTTATTATTATTAATCCATCTGTCGGGCCGGTATACAAGTACTACCTATTTTGTTTGTTCCAGATGTAACAATGTTAACTATATTCATAAGGACTTTACTTGGGGATCTCAAAGATTCTTCAGAGAAGATCTGCTTTATAGACATTACAATACACGTCTTAATGGTATTGATCATGACGACATCGAGTATTGCAGTATACGGAGGTCCAGCTCGTCTTAGACATATTATTCAATGTCTTAGCCGAATTCAGAAGGTAGTATTTTTCGTGACGATGGTTATATAGTTAAAGTTATTAAATATTAAACAGAAATGTAGAAATATTCATATATATTAAATAAATAAATATTCAAATTAGTTCTGAAGCGAGATTGAACACGCGAGCTCTGATAATCAGGATAACTCCTCTGACAGCTGCACTAACTGACTTTGCGATAACCCACCTAATCTTATCTGATCATGATAAGATTAGGTGGGAAATCTCTGAAACGTCTAGAAAAAATCATGAATTTTTTATTTGAGTGAAATGTGAAATGATTTTATTAAATTAATTTCTAATATTTTGTTAAAGATAAAATCTAACATCGGGCGAGATACTTTTGATGCAAAATTTGAAAGAAAAGTTGGCATTTGGACTGGACTCATTATCATACAGTTAATATTATCAGCAATAATTACTGTGAGTGATCACATCTTATACACGGACTTAAAAAGTAAGTGGTTCTATAATTTGTTTTGATAAGATAATTTGAATAACAGAAAATCAATAAAACAAATTTTTGATTGAAATTCTGATTTGGTTTTGTACATATGCCGGTTGCGTGATAAGTGTCTTAGGTTGAAATATAGCTCTTATTATAATTAATTTAAGATATTCACAAACGTTAGTGTTTCACCTATAATGTAGGCGACAGTTGGCAATATACGTGATAATTAATTTAGGTGCTGGGGAAATTACTGCTATTTCCCTTCTTTTTACGTTGGAGGATATGTTTGAGTTTTTGATCTGGAGGGGACTTAGCATCTATTTAAACGGCGAGTATATGACTCACTGACTGAGAGTTCTGAAAGAACTGGCAACAATGCTTCAGGATCTCTATAGACTATCCAAGCAAGTAGTTCTTAAAATTAATATGGTCAAGTTAGAAATTCCGAGTGAAACAATTTCTGCATTGAATTTATAAACAGGGTTTAACTCAAATTGTCAACATTGAACGTTTGTATTAGTCAGTAAATATTTATTTCAGGTTTTATTTTAACAAAAATCACCGTGTTCTATGTTTCGTATCCAATGACATTATTTATGATGTTGCAATTTATATTTTGTGCTAAAGAAGTATACTCAATACTACAGTCAATAAATGAAGTTTTAGAAGAAATGCTACAACCTTTATCAGGTAAAAACGTATTATCCGTGGAAATTGTATAAGTAAATATCAGTCATATTGCTTTTGAAAGGATTATCGAAGAAATTTAGTATTTTAATGAAAAAATTAAAGTTGCGCGCATTGCCAATAGGAATCAATTCAAAAGAAAAATAAATTTATATCTGTTTATTCCAAGAAAATATGATAAATTAAAAAAAGTGAAATAGTATTTTGGGTCCAGTGGCAATATTTTATCCAATGGTCTTATTGAAACTTTTTTTAAATTCTTCACTCCTAAATATTTCTTTTAAGTTGATTCAGGTTCAAGACATGTTTTTTAATTATCATTCTATTCATTATTAATTATGGTTAAGTGGAGATTACTCAAATTTGTCATAGATTTACTTAAGAGCAGTAAATTTACTTCGAGCATTTTAAAACTGAATACTTAATTTGTTTATTGAAATAGATAATCCAAAAACTCATAACTCTAAAACGGTGAGTTCAACTATACATTGCTTGTCTTCATTGTATGGAAAAACTTGTGAAGAATTGAAAAACGTCAATGAATTCAATGGTTTCGGCATTTTGATAACCTTTAATACGTGCTGCATACGACTTCTCTATTTAGCTTACAAAACTTATCATGCTTTAAGTAAGTAATTACATAAATAACTTTATATCTTATCTTATCTATATATCTTAAAATCCTGGTGGCATTGTTAATTTCAATTTGATATTTCTTGTTGTTACTGTAACTACGGCTTTTAGTAGGTTATCTATCACGCTTACTACGGAATTAAGATATCGACAGACTTCCATCATAGTAAGGCATGTGAAGGTGTTTTCCATTTATATGTCAAATCAGAACTGGTTTCCTATTACTGATGGCAAGCTATACGTCTGGACTTTAGTAATTTTAAGCAGTTGGTTCCGGTTGTTATGGCGAACGTTTCAAAGTCAAAGTGAAAGTTAAAATATCTTTATTTTAAATAAAGATATTTAACTTTCACTTTGACTTGAGACTCATTTAGTAAGTTCTTTTAAATCATCTTAACAGGGAGTATGAGAAAAATAAATAAATGTAATTAAAGGTATAGCATTAGTAATAGTGATAACTTTAAGTGGTTACCTTCACCCACCATTACGCATAAGGCCAGTGTTGTGGAGTCAAAGCCTAAACTCTTCATATGTTTCTTGAGGCCGGTAACTCTTGTCCTACATATAACCTGATGGACAGTGAAGATAAGGCTGAAGATTAAAGCGAACTATACCAGGATTCAACCACGGAGGGGTTGGTTATCTTACTTATGCTGTTAACATTATTGTTGTAACGGCATATTTAGGTAAGTTGGTGGTAACTAGCCAGAGGGACTTAGAAAAATCCCTGCCACTAACCAAAGCAAGTGGAAAGCCCCATCTTGAAATTGAACAATGGACCGCCAGATATGAAGTATGCAGTCTCAGCCACTAGACCACAGAGGTTATCTAATGTAATGTAATGTTAAATAATGTACTTCTGCGATGTTTCTTCTAAATCAAACCCCATTATAATAAAAATATGATCGTGTATAAACTTATTTGTTTTTACGCAGATCTTTAATTTTTTAACGAAGCCCATTTATTTTTTAGTAAGTGATGTGATTTATTGGGGTCGAGTAATCGGCCAAATAAACTGGTGTATCATACAAATCATATGGATAGTCATAATTATCGAGCCATGTCACAGATCAATGGAGGAGGTAATATAGTACAAATGGCAGAGCGTTACACTCTGCCGTTTGTGGACATATCATTCTATTGCTAGAAGTTAAAGCCTTCACAGTACAGTAATAGTTAAACCTTTGTTTGGAATTATTATCTAAGATCAAGTTTTATATGTCCCTTTGGTTTTATGTTTTCTGAGCACTTCGCTGTTGAAATTATTCTTTGGGTCCGGTTTATAACTAAAATTTTTTTAAATAGGTCAATCCAAAATATCATTAAACTTTTGTCAAAGCCTGTACTTAGGTACTTGTTATCTCATCACTTAGAGGATTTCTTAATCAATTTACAATAATATTGTATTTTATAACAATAGTATAAATTATAAAGAGTTTAAATATTTTTGTGAAAATAGTTACATTAAATTTGGTTAGTAAGTAACGTATTTTTGATGTGGTTTGGGTCAATTTACAAAAAATATTAAATTTCATTGCAGATAAAACGAACTGGGCAATTGCTTAACAAATTAAATTTGAAATATAATGACAATGATATTTCCATAGAGCTGAATACTTTCACTCAGTATTTCCTTTTAAATAAAGTTGAATTTTCTCCGATGAAAATGTGTCCACTTACACGTTCGCTCCTTGCTTCGGTAAGTAGTTAGATGAAGTCATTTAAATTTTAACTAGACAGCAAGCTACTCTTTAGCAACCAAATTATGCAGCGCCATCTAGTTCGTAGTTACCCAAAACAATAAACTATATATGGCTATGGTTCTAGATAGGTAAAGAAAGGATAATTAATGAAATGTTTTTATAAGATTTTTTTTAATTCCAGTTTTTTTTGACACTGACAACTATGATTTTAATGGCACTGAGCAGCTTGCATCGTATTTTTTGCTTTAAATTGCGGATAGATGGCGCTTTTAACACTAAAAACTTTAGTTCTATTTTTCCATAGTAGTACAATGCAAGCAATAAGTTGCATAAATTTGCCAAAATATGCAATGTCGTTGGCCAATCGATAGATATTTGCTTGCAGGCCAGATTTTGCTTACCGTTTGACAGATCACTTAATACGGAACGGATCGGTTCTTTACTATTCTATATCTTTTGATTTAAAGTCATATATAATATGGTTATTTTCTCTTTACAGATAGCAGCCGGTGTTACTACTTATCTAGTTATTATAATACAGTTTCAGAGTTTTGACTTAGGATAATAATATTATACATGAGTACGAATATGTCTTCACGAGTTATTGATGTTTGTTTATTTAGTATATTTCTAATGTATATATATATATATATATATATATATATATATATATTACTATCTATAATTCTGCATTCTTCAGTATCACAGCATAGCTCTTAATGATGCTTAACCAGATAACTCTGAAACTATTTATGTAAGAGAAATTTTAAAATTTTGCTAAATAGGCAAATAAATATAATAGATGTTAAAAATACTGAAAAAAATCTGGACAGAAAGGCTTTCGTGGAAAACCGATAGTAAAAATATACATGAGCCTGACCTTACTTATTTTTATTTTAGTTGACCTATATAAAGGATAGTACGATAATCTGGGTTCATTTGGGTTAGGTGTGAGTGTGAGAAATATGAAATATAATTATTATCTTTAAGATGGATATCGCTACGAGGAGTGTTGTCAGTATGTCAAATGTTTTTTATATGTTTTTCTTCTTCGCTCTCAATAGTAGCTATGTATTTCGCTCATTTGTATGTTACACTACTATATAATGTTAATTCTGCAAATAATTCCTACGAATCATTTGCAGAATTATCACAGCATGCAAAAGTTTAACATGGCACTTCAAAATTGACTTCAAACTTGGTTTAACTCAATAAATTATATGAAAATTTTAACGTTATTCAGTGGTTATGTGTGTATTAAATAAACGGTGTGTAACAAGCGCTTTATGAGTTTATTATCCTTGTTTTTAAATCAATGGCGATCAAAGTGATAAGATATCGATAGGATATTCCGGCTCTAGAAATGATACAGGCATTATAGCCAAGTCGTGAGCTTAATGCTATAGGAAACTACGCGATACGAAACCGATTGAGAATATAATTCATTTCAATCATATCACGCCGTTAATTGCAATATATTACTGTCATACTTACCTTTTTATTGCTTAAAATATGGTAACAAACTTTAATCTCTTTTATTGGTATGTTCTTAACATTATGTTGTAAGAAAAATACTAAGTTTAAAACACAAATTTAAAATCTATTGCTATTAAAATGCTTTAAAACTATTCAAATGTATACTATTTTACGGATTAAAATGAAAGGCTGTTTTTATACTTTTAAACGCTTTTTTTGTCACTCGCTGCTTTGACGCCAGTTATTAGTTATTACGTAGCAAAAGTCATCAAATATGGCTGTAGAGTTGGTACATTCAATACTAATCTAATGCTCTTGTTGTTGGAATTGTATTATTATAACGAGGTAGGTTGCAACGCTGCCCAAAATCTGAAATTGATAAAAAGTACAATCAATCACGACAATTTTAAAGTCATTTATATTCATCATAACAAATCAAAACTATGCCAGAGAATGTAGGTGTTGTAGTTATACAAGAATACCACAAAATTCAACTCCATTTCATGCTGAGAAATGGCCGTCCTTGTTTTCTAGTATTTTTTATGAGTTACTGGTCTTTGAGTATATGATTGCTATCGATTCTTTGCAGAACTTCAAAGTTCAATTAATTTGTTAAATTCATAACTAGCAACTTTGTAGTATTGCAATGCAAATAGGAAGTTACAATATTTTAATTACTCAACAAATACACATTGTTAACGACAGTGAAAATGTTCTTTCCTTGAAGGTTAGTTAAGTTTTAAGGTTAGTTAAGTTTTAAGGTTAGTTAAGATTGCGGCTTCCAAACCTCACGGTGGTGTCACCAAAAAAATTCTGGCTACCACTTTCTCTGATTTATAGTTATTAATATTGGTTATACCACTCACCGAAGCAACAACAGATCGGCTAAGAGTGCAAATACCCAACGGCGAGTACGAGACCTTGTTTAAGAGGAGATATCTCGAAAATTTCTTCAGCTCTATGGATACGAGTTCGTCAGTGTTTTTGATTATCATATAGCTTACGATCATGGTAGTACGTTCAATCTAAGAATAAATGAAATAAAAACAGGTTAGTGAGATATTAATAGAAAGAGAGAGACTGATGATTTTCAAAAAACGTTTTTTTCAATTTATGTCTTTGAACTGTGTCTTACAAATTCATCAATACATCGCTTGCATTATCATATTACATAGTAACATTTATTATGCCAATTATGCTTATGAATGCAGAATGCATAACTTACAAATATATTAGTAATTTTGTGCAAATACACGACTTAGACGTCACTATTCTTTATTATTTTACTGGGTTTTTTCTACCGTAACCGCATTTTGCTAAATATTTCTAAGAAAACATTGGTGGCAGACACACTGTAGGAAATACAATCAATATTTCTATATACAGGGTATATACATATGTAATTAAAATAGTTATATTGAATACCAAAAGTACAGTAAATAGAATTAAATAATGAAATAAAAGTGTAAAAATAGTCGATATAAATGCTCATAATTAGATAGATAGATAAAGACTTTATTTACATTTCTATATCACACACAAAATAGATAATATCAAAGTATAATATGTGCGCTGCAGAAGTGTAAAAGGGTCGTAACTCAGTGACCGATTTTGTTCACGATGAATCGGGATGTGTTCAAAGCGCTGATTCAGCTAAAATTCGAAGACTTTTTAATAATATAATAAAACTGTAGAAAAAAAGCAATGAAATATGAAATGTGTGTTTGTTGTATATTGATATCTTTGTCTATGTGTGTGTATTAATATAATTATGATGTGTGAGATATGAGATAAATTAAATAATATAATAAGAGTAAAAGTAATTAAGGAGTAAGAGTAATTCTTTTAAATAAATTTAGAACTTTAAGTGCTCATAATCGTTGACAGGTATGATTACAGTAACTACCTTGTACATACCTCTCGTTGAATTCTATGGGAAGGCTCCACAATAGCAACAGTACAAGAGAAATGAAGTATACACCACAGCAGCTGCATAATCACTACAGGCACATCAATGGCCTTGTCCGCATCTAAGAAAATGCATTTAAAAATATATGAGAACATTTATTCGGTGCATAAAATACAAATCATAAATATTTTCTGACATATACATCCTTATAATAATTGAAGCAATTCATGCCATCGTACTGATAATTATCTTTTCTTACATTGTTAAATGCCTACATTGGGAGCACTGGGATTACTCACTCAGATACTCACTAGTTATTTAGATAATAAGTTTATTAAAAATAATATTTTTAATAGATTTATCTTTCTATGGAGAACTACATTTAACTGTAACGTAACTATGGTATACTTTGTGCTAAGAGATATGTATGATAAGAAATATTAAAGACTCTAAATACATTAAATATGTAAGAGTGGAGTTGGAGTACATTTCAGATGAAGTCAAAACCATACGTGTATAGGGAAGTAATGATAATCCTAAGAACATTTTCAAAAACCACCTCGTCAATGCTTCAAATCCAGTTTCAAATGTATCCAATACTGTCACCTCTAACTTTATAGAAATTATTGCCATGACATATTATGTTATAATATAGTTAGATGACGCAGAAGGCCTTTAGAACGTCTATACACCTAAGTCTGTTTTTACACGGTCTTTTTGTACACGGTTTTGATATAACACGGTTTGAAAATTGAATATGTAACTGATGACGACAGCAATTAAATTTATGTTGTTGTATTTATGATTATCACTTATTCTATTTTATTTTATTTTTTACCTTAAAAATTGAATAACCTATTCTTTTCGTTCACAACATAGTTTTTTAGTTCCTGAACTTGCCATACATTTAATTTATATTACTTTTAAGATTAGAGTGCATATCTTTTTTATCATTAATTACTATGCTTGTGAAAATAAGCATTATATATTTGATTTAATAAAATAAACATGAATTCTTGTTCTTAAAAATTCTTGTTTTTCTCTAATTTTAATAGGTTTTAGAGATTAGGAACAAATCACCCATTTTTGTATAAGATCAATGTCTTTTTTTACACGGCTTCTTCTGGAACCAATCTACCGTGTAAAAACAGACTTAGGTGTATACAACGGTGTTAATATGAGTAGTGTTAGGTTTGAGATAAAAAAAACACTTACATAAATTCACAATTAAATTGTAGGGAGTGATAACCAAATGAAGAAGAAAAGAGAGCATCAAAGAAAGTATCTCTGCTCCGTAACATTGGTCCATGTGTCTCACCATATCGCAGATGATGCTGTACTTATCAGCGAGACAGCTTATTGATGCTTCTAATGATCTTGACGTAGAATATATTATGAAACCTGTTAAAATTAAAACCCTAATAATCAAAAATACACTGTGGATTAATAAAAAGCTTACCAGAAAACCAAATTCTAATGACGGGTAATCTGTGGAAATGTAAATACTTCCAGTTTTAATAAAAGAACCAGTTGTTTATGGTGTATAAACCAATGGAGCATTGTAAAAGCATGTAATAACTGATGTATGAAAACTGATAAATATGACAGCGATGAAGTCAGTTCTGACTTTCTGCTAAGTATTGTATTAAGGTGGTTATCAAGGATGAAATTATTATACCGTAATATAGAAAGATAACGTAGCAATGGGCTAGCCACATCCATCAAAGAATTGTTGAGTGGTCAAAAAGAAAGAACAAGAAGAACGTGTTAGAAGTTCCTCTATAAGATGGACCGATTACCGGATGAATTTAGCTGGAGGTCGCTGAATGAGAAAAATAACATTAGAATACAGACTAAGTCAAAGTCAAAATATCTTTATTCAAATAGACTCATTTAGTAAGTTCTTTTAAATCGTCATAACAGGGAATATGTATGAGAAAAATAAATAAATATAATTAAAGGTATCACACTAGTAATAGTGACGAACCACTAATAACGATGAACTCGATAGAGTAAGTATTGGTTCAATCTTTCTGTTTCGATTACGAAAACAAAGTAACTTTCGCCATGGTTAGTTTCAGGATGCGTCGATCGCTATTTGTCCTAGTTGTTACGGCAATTGAACTAGCGTCATGGGGACCCGAACTCCTAATGAAAAAGTCTTATCAAAATATGATTTCTCACCTTCTTCTAATGATCTAGTAGCAATAGAATCTATTGCAGTATTTAATGATGGCATGGGAAATATTTTTCTCCTATTATTTGTCTTCATATCTTCGAAATGCGCAACTAAAAAGTTTACATATTTATTAAGCAATGCAATATTTTCTAAAACTTACGCAAGCAGTTCATATCCAAAGTACGTTTGTGGAAGCACCAGGCTTCACTTTAATGTGCAAGTAAAACATATAAGTTGTCTATTTGTTTTGGATTCCCAAATATTAGAATGTTTTATTTAATTTCAAAAGAGTAAATAAAAAAAAAAAAATTACAAATTTAGATATATTCTATTCGAAAGTCAAAGTGAGATAATGTGAAAAAAAGGTTTTATTCGAAATATTTATTGGTGGTATTGAAAGTAACAAATCAGATGTAGTTGATACCAAAAGAGAATATTTATTGAAAATTGATGTCACAAGTGAAATCAGAGTTATTTAAGAAACAGTATTGAACAGTGACTTAGCAACTTACATTGTAGTTTCAATAAATGCGAAAGTTCCTCTAATATATTGTTAACATACATCATGGACCTTGAAATTTCTAAAGCGCTAAAAATGTACTGCATATCCAGCAATATGAGCATTACGTAAGCGTAATAATAGCAGACGTACAAACCTATAGCTGTAACTGAAATATAACGTTATTTACAATTTTAAAATATGTTATTATAAATGTCACAGTTTAACTACTCATAAGTAATTTATAGTAAGATTCAGCCTATAAAGATGTACTCTCATTAATATATATATATATATTATCAACAAACCAGATAGAGTTCATAATTTCTTTGATTTTATTACCCACAAAACTGGAAATAGTTCCTCATTGGTAAGTTACACAGCAAATATTGAGATTTCTAACCATTTAGTATTGAAAATGCGTTCCGTCGGATGTCTGTTTGATGCCGATTTGACAGTTTGTAACAGTTAGTATTAAATTTTAAGATGTTTACAATTTGTTCACAAAAATATTTAGACTGTTAACTTTAACAATGTTGTATTAAATAAATAATAATATAGGGATATAACTATGAAATTATATAAAGCCTAAGTTGTTGAAAACTTCTCACTAGTAGGCTAATGTAAAAAGTGATTGAAACGATGAACTTATCACTAAAAAGGTCATGTATGAGTGAAAGAACAGTAGTTCTCATTCAAATCTGACAGAGGAATGAAGAGATACCAAGCCACACCTTGTTTAGTAAGCAATTAGGTATGCTATGACAATAAACTTGCGAATATTAATCTAAGATTTCAGAATATTTTCTTTACTTACGTTCTCTGTTATTTATTTGAACTTCAATGACGAAATCACAATAATCAACGGCCAATAAACAGAATACAAACAAAAGGTATGATATGAATGCCATGTTAGTTTTTCTTGTCCATTTATTTTGTTTAGGTGGTAACATGCTTAACTGAAAATTAATACTATTAATCTCTTATGTGTGTAATTTATGTATATTCTATTCAAGTAATTGCAGTAATTAATTTTGGGTAAGTTAATTAATTATTAGCACCATACAATGTAAAAGCGTTATGTAAAGATACCTTGTAATAAAATCGTAACCCGACAAAACGCCGCACGAAAAAACATCGCTTACAATTCGCCGTGTAATTTTAGAAGGTCGCCCATGTATATTATATTTCTGTTAGTTTAAAAACGTGTTAAATTATAAGTTTTAATAAGTAAGTTCAAGTTTATTATTTAAGGCCAATTAAAGCCATATTATGAAATTGAATTACGATAAAAGTGGTAGCGCGTACCTGTAATGTACGATATTTTATCTGCGACGTTTTTTCGTGCGCCGTTTTGGTCTGCGACATTATTGCTGTGACTTTTTGTCGGGGAATATAAGAATATATTGCAAAACGTAGTTTTTATTGGTCTATAGAATCGCTGCGCATTCATTATTTTTAGAATAGAGAAGAAATAGTAGACGAAGCAAATTAGTTTCAGAAAAAAAAATTAAATTTGTAGTCTAAAATTTCTTATACCTTTTGGATCCTGCTCAGGCACATGACGATCTTCCTTAATCTAATCGGAGCTCTGTAACCTGCTAAGCTAGCAGTTAACATAACTATGAAGAAGTCAGTGATCCAGACAGCTTTTCTTGTAGGAGAACGCGTGCGCACGGCCTTGTCTTGGCCATTTAAATCAAACATCAAGCCAGTGATGGCACACGCATCTAAAATAAATCAAAAAGAGTACAGACCTTTTCTAAGTTTGGCTGGAAAAGGTTTAAAATAAATCTTCAGGGGAAAAATAAGCTACATTATCTTCACACAGAGAAGGATGGAAAACCACACAATCTGGGATAGTACTAGAAATAGACATGCTTTATAAATATTCCAAAATAAGTGACAAAAGAAAAACGAACCTATCATGCAAGAAGTTGATTTGATTTTGGACAATGGACTTACTTTTGAACTATTAGAGAGATTTTTTTCCTGTAGGTAGATAAACAATAACATTAATATTTTATTATTGAGTTAGTAATAATAAAAATTGATTATAGCCTCTCTGAAATTGCTGTGTGCCCCAAGAACTTGTACCTATGGACTTGTTGTTTTTCTGTGTACATTGATGTGGCATGCAATAAAGAATGTGAATTTGGGTAACGTGAGATAAACTAAAGAATAGGGTTTCCTCACGTACAAGTATAACATCACCAAACATCAATAGGCTTAAACATTACGAGGATAGGTTTGAAGCAATTGAGTGTAATAAAAATGGGGCCCATACTCACTTATGATAGTTGTAGTGACGTAGCTAATGAAACATAAAATGGGTGTTACTTTGATGAACCAGATGCCCTTCCTTCTGGTGAAGCTTACTGGAGCTATTCCAATGAATTGTGAGGCTCTGATTATAATATATAATATGCCTGATATATTACATGTTGCAGTATTATCAGCATCATACATTTTTGTAATTGCATCTATTGTGGCTGAAATACACAAAAATATTAGTAGACTTGAAATTATAGGTGAACTAGGAGCACTAAATTATAAGGATACATCCATCCATCTACAGCATATCCCACAAGGAGTTTGGGTCATAACTCCACCACGCTGGCCCAATGCGAATTGGTGGGTGAAAGCGGTTGCCGTAGCAACCGGAACCAACGTAACGAGCCTTCCGAAGCACGGTCGAGATAACATTTGATTGATACATTCAGAGGCCAACCATGGCGAAAGTGGCATTGTTATCGATTGCATCGAAGCAGTAAGTTATAAACTGTTCAATTCCTGCGCGGTCTACCTTGTTGAAATTAAGACAGCACACCTCTTAAAGAGACAGAATAGAATCTGTATCAAAAAAGACTAAACCAAGTTAATAGTACATGTTGTAAATTATTATTGAAATCAGATAGATAATACAATTCAAAAAGTCATCAAAGACGACAAAGTAAATATTCGGCGTAAGGTTTCTCAAATCAATTATTATACGCCTCCAAATCTATATGTATACTATCTGAGACATGATCTCAATTTTAAGGGATCCGCCCAATTGTTACTATTGCAGTATAATTTTATATTATTATATAATTTTTTTAGGATAAATAACCATGATAAAGAACAATATAGAGAGTAACAAAAAATTCTAAAAGATTTTCAAGTTTGTATGGTATCTTCTTGATCCGCAACTAAAAATGGTTTTTAGAACATTGTATTAACTTTCAAAAATGTATGTATTTCATTTTATTTGTGCATTATTTTCTAAATATCCATTTAAATTAATGGCCAGAATTGCAATGCTGGTGTGTGCGAATATTTATCAATTAGTAAGTTTAAAAATGACTGGGAAGTAGAATTTAAAGAAAGAAGGCAAATGCTCGTAATTATCCTTTATTTTATTCAAAAGCTAAAAATGTATGCATTAGAAAAATTGATGCAAATTTATAATTTAATCAATAAATTTTATTAAATACCACAAATTAGAAATATTTCATATATGTGAGCGCTTCAGGATGGTAAAGGTCTTCCAAGTTATCTTCGTAAGTATTGTAAAAATTGTACGTAACCCTAAAACATATATTTATTTCTAGAAAGTAACCTGAGTCAATGTTAAGCAGAACATAATTTATCAAAGACTTGTATTTGTTGATGAAATCAAAAAAGTCATGTCCATTAATCTTTTATTACATTTTCTGATATTGTGGTATAGATAAATTACTTCAGATTATTCAAGAGCGAGATAGCTACCTGAGTTCGTCGATAGGGATGGAAAAATTTATTCGATGCTCTTTAATATTAAAAACAACAGGTGTGAAATAGATTTTCGTAACAACTAAAGGTTAAAGTTATTTTATACAAAAAAAAATCAATAAACGTGGGAATGACACTTATATCAGCGGCCATATTACTGCGAGAGTTCCAGCAGTCGAGGTATTATTTTATATTTATGCATGTGAACTAGTTCATTCGATATTTTTATGTAATTTACTCCACACTTGTATAACGCAAATGAGCACTAGAAATTTTTTTTTTAATTTATGAGGAAGCTGTTGGACTTTATCTAACTCGATCGTAAGTGAAGATGAAAGGCTGATAAGATGGTAGCGGTTTACACCCAGATCCTTCAACCACAAAGAAACTGGCTACCTTAACTCCTACTGCTGGAACACGCGATGGTGTTAAATTATTGTTATGGTGACAGACTTAGGTGGAATGGTAGCAGTCAGCCAAGCGTGCTAACAAAATGATCAACCAAACCGATCATGATATTTATGACTCCGCTGTAAGCCCAGGACCAAGAAAAAAGATCCCATTGGGTCGACGTGCTCCGGCAGATATCCTGGCATCAAGATAAGATAAACCCGGGACCAACAGATCTAAGGTAGGTCGTCTCACCACTGGACTACAGAGGCGGATAATTTTTGATAATGCATATAATAATTTGTTGCCGTTTGAAAATCAACATATCGTTGGGGATAATTCAAATGCCCGAAACTACCATACGATAATTTGGAGTATATGAAAAAAATTTGCCAATTGTAAAAATTAGCCACCAAAGCCATTCATATAAGAAGGTGAACTCTCTCCTGTTAAGTTTAATCTAGCGTAGATACGCGCCTATTATCTATTTATGTTTCATTTGCCGCTTTGTAATGTCCCTGATGATATGCCCAATTTCGGATTTAAGAAAATAATGTAAGTTATTATAATGAAACATTTATTATGTCCGGTTTCTTGATAGTTCAAGTCAAATACGATGGAATAAATAATCATTACAGACATACAGACGATGGAAAGAACCATTAAGAATATAATGACTTTATAATTATATTGATATAGCTGGATGTAACCTTTGAATTCTAGAAATAATTACGATTGATTATGTAAGCCGTTATTAACCGTATTTCATGGACGGATAAAATTTATAGGTGGATTCAGAAGCTTTCAAGTATGGTTGTAACATAGGTGAAGTTTTTGATATTAATGATTATAACTATAGTACAAAAAAGTGTCTAAGACTTGTTAGCTGACGGCGAAAGAAATACTAAGCGAATACTTAGAAGCCATTGGATAAAGAGATAAGAGAGAACGATGAAGTAAATATTGTAAATTTTGATAAAGTGAAAGATTTCAGTTTTAACTTACAAAAATCTTTAAAATGTCTCAATCTGACAACAAAGATAGAGAAGAATGTATTGTGTCAGGGGCATTATATTATGTTTTGAGACTATCACAGCTAGCTGGTGTTGCTCCAATACAATTCCAAAAGCGGAACAATTCTTGGAGTGTTTCTATATCACGAGTGAACACTTTTGCTGTATTTATCATAATTTTCATTCTGGGTAAGTTAAATATCATTGAGACTTCTGTATGCCTCGGGTCTAGAAGTTTATGTTCATTTATCCGTGCAAGAGGAAATTTTCTGCTTATTTTGGCTGGTGAAATTAGCTATCCCCATCATTCCTATATCTGCCGGCATAAAAATATTATTAACAGCAATGTTGTGTTCCTTTTTAATGTGAGGTTCCTATTTGGTTGGGGAATCAGGGTGTAGTTTACTTCAATATTTTCCGTTATCAGGGGAGATGAAGGTCAAGGGGTATATACTATTAATAATAAAAAATAAAGCTTGATAAATTTGTAATTTTTAAAATCTCATTACTTTCTTACAATCCTTTACGTTTTTTTAAATCCTGCAGCAATACGCTGTGTGTACGTAGAATTAATAGCATCGTTGCCAGTTGAGTTGATTATCTTATCAGGGGATATAATTAGTTCAGAGTTGACTTAGATTAGGATCTTCCATTCTCGAGTCTTCCGTCCCGGATTTACATTGCAGGTATTCAGGCGATTTTTACTATTAACCATGTTTTTTAAATTTATATATATGGAAAAATTTAATTAGGAAAAAAAACCGTTTATTTATAAAATGAGGCTTTTTAAATTATTTCCAATTATAGTTTTCATTTACATAAATGAATTCACTTTTCATTAAGAGTTATCATCACCTACAGTCTATATACGTACCTCTGTTTACAGTGAATGCTATCCCGACACACACTTTCCTGCATGGGAGGTACATATGACCAGTGGAGAATTATAACCATTAATTTCATTTATTCATATTTTAATCGGTAATCTAATATAGTAATGACATTATATAGATGCTGTCGTTGCGGGTTCAATAGTGATGGATATGAACAAAGACAATGCAGACGACCAACTCAAGATCGGTTCAAAATCATTTATTACTTATAGTACCAGATTTATTTGCTATTTAATTATGGTATTTACTGCCAGTGTAGGGAGTTATAGCGCTGTGAGAAGACTGAAGACCACTATACAATGTCTGAATTGTATGCATAAGGTCAGGCAATTAATTTACTAGCTTTTTAAATGTAAGCATATCAAGATCATGTTTAAACATGATCTTGACAAAGGTTAATAAATTGTACTTGGTAAAAATGTCATGTAGACTTGGTGAAAGGGTTTAGATTTAAGATTGTACATATTTACTTTCCCCTTGCTGGGAAAGAATGAAGTAAACTGGAAATTATTATAATATATGTTAGTTTTGCAAATTTTTTATTTAATTCACGTAATACATCATCCAGTGTAGTTTAAAAATTATGCTAACATTACAGACTTTTACTTTTACCAATTATTACTTAGGATTTATATTTTTCTTTCTGTTTAAGATCAATGCAGAATTGAACGCACAAAAACCGAGTGAAAACAAATTTCTAATAGGCTTGGTAGCATTCATTTTGTTTATCATCTGCTTCTACACTTCTACTAATTTTGACGAAAAGACTATAAATTGTATGTACATGTTTCAAAGTAATTGACTTAATTCAGTAATGCAAATCTTTCTCATGAAACAGAATAATGTGTTGAAATTACAGTTATAACTGATAATAATGCTAGGCTGACCTTAACTAGTAACATCGGAAATTTTTGGGTAACATTGATGATGCTTCAATTTTCGTTTACTGCATTAGAAGTTTATTGGACCTTGAAGTCAATAAATGATCGGCTTCAAAATGTACTGGTTAGTTTTCAGAGGAATGAGCAAGCTGGTAAGTTGTTCAGAATTATTTTATGTGACGTACTATTCTATTCCATAAGCCCTAAACATTTAGAAGCATATTTTTAAATATAATTTTATGAGTGCTATGGATTTGAATAAGAGAGGGGGGAATACAGTGGAACTTTCACCAGGGTTGGTATCGTCAATTTTCCTCTAGCTTTCACTTACTAACTCTCATTGAGTTAGGGTGGTGGTGTTTAAATGCAAAACTCCACATGCGGCGTAAAATGCGTTATTAATTTTAACTCGCTAATTATTTTCTACAACTTTAAAATCCCGTTCACACTTCAACATCGTTTCCCCATAACACATTCTACGCCATATTAGGTCTTATCTAACTATGCTCTTCATGAATCTCGCGCACAAATCAATATCTCATTAAATATTCTATCTTTTCCCATCATACTTACATTCTTTTTCCCATAAATCTGTCCCCAGGAGTGGGATGTATATAAGCTGATATATATATAAGCTATAATTTAAAGATACACCGCAAGTACATCACTTCATAGAAGCCGCTACTCGAGATTGGATGGAAGTTTAACTTTTTTTACACCTCTTTGGTAGAGTGATTAGGACCTCAGATCTACAGGTCCAGGGTTCAATTCAATTATGTTCAATTCATGTGTCACTCGCAATTACAACCGATGGTAATAGCATTTCCTCTAGCAGTTGCAGATAAAATAGTCAATTCCTCTAAGGTTGACGAATCCATATGCAATTCGCTTCCATTCTCATTCTTATCACTCACCATCAGATGAGATGAAGGTCAAGAGTTAATCCGTTTAGAATAAAACGAAAACAATGCGCGTTTTTTTAGATTTTTTTCTGTTTTGTCATTTGTATATGTAATACGTGATATAATAATTGAAAAAGAGTTGAAATTACTTTTGTCACAGATTTCCGATCATTTGGTCAGAGTTTCAACGGCTCTGTAATCAGGAATTATTGTTCCATGTATGGAAAAGTCTGCATCACCACCGAACAATTGAATAATATTAACGGAACCGGAATCATGGCATTGCTAGCCACTTGCTTGGTGTTCTTCGTTTTTTGCCCATATTTTGCAATTCATAACAGTGAGTACTGAAAGCATAAGCAGAGAGGTTCTTTATTCCCAATAACAAACTATATAACAATAATAATATATTTTTCTATATTTTAAAGATTTTTGATTCCAGTTAATACAGTACTCAATCTTTAGGATATATGATGAAGTTTTCGCTATGAAGCTGAAGACGGAGTGGCGACCGTTTCGTGGACTATACCTCCTGTATCCATAGGAGGTATAGTCCATATTAGAAAAATAGCCAAACTTTAATATTCTAAAATTCAAAGAGATGTTAAATATGCTTTAAAAAGTTAATCGTTAAGAATATGCAATAGAATACAACATATCAGCATGTAACAGTATATAATATTTCAGTTTTACAAGGTCACATAGATATAGCGATAAAGCAAGTATTTTGGATAATATTCCACTTTTTAAGGATGTTGTTTATCATTGAACCCTGCCATCTGACACAGCTGGAGGTAATTAGTTTGTACTTGAAATATTTGCAATTTTTCATTAAGTAATCCTGCCGGTTCCAATATTCCGTCTACAGAAAGAAGTAAGCTTAATAAAGTTTGGTCGTCTATACCAAAGGTTTCTTGGTAACTAGTGTGGTATCACTATCTAGAGATAGAATGTTGGAGCCAACCATAAATCCATTTGCGATATAGTTGAGTCTTAAGAATTCGACAGCTACTTCGTTGCAAATATTCTGATCGTTGAATGCAATACGGCAAATTCAGTTTAGTATATACTGTATCACTATAAGACTGTTTAAGACACTGGAGAGGCTACCATGAAACAATTTACTCGAAATTTCGGAGTCAATGAAACTACATTAATTATTTGATCGTAAACAAAAACGAGATTTTTGATCAGAAACTTCGGAAAATATTTCATTGTAAACCAACACAATACTGAAGACCTTTATTGGCATCTCTTATCTAAATGTCCCTCTTAATATTCTAGATGGATCGGACTAACCTTATTGTGAGCAAGCTGTCCATGAAGATTATTGATCCCCAACTTTCTGAGGAGCTGGAGAAGTTTGTTCAATACCTCATCGGACATAAAGTGTCCTATAAGCCTTTAGGTGTATGCACTTTGAGTCGTGACCTTATAAGTACGGTAAGAAACATTGTTTTTCAGAGAAATTACGAGAGATATGAAGGAATTGTTTGTTATGGTCGATGAATTGACATTCTTCTATTACATTCCACGAAGCTCAGCATTCATTTGGAACTTATCCAAATGAGAAGGAATCTAAGTTAGGACATGATCACTAAAATTCATCTGAAACCTCATCTCGAGTCTTTGTTAAGCAATGAGTCTCAAGTATTTTTTACTATTCCAGGATTTTAATGAGTGTTCTTGGTCTTATTAATACTGGATTTCTTATGAAGGCTCGAATGGACGCTTACAGTGCTTGTTCTTCACCCTCCATAAGAAGAGCCCTCCAAATCTACAAAATGAAGACCTTATTCTTTCACATCTTCAAATACACTTCGAATAAGCAAACTTTAGTACGATGTAAACCGTGCCTAGAAATTTTATCTACGGCACTGACTACGGTGACAGTTATTTATGTATGTGTGAAAAAAAACACACGACTAAAAAATAGCCTCTCCCATAGATATTGCATTCCCATGACCATGTCTTCCTTGTGGGAGGTCAACTTGTAGAAAATTTGTAGCTATGTTAGAATTTCAATGCCCCATCGGTCATATGTTCTGCACAGTATGCCACCTTCTCATAGCTATTTGCACTCGCAAATCCTATGAGCTATGTCGATAACTAACTCTTTAGAGAGCCTTATTCCTAATTCCATCTCGTAAGTAACCATCGACCGTCATCGTCTCATCTTACTAAACATGAGCTTGTTAAGAGGCCGTGGGCTTCTAAATGTCCTAATATTATTATTTATATCGAGTTTTTTCTCAGGCTCAATAAGTTTTTACTATATACTTTGATCTACTTTATTTCAGATTACCATAAAAGTGACAACATACCTGACTATATTGATTCAGTTCCAGATTTTGGATAAGTCTATGAATTAAAGAAATATAATTTACGGTGTGATACTGCATCTGATTTTTTTCTGGGAGGAGGCATTATATACTGTTGATGATATGGAGAGGTAGCTCTCTAAATACAAGTTGGTTTTAAAGAAGTGATTAGTGAAGATTAGTTTAGTAATAAGTTTAATATATTAAGATTTATAAATGTGTGTGTTGCCTATGTATATGATAATCCAAGTAAATTCTATATCTATCTACATGTCGTATTTTAGTTACCAGTTCTTAATATATTTGGTTTTAATTGGTTTCAACCTAAAATATAATGTATGCAATTTTGTTATCGATTTTAGGATCGAATCTTGTCCCTTACAGTATTGTAGTCGTACGACAAGAATCTGTAACCGCACTAGCATGTGTAGGAAGCTTGAGGCACATGGTATACAGAGCAGTTTGATACGCTGGCTGGAGTCTTACCTGAGAAAGCTATAGTCAAAAGTTTTCCCGATTATATCTGAGGTTCCACAAGGATCTCATTGGGGCCCATTAATTATTGTTACTTTTATTAACGACTTTATTTAAAAAATAAAATCCTCTTAATTGCTGACGACCTTAAGATTTTCAATAGGATTAATCAAGCATGCGCCATACAGTAGGATTTATAGAATTAATCGACCTCATGTAAAAAAACAATGTTTCTTAACGTTAAAAATTTTTCGTCATCACATTTCAAAAAAGCAAAGTAATAAATAATCTCATCTTAGAACAACAAAGTTTCTGTGTGTCCGCTATCAAGGATCTCGATGTCATATTTGACAAACAGCTAGCAACAGTAGAAGGTTTCAATCATATCCACAGAGGCTGTATGAGTTTGATATGACGCCACTTCACCTCCGACGTGTGGAAATGGATCTAGTGACTACATAAAATTGTACACTCAGAAATTGACAGCACTGAAATCTTAGAACTGTTAAAATTAAATATAAAACGCAACCCTTGTGGACCATTATTTAATATTCGTCCTGCCCCTTTTGGAAATAAAATCTTACAGAATCAACCTCCGCTCAGATTATGTCGATTCTGTGAGGAGTGTAGTCTTCGTTTCCATTCTTCGTTTTACATATGCTACATTAAACAAGGGTGGTCTTATCGCTCATTAGCAATCACTTCCAGACAACTTTAGGAAGGACATGATACCCAAGTATACGATGGAATACAATTAAAATAATCGACCAATTAATAATAGGCAAGGCTTTAATAATATATGGTAAAGAAATTTACATATTTTTAGTCGATTTTACTTACTTTAGTTGGATTTTAATATCATTCGACTCCTTTTTATATGACTTTTAACATAAATAAATAAATATTTTTAATTTAAGTCTTCACATTGTGACACTTCAATGTCCCCTTTCAACATAAGTTGTGTTTTGTGACATAGAATTGGGGAAAGTTGGTAAACTTCCAGCACCAGGCATAGTCATGGGGCGCATCATAGCTTGAAAAGTACCAATCACCATTTGGGTATCAGTAGCCTGTCTTTTTCTTCTAGGCTGCTCAAGGTTACTTTTTTCTTCAATAATGGCCTGCACTTCTTCAAATATATCATGGATATTACCCATCAGCGCTTCCTCGTATTTTTCATTTCCACGATGCTTAATTTTATCCATGAAGTTTTTATTCGAAGCCGACATATTAAGGTCACGCTTTTTTAAAAAGATTCTATTGCCAATAGATTCCATATTTGAATTTTTAGGATCATCATTATTCATAAATAAATTGTCAACCGAGAGCAAAACTACTTCCAAGTTTGATTTGTCTCGGAAAGAAAATAAATTAGGAACCGTGGTATGTTGAATAACACCTCCATCGTTCTTATGCAATGTTAAGAATAAAATGCAAATCTTCAAAAACATGTTCGTTCGCTTTCAAAGACAATTCAGTACTGAATTCTTATAAAGATGCTTGCAGGATATGAAGTTATGAATATTAAAGAATAGATAAGGTATTTGTAGATATATATAATTTATCTAATATATGTATCCAGTTCAAAGTGATATACACTACAAAAAAAGGTAAGCATGACTTTAAAGCATCTGTTGAATTTCGTTATACATTTTTTTGCTACTTTTTGTTGAGCAAAGAGGATAGTCTGAATACTTCTGTTACGACTTCTGTCTTACAGAAGATTAAATTAAATAAGATTAGATTAAATTCTTATTTAATCTATAAATTTTATTGACTTTAGCGAAGCAATATTTCATATATAGCAATTAAAAAGAAAGTTTTGATACCCACTGTAAGTTAGCTCAAACTTATATTGCTTAAATTGATTTCTTACTACTACTATAATAAGATTATTACGCGAGCAAAATTTAACATGTCGCTCGCTGTATCCAGAAGAGCAGTCGCTCACGCAATGACGCAACAGATTACCGCGGTAGTGTTCGCCGGGCCCGCATCCGATCTCTACGCGATTTCTGTTTGCCTGGTACTCTTGTTATATTGTGTTATGAATTTTAATTTTTTTTAATTAACAATTATTCATAAAATCAATGTAATGTAATAATAATTAATTTTGTTAATTTCTTTTATATATTTTTGCTATTGAATTTTCGTGATCGTTATGGATTCTATGTGATTATCTGAACACATGGGTATGTATTTAGTAAATATTATGTTGGATTCTCGCACTATTTATTTTTTACGTTCTAATATCAATAATTAATAATAAAACTATTTTTCACAATCACACCTGTTATCAAGCCCAAATTAAACATCATCAAAGTATGTGCTACGGATACTAGGATAACAGAGAAATATAGATAGTGATCTATATATAATATCAGAAATATACTAAATAAACACACAAACATCCACGAGTCGCGTACAAATAATCGTACTTATCATACCGATGTCTGCTGTCTGGCATTCGAATCCGGGACCTATGGCTAAGTGAACAATGTACTGACCACTAGACCAGATGGTCGTCGAATACCACTATAGTAGCTCATATTTAAAAATAATCAATTTCTATTAATAAGGGATACCATGTTTTAACATTTTACCAACATAAACGGAAACAAGTCAGTGAAATTGCTTTAATCATGAGATATATAAATATATTATTAAATAAAATTAATTACTAAACTATTTTGTATATATAAGATATTACCTTATCTTTTTTTAACATAACCTCTAAATGATACTAATTTTGATTTAGATTATTATTTACACCTATTGGTGTGAGCGTGAGAAATATTGTTATTTAAATTATTTTAACTTGATAATAACATTAGTTCATCTAAATACATTATAAGCATTAATTTGATTAGGTTTGATTGAGCTGATTGTACTAAATGCAAGTGGTAAGTATTTGTTCGCATATTGAATTAAATTGTAAAAAGAATGGTATCTTTTAATTCTTAACAGAGCAGCATCTCGCCTGATGGTAAGTGAAGATAAGGCCGAACATGGATAGGAACTACACTTGGATACCTCAACCACAGAGGAACTGACTATCTTACGTCCAACTGCTGAAACACTAAAACGCAGATAACTTTGTTGTCATGGCGGCAGACCTAGGTATGATGATGGTAGCTATCTAGGCGGACATAAAAAAACCCTATCACCAATCAAACCGTGCAAAAAATTTCTGCCCCCACTGGGAATTGAACCCCGGACCTCCAGATCTGAAGTAAGCAATCTCAGTCACTACACCGCAGAGGTGGTAAATCTCTCTTTAAGCTGCAGCTATCACCTCAAGGTTTGTTAAATTTAGAATCTTACTTGACAGGATGAGAGCTCTGATTCTGTTTAATATATAAAGTGAAATCAATATTTTAAGCACCGTACCTTCAAAATTTATTATGTAAAATATTATACTTTAACAAAGTTAAATAAGCTTCCGTTATCCATTGTTAAGTTCATTATGAAAATAGATTGCGGGTATGCGATGTAAGCAATGTTCACATTGCTTACATGGTAAGCACCGGAAGTGGTCAGGGTTCATTTGAAATTTCTGTGGTAATAGATTTGTAACTCATTTCAAAACTCAGTCAGTTATATAGCTATTAAGTTTAAGCCTTTGGTCTCCGTTTTAACTGCAACCAATTTACGCTCCAATTCGCCTTTGGGTTAGAGTGGTAGGTTTTTGCCCCAAATACAAGTTATTCTTTTGAGTAGGAAGTAATCTGCTGAGCATTACTTCTTGTCAATCATCAATTCCTTAAATAAAACAAAAAAAAGTAAGTTGACCCACACAACACCGAATTGTGTATTTACTTAAAATCAGACATTGCATACTTTTCGGCAATTCGACGTCATGCTTCCCATCTACATGACGACCATTACTGCCGTTGACTTGTAGAAACTTTTAGTCAATTCTTATTCAAAAGAAAAATATAAATACCAACTATTTATATTTTTATTTTGTATAAGAATTGACTAAAAATACATAATTGTGGTTTATTATACTAGCTCGTATAATATGTAAATAAACATGTTTCAAATAAATATCAATTGATCAAACGGTTCGACTTTGATTGACCCCAATCAATAATTAATGTGTATTTTCAAGACGTAACGTTCGCTTTAAATACACGTCAGTTACAGTCCAACCACACATTGTTATTTACCTTTATATTATATTCAGAGTAAATAGGAATCTTAGATAAGTAAATCTTGCCTTCATTTAATAATTCATATGAAGGTCATATGAATCAATTAAGAGCCCAATTCAAATGAATTTTAAGGGTTTCAAAAGAAGGTGCATTATTATAAAGAATATTATTATTAAATTAAATATTATATTATTAACATTTTCTTTATATTAACATGTATAAAAACGAATTTTGAATTTTGTACAATGGTTCGAGTTCAATACACAATTGTCACTTGCTGGTTACTGGCTGGTCACTTGCAGGTGACACATCAATTGTGATGAGCACGGACCAAACAGACCACAGTTTAATATTAGATCATACGCATCTTAACCTCAACCGTTAAATTGACCGTATATACCGACATCTTCTATTCAAATTTTCTGTGATTTTACAGAGATAGGAATATTTTGGTTATTATCAGTTGTTATAGTGACATCTTCTATTCAAATTTTCTGTGATTTTATAGAGGAAGGAATATTTTGGTTATTATCAGTTGTTATACCGATATCTTCTATTAAAATTTTCTGTGATTTTATAGAGGAAGGAATATTTTGGTTATTATCAGTTGTTATACCGATATCTTCTATTCAAATTTTCTTTAATTTTATAGAGGAAGGAATATTTTGGTTATTATCAGTTGTTATACCGATATCTTCTATTCAAATTTTCTGTGATTTTACAGAGGAAGGAATATTTTGGTTATTATCAGTTGTTATAGTGATATCTTCTATTCAAACTTTCCCTGATTTTACAGAGGAAGCAGTACTTAATATTGTTGAAAAAACTTTATTCAAATTAAAGTCAGTTTCATCCCTCATTAAAGGTGTGTCGCTTGAAGAACGACCCTCCATATTATGGATAATATATTGACAAAACTTTAATTTGAAATGTTTACAGAAGGCGTAGGCCTGTCCAACAATGAAAAATGTACAGCCTTAAGGAGTGGTGATATTTATGGTAATGGTATTAATAGAGGACAATGAGGTTATTGCTATTAAAGACTGTATTAAATCAGGAACTCTATAAATCATAATAATATGCTAACTAATATATATTTAATAAAAGAAATCTAATATATAAAAAAAAGTTATTGAAACCATGATCAATAAAACTGATCATATGGAATTTAAAAAACTGTGATCATTCCATACGAGTATAGTATCTGCATTTTAGTCAATAATACAAACGATTATATCTTGTACATATACATGGAAATAATATGAATAAACCTGAAGTTACATGATTTAAAACTGATGAATGTTATTACATATTGACGGTGACAAATTTTAAAGAGTAGTTGGGTCACCATTGTACATGGCTATATTTTCAAACGAGTATAATTTGTTTTGATAATTTGAATTGGCCGTGTATTGTAAACCTAGCTTTTATTTACAACTAGTTTTACCTATTTTAAAAACTACATACACGATATAAACGTCTATTGATGAATTTTACAATGAACTGCATTTAATCTAAGAACTTTATTATGAACCTAAACGTTGTTATTCAACCTTTTTTAACATTAGCCAGTTAGTTTTTGTACACCGAAAATAGAATGCGTCATTAGTGTTTTGTTTTGTTGACTGTTGTAACTCTTGTTTTTTTATTAAATTTACTTTAAATTGCCTTTCAGAAAATAATAAAGTTATTTATTATTTCCTAACTTTCAAAATCTGTGCGTCACGCGTCCATTAAGCTGAAGTAGTAATTTCTATAATTTCCTTACCATGTTTACTGGTAAATTGATTTCTTGTTTGATATCATTCATATTTGGTTTCCATTAGTTTAGTATGAGACAAAATGGCAGTCGTTAACGTTTGGAGTTTGTCGCAATCATACGATGTTGATTTGGCGTCGAGATATAGAACCGTTTTAGGTGGTAAGTCACGATAAAGTTAGTTGTAATTAACATGTAACACCTAATTGCACCCAATGCACTGCCCTGAGGAACTCCTTGCATTTTCGAAGAGTTATTGTTTATAGATAATTAAATGTTATGACTTATATTTGTTTGCCACACTCCGTAATCAAAATTTTATTGACACAATTCGTTATAAATAGGTAAAGATTTTAAGTGTAAGTTAACAATATTCGGCATTTCTCAGTCCAAAAGAAAATGATTACTAAATTTACAATATAAATCATCGACGAGAAAGTTCCGTGTTTCATGATTAAAATTATTAATCTTGTTGATATGGATACTTGTGTTTTTGACCCCTAATACATCGCAGTAGTTAACAGTGTAAAATTAGGTGTCTAATTTCAGTAATTATCAATCAAAAATTGTAAGTTGACAGGATCTAAACTTTGATTATGGAATGCCTAAAAATCTTTAGTTAGCGGACATATGCAGTCACATAATAGGTTGGGGAAAAAGTTTCTTCGCATTTTATATGAAAATTTAAGACAATTTACATTTAATTACAGTACGTCGACTTTCTACCATCTTGTAAGTAGAGACATGGTCCCGTTGCTGTAGAAATTTTGGGACTTCTGATCAAAACAACGCAACAAGTAGTTTTGGCAGTCTTCTCTTGACGTTAACCTGACACTGCCTAAAGAATTCTGAAAAGACCGAATTGAATTGACCGATTTGAATTCTGAAACATTTAGACATCTGAAGGTTATTTAATATTTGTTAGCGTAAAAGTTTTAGTTTCCTGTTTCTGGAAACAACTTAGTACCAACTCCAAAAAATAATTTTAAAATGATAATTTCTTAAATTAAATTATTATTGATTTTTACAGTTTCGAGGTAGTTCTTTAGTATAGATTAAATTAATTATCACCATTTTGAGTGGTAAGTTTCTAAGGTAAAAGCTACCGTCAGTTACCTGTGTGTTTATCTTTAGTTTAAAATATTCGAAGAGCTGTAGAAAATAAATGAAACACGTAATACTTGTCTCTAAAATTTGAAGTTTTCCGATATCCCTGGGAGCCCATCATCAGATCCTGACCAGGTGACAATGGCACTACCTCAGGAGTATTTGCGGATCTTTTGAATAAAAAGAGAATTTTGAAAATCGGTTCACAATTATAGCATATCCAAAATGTTATTGAGACTAAATCTGCGCTGTATTTGCTTCAATTTTTACTAAGAGAATCGGCCCACTGGTCTGGTTGTTTTGCAGTGAAGTATTAATATAATTGTTTTAGGCTTACGATATGAAGTTGATTAAAGAAGATATAGTATCGTGTTTGCGTTGGTTATTTTACTATTATCATAATATTATTTTAATAACCTCCCACGAAGCTTCGGTTCTTGAATGGAGTGTGGCTCGATAACAATGTTGTATCTAGAAAATATTACGCATTTTATCGACTAATGATATTTTTGCTTATCTTGATATACTTGCTTGTACCTTATTACTATTTTTGATGGACCACAAAGTCATATTGATAGTCAAAATATCTTTATTTAAATAGACTTATTTACTAAGTTCTTTTAAATCGTCATAACAGGGAATATGTATGAGAATAATTTTTAAAAGTAATTAAAGTTATAGCACTAGTAATAGTGATAAGTTAAAGTGGTTATTAACCGGGTTTTTGTAAATTGTCCCAGTTATATAATTTCATTATGTATTTAAATAATTATTTTAAAATTATAACTAACATTAATATGCATATTCCTAATTAACCCTACCACCGCTTCGACGAATTAATAATTGTAAAATATTCAATATAACAATTTATTTACTACATATTTAAATTCTATGACTGGGACAATTTGTAAATACCCGGTTAATACCCACTTAAAGTTATCACTATTACCTTTAATTACATTTGTTTATTTTTCTCATACATATTCCCTGTTATGACGATTTAAAAGAACTTAGTAAATGAGTCTATTCAAATAATTAAATACATAGATATTTTGCTGAAAAAATTAACTAATTTAAGACGGAATTGTAAGAAGGATTAGATTTATGAATACGTAATAAAATAATATTTAATTAAATACATTTACAAACAGCTTTACAGTAGTATCAATGTAAGTGATTTGGCAGTTTTAATTTCTTTTATGCTATTCGTATACACAATGAGGTAATGGGGATAAACTGAATTACTTCTTCAGGAACCGATCCAATGTTTAATTTAGAACGACAACTATTATTGTCATTACTCCTATAAAGATAATTTTCCAAATCAATACAGTAATTTTCAATAACAACTTTGTTTATTTAGTAAATACTTCAGTAATGTGCAACGGAGTAACACTTTGGTTTAATTCGATTTTGATGATATTTGTAAACATGTCTAAATGACTTTGAGTCTAATAGTACCCAAATGATAAAATAATTTTAGGGATGCTTCGATTGTAACTAAAGAGTATTGAGAATCAGATTGTGCTCGATATTTGTCATTTACACGTTGTAAATATAATTTTAAAAGCATTATTTTTGTTTGCGTTTTCTTCACTCAAAGGAGTACTCCTTTTTGAAAATTAGTAGGTACTCCTTTGAGAGCAAAAAGACATTTGTTCCTTTTAGGCTTCTGGTTTTCTTCTGTAGAAGGTTCGAGATCATCTGTAAAATTGCAAGACCCTGGACTGCAGATGTTATTTATGCTTACTTTGCATTCTAGGCCAGGATATCTTACCATACCTATTTAGCCGTCTCTATAGTGTAATGCCTTAGAGCACGTACTTCAAATATGGTAGTTCCAGTGGCTCAATTGCCAGTGGTGACAGAAATTTTCTATTCGGTTTGGTTAGTGGTAGGGATTTTTCAAGTCCACCCTGACTAGCTATACTAGCTACCACTATATTAAGTATGTCCCGTCCGTCCATTAAGATAAACCTTTACGAAGAAACGAGAGTTTTCAATACAACAATAGGATTCCCGCCAGGGAGAGTACTATTTCCTTTGCTATAGTCACTTGTTGTAGAAGAACTCCTTATAAAAAGAACCACAGAACCAGACCATTAACCTTTTCATAAGCAAACTCATGCATAAGTCCTTAGAATAGTAGCTTACTCTTGGATTATATTCCAGGAGTGGACTTTCTAACCCTAGATTGACAAAACAAGTTTTGACTATGATACTGATCACTACGCTGCTCCATTATTTGATTGCTGGATGAAAACTTGTAGATTAACATGAATCATGGGCCTATATTAAAAATAAACTTTTTTCTAGGTGTGGAAGAGGCTGAAGTAAAGCGTAACGGGGCCTCGGTAGCTACCGCGCCTAGGAAGGTAGAACCAATCACGTATTGTATGGTTGGCGGTGCTCATGCATTTATACTCAGGGTAAGTAAGTATTTCATCTGTTAAGGGTTGGTGCGGCGCCTAAACAGATGAGATAATAGTTTTGCATTTTTATTGAACTTTTTAATGTAAAAATTAATTTCTTAGATGTTTTAAATCTTGCGATGTAAATGTCGATAATGATTAATTATAAAACCTAACAAATAAGTAATCTTTGTCCAATCTATGAAGCAAAAAGCATCTGGCAAGTCTTGGTATACTACTTCAGAGGGAAGGATGTTAAAAAATCAGTAAATTTGTAGAGACATTGGTATCCGAAAAAAAAATATAATTTTAGGAATCCGTCAGAGTGGAACTCATAATTCCTTGGCCTACCACACTATGAGTTCGAGTATTAAATCGAAGAATGGATTTGTTTATTTTGATTTTACAGATATCCAGTTTCTTTGGATTGGCACCTCTTCGATTCGAGTCTCGAGAGAATGGCTTTACTGTCTCCATTTCTGGGGCTATGTGCATTTACAGCTTCATCCTTGTCACTTTTTTGAGTGAGTATTCATTATTTTGATAATAGAGTACTGTAAAAACTATATCTATTCTCTCTTAGGTCTCTACGAGATTACTTGCAATCAATTAAATCACGGAAAGACGGAAGATATCCTGATTCCCCAGTTAGCCTGTCCGGTAGATACTTCTACAATCCAGCAGGCAGTGAGTGGCTGAATATTTTGTTGTTAAAGTGCTTCTGTCGTATGTTGAGGCAATGGAGTAGAAGATGTCATTCAAGAATTTATGCAATAACCGCCGATTGACCGAAATAATCTAATTTTATGTTATATGCTGGTCGAATGGAAGCAGTATTTCTTATAGTCCCTCTCATAGCAAAATAATTACAGAAATATACTCACCCAAGCCAGAGCAGTTTGAAGTGGTTAGAAGATTGTACAACAGCACTACATACAAAATCTCATCAATCACCTTAGAGTATCATCTATACCAATCAAGTTTTGGTAGTCCTTAAAAAGTTACAAGACAATTATGTTGATTTCAAATTAAACAATTTCATGATGGCCATTGCTGGATAAAGTCTCCCTGAGGATCTCCAAACCACTCGGTTCTTGAGCTGACCGCAGCCAGCGAATAAGCAATATGAATAGTCTTTATTGCACAGAAATAACTATAATAAAAACAATAAAAGCATATACCCAATAGGATTCCTTGCTGTTAATAAGGAATCTCTTCCTTGATATGCCTTAACAGTAGCATAAAAGCACGAAGTTTCCAATCAAAGGGCTCTTCATCGTCATCAACAGCGTACATCCCAATGCTAGGCACAAATCTTCACGGGAGTAACACATAAAGAATATGGCCTAAAACATCACCACGCTCACCCAGTGCGGGTTTGTGAGGTGATCTGAAGTACTCCTCAGAATAAATTTAAGATCATGTTTTATTCCAGTGATTTCAACAATAATCGGTCTAGTAGCAGAAATAAATGTTGGCGTGAAGCTCTCTGTGCGAATGTCGTCGAGAATGTCGCAGATAGTATCGGCTTGCGATGTTCTTGTCGTCGTGCTGTCGGCTAGCGTCGGAGTTTATGGTGCCCCTGCTAGGATGAGGAAGATGCTGAATTTTATGAACAGGGTGGCACTGGTAAGGAAATAATTAACTTTAAAAATTTACACACTCCCATAGTAAATATTATAAAATTTGCAAGACTGATAACCCAAATCTCATTATGAACAGTGACTCAATTGTAAGTTCTAAATCACTGCAGAATTTATCCATGTTAATAGAATATGATTTTATTCATACCAAACCAATGTCGACACTATTACTATTGTAATACAATTTAGATTTGAATGCATACGCTTTAGTAACGAATATTAAAACTATCACTAACTCAGCTGTCATCTCGTTTTAAATTAACGGCTTTATTTAATCTTTTCTGATATAAACTTTGATAAATTTCCTTAGAGTAATGTTGAGGTTATATGAATCAGTACGAACTCAACGTTTTCAGGTGGATAATAGCATCGGTGGCCACTATTCAGTTCTGACGGAGCGTAAACTCTGTGCTTCATTGCTGGCTATACTAATATTTTTCACGATTTTGATCGTCGATGACTTCTGCTTTTATGTTCTTCAGGCTCAGAAAATAGACCGACATTGTGAGTATATAAAGCGTAAATGGCATATAAAATTAAACATGATATCTTATGACTTCAAAAAAATAATAAAGACAATAATTTTAGTTTTTTTTATTATAGAGTAAATGACAATTTTTACTTATCATTTTTCAGGGGAGGTAATAATCAACTACATTGGGTTCTACTTCCTGTGGTGTGTGGTGATGATTTTGGAACTCCAATTTGCGTTCACAGCTCTGTCAGTGAATGCAAGATTTCGAGCTCTTAATGATACTTTGGCTCTCACTGCTAGAAACATTTCCATACCCTGTAAGTGTGTCAATTATTGTTACAATATAAGACAATAAATCCTTTAAAATTTTTTAGCCGAAATTGAAATTTTTTTTTACTGCAAGCAAGTAGTTTTGTCAATTTACCTGCCAACGGTTCCTGTTCCTATATCGGCCATTTTGATAGTCTTGCGCACGACCATTATTCATTAATTTTGGAGACAGTAGTAGTAAAAGTCTGGCTGTAACCTTTTCCTTCAATGTTACACCCATTAGACCAAAGTGAAATATTTAGTGAAATTCAAAAGAAATCTGTATTTCACTAAATTATTAAGCTGCACTATTATTTAAAGGTGCAATTGCTGAATTAAATATATTATAATTAAAAACTTTATTTAGAACAAATGAAATTTCATAGTATTCAAACTAAGGAGTTCTTTATTTTATTTTTTCAGTGGAGAAATCGCCGAAGTCATCTCCTTTAAACATTTTCGCGATTCGTGTAACTCCAGCTGATGGCCACCGCACGGATGATGTCAGCCTTCTTGTAGATACTTTGCCTAAAAAGCAAACATTCAATATCTTAGTCGGGAGAAATAGTAAGAATATAAATTAGTTGCTGTTATTCCATTGAAACATATTCATAGTAATTGGCACAGTACCCACAAACCAGGCACATTAATAATGACTTAAGTCTATTATGTAAGCTTCTCGTTGATTCTTCTTCATCTATTGAGTATTATTTTAAAAGGGAAATCAATCAGATAGTTAATGGATATAAGGCTGAGCAGTATAGTTCCACAGACCAGTCTCATCTTGCGAATAGATTTTAAACACTAATAGCAATTACATTTTGGGTAGCACAAATAGTATAATACTTGTAGGCACAATGGATCTAGTCATATCGAAGATATTTTGGACTGATAAATGTTCGCAGATGGCCTTTATACCGATTTTTAGCTCCTTAATAGAAGAAGACTTGGTGAGTCTGATTAGAGACGATTCACTTCTGTAAGAATACTAATTGACAGATATTTTCTCTAGAGGAGGTGTCCTGCTGCCTCTTGGAGTCTCTAGGGTGAAGGTCGAAGTAGGCGTGGATATAGTTCTATAATAGACGCAGTAGTTAGTATTGACGAGCAAAAGAATCATGAGTTAAAGTCGGTAAATTCGGGGAAAATTATCCAAAATTTATTCTTATGACACCCATGGGCAAATCAGGAATTAGGAACATTTATCTAAAATCCAATGTAACGTGCTTATGTTTTTACTTTATCAGTGAGCGGAGAACCTCGTCTGATTGCTTCACCATCTAACGCTATCTACGGCCTAGCATCCCTCCACGGAACACTCTGCGACATTGTACAGCGCATTGACGATAGCTACGGCGTACCCCTGGTGGTAATACTTATTTCCACGCTGCTACATCTTATAGTCACGCCTTACTTTCTTATCATGGAAATAAGTGAGTACTCAAACTTGAAGTAATAAGTAGTTTTTTGACAAGAGATTGGTACGATGATGTATCTAATTTCTACCTAAATTCCTTATATATTAACTATTATTAATAATTACTCGACACCATCTGATGATAAGCAATAGAGGACTCCATATGTGAAGCTAGTGAAGCATGCGACATACTGCCCTAGCCACCCTCACCTTGCCGGCCCAAAAAGTGCTTTTTCACGCCTCTTAAAGGAACTCATGTTGTATGAAGGAGGATTGATGGATTTTATCAAAATTAGTAACTATGTTAGAATTGATACGGTTATCAGATACTCCGCAGATGACAGACGAATGAGCAGTATTTACCATGCATGCAAAGTACTAGACCCCGTGCTCCTTCGAACTCTTCTTCGACGAAACTTATAATTTTTCTTTAATTAACTTGAAATAAGAACTAATTTATTTATCATTTTATTTTAGTGATATCATACACGCAAAGGGTACATTTCCTAGTGCTCCAGTTCCTTTGGTGCGCGACGCACATGCTGAGGATGTTCATCGTGGTGGAACCGTCGCATGATACTATCACGGAGGTAGATGATCAGTGTTTTGAAGGTGTTAAAGGGGTGCCTTTGAGCTCGTCTAAGTAATATTAAGAAACTAATTGAACAGTGGCGCACACTTCTCAATTTAAACAACTGAAAATACTTATAGTAACTGCCAAACTTTATTGGTGTGGAAACTGCAACACAATGTCTTATGATTATATTTTTGTGTATCACATCCGAATTTTCTTGATTTAAATACGTGAGGAGCCTCATTTCAGTTTAAACGTGATCTAGCACATCAGTAGAAGGTATAGGTACCTGTTGACAATGACTAAGCAGTCCAGCAGCACGACACGTGACGTCAAAGTCCTCCGAGGACATCTTTACTGTTCCATTCCGTTGCAGCTAATACTTTTTAACTAACATTTCAAGGTAAAACGTCTGAAAGAGGCACGAGGGGGACAATTATAATTTGCCCCTCTAATTCTTATGAACCAGTTCAAAAGTCTTTGCAGTCATTTGCAGAGTATCAAGAGCCTTATTTTAATATGAAGTACAAACGGTGAACGTAGAAGTTACATTTAAAGAAAAAATCTTTATTAAGACAAAGTTTAATAAAAATCTATTTATCATATACAAATCGAAATATTTACTTACAATCATTATATGATCATAATCAACACCCTTTATAGTCCCCCTGTTGGTAACATGCCTTACTTCATGGGATCAACATATGGGGAGTGGATGAAAGCAATTATCACAACAATTAACAATAGCTTAACGTTTACTTTTGTGTTAAGAGCGCCCTCTGTATTTAAAAACTATCAATAAAATGTCAAGCGATTTCACGAAGAGTTTTAAAGTAAGTATTTGGAGAGCAATTATTTTTATTGAACTGTTTGCCTTCGTTCAATCAGAGGTATAATCCGAAAAATGAAACACGTACATGATGTGTCGTATTGTGACAGTGTGTTTGAAATGTTGTCTGAAGTAAGAATTTTGAGATTAAATTGAGTTCTTGAATTTTCTAGAAAATATAGTAGCTTGGATTGTTAAGTATGGTTTTCAAATTATGTCAAAAAAATCTTTTATCTATATCACACTTTCAAATAATGAAATGAATATAGAAATATTATGCGAGTTTTCTTCCAATAAAAATTAAATTTAAAAGTTAAACTTTTACACGCACCTTGCGTTTCTAAATTTTATTTATCATCTTACTTATTTGTTTTTTTTATACATTATTTTAATAATACCCTCCATAGCTAACAATATGACAGTAGTGATCTTAAGAATTTTAAATTGAATGCTAGCACTTAGAGGAATCTGGCAAGTGCTGCGAATTCTTTGCCGAACGGTATTAAAAATAAAAAGAACTATTATATTTAATTTTATTCTTTTTTCTGTGATCTTATCACTATTTTGTAAAAGTTCCGAACTTGTATTATAGAAAATTAGTAAAACAATTAATTATTTAATATTAGAATTACGATTTTGATTATTTGATTAATAAGCGTAATTAGCTTAACAAAACGACGCATTCCTTTGGTACATATTGCCTTGAAATATTCTAACAAGCACATGCAATTAGGCTTAAGTTGTGCTTGGTAACATACCTATATAGTTCTAAGATAAATATTTAGTTTTTTAAAAAACTATGTATTCCTAATAAACAATGTCACCAAACAAAAGCCTAATGTTGTGGTCTATAAAGTTTAACGGTAGGCCTGAAACCCTTTCTTTTTACAGAGCAAGCGAACAGAAAGCCTGGTCTGCCGATTAATGTCGCTGGCGCCGCATCCGGGCGCGTTGGCATCTCGGTTGGAGCTGTTCTCAAGGCAACTGCTGTTACGATCCGCTTGCTATTCACCTATGGGAATGTGCATCCTAGATAGACCACTTGTAGCTTCAGTACGTATCACTCTTCTGATTTGAATCCTTTACACTTCTTTATTTTCTTTTTTAAAAGGCTTAGTAGGTAATGATAAGCAGTAGAAGAATAGATATGCGAAGATTGCACTGACTAATCACTTCCACTCTATTTTAAACCCTTTTTTTGAAAACGAGAACACATTTGTCCATTTAGAATTTTCCTTCAAACCAATCCCAACCTCCCACGTTTCTTTCTAAACGATTCCACTAAATTTATAAGAAGACTTCAAGTTTGATGCCAATAGCCAAATTCTTTATTACGTTCTTATTTTTTTACTGTATTTTTTTATTATTACAAATATATGGGAATTATCAGTTAATGTTTAGTTCAAGTAAATGTTTAGTGGAGAATTTTATTATGATTATAAATTGTAAAGTAATATTATTTACACTATTATCATAATCTTTTATCGCCACCCTCGTAAAAGGCATAGAAACGTATACAAATGTGTGCTTGATTTCATATTGAACGTAACATTACCTGCACTAAAGCAATTAATAATTATCATTTCCATTTCAGATTCTTGGAGCCGTCACAACTTACTTAGTGATAGTGATACAATTCCAGAGATACGATGTTTAAATAAAACGTGGACACATTCTGAATTCTAGTCATTTTATAAAATTAGCATTATGATATTTTTTTTAATGTTACATATTGATATGTTAATATTTATTGTAATAAACAAATCCATATTCATCAATTTGGCGGTATTGTAATTAATTTTCTACATAATTTGTCCCCAACTAAGTTACCTGAACTCTATAGCGATAGCAGTTACTCGTGTAGGAAATTAATGATGGACTTATCATCAACAAACGACTGAAGATCTTATCTTGACGTCTGGTTGCCGATGACGACCCCTTGTCCTTCCTGTGCGAAGTTCAAAAAAGGAACAAAGATAATCCAAACGTCTAAAAAGCCTGATATTATTATGTTGTTTATATTGGTGCTTTACAAGTATGATTATATAATCAACAACTTTGATTATAGTACCAGACCACCTAATATATAATCAAAGTTTTTGAGGTACGATAAAAATAATTGAATAATAACGTTTCATTTAATTGTTTTCATCCCGAAAAAAGTGAGCCTAATGACAGCAATATGCAGGATACTGAAAGAATAAAATCATCGGGGAATTACACAAGTTAGACAGTGACATGCCGATGACAGATCACACTTAGATTTGATTCCAACATATGATATGATAGGAAATAAGACGTTAAATTGATTAAAAAATACATTAACTTAACATATGGTCCTAATCTTACAAATAACTCAGAAACCTATTCTAGTATGTAGTCTAATCCTTGGACAGAATACTCGATTAGTGGCCGCAGAAAGAAGCGCCATTTTACTGACAAGCACGCTATTTTAAACTTGTAATCAAACTGAGGCGAAAAATACTTTGAAAATGAGCGGGTATAACGCGTAAGGCACATTCCGCATCCCGCACAAGAGTGACCTCAGTTGGACTGTAAAGTAAGCGCGTGCGAGGATAGGCAGATTTAACTGCACCCTTGGCATTGGTGTTATAGGATTACACCTTTAAGAAACTTCATTCAAACACACAGCTATTACATATTCTGCTAACCTAATATCTACGTTTTGTAATCGGAAAATATGTTAGCTTTTGATTAAAGTAACTTGCCGTGGCTTATTTTTTTTAATATCAAATATTTTTACTTATGTAATTTCTCAGGATTTTTCCCTCTATCATAAAAGAAAGACAAATGAAAATCCGATATCAAAGTTGGCGTTAACCTTCCTGGACTAGTTTATATGTATGCATATTGGCGAATTATGCGATTTCAGAATCAAAGATGAAGATAACGTTGATTTTTGTAGTAGGTGTTCTTCTGTAGTTCTTTTGTTGTTGGTTTTGGATACTATTGAAACTAGTATTCGAAAATCAAATCAAAAATATTCTATTGAAGACAACTAAAACCTGATAATTATTTTGAAACTATACTAGTTTAACTAACGAATGTAGTATTATAAACACAGCATCTGCGTGATCAACAAAAAATACATATAATTGAACACAGGTATGTATAATCATAATTACAAACAAATTTAATCGAACCCTGTAGTAGGAGCGAAATTAAAAAAAAATATGCATACTAATTTTCTAAACAAAAAAGTGCGGTCCAAAGAGTCCGTACATAAATAAAAAAAAGAAACTAGTGTCATATGAAGTTTTCCCATAAGCAATAAAAGAAAGCTCTAAGCAGATGTTTAATTTCACATAAAGTTCATTGTACTATACTTTTAAAAGCTGAAACTATAAATTAACTGCAATGACGTTGATATCAATGTAATTTTTTATGCTTAAAATATATATACTTGAACTTAGCATATGAATTAGATCATTATTAATTCATTGAATTCCTATTTGAATAAGAACAATTGCTATCAATTAATTATTCCCAATTATATTATAAAAAAGCTGCTCGGTTTAACAGAAGTAATGGGTTCCGTTCATAATATACAATGATGTTTTAAGAAATAATTACAAATATTATTCAAATTTTTTGATTATACGAATACACACAATAGAAAACGCATAAGTTAAATTTTCGTAAGATTTCATTTGAGTTACTATAAAAGTGACACATTTTCATTTTGCTTGATTACATTAATTTAGATTAATTGGTGAGTGATGAACGAATTTAATCAGAATTACCTTTATATCTTTGAGTGGTCTAGCTTCTCAAGCTTCTGTTCCTGTGGAGCCAAATGTTTGTGTCCGTCCTTTGGCTAGAAAGTAGGAATATTCGTTTAAAAATCATGTCTGTTGGGTTTACTTAGTGCTTAAAACTATCTTTGTCTATGGACGAACAAATAATATTTGTATAATAAACCTTGCATAGTAACACGTTCTTTCGAACAGCATTTCAAATTCGAACTTAGAATCTTTCATTCTAATTACAAAGCTTATTCAATGCTAGTTAGTAAGGCCCCTAATATTTATAAAAAAAACTTCATTTATCATAATTTGGTAGATTGTTCTCGAAACTAAAACAAAATGTTGATTAGGTACGTCTGTCTATTATTCGTAGGTATGACTGAATTACAAAGATTTCACTCACAATACCTATAGGAAGGTTTTAAATTTTCCTACGGAACGATTGTCTAGGCGCTTAAATTGTAAACATGTCTGTATCTCATTAGTAATCTAATTGAATAGTCTATAAAAAGGTTATTTAATATTAATTTTCTCATTTTTAGGCTACACTTCGTGCCTAAAAGTCGGTAAACTATAACTGATTGGATTTATACATTTCTTCGCTTTAAATAAATAAAGTTCCCAGATGGCGCCTAAACCTCAGGAAAAAATTGGCTCTGAGCCGAAGATACCTGCTCAGGGAGGAGAGAGGGTGGTCATATCAGGGATTTCGGGTCTCTACCCGATGTCCAACAACGTTAAAGAATTTAACGAAATTCTCTACAACAAGGTATGTGAATCAGTAGTAGTCTTAAATCATATTCCATGGTATGATTCATAATAATATAACGATTTGAAACTCGAACAACCAAGTTTTAGTAGATCAACCAGTACCCAACCATTAATAAAGATATTGTTTTAAGCAATTCAAACTAAAGGACACAATTCATTACGCTACAATCTCCTTCTAGAATATCAAATAGTGCTTCACCATATCGTTCATAGGTTAATTTCGTAGTTGGATTCCTTAACTTAATCATACGCAACTCATATTTTGATTAAATAAAGTTGAATCTTATTATTTAATTTAATATCTATCATTAGCTTTGGTCTTTAAAATCATTACTGCGAAACTAAAGCGAAACGTCACAATGGTAATATGGCGTACGTCAAAATGAAAGCGATAGCGATGTGTATATAAATTTTGAATGTAAAAATGAATACATAGACGATTACTTTTACAATTTTTTAAACATCAATAATATTATCATCATTACACTTAAACAACTTATCAAGGTTAACTTTTTTATATACTTAGATAATTATGGATGCGAATTAATTAATTAAATGCACTGCTTCGAATATCTATTTATTCTGATAGTAAAATATTATTTCCACATTTTGACCTCAATTTAAGACCTAGATAAGAAATTTTTTTTAACCGCAATATGGGTAGTTACATCAACATTAACATCATCGCAGGTGAATCCGATCACATCCGAGAACAAGAGATGGAAGTCCAATCACCCTGAAGTATCGAAGTTCACTGGAACAGCCCCGGGTCTGGACCGCTTCGATGCTCAATTTTTCAAGGTGCACTTCAGACTCGGCACTAGTATGGATGCGATGTCCAAGAAAATCTTGGAGCAGACCTATCAAGCTATTTACGACGCTGGTGAGTATGCTTGTTTTAAAAGATTCATGCAGGTTAGAGGCTAGACAGAAAAGTAATTATCGTAATTATTTCTTCTTAGGGCGCAGTCCTGAGGATCTGAACGGGAAGAAGGTAGCAGTGTTTATAGGGGCATGCTTCTCTGAGGCCGAGAAGGCTAGTTTTTATGTAGCCAGTGCTAGAACTGGTTTTGGTATCGTAGGGTAAGTAGGTAGTAATAAACCTCTGGTATAGTCCAAATTAAACTCAATAGTTGAGTAAATGTCTAATAATGTATAGACATATTTAACTGAAGATTCCCCAAAATTAATACATAATATTGTCACAAAACAATAATAATTACCTAATATAGTAAAAACAATAATTAATTAACACAGGTGTCATTGAATACTCCTTAATGAAGTTACAAAATTGTTTTTACCAAAAACTGTTCTTTTTGGCCGGTTATTTTGACTAGCTCTCTCGTATTTAATAAATTTTTATTATTTTACAATATATCTCACTAAGTAGTATCAAACATGTTTCAAGAACCACACATTTCATTCAATTTCAGATGCAGTAAATCCATGTTTGCTAATCGCATTTCATATTGGTTGAATGCGAAGGGTCCATCGATTTCCATTGATGAAGCCTGCTGCAGCTCTTCGGCGTCCCTCGCTCTCGCTTACCAGGCATTAGCGCGAGGTGATTGTGAAGCTGCTATCGTTGGAGGTGCTAATTTATACCTGCACCCACAGTCTTCTATACATACTGGAAGGTAAGAAGTTACACCACGCTAACACAATGCGTCTTCGTGGGTAAAAGTGGTTGCCATAACAACCAGAACCTACGGCTTAACGTAACGTAAGAAACTAGAGCACTCGAACAACCATGCCAACTCACTGAAGTAACAGAGCATAATCGAAATAAATGTTCTAATTTCAGGATCATAGCCAACTGTCCAGATGGCAAGACGAAATCTTTTGATGAAAACGCTGATGGCTGTGCTAAGTCTGAAGCTATTCAAGTCGTGTTCCTGGAGAGGGCTAAAAACGCACTAAGGTTAGACGTCAATTTGAAAACTGATATAAAAATTATTTCTAAATGAATTCTATAAAAATAAGAATTGAAATGATGATATTAGGAATACATGTAAACATTTTAACTCCGTTGCAATTACAGAATTTATGCGGAAGTATTAAAAGTAAAAAATGAATATATAACCCACGGTGGCAATGATGCTCAACCAAAATATGGCTTTTACCGAGATCCCGCTGTAATGACAAATTACTTAAAGAAGTTTTATGAAGAAGCTAATGTACCACCTGAAGCCGTAGAATACGTTGAGGCTAATGGATCAGGTAAGAAGCCATTAACTGAAGTTGTTGATAGCAACTGCTCTTCACCTTTACAAATTATTATCAATTTTAATAAAAATATAACCACATGCCAAAAATGGTAATCAAATTCAATTATAAATTCAATCCATTACTAAGAATTGAAAATGTTGAGAAACTTCAAGAAAGTTTTTACTACTTAACCACTAGAATTAAATTTGAATATTCTTCGACATATTTGCATAAGTTTATTATATGGAACGAAGTAAGTAACATTAAACTTGCCGTCAATTAAAATCTGGATAACTGATATTTGAGCATTGATCGCACCGTCTGAAAATAACTTCAGGAAATAGCACATAAGCGGCAATAATTTTCCATTATTTTTGTGACATTATTTAGTAAAATTTTCCTACACCAAAGAATTGTCGGACCTTGTCTAAGTTAAAATGTAATTTTGCTAAGATGGGCGTTTTCTTGATAGGTGCTTTGATATGCTCTAGTTATGAAAAGAAACCATATCCAAGTCTGAATACATATTGTACAGCTTAAAACACAAATTTAGAATTTTTCATACAATCGATGACATGTTGCTTTTATTTTTAGCTATTCCTGAAGCTGATAAATCTGAACTAGAAGCTATTAGTGAGGTGTTCTGTAAAGGCAGAACCAACCCGCTGTTAGTGGGTAGTGTGTTTTCTAACATTGGATATACTGAAGCATCTTCCGGGCTCTGTGGTGTCGTCAAGGTTCGTAAAAGTCGACTTGATGATTTTCTTATTTCATGTCGATCAAAATAACCATTGATTTTATGAGAAATAATTAACAGTGGCAGACAATTACAATGATAATGATAACTAATTCTACCTTTTGACTTTTAAAATTATTAAGTCAAAGAGTATTCCAGTCCATTCAATATTTAAATATGTTAATGTAAACAGACAATATGGAAACAAAAAAGGTTAAATGAGAAATGTTTTTGTAATGCTTCGTTCTTCTAGTGTTTCAAAGTCAAAATCAAAATCAGAGTTTAATTTTCAGTAGATTTTTAAAATTAAATAAGCTAAGCGACATGGAAGAAAATAATAATAAGAATCAAAAATATTAATCCTGTAGGATTAATATTTTTGATTAATCTGTTGAAAAATAACAAATTTGAATAAGGCTACTCAGAATTTCCTATTTGCTGGTTCAATAATTTTGTTATTGATACTGTTTTGTCGCACAGGTATTATTAGCATACCAAAGAGGCGAAATCGCTTCAAATTTGCACTGCACCAACCCACGTAAAGACATCCCAGCGTTGCAAGATGGCCGAATGCGTATCGTTACCGATCACGAACCATTCCGACGCAGCTATGTCGCTATCAATAACCACTCTATTACGGGTTGTACTGCGCATATTCTTTTACACGGTCATTACAAACCGAAGGTGAGTATAGTTAAAGATCTTACAACATTTATTCAGAAGAATTCAACATTACGACTTCTACAAACTACATAGACAACATTAAGAATTCAACAAACAAAGAATTCAACATTAATTCACAACAAACTATTCAAAAGAGCTGTTATATTTGATTTTATATGGAAACTTCATTGAAAGAAGACACGAACGAACGATATTTCTTTTAAGAACTGACACAATACGCTTGAACTTATGCACAAAAGTATATACGTAGTTATTTTGAGAAGCATTCGTTTCATTCAATTAATACATATGATGATTAAAAAATCTTAATTATGTAAATAAGTGTAATAAACTATCAGTCCAAAATATCAGGACTGATTCAATGTGTTCCCTCATGACTCGAGCGCCCTGGAGACTCTAAGAGACAGCGGGACACCTCCCCTGGAGATGATGCCTATCGATTAGAAATCCTCGAGAGGCGGATCGCCTCTTAAAGCTTGAGGACTCTCCAAGGTTCTAACCTCCTTAAAACCCCGGTAATGCTGTAAAAGCCATCTGCGGCATTAGTAACAAAAAAAAATACAATGTGAATTCAGGGGATATCCCCTGAATTGTCTTAATGATAAATAAATAAATGCACCGAAATGAAGTACTTGATGCTGTGATATGAATAACGACTCATCTAAATATCGTATAAGTTTTAAAAATATTAAGTATTATATCTACACCAAGTGGAAATACAGTAGACAGTGTGTCTATATTAAAACTTGTATACACACACAACGAAGAATAAATCGACAAAGTTCTATTCCAGGATCCAACCCGCTATCAATCTAGCATACCTCGTTTGGTAACTGTTTCGGCTAGGCAGGAATCTGCAGTAAAGAAGATTCTAGATGACTTAAAAACGAAACCAATAGACCCGGAGGAATTAGCGCTTCTACACAACATTCACTGCAAGAATATTTCAGGGCATCTCGGTCGAGGATTCACTGTTCTAGGTAAGACTGGGAATAAGTATTTTTATATTTGCCATCGTCTTTATTGAAAGCTATTGAAGAGAATAGCTGTAGATTTATTTTACTTACTTAAAAATAATATCAAACGTAACATAATAACTTTCACTAGTTCGTAACGATAATTTTACTTACGGGACAGTTCCCGTTTAATCTCAAGTCAGGTATAAAAGACTTCCTTGTACACGAAAGATATGAATAGTATGTCTCAAATATATTTGAGTATTTGAGACATACGCAATATTAATATTTGAGCTTAATTTTAATTGTAATTAGGCTCAAATTGTCCTTGCAACACTTGATCATATAACTTGTTAATTAAGAGTGCGTTTCTGTCTTTACGCTAATAGCCATGCGAAGTTTAAAGAAATTAATGATTGCTATTTTGTCTACTTTTTCTTTAAAGACACTAACGCTGAGAAGCAGACTGTGAGCCTTGTAGAAAAGTGTGAATACTTCGACAACGCTCGTCGTCCTCTGTGGTTCGTATACAGCGGTATGGGTTCACAATGGGCTGGTATGGGTATACAACTGATGCGGATACCGGTCTTTGCTGCTGCCATTGAAAAGTAAGAACTCTCCGTTATTTTATTATAATATTCAGACTACAAACTAAACAAGTTGTCCTTGACGAGTATTTTGCATTAAATTATAACCTTCTAGGTGCCAGCGAGTTCTTGAACCCAAAGGAATAGACTTGATCCACATCATCACATCTACTGACAAGACCATATTTGACAACATTCTTCATTCGTTTGTTGGAATTGCCGCTGTTCAAATTGGTCTTACAGACGTCTTGTATGAACTTGGAGTATATCCAGATAAAATCATTGGTACGTTGTTGGTAATACTAAATTAGTTTGATAAGCTATATGAAGAAGTAATGTCCTATTATTGTAATTATTTAGATGGCAAATTTTAACATTTCCCAATAAGTACTTCATTCGGCCTTAGTAGTTATAATTTGACACATAGGCAGTGTAATTTCATAGGCAGTGTAAATTCCTGTTTACAGCGAAATGAAACTTAATGATACGTAGTTGATTAAGTTAGTATACCAAAAATCAGATCCTTAACGTGTTTTCTAACCTTCATTACAGGTCACAGTGTGGGAGAACTTGGATGCGCCTACGCAGATAGCTGTTTTACGGCTGAAGAGATGATTCTCTCTGCCTACAGTCGTGGTTTGGTCTCTATCCAGACACCTTTCATCCGTGGTTCTATGGCTGCTGTAGGAATTGGCTACGATAAAGTAAGAACATTTAAAAATTACTAAGGTTTCCATATTTTACACAATATCAAAAATTAGCAATATACCAATAAATCATGGTTAATTATCGCTACTGCGATAATGAACCATGATTTATTTATGGAATTACAAATGTGTGTTTCTGACAACTAATTCAAGTTTAATCTCTGCATTAAGCTTCCGATAAATTGCTAAATTGTCATGACTAAGGGCATAAGTACTAAAATATTCTTCACTTATAGATAAAGGACATGATACCGCCTGAAATTGAAGTAGCCTGCCATAATTCGGCCGAGTCCAGCACGATATCTGGGCCTGCTGATGTCATGAAAGAGTTTGTGGCGACTCTTACTGCTAAAGGAATCTTCGCGAAGGAAGTTCCTTGCTCGAATATAGCATACCATTCCCGTTATATTGCAGAAGCTGGTGAGTCACTTTAAAACTTTTTATATAATAAGACTCCACGCCACCTGACAGTAAGCTGTAAGAAGAACTTAAATATGAAAATAGGCCCAATACTCCACTTTGTCGTCTCATAATGGCTGGCTTTTCAAACCTTTTTTAAACCTTGTAATGTGTATACCCCTTTTAATTGACTTCCAATAATATTCCTAATTGCAGTCAATTAAAAACCAATTGTGTTTATTATCTGGGTATCAAGGAATTAAAATTTCACCGTGAAAATTGCCATTTGGGGTTAATTGCATACTCTATACCAGTTGATAACAGAATGGATTAGCTAATACAAGATATAATATATCTTGTACGGGCTACTCCATACTGTCATCAACTTCTTCGTATGTTTAAGAGAACGTCAATTAAGACATATGAACAATTATCATAGTTGTGGTTGAGAACAGAAAAATTATGTAATGTCACCACTTAAAAACATTGCTAAAGAAACAAAAGAGTCCTAAGCATCAAGATTAAAAAAAAGTATTTTAGACTATTTATGATATGGAAATTAGAAATTCCTAAGAAAAATCATACTTTTCAATATACTATATATCTAAATCATAATGATCACAGGTCCAGGACTATTGAAGTATTTGTCAGATGTTATCAAGAATCCCAGGCCAAGAAGCGAACGTTGGGTCTCAACATCAGTACCTCGAGACCGATGGGATGAGCCAATCGCCAAATACTCCTCAGCTGAATACCACACTAACAACCTCCTGGTGAGAATTTATATTAATATTTATTTAACATTGACAATTTTCAACAGCCTTTGCATGGAGCGTTTTTGCATAACAATGTGGAATTTGGAGAAATAACTGACACAGTAGTTGTAGAAGCAACTAGGACCGATACGTAAACACGCCTATAACTCTGTCATAGTAAAAATTTTAGATTAGAGCAAATGTTTTATAATCATTTCCGAAAGTAATTTCTCTCCAAATTATTCTCTATCTAATTGTTAAGTAATAGTCTGAAGCTAAGCCACCTTGTTATAGAATTCAGTGTTGTTCGAAGAAACATCACGTCTGATCCCGTCAAATGCCGTATTAGTTGAAATAGCACCTCATGGTCTTCTGCAAGCCATTCTCAAGCGGTCCTTACCAGCCTCCTGTAAGCACATCCCGCTGACCCGCCGAGGACATCCTGATAACACACTGATGGTCCTGGAGGGCATTGGCAAGTACGTATGCTGTAAAGTAAAAAAAATATAGACCACATTTCCACTTCTTATACTTGCTGTTTATAGGAAATTGCTCAAATTAATTAATATCATGAATCACTAAAACCTAAAGTAGAAAGGCCACGAATCAACGTCATTTTACAACTGCTCTAATTACTTGAATATTAAGTCTTTGTTTACCTTGGAGCACAATATGCTAAAAGTATTATTACATAAAATGCAGTGGCTTTCTATCTCAATTGAGAACATGTTTAACTAAATATCAATATCAATTAGTCATTCTATTTAAGTTTATTATGTGCATATTTTCAGGCTTTTCATGGAAGGCTACAATCCAAAAGTTGATGCAATTTACCCAAAAGTCGAATTCCCAGTTTCAACAGGAACACCTATGTTGTCACATTTAGTTGAATGGGCTCACAACGAGAAATGGTAATAGGAACCGTTGAATAATATCTAAACTTATTACTTGCAGATCTACAAATACTGATCCTCCTCTTTATTTTAGGTTATTACCTCTTTATGTTGCTGCTCATAGAAAAACTGCTGCAGCCGCTAAGTACATAATATCTCTTCATGATCCTGAATATACTTATTTACGAGGAAACGTTGTTCGAGGTTAGTATAGAGCCATAATTGTTATTATTTTCATTTTACCTTTTGTCTCCAATTATGTTTGGTTGATGCCAACCTCACAAATTACAAACATCCTATAAGGTTTCATAATTAGCACCTCAGTTACGTCTCCAAATATAGAATAAACTACCATTTAAATTCTTGTTCAATATAAAAGGGACCCATGATTTATTTACCTTTCAAACAATAATATGTCCATGAGAGTATCCTAAACTTTGGCTGATTTATTAAAAACATTAATTTTCTGTATAAAGATTGTAAATTAGAAATAGGTGTTACTGTTACAAGTATATTGAGTTTTCGTGTCAATTACTAAAATTAATCTCTCTTTATTAGGGAAGATCGTTTACCCGTTTGCGGGTGCCTTGGTGGCTGTCTGGGATACGTTGTCAATGTTGTATAATAAACCAAAGAAACAAACATCTGTGATGTTCCAAGATGTACAATTCTTTGTACAGCCTCTGTTGAACGACAGGAGACAACTGAAAATTAGCGTGGGATTGCATAGAGGAAACAATCGTTTTGAGGTAATTTATACTTACATATTGACATAAATTAACGTAAGTGTCAGTTAAGTTTTTTCCTCTTGTCTGAATGGCAGTTTAATAAATTACTTTGTAAATTAAGGTCATGGATGGCGATTCAAAAGTGGCTACTGGTTTTGCTAAACTATTAGAAGAGGAAATTTCTATCCGTGATATTGAATCGAAAAAGGATATCAATCTTAATTCAAAAGATATATACCAAATGTTATTTGAAAGAGAATATTCTTACAGGTAAGGATCGAAGTAATTTTATAATTTCACTTTTTTTTTGTTTATTTGATAGTAATTTTATATGCTCTTTATTTAGAGGTGATTTCCGCGGTATTCTTGGGGCAGACGTTTCTCTAACTGAAGCGCTCTTGCAATGGAAGAATAACTACGTTACTCTTCTTGATAGTATGGTTCAATTAAACGTTTTAAGTCAGAAACATGACGCTGTCTCTCAACCAATAAAAATCAGAAAACTCTGTATCGATACTGAACAGCATTTGAAGGCACAACTTTCTGATGTTAACGGCGAGTTTGCTATGAGAGCTAATGTAGATCAGATGTACGAAGAGACGAGGTAAATATAATTTATCGGAATGGTTTCTTATAAAACACAATAAGTTCATTATTACTTAGTGCAAAAAACGATGGTGCATCTTCGTTTAAATTCCAGGTGTGGAGGCATAGTCATGGAAAGCATAAGCTTTGATGATCTGCCTTCTTCAAACACTGAAAAAATTGAGTTGAAAACCTTGAAGTTTATTCCTCGTTTCAACTCTTCTACTCTTGATGTAAGTAATAAATTAACTGATTTATTATTTACTCCAATTTTATTAATTTTCAGTAATTTAACAACTATTGTCATTGAAAACTATAAATATAATATATATTTCAACAGATGAAAACCTCCTTAGCTGTTTTCTTACAAATGGTAGCAGAGAATATGAACAAGGAGACACTTAATGTAGTTGAGATACTTAATAGCAATGAGACAAATACAGTATTCAGTGGATTGAAAGATATCGATTATATTCTTGGTTATAAAGTTAACTTCAAGCAAATACATAGAGCTATTCCCCCATATCAAGAAGTGCTATGTAATACTGATTTGGTTCTTGTCCAAAACCTTTCAATGGAAGATGATGTAAGTACATAACGATTGCAATGATTTTAAAGGATCGGAAAGACTGTTTTTGTCATCGTTATCAGACTTACATAAATACAGTTTTAAATCATCTTTTTACTTTCAGCTATGCCAACTTCTGCACAGTCTTCTACGAAATAATGTTTACATTCTTAGTGCGGAGCAAACTTCAGTCGAAGCTGTTCGCGTTCGACCCGCTACTCTTTATAAAGTTATAGCCGCACAGAATTCTGGAGATGTCTGGCTTCATCTATGTAAATGGAGGCCTACAGTTTTATCTGCATCAGCCATGGCTATTACTGTTCGCACACATAAGGATCTTACACTGCTAACTTCAACTAGAAACTGCTTACCGCCAAATCATAAACTTATAGTACTAACTTCATTCCCTCCAGTAGACGGGGTTAAAGATTTGATACAAATCTGGAGGAAAGATTCAGAGCAAAATGATATTTATTTAGTAATGGTTAATCATGATTTGAAGATAGAAGAAAGCTTAGTTGAGGTGCCCGAGCTGGATTTGGCAATTAATGTCCTCAACAAGGTAAATACAATGGGCCGAAGACACGAAAGCTTAAGGCTCTTCAAATAATTTTAGTATCATCAATTTAAAATAATATATCGGTAAATCTAACACTTCAATATATGAATAGTTCTTGAAATTTTATAGAGGATTGAGCGTTCAACCATAAATGTTTATTATATACATATAGGCATGTTAATAATCTTCCAGTCCAATTCAAAAAAGGTTGCAATTTCCGACTGATTTCAAACCTCCGATCCGGACTCCGGCTCCGAAAATTTTGATCCAGAAGTCGGTTGCATACTAATAATGTTATTGTTTTGTTTTCTAGGGGATTTGGGGTGGTGAATATTTTATGCCATTAGCCGTAAAATCACCAGCAGTACCTTATGTCACACTTCAAAGCAAGCAAATTGGTCATTTGAATTCTTTAACTTGGGTAGAAGCTCCAGTGCCAACATCTTCTGGAATTCCAGTAACGGTTAGTGAAATAATATTAGTGTAATAACTCAAAAGTTACATAGAATTTAAGATAACCTTCCGGTAAATTCATTAAACAACAAATTTGATAATACAATTCAAAATTATATAGAAATGAAAAAATTGTAGGTTCATTATGCTGGTCTTAATACCGTTGACTCTAAAAGAGCAACAGGAGTGTATTCTACAAAGCAAGACATCAATTCTTATGGAATGGATTTCAGTGGTGTTACTGACAGGTATGAATATTAAAAAAGTAGTGGGTATAGTATTCAACCACTTAATTATAACTTTTCTTTCACTTAACTTTTTATGTTTCATAGTGGTGTGCAAGTTATGGGCTTAGTACGATCTGGTGCTGCCAGCAGTCGTGTCAATGTATCCCCTGAGCTGTTATGGCCTGTTCCAAAACATTGGACGATGGAGGACGCTGCCACAGTTCCGATGCCTTATGCCCACGCCTTTTACTGTCTCGTAAGTTGTGAAAACTATACCATTTAAATTTTACCATTTATATACCATTTAACCATAATTTAAAACATAATAATTGTTTGAATAATTGATTTATAGTTGAAAACCATTTTTACCAGTAGATTCCTGTTCCAAGATTTCTCGAGAATGGCAGGGATCTTTGAGTCCAATGTTTTTTTTTTCAGGGAATTAAAGTCCGTATGCTGGCTAATACCAGTATATTAGTGCACGGTGGTACTGGTGCTTTAGGCCAGGCTGCAATATCTATAGCCTTGGCTCATGGTCTGCAAGTATTCGCGACCGTCAGCGATGTTCGCAAGAAACACTTCTTGAGAAAACTCTTCCCTGAATTGAAAGGTATTTTTGTATTATAAAAATAATATTTGACTAGATAGTTATTATTTCTTCTTTAATCAAGGAATAGACTTGACGAAATGAAACGTTTCACTATGTCCATAATTCAGTTAACAATATAAGAAATATGCACAATAATACAAAACGAACACTTTTGATTGACGTTTAGTTCCTCTAATCCTACATTTTATTTACAGATGATCATATTGGAAACTCAAGAGATCCTAGCTTTGGTGATATGATAATGACTCTAACAAAGGGATTGGGCGTTACCTATGTTATCAATTGTGTCAAAGGAGAGCTGAAGAATGTATGTACCTGAAATAGAAAATGGACTGTTAATTTTAAAGGCTTATGTCAAATAATACTATTTCAGGTCTCCATGAAATGTACCAGTTCCAGCGGTGCAATCATAGACACAATTCAAATTCAAAGTGAAGAAGTTTATAACTTTGGTATGGATAATTTGAGCTACGAAAGATGTTACATACGCGCTGATTTATCAACGATATTTAATCAAAAAACTGACATGATTGTAAGTATATTGATGACCTATGAAATTACTTTGAATGGCATCTTGTCAGCAAGGTGCAAGATGTGTCTCTGCAAACTCTTTGATAGTTTCAAATCTTGGCTTAACAGTTTTACTATATCCTATCCAATATTTTTTAACTACACAAAACTTTACCATATTTTCTAAAGGCTCCTCAGTTTTTAAAAACTAATTTTTCTCGGTATAGAAACTGCAATGGTTGATCAGTGAAGGTATCTCACGTGGCTACGTGCGACCGTTGTCGCGTATCACGTATGACTCCAGTGAAGTTCCTCGAGCTTTCCGTCTACTGGAGACAAGTCAACACCGTGGTCGCGTGTTGCTTCGACTAGCAGATAGCTCCCTTTTGGTACAGCCTAGGTAAGATACAAATCTAAAAAACGTTGTATTAATAACAGACTGCTAAACGTAAAAAATTTAACTCTTAGTTTAAAACTTTCACTTATGAAAATGTTATATGTATTTCTCGAACATGATGCCAACTGATAGAATGGAAACTGATAGAAGAGAGTTGAGTAAACTGGTTGTAATATAGATGTGACTGATTATTCTATTGAATATTTCTCTATCACCAGGATCACATGCTCTCACAGTCTGAGTAGTATAGTGGTGTGCGATGATGACATACTAGGTCTGCAAGTAGCCGAAAGACTGGTGAAGCGTGGCACAAGAAAGTTGTTGTTGCATCTAACACGTATTCCTTCACATGTTCTCCGCAAAACACAGTAAGTTCATAATTACATTGATCTCAACAATATTGTCTTTCTCTTCATGAGTTTTTTCCAAGTCACTCTAAGTGCAAGAAGATAAAAGAACAATCGATTACTTAGAGACACATATTAGATTTTCACAAATTCTATTAATTTTATGAATTGTAAAAAAAATTGTCTGATGCGTTTATGGAATTTTTGAAACAAGGTTCTTTCATTTTAGATCTTGGGAACAATTCGGCGTTGAAGTCAAAATATCGAAGGATAACCTGAATAGTGCGAGAAATGTTGCTTCTCTTTTAAATGACGCCAATAAACTTGCACTAATAGAAGGAATCTACTTCATAACCACAGGACTCCTCTCCGATAATAAGCAAGAAGTGTTGAATGCCCTAGATGCTAGTTCAAGGAAATTATGTCCATCACTAAAGTAAGTGATATAAATATTTAACATTTTAATCTTTAACATCATCATCATAATCTTTATCATTTAGAATTCATTTTTTATTAGAATTTCAAACATACACCAAATCAATCCGTACTTATTTAAATACGATACTTGTCAATTATTATAAATTAGAGTACACTCCTAAGCTTGCTGTAATATACATGTCGTTAAATATTAAATTGATAAAGTTATTTGTTTTCCAAAATCATGATGGAGACATAATATTGCAAATTATATAAAAGCGAATAATTTTCAGATACTTCGCTGTTATGAGTACTGATAGAACCTTTGGAAATCAAATATGCTTTGCTAGAGCACAAAATAAGTTACCAGCAACAAAATTATGTCTTAATTCAGTCAAAACTGTAAGTATTGATAGTTAGCTTAATTAATAGATATTATTATAATATAAATAAACATACATATAACATAAACTAATCAATGACACAACAACAGATACACGAAGATGAAGTTTCTAATGCGATTGATGTGAAAACTGCTTGTGACGCTCTTGAGCACGCTTTACGTTCTCAACAGGCCATTGTTATGGCTCAAGTGGTGAAGAAACAAGCGTACTCTTTACTTGACCAGATAGCCGCTATTGCAGGTAGATCAACGCCACTCAACATTTTTGTCCGCATAATTGTCAATAATTGAAATTATTTTAAAAAAAATCTGATCTTTCGTAGATATAGAAATTCCAGAAAATATTGATGAAACCACCAGTTTACAAGACCTGGGCGTTGGCAACGAGAAAGTCTATTGTATCGCAGTGATGTTGCGTGATAAATATAACCAATCGTTGTCTGAAGAATCTATCCTAGGTCTCACAATGAAAGAGTGAGTACATCTGTTTTAAATTCTTTTTACGAAAGCAATACTGCACACCAATTATAATTTATTTAAATATTTACATTAGGTATTTAACAAAAGTATAGTAGGTACAACATAGATCTGTTACACGTCAGTTCGAAATAATTTTGTATTGCAGCATATTGGAGATCGAGCAGACGCTGTACGGTGCTGAATTGAAAGAGTCCAAAGGATTGCAACTTTTCTACACAAACTTTGACAGCGATGAGCTCTCATCTACTACTGAAATTATGGTTTTACCGACTATGGTCAACAGTTCCTTGATCGTAAGTGCCTACATAAAGTATTAGTAACTTGTAAATTATTGTTTACCAAATAATATTACTACTAAACCTGGCTTTAGTAGTAGAAATTTTATCATCTATACTACTTAGTTATATTAATGTATACACATTTAATATTTCATTGTTTTTTTCCTATCTATAATTTATATTATAAAAAAGCCCTCGGGTTGTAACAGAATATCAGTGGTTTGTTCACATCCCGATGTGAACAAAATCAGTCACTGAGTTGCGACCCTTTTGCACTTCTGCAGCGCACACCAAGGTCTTTGATATCATGTATCTTAAAATGTTTGTCTTTTAACCAATGCACTGACTGGATCTATTTTTGTGTGTGATGTAGAAATGAAAATAAAGAATATCTATCTATCTAACTATTTATTTATCTATCTATCTATCAATCTATCTATCTATCTATCTATTCTATCTATCTACTTATTTATTAATATTAAACCAAAATATTAAAGTAATGCCATCAAATATGGACGTTCATATAAAACGCACGTTCAAATATCAACAATTTTGACATTGTAAATTAAATAAATCAGAAAGACTACAAAGGATTCATAGATCAGTTCCTAGTCATGATAACTCAGTCGATTGAAACACTAGGTTTTTCAATCCACTGAGTTGGTGGTGGTTAGTTTGCTAAATGCCTGAATAAAAACACACACTGGTGTTTTTATTCAGGCATTTAGCAAACTAAAAATATTTTTTGTGTACAGTATGTTATTTTTGCAGAGAGAAGACGAGTTTGACATGAGCCAAACATACCTTTGCATACTTCCTGGATTAGAAGGACATTATGAAAGATTTAGGGAGCTATGTGAGCGTGTTAAAATACCTGCGTTAGTTTTGCAACCTGGGTTGGATATTCCAAACGAAAGCATAAAGCAAATGGCTGCCAGATTTGCTCAGGTAAAAGATAACGTCGAAATGTATTGAAAATTGGATTGGAAATATAATTTTGTTCGGGAACGGGAACAAAAATAGGCTTTTATGATTTTATTTTCCTGTATTGTATTATGTACAAAAATACTTGATCATAGAAATGCATTTCTCTGTGAGTGCCACTTCATAAAAATCTAATAACTATTGAGTTTACACATAAAGTACAACATTTCTTTTAAATAAAATAATTAGGTTTATTTATGAAACTTACTTCTTCTTACTAATTAAGAATTAATATAAATTAATTCTTAATAAATACGACGAATAAGTAGGTTTGAAGGCAGATTTAAAAAGGGTAACAGGCAAATTAAAAATAAATAAATCGGCTTAAGAGCTTTCTTGTTATGTGGAAAATTTCAAAAAGAATTTAAATAGATATCGATTAATAAAATCTGATTTCAGATCCTCCTGAAAAAGGTCTCCATAAAGAACAACTTCTATCTCCTTGGATACGAAAGCGGAATCCTTGTGGCCCTTGAAATAGCGGCAATTTTGGAAGAGCACGGTAAGTCCCAATTCGTAGGAAGCAGTTGATCTTTAGGCTTCAATTTTATTGAGAAAAATTAATAATAATAATAAACATAATACGAATAATTACGTCTAAAAAAATAAGAAATATTTTAGATCTATTAATAAATTACATTTGAGTACGTATTAAACTACAAAAGTTATTGACATGAATATTTATTTACAGGGCTCACGGGAACCGTTTATTGCATCGGTAGCGCACCGGAACAATTTAAATTAACATTGGAGAGTGAACTACAAGAATATAAGACTGATGAAGAATTACAGAATGGTGTTATCAGACACATGTACAAGCTTATTACTGGAGTCGACGTGACACTAGAACTGGATGAGAATAAAGAGCTTAGAGAAAGAATTGCGCCATGCGTTAGAGAGCTTCTAGGAAAAGTGGCGTTATCGGCTCAATACGCTTGGGCTCATCTGGAAGTGCCGTATTACCGTCTTAAGCAAGTTAGTCAGTACACGTGCCAACTGAAACCATTGCAGTCTAAACTAGTTTTGCTAAGATCCCATCACTCAAACCATCAAGTCAACGTTAATTTGCTGCAGAAATATTCCCAGAAACCTTTGGAGGTTCACGACTTGACCTTACCGTTTACTCATGCTTTGAAGGATCAGCGTTGCGCAGCGTATATCAACCAACACCTCGATCCGGAAATCTTGACAGAGTTTGATAAGAAAAATCTGTGCGAGACTTATTTGTTGAGTTCCGAATGCTTTATGACGCTAAATGACCTTAATGATACCAGCAATTGAGTTAATTTCCGAATAGGGTAATGGTAAAGGCATGGGTTTAAATAAATGCAAGAAAGATTCTCTTTGTGTTTTATTTTTGTCACCGTTCATAATAAATTTAAATCTATACATAGGCATCTGCTGCATAGGCCTGCTTACATGGGAAAACATATGAGGATTTTGGAGCCTACCACTATAACAACTTGGCTTAACGTGCTTTCTTACAACATAGGATCTGAAGACATCAAATTTTGAAAGTGTCTTTGTTTTCGTAATCCAAACTCGAGCGCTAGTCCACATTCCGTAGTGCACGAATTAAATTAAATTTAAGCTTAGTACTATTCTTTCAGTACAATACAACTAAAATAAGACAGATGCCCGGTGAAGTCATTTGACTTTTCTAAAATGGACTCAGCGTTTTTGCCTTATTTTAATGGGCATAATAAAGCGTGCCGATTAAAATATATCAAAAGTGCCGTTCCTTAGTCATTCTATCCCTTCTTAACGAATTGATTTAAAAGAGATACGAATAGCTTAAATTAATTTAGTCCATGTAAAACTTAAAGTACATTCCCAATATGACACTGAATGACTACAATTTATAATAATAGTCCACGGCACTAAATTAGCACAGTGTTTGGATTCTTCTAAAACTTCAAAGAATAGAAAATTTGTTCCTCGGAGATTAATGCAGAAAGAAGATTAAATGCTGCGTTGTACCAGCAAACTAAACTTTCAAATTGAGAAAACTTTTGCTCATTAATATTGCCATAGCTAAAATTAGATTACCTTTACTGCTACTTACTTTGTTACATATTACCCAAAAAATTCTCTATTATTTGAGATTTAAGGTATTTTTTATTAAAAACACAGCACATTACCCGATGCGGACTTATGGTAAGCATTAGGAGTTCATATGCGAAAATGGCTAATGCAACATGCGACACACTGCCCTACAGTTTATATTCGTCTCACTGCTGGGTACATACTTTACTTAATGGTAAAAACCCACAGGAGTTCCGGCCAAAACATCACCTTGTAGACCCAATGTAGGTTTGTAATAATAACTGCGGCTAGCGCCTTAACGTACAATGCAAAGCACACAGGAACTTTGAAATTTTGATGACCATCCGAAAACAACCATAGAGAAAGTTGAATACTTAAGAGTATGACAAATGTGTCTTTAAATGTTTTAAATGTTTTTTTTTCATTTCTCGGGATTATCAAAATTAGGACATACGTTAAAATGAGCTATCCGTCTACCTTAACATTTAACATTAGCTCAAAAGAACCCACGGAGTCGAAGATAACCGTAATATATGAGCGATTTTTAAAATTACTTCATAGTATGACGCCTTATTTATAACAATTGTGGTAAGTATTTGCAGTCTTTTGTCACAATTGTTCCAATAAAATTTAAGATTCCACAAAAGAGGCAATACTATGCATAGCTTGGTAGCGACCGATACTTAAGGTTAATGAACCTTTGAGAAGGTTTTTATTTCATGAAAAACTGATGAAAATAAGGTATTTATGTAACAGTTGGTGTAGATGGCATAAAAAGTTTAATAACGAAAGAAAAAGAATCACCAGATAAATTTTCCCCCGGTCTTTTTTCCAAGATACTGATTGATTCTGCGCTCTGCACATATTCTTGCATCTTATCATATAGCTGTGTTCCTTCAAACGTTGTGGTTGGCCATAGTTGGTTCTCGGTTTAGGTAAACGAAATTGTATAACCCATGTGTGTATTTTGGTTTAACAACGAACATGCTTACAATTCTACTTGTTTGAGTGTGACAGTATCGGATGCGGTAAAGGAAGGTAAATTAGATGTAGGACTGACTAACTGTGTACTTGTTTCCGCAAACTAGAATAAAATTTACCACAATTACAATTACCTGCGCAAGCGATTTGAATAGACTTGGTTTTACTGATACCCATGAATAGTTAATAATAAAAATAATGTCTGGCCTCCTCTATGGAGGGGTATTCTTCCATCCCTAGAGACTTCGAGGGATTGAGAACAGTTTAAATTGTTGTTTTTAATATCAATAATAAGTTTATTTCCTCTTAATTCCAAAGCCGCAGAGTACTAGTGCATGAGCTAGGTGAGAATTGAGTTTTTACGAATTTCATTCTGTTAGTTTGAGATGGAAAGGCGGCTGCAAGTCAAATATAAAATACATTAACGAGAGAGACCTTTACTACTAACTGTCACTATTGACACGGAGTAATAATAATATATGACGTATAAACACATGTTTCCAAAATATAAAATGTACTTATCAGACCTCACAGGGCTTGAAGTTAATTGTTAAGCCATTGCTATTATTTTTGTTGATTCTGTTCACTATGCTTGTACTTACTTTAATAATTGGTGATTGGGAATTATCTTCATACAGATATATTTCACTTCAACAACTAGATAACTCGAGTTTATTTAACTATTGTTGTGCTGTGGTTTTCTGTAAAACTAATTAAATTAAAATTGCCAGAGACTCCAAGGAGTACGCAAAAATATCCTTCTGTATTGTAAGTGACCACCAAATACAATGCTTATCTTCAGATTAAGCAGGAAAGACAGATTAATCTAGGTACAATGATTATAATTGTTAATTGTTCAAAGAGATTTAAAGTGGACTGTATTTTGTGGTATATGTGTTGAATATATGTATTGTGAAGTTGTACACAAAAAAATGTTGTTGCCAAATTCTACAAACTAACCTTTACTTTACAGTCAGTAAAGTAAAGGTTAGCTTTTATTGAATTTAGAACTCTCAGGAGCCTATATATTAAGTTATATCTCTAGCAATACATCGGTGAAAACTGATGCATTCAATCCCATGCGTACAGACAACTGTCTCTCCATGAAAAAAACTGATATAACTCTGTTACAATTTTATTATATGTAAAGATAATTAAACATAATATAACTTAGTTCTTCTTCGTGTATCCTGACAAACTTCAGAAGTAAACTTAGCAAAGGATTTCGTACCAAGTTCCAGAAATTACGGACCCTATTAGCGAAGCCTCCTTTACACAGTGCCTAAATTATTAATTAAATTACACCCGTAGTGTGCCACTGATGGATAGACAATCTACCATCGACCATCGACAATCTACCATCCAATCTACGATCATCTATATACATGGGGACCTAATAATCTGAGGAAGAATAGAGTTTAGGTAGAGACCTAAACTCTATTCTTCCTCAGATTACTAGATCACCATGTATATCGAGCCCTGCAAATAAAGTATTCGTGTTTGCATTCATCTTCGCATGTTAGTGCCGTCATAACACGAAGCTGCTTTGCAAATGTGAAGAGATTTAGCATTTAGTGATGTGCTTCCATTATCGATGTTTTTGATTGGATAAGCATTCCTATTAATATTTATATACATTGTATATATAATTTTGATATTTTGGTTAATGGAACTGCTCAAATGTTAAAGTCACTCAATTTTACTTTTGTCGATACAAATTCTGACTTTAATTATGCATAATATTTACAGACATAAGCTTATCAAAGTTAAAGCAATAATATTAAAGCTTACCATAAAATAACAGTTTTCAATGGAGACGATTATACAGCAAAACGTTCAACTGTCAAAATGTCCGTTTCAGAATTGAAACAGAAGCCCATAATTAACTTGTCTGAAAAATTTAATAGAAGCAAACCGAAACTGCATTGCAACCTATCTAAAATATATACCACTGATTTTAAAAATAGAATCTAGTGTCCTTATCACTTCAGTGATAACAATAAACAAATTAAACATACGATTATAAAGGTTTTTAAACATAATATAGAAGCTTTAATAGTGTAAGAGCAGACGTATTTTTACTATTATACACAAACGGAATATATTGTTAATCTGTGAAAAATATAAAACTTGGGAAAGAGGAAAATGCACGGTTCCTCTTGTTGTGGTTTTCCTCAGGCAAGGTGAAGGGCTAGGTCTTGTGTGTCACTTGTGTACTACTAAGAACCAACAGGCACTTGGTAAAAAGGTAAGTAGTGAAAGAAGCTCCCCCACCCTGTCACACAGTTTTCTGAGTACTGTGGATGAGGAAATGTGGCAGGGATTATTTTGATAGACCTTCATACCTAACAATCTGTAATTAAGTTTATAATCTATAGCAATCATAAATTATTCCGTTACGGGCACAGGGACAGTGGTCTTCTATATATTTTTAAGATTTTATTCAAAGTAGACCATGCGGGAGTAAGACATATTACTGTAAGCATCAGAATGGCGAGATTTTCACAATCGTGAAAGAAATTAATAATCTGACTCAAAAATATCGATATCGTAACTTCCTCTCACTATTTACATCACCATGCTAGAGATTTACGACTCATGACTGTATTTGTGTAGAATAAAATTGAAATATTTGGCATTATTACGGTAGGCAAAAGATTTAAAATAATTTCAAGATTATGTGAGTTAAAAATCAAGGTACGTATTGACATTGTTAGCGAGATAATAAGGGAAAATTCTATATTAAATATAATGAGTTTTAATGTACAAAATAAAAGTTGAAGTTTCTCACTTTTTTTTTCATTGATATACTAGCAGATTTAAGCCATAAACAAGATCAATCAATCTCTTTTTAATTTCAATGGACTTCAACTACAAAGTTCTTTAAAATCGTCATTATTCAAATATCTAAAACTAAAACTTCGACGAATACTTGCTTTAGCGAAGGGGCACAAGATACTCCTCGTCTTTTCAAATATTCTAAAGAATATGTCTTTAAAAGCTTTGAAAAAATAATTACATAAATTTTATTATTCATTATAATTTATCGTAACGACGAACAATCCAGATGTAATTAGTTTTCCTCGAGGCTCTCCAAAGTATAATGCGGCTTAGTAATTTATTGAATAATACTTTCGACGTTAGAAAGACTGGGTGGCGTATCGCGTAAGCCTATTGTCTTACATGCTGACAACAGTTTGAACTCCGCCACGTACCAATATGTTTTTTGGACATTTATTGGACTTTTACGGCGATGGAAAACATAGCGACGACACTTCACACACCTGTGAAGAAATTCTTAGGTAGTGTGAAGTCGACCAACTAAAGCCACTGGCCAAGCAGGGTGGGTGACTAAGGCCTAATCCCCATACATTTGTACCCAAAACTTCGAGGGACTTCCTCGAAGGGACGTATATGTGCTGTTCATGATTAATAATATTTCAAGTTTAATATAGTTAGTTAATAACATTTTATTATCTGTATTTTGTTATGATTTATTAAACAACATTTTATGATTTCATTCTCATTTACTGATCATTTCATCGTAATCATAATCATAACATTCTATTTTCGTATCATTTTATCATAATCGCTTACATTTTGCGCATTCCATTTTCAAAATTTTCTCGTAAGTCATTAAAAAATAGCAGGGCCTACCATTAGTCGCCAAAAACTCCATGTGGCAAAATACTACATTGGACTAGTATCCTGGAGTCATAAATAAAGATTAATACTACACAAATGAAGATATGGCTTAAAGGTCTTAGTTACCAGGCCAAATAATTGAAAAAAATATCTATAATTATTACAATCGTCAAATATTGGAGGTAAAATAGTCAGTCCCTCTCTGGTTGACGAATTTAAATGTAGCTCGCTTGAATTTAATTAAATGTATCTTCTGGTACATTATCAGTTACCATCAGGTGATATTACAGCTAAGATTTACCGCGGTACGAATAAATCTCACTACATTAGCATAATTACAAGTATTGATAATTCGACGGTAAATTGTGGAGTTTAATATAATGGGCAAATTCGTCGTTTCTGTGATTGTTATTTATACAACTCAAAATAAACCGAAGAGCGGTACCGAGCTGGCAGGTCATGCACTATTAAAACCAATTGTGTCTGATATCTGCGACAGATCCAAAACTGATATTAATTAAGGATACTTGAAATCTTAATTTACGCTATATTTATACTAATAAATATTATGTTAGAATTGAATAAAAGAGGCCAGGAAATGATTTCCTGATAATACTGCAAAATACAACGTAATTTACACCGCCTGATAGGGCAGCCCTAGCGACCTTCACCTTGCCGGTCCAAGTGGCTTTTAACGCTTCTTTACCAGGAACCCATGTGCCTGTAAGAGATTGCACGCACTGGCTGGGCGAGAAACAAAGGAGTGACGAAATCTTTTTGTGCGTAAAGTAACGTATACAGAGGAAATATAACGAAAAGAAAAAAATGTATTAAATCAATTATGATTCGACCAATACAATTTGATGGTATGGAATGTAAAGAGCAACGTATTATAATATTTAGACATGTTCGGTGACAAAATACTGTCGACGAATCATCGGGAATAATATTTTGAACCTGTAGAATATCTTACTAACTTGTGTATGATAGTAACTGTTTTAGCATAAACACTGATACGATGATGATATTTACGTGTTGTTTATTGTACTTTTGTCAGTTAAGGTTTATTGTGAAAGTCTTGTTTGATATTTTAATGGACCCGGTTATTATGCGAATTAGCACTATTATAAAAAAATCAGCTTACTTCATATTATAATTTCATATTCAAAACTTTTGATGTAAATACAAATATTTTCGTCCCCAAAATTCGACGTAACTTTATAAAAATGTCAGTAATGGTACCTTTTTTATCGGATTTGGCGAATACATTTACGCATCATCACTACAGTATAGCGCCAACTGTACGGATATACGGGACTAGCGGTAAAGGCGTTCTCTTACACTAAACAGCCTTTGACCGATACGACGTATGTCGGCAACGTCTCGGGCAACTGCGCTGTCCCTAAAAATTTTATTATAAAAGTCAAAATATTTTGTAATATATATACATACATACATTATATAATATAATGGAATCAAGAGGCAACCATTTATCAACATTATATACTCTTATACATAGTTCAAATTGCATAGTATATATCTATTAATACCGTGTTATTTTGAACCTTCTCGCCTTAACAGCGCCTTGTCGTCTTTAAACTACATAATATCTGTTGCATTCGATTTGTGAGTACTATCTTCATACTGTTTTAAATACTAAAATTCCCATTTTCTTAACAAAACAAGCGTAAAAAAGTGAAAGGCGCCTGAGGATATAAACCTCGCGTCCAGTCTCAGCCGTTCTCATTTATTTAAATTAGTTTACTTTAATTAATAAAGTTGGCGGTACAGTGTGTTTAGTTTATATTGAAGGAACCGTCGGTGAAGAAAACGGTATACAGATTTCGTTTCATTCTTCGTAGAACTGAAAATCTTAGTACAAATTTTATAAAAATATTGATAAATACTCGCTTGGTTGACAACGAGATGCCTACAAACTTTGAAATGCGGCATAGTACTACGTGTTTTGTTATATGATCACATCATGCATTCTTCTTACAAAAAATTGTTTTGGAAAGAGACAAAAAATATAATAATAGTAAAAATATTTCCTCATTTCATTCCACAAAGCATTACAATATATTTTTCTCAAACCTGCTTGGAAATATTAGCATTATTTTGACAACCTTCTTCGAGATAAATCGAAATAGCGGTATTGACCAAATACATGCGAGCAGCGGCCGCCGAAATGTGTGAAAATCTATAACTGTTCTGTTTTAGCCGCCAAATAAACTACGATGTATACTCATATCTACCGTGTAATTTAAAAAAGGAACGATCTTTTTTTTGGTAGTATGGCAACTAAAGAGATAATTAATTAAAGGTTTTATTTTAATTTTCGAACTGGTTGCAAATAGCAAGCTGCTTATTAAAAAACAAATGGAACATTGGCGCGTGAAATAAATTGTCAAATATTTATTGCTCGTCATTGATTTTGAAAAGTAATTGTTATTAATAATAAAAATTTCTGCTTAGGTACTACTTAGTTTAAATTTCCATTCATTATTTGAGACAAATACTATATAAATTAAAGCACTTAAAACACAGAAAATAAAAAAAATAAGAATAATAATATTATATTAAAACACCTAAATATAAAAGTGAACATTGTTCGTGCCTTTTTCACAAACTACTTTCATGGACTATTTACTGTATAAACAATAGGAGGAGAAGGCTGAGGTACTCCGCGTTACCTTTGCTTTTCTCTCTCGCTCTCTATAGCTCTATACCACCAAGGTATGTATGGTAAATATAGTTTTACAGGTTATTTAAAATATTTTTCTTAATAAAAATTCATTATACTTGATTTTTTTTTTTGAGATTATGAATTCTTCATAATAATAGTCTAAGAAATCTCTGTCATCATTTTTCAATGTTTCTTTCACGTATAAGTGGCATTAATGGATGTGTTCGTTTATAAAAGTTAATGAAATAATGATTCTTAACTAATTATATTGATTATCGACTAATGATTAACCTCAATAATCATGATTAACATAACTTTTAAAATCATGATTAATATGTTTAAAATAATAAAATTATAGAATTGATTAAAAAATTTATTGATTTATGGCAACACTGGGTACAACCTTGTCTAATTTAAAAACAAAGCAACGCAAATCAAATATTTTTGTACTGTAAAACATCACTTATTTCAAAGTTGACGAGGTAAGCGTTGCGTGTGTACAAATACCTATGTAGCATGACAGACAGCCGGGGTTACCACCCTGGCGAATTGTAGGTCCGGATCATGCATAATACAAGCAATGTGCATGTCTCGCGCGCCCGGTTCAATACGCCTGGCGTCGCTCTTCCTATTTATATTGTACTATGTAACAGACATGTAAGGTATATTTTTTCATACCTACAAGTAATCCTATAGTATCACTCGCTGAAGCTGTGATTTTAGCGCTCTGATTTTGCGTACGATAACAACCAAGTTCCACCATGATTAGTCACTAGATATGTCAATCATGATTTGTTATCTGGGCAGGACTTCTACAATTCAGAAACTCGTGAAGAGTTTGGGACAAAACCACTTCACTGGCCAAATGCGAGTTGTTGAAAGCGGTTGCCATTACAACTGGACAATTAACATGCTTTTTAAAACACGGAGTAGTTAGAAATATTGACCCATCCGGAATCAACCATAGTAAAAGTAGCTCTGTTTTTTAATCAAAGCCAGGGAACCAAACGACCAAGTTAGTAAACTCTTGATAGGTATACGTACTGGAAGAACCATAGCAGATGTCCATGTAATTAACTCCAGCTCAATTTCACGCACAGATATTTTTGACTTGTTTTTGTCGCACAGCCAACAAGACGCAGGGTAGACAACCTTACAGGCATATGTATTCCCTTCATTCAACAATATGGGCTTCTTTAGAAATGGCGCGACTGGACCTTGCCTTGCAAGGTGAAGGTCGCTAGGGCAGTATGTCGTATGCAGCACTAGCAATCTTCACATATCTACCCCTCCTACTAAACGTCAGTCGATGGCAAGATGGTGTGTTTTTATTTAAAAAAAATATACTTCTTGTATTCTATCCTAAAACCTTTGGTTTAGCAGATAGGGTTACTAACTTAGACAGGGTTAGTACATTATAAATGTTATAAAAATATATGATCACACTAAACTTTCCGTCATCGTCTACGATCTGCATAATGAGAATCTGTTGACCTTTTAAGAAAAGAAAACTCTCATTTGTAAATACAAAATAGTATTTTGTTTTTGCGGTCTATGAAATCTTCAAATACTCCTTTCAAAACTTGAAGCAATATCAAACTCCTGATGAAAGCTTAATGCTGGTTCAGTTCACTCCACTAAGTATGTATATATACACTACATACATACGGAGCCACTTTGTATTTGTTTGTGTGTTTGTGTTTGTGTCTTTGTGTTTGTTTGTTTTTTTCAGCCGTAGCAGCAATAAAAGGTCGATATCTCCAAAAATCTTGGAGTAATCCTTCTGCATGTAATGTGTCAAGCTTGTTTGTCGTTTCATCAAACGATTAAACGTAACGGAAAATCGATACAATTCTTGACCAGCGTTTGAACTCCCTTATCTCAGCAACACAGCATACTACAGGTGATCAGACTTTAGAAAAATCAGACTAAATATCTGATATCTTTAGTTTTTATATTGTTTCAAAAATAACAAAATTTTGAAACGCAAATCTACTATCACAAATTCTTTAAGGAACAAATTATGTATCCACGTGAGATTTCTAATCAACAACATCGATGGATGGTCCATACTTAGAAGCACCAGTTATCATCCTATCAAATTTCTTGCTGGTTCCTAATTTTCATACGCAACCCTCAAATTGTAATATCATCTTAATACGTAAAATATTTGGGGGGACCAGAACGAACTTTAGCAGAAGACTTTAAATAGATTATGGAACGCGAAGCTAGAATTTGGGTCATTCAATTATAAGTAAATTACACCATTAACCCTGCTCGGACGTAATAAGTTTCCTTTTTGATCGAAATCTATAAGTAAAGAATACTGCAAAAAACAAACTTGTTATTGCTTGTCAAATTTACAAAATTAGCTTACATTGTAAATAATAAAATTACAAAGAAAAGTCCTGTGGAAGAGAAAATCTTTGAGAATCACAATCATAAATATTCTAAGTAATTTAAAGAAAGAAATGAATTTTAGTTGAAGAGAAATATACTAGAGACAAGTATTATAGATCAACCAAAATTTTTATTAAGGAAGGAAGACGAAATCAAGTCGGGTGCTACCATCTCTACTTACAAAGTAGCGAAATAAAGAAAGATAAAATATTTATTCAATGCCAATAGATACAAAATAAGAAATATATAATGAACAAAATACAACAAAATATGGCACTGAATTTGGACCCCTTCAGCATAATATTGCAGCTATATCGCCAGTTGCAATGCTTATTTTCTGTCAAGCCAGTAATATCGAACAAGGAATCAAAAAAATGTCAACTGACACTTGGTTTCTCGTTTCGCTATGTTGTAAAAGTATCCACTATATTATGTCCTAGAACTGCTTAAGATATTCAACAATAATGATGATTATATCCGCCTAGATACAAACCACTATCTTAGCTAAGTCTGCCGCCATGATAATAATGTAAACAGCATTGTTGTATTCCGGCAGTAAGATAGGTTGGTTGAGGAATCCGGGTGTTTTTCCGGGTTGACTTCCGTTTGTGTGATCTTCAGCCCTATCTTCACTAACATCATGTGAGATGACGGCCAAGAGAGCTATCCCCTTAAGAATTTCAAAAAATATCAATACCCAGATATAATGGAACATTAACAATACGTAATAGCTTCTTGCATAGAACCACTCAATGAATTACAAAAATATCAGACGTGACCAAGACTCAACCAACTCTTTTATGCTCGAGAGAGTTATTACAAAACCTTTCATTACAGTCGTAAGTTAAATAATGAATAAAAAATAACCCAAAATAGAACTAACATGTGAAAAAAATAAAGTTCAATTTAGAACAGACAGTTCGGCCGCCATATTCTAGACTCAATTTCTAGGCCTCAGTTCAGTCAACAAAATCAGTCCTTTATAAATGTCAAAAGGATCAGTTCCTGTACAGAGGATTTTGGTACTTCACAAAGCAAATTAAGGTCTGTTACAGAATGAACCAGTTAATCTTCCTATAAAAGATAACAAAACGTTTCGATTCAAGGCGAAGAAGGTCAAAACTGCGGCGGAAATTAGGGGAATAAGCGTTTTATTGTCTGAGAACGAAGGACAAAATGCAGTTTGGAGTATGCACGACTGGGTGGAAGCAACCCTAAGGATTTTCATACAGAGGCTTTAGTCGCGATCGGTCGTTGGGCGCAGACGGACGCCCTATCGTTTTTCCCGTCGGGCTCACGCTGAAAACCAAATTTGAATTTAGAAGTGCTTGTTCTTTTTGCGGCTGGAGTCGCGGTATTTCGGTAAGTTGGAAAAATGTTGATCACGAGTGAACTTTGTCAGTTAATTTTGTATTAAAGCCGCTTATTAAAAAAGTTAGAATTTCGGGTAATGTTTAAGAAGCAATTTGAGCGTGTTTCAAATTGTTACCTACTAGGAGATGGTGGATAACGATTAATATTTAGAAAGCATTTGTTGCGGTGCTAATTATGTGACGTCGCTTGAGATCGCCTTTTGTTGATATGAGGCGTCTTGTGAATACTACGCAAAAGTTAATACCGTTTTTGCTTTAGTGTTATTGTCATTTTTGTTTAAACCAATTTTTCAAGTGAAATTTTTGCTCTTATTTTACATGAATTAGTAGCAGTATATATTTGGTAGACTTTATTTACGCTTTTTTTTGTATGGAATTTTTTATAGTGTTGTAAATCGAGGTTATCTTTAATTGGATTTTTGTTCGACAGATTTATTGTAACTTTATTTAAACATAAACTGTAGTCATCACTAATAAATAAAATAAATAAATTAAAAATTACTGAAACAAAATACACGTAATATTTATATATACGCGGTATTAAATAGGCTTTAAAATCTTATTAATTTTCTTAATAATCAGATCTCTATTTTTTATATCTGTAGCTACGCATTCAAATATAAAGGTAGTTTATATAAGTAGTATTTAAATAAGTACTAGATTCTTTGCATTTGCTTAAAATTGCAATTTAATAAAGAGTAAAATAAATTCATCTACAGTAAAGTTAATAACTGAATAATGGTACCGGGACAAAAATTACAAAAAGAATTTATTCGTTTGTTTGGCTTAGTATTCACTTGTTTTTCCTCATTTTTAAATGTGGAATCATCATCAATGAAACCAATTACGTAATTATGCTAATTACTCCGTTATGAATGAACGGAATCACATAACATATGTATTCCATATACTATATGGTATGGTGTGGTATACTAGTATATGGAATATACTTACTATGACTGTAAGTAATAATCCATATACTTAATATGACTGTAATTTGAATTAGCACTTAATTGGGTATCACCGGACTTCTCTTACAATAAAACTATTCAGTCACAATCAATACTGGATATTACTTATACACCATAGATTCTTGCTATTTTAGCTATCGAAATTCTATCTGCGAATGACAGTCTTCTTGTGTGAATGAAGTGTCTAATGGACTCTCCCGTTGGATGAATGCTCTGGAATTGTGCAAGTACAGAAAACCAAAGAAGCTGGTTTTATGTAACTTACTTTTTCTTTCTAATCTGTCTTTTGTTTTTTATTATAAAATCATTTTACAATGTAAACAACAATTAATTCATTATTTTAATTCTCTTAACTGTTTCCAAATATTAAAGATGTTGATAATGATGTTATTTTTAAGGCGTTTAAGAATTGAATTTCATGAAATAAAATAATATTCTAAATTTAAAGTAACAACAAGTGCAGATTTAAATCACGAATGTTCTGTGTTCGGGCCCTGTTATATTTTATTTGTAATAGATATATATATATCGGTATATAAAGAGGATAATTATAGCTTCTCAACATTTATACGGAAAAGGTAGAAAGCGGCACAATTTCCGTGTAAAATGCCGTAATGTCGGTTAATGCTGGAATAATTTAATAGACTCAAAAGTGATGTTTAATGAACACGACAGTAACTTTTACAACATCAGACAAGGAATACTGCTTTTATAGGGCTGTGTTCTCGTATCTTTTACAGTGGAATTGTTGGAGATAAAACAGTAAAAAAATTATCTTGCAAATGGTATGGTTATCCATAACACTACGTCACCCAGAAATTGCGACTGAAGTGGCTGCGTGCATACATTGTTGGAGTGTGTAAGTCCTTGAATGGTGGATGACCGCGTAACTGAAGACGTGGCTTTGGTAGCTTTACAGAGTGTTTCGACGATCTTTTAAAGCTCGCAGGACTGCACAGTACTGGTCTGTATAAAGATCCTTGGGCAAGGCCTGTATCCTGTAAGGGTGTGGCCGATATGATCATGGTTCTGCATTATTGTTAAATATGCTAGAGAACGAGTGAAACACTATGGCTGTTAACGCTCTGTCGTGTATTTAATTCAATTCAATTCAATTCATATGATATATATGTACGACATACGTAACAATTATGATAGATGATTGAATTGGCTTTTAGTAAAGATATTTACATAGCCTTAGTAAAAATAATATTGTCATTTTTTTTTCATATTTTATTTTAATTTTGAAACAGTGTCTGTTCGCGCATCAGTAGTTATTAAAGTATCTTACTAATTTAATGAATATTTCCAGTAATGAACAAAGAGACGTGGGGTCGTCTGGTGTTTTCCATTTTCATTTCCTGTCGCATTTACATAGTTATTTATTTATTTTCTCCACAAACGTAGGTACTGTAGAAGTTGATATCTTAACAGCGACTAAATATGTTAGCGAGAGACCGGCGTCACATATCTTGTCGCGATAGCTACGGTACTCACTCTCCCTAAGCAATCTATAGAGAGAAAGTCAAATCACGCGAGGCAGTACAATTCATATACATTCTACATTTACTTCATATTCTACAAATATCATATTTGTACTAGAACTTTAAATGTGGTGTCGAACGTCAGTGAATACGCCTCGCCTTATTTGAATTGGCACATTGTAATGGCGCAGCTCAAAAAAGAGGCTACTCTCAGAAAATCAATTTCAAATCGTGTTCTATCAACACTACAGCTGTCAAATACAATGAAAACGACAATGGCTCCCTGTTGGGAAGTATTGGAAACAGTTTTTTATATATAGTATTATATAAAAGTGCACTCAAACACGCGGACATGCAAGTACAAACATTCACATAACGTCCTATGCCTAAAAACATACTACACGCTCACGCTAACATAAACGCACACACACAGACACTAGGTTTTTGTTTACCTTTTTATGGTAACCTGCGGTGAACTCCTTAAATTTTAAATATAGAATGCTATTTTTATATTTAACGATCGTTACTTACATTTACAAGTAACAACTAGTCTTGGCCATTCGAAGTTGTGAAAAACTGTTAATCTGTGCAGATATTTTTACCAACTATAGGCATGAATATCAAACAAACATTCCTTTCCTTAAATGTTTCTAGAATCTCATATTATACCGTGTTGACAAATAAATATTATTATACTTTTTTAAATTGATCTGTAACCGCTTCGATTAATCTGTAAAACGCTTCGATTCGATTCAAGCTTAAGCTAGTGGTACGGACCATGACCATACCATCATAACCATAATATTACACCAATCCTTGGCCAGCGTCATTCAGTAGACTCATTGGCCTTGTCGCTCATCTAAGCCACAATGCTATTGACGAAGTGTATCTCTATTGACAATAATGGTGCTCAAAATATTTTTTAAATAAATTGTATCGAGCATCGATAAAAGGAATAGCTATACCAACATAATGTTGGCCGATGCCAGTACAGAACGGTAAAGGCATGTTACCGGTAACGGTAAGGTTACGGTATGAGGAAAGGTTGGAGTAATAAGGCACTATATGACGTCACTAAATTTTTATTTGTAACGTACAGTAAAACAAAACACAAAACTATATAAAACTGAATACTTGATGGAAACTAAATGAAAATCAGTGTCAAAAGCCACTTGTTGATATTTTTTTTATATAGCACAGCAAATGACGACACCACTGATGATAAGCAGTAGAGGAAACATCTATTAAAAGTTGATATAACATCACAGTGTTATAGGACTGTTACAAAACTCAAACCCCATTCAATTAATCGGAATTAATGTATCGTTTTATTAGATCCGGTGGTAATGAAGAGTATACTTATATACAAGGAAATAGGTATATGATATAATTACTAAGTGCGCCAAAATAACTAAGCTACCCATTTCACGTATAATATTGGGACCAGATAGCGAGTGTTGAGATAGGGACGACATGATAACACCCTAAGGGTTTGTTCACTTTGAACTCGCTTTTCGTCTTATTTAGCATTTAGTTTTATGAATTACTACATAATTTGTTTTACAAAAGGACTGTCTCATTTACAAATTCAAGCCTTGTTAGCCGCTTAGAGGTCTTTTTGAAGGAAATTATGTTTTAAATCCTTTAAAATTTCCTCGACATCATGCACAAAGTAATTTCGTGGCTGTGACAAAATTCTCATTTTCAATCTCACCGTCACGTGTATTCATATTGTTCCAATAACCTAAGCTTTTTGAAAACGTCCTGTATATTTTAAAAATCATATAGAATTTTATTCAATTACTTATACACGATTATTGATATGGTATTATATGATAAGGTTCAACAGTTATTTATGTTTATTTAAACCTACTTATATTATTTTTGTTTTAAATGAACACACACACCTTTTATTGACCGTTACTAGATAACGAAAATAACATCAAATACTAACGTCATCTATTAAAAGAATATACTTCGAGTTTCTTTAATAAATAATTACTATACTAATCTATTTACAAAGATTAAACTTATATGTTTCATGCACATAAATAAGTATATAGAATAGAACAAATATTTTTATTTATTTATCACACAAATATCCGGAGATGTGTACTAGTTCTGGTACACATCTCCGGATATTGGTGGTCCAATTAAGATTACATGTAAGTCGAACAGTATAATCTCTTGTATGAACTATTCAAAGCCATTTCGACCTTCACAATGCGTGTAATATCTAAGCCGTTCAACTCTAACATCATTAGTATTTCCTTGCATTTATCTCGGCGGCAAATCTTGAGAGCTATACTCGTTATTGCTATGTTTCATTCTTCAACGACGTTAAGTATAAATAGAAGTGATTAACTACAAAATGCATTAAATCGGAGTTAAGATAAAACTCGGCTCCGAGGACTAAATTATAATAAACTTATTCATGTTTCTGATCGTATCTTCTTTATTACGTGATCTAACATTTTCGGACCGATTTAGACTTAGTCTTTATCTATCATTATTCAATAAAAATATAGTTTTGTAATTAGGTGGTTTAAGTTAAACTAGGGGTAATGACCTGTAAAATACATTTAGTTGTAACTAATGTAAAATCTGGCTCGAAGGACCGACTTTTCTTATCTTAAAGAAAGTATATTTTATTTATTTTCCTAATTACTAACACTTTAGTCTATCAATATAAGTTAATAATCCCACCGTAATTTACTTTTGACCATTTCAAAACGTATACAAACCTGTATCTCAAGACTATCTTGAAAATGGCTGAGGCCTATATCTTAGAAGGTTACTGACGTGGGAACAGTACTACACAAAGATAATTCAAATTTAATTAATGTATCTTAATATTCATTATCGTTTGCACTAATTATCAAGCCCAACTATCGAGCTGCGTTCAAAGCTCTCTAAATAACTGATAATATTTTATGTAACATTTATTGTAAGCCATGAATGAGGTTTAAATAATTTGAAAAAGTAATAACGTGTATATATTTATCTGAAATATTTACCTACAGCTAAGCAGAAAAACTTATAGTTTTCTAGCTTCTAATGCTTTAAAGAGATTCATTCTGGTTTATATATATGACATCATGAGTATTATACTGCTAGGGGCATGCCTTCCATGTGGAACAAATGGGAGATAGAGGTTTATTACTCCACCACGCTAGTCCATTGACCTGTGGTGTATAGAAAAAGTTGCAGCAACTAGCAGGACCAAAGCCTTAGCATATGTATATTTCCAAACACGGTTGGTGACGGTGCTTATATTGTAAATTTGGATTGATCCATCCTGGAACACCAGTGGCGGAATATGGAAATATCCTGCTCCTAACTATTTCCAAGTACGCCTGACTTGAGGAGAAACCCGTTTATGGAACTTCCTTGCAATAGCTAAGCTGCAGGCGTGTGTGGGACTCTCCCAGTTCCACATAAAATTGGACCTGGGAATTCCCACTAAAACTCCCCGGTAACTCCATCGCCCTTCACGGGGGTGACTTGGGTTCTGTCGAAGTTCCTGGTCAAAACGGAACTGACAATAACCTGTACCCAACCCAATAACCTAGCAAAACCCTACCACCAAAACAACAATGTGGAGGGAAAATAGCCAGTTCCTCTGTGTGGAGAAATCCGGAAATAGTTCACTTTTACCATAGGCTTCTAAAATAAAAAAAAACCATATTAAAATATTTATGAAAACCTCAAAAGCTCTTTTAAATTTGCAACAGTGGTGACGCGAAAATTGCTTCAACTTTTTAAATGTTAATTAGTAACATCATGATACCTAATTCCTTAAAAACAAATAACTGTATACATATATATACCATAAATACTCATAATTAAATAATATGTATATATTTAATTATATTTGCAGGTGTGGACACAGCGCTACGATACTAACATAAAATATATTTAGGCGCACATTATCACGGACGTGACCATTAATTAGTGAACCCTGCTAAATATTAATATATATTATTATAACCAATTATAAATATAAGGTTAATTTTAATTTTAAACGTTTTTTTTGAGTTAGCAGAATTTTAAAACTTCTGATAACATGTCTGGATTTCAAGCTCTAAGTACTATTTGTAACCGTTCTTTTTTTAAACTTTATTCAAATAGACTCATTTACTAAGTTCTTTTAAATCGTCACAATAGGGGATATGTATGAGAAAAACAAATAATGTAATTAAAGGCAATAGTCATAACTTTCAGTGGGTATCAACCGGGCATTTACAAATTGTCCCAGTATTAAAATATGTACTAAATAAATTGTTAGTTTTAATAAATAACACTAGTATGCATATTCCCAATCAACCCTACTACCGCTTCGACGAATTAGTAGCTGCAGAGAAGAAGCGGCGCAAGAAACTCTCAGCCTCTAGTATTTATAATGACATTTACAAATCAATATGTCATTATGTATTAGTATTACAAGTTCGTCTATTAACTTCCAACAATTGAAAATAATAAATAATATTTCTCACATCACACCTAATATCTAGCCCAAATAAAGCATCATTAAGAACTTGTGTTATAAATACTAGATAACGCTAAACTATAGACAGTAATATGTATATAAATATCACACATTTACTAAATAAACATTTTTTTTAAATTATTTGTTTTTCTATTTTTACTGTAACCACACCACAAGACCTACACAACCTATAGGCATTGGGAGAGGAGAGAGCTAGCGTACTGAAATACCTGTAAACTACTTGCCTAGTTCAGACTCTAGTCTCTCACTATCTTATACACCTGTGTTACTGTTAAGATGTGGAGAGAGAAAAATAAACGTTGTTATTAACATAAAAACATTCATAACTCGTGAACAAATATACATATGCACAGTGGTCAGTTAATGGTAAGCCACTTGACCAGGCGGTCGTCAATTATTTGGGTCTGGTACGTTGGTAAATAACAGGCTAAAAAACTAAATTTAAAATGTTTAAACAGATTTCATCTATTTTTTAAATTATTAGTGACATTATTATTGCTGACTGTGGATTTAAAGTTTTTAGATAATTCTTAATCATATGAAAAAAAGGAGGGAAAAATCTTTCCGATTTCCTGATTTTCTAAGATAAAAACTCCTGATAGATGTTGAAGAAATGACATAAAATCTCATTTAACAAGTCCACATATATGTGTGAATATTGAATACAATATGTTAACTGTGACCATGAGATAAGGAAGCTCTGGGTTGAGAGGGGGACTTGTATCCTAAACTGTCATAACGTTTATTCTTGACTTTTAAAAACCATCAAACGGGAAAGCTTTTCTGCCGTTCTTTTTTAAAAAAAAATTTGTTAAACCTTAATAATAAGATAAAGAGCTCCTGCTACTTCTAAAATATGTAATATTGTATTAATTAATATGTAATATTTTTAACTTTAACAACGATTACATATTTCATTTATTTTATGTATACTTCTATATATAGGCCTAATAACTCAACACTTTTCAGTATTTTATTTATATTTTTTGATCTTGACTTTTATAAGAGTATGTTATCTACCTGGACTGAATAAATGTATTTTGAATTTGATTTTGACTTATGACAAAAAAAAATATTTAGGTTAATATTTTTTTTATTTTATGAAAATAGTTGATAATGTTTATGAGTCTGATAATAGATCTATTGGTTATAAATGAAACCATGTAATTACGTACATGTGAATATTCCAACCTCTCTATAACGACTAAAAAAATATAATATATAAAAATATAAAAAATACAAATTCAAAAATTATTACATAAAATTTTAGTGCTAATTAAGGATACTCTTGATGGTCACGAGCATAAAGTCGTCATTTAATTATATCAATATTTATATCCTGGTAATTGTGGATTCTATCAGTCTGTAGTGCACCGTTCGTCAGCCGCCGGAGGGCAATTTTCATTAAAACTGATTGTGCGGTCATTTGCTCATTTACGTTCATGTGACCTCTGTGTCTACACTTCTTCTGTGTGTGTAAAGGCCACTATTTACACCTAAACACAGCGAACTTAAACTACAACTCGCTGACTGTAAGGCAGCGAGCCTAAAAGCACGCCATAATACTAATTTTAATTCAGTGAAATCAAAAATTGCACTGTAAAAAAATTGGTACATTTATTTGGTTGAACATTGAATATTTTAGAGACAGTATGACAGTTCTTGCAATTACAATACTTTATTTGCAAGACTTCAGAATGAGATGAATTGATTTTTGATTTGAGATTTTTAAAACAGTGGTTATTCTCTTACCATCAGGCGAATAATCGGCTCGATTGGCATTCTTTCATAGTCGAAGTCAAAATTCATTTATGCAGACAAGGTACATTATATATCTGGGGCTACAATATATATCTGGGGCTAGAACCAGAGTCGCCTCCGTGAAGGGCAATAGAACCGGGGAGTTTTAGTGGGTATTCCCAGGTCCAATTTTATGTGGAACTGGGTGAGCCCTACACACGCCCGCCGCTTAGCCAGTGGCGGGTAGGTACATTAACGGATTCCTCCTCGAAAAAAGGTATATTATAGGATATAAAAGGACATCCATAGCCAAGTGCATACTTGTCTATGGAATAAATATATTTTTTTCTATAATTTTATCCACTTACTGAACAAAAGATCTATAAAACATTTATTGAAACGCTAGAAAATATTAAAGTTTAAAAATTTATTTAATTTGTTTTGCGATATCATTCTGTAATATAAGGTAACTAAGGTAACTTATTTTCTACTTGAGTAATTACACTGACGAACGCCGTAACGTTATTTTTTATTTGAAAATTTCCGTCGAGACTTACTATAAGATAATTTCTAAACTGAAAATAAACAGTTTTACATTAAATAATCTTATAGTAAGTCTCGACGTAATTTTTTTAATTTTCGTAAGTTAAATATTTATTTCTAAATTGAAAATAAACAGTTTTACATCAAATAATTATTTATATTACGGCTTGGCTACGACTGAATTGGAAAGTAAGGTGGAGATCGATATCCCGCTTCGGTTGTTGTTACAGGTATAAAAAAAGTTAAAAAGTAAATAGGTTAGCAAGTACAAAATACTAAAACTAATATAAAAACTTAAGAATAAAATTTCGTTACTACCACTTTGCATAAGTCTCTATAAAGAACTCTTTAGGATCTCTCTTCTATCTTCTCTTCTAGAACTCTGTAGGACCATCCAAAATGGACGCCGGACCTTTCCAAGAATTTTGCTTTTATAAAGACTGCATTAAAAAGTTTAACTATGTTGTTGCTGAATGATATATATAGTTAAGATCTTTTTGATATTTTTTGTCTTTACTTTTTAATATATTTTGATATGTGTATTGTTTTTTATATTGTCTGTCAATGTGTGGAAAATTTGGATAAAAGTCAAAAAGTGATGCTGGAGTTTTATTGTACTATTTAGGACATTATTCTCAGTCGTTCGTCTTCATAAAGGTCCTTCGAAAAGGTAATAAGTGGAAACCAGGTTAGTTTCGTTTTTGTCGTTTGTTCGTTTTAATTATTGTTTGAATAATGTCCGAATCTCAAAGTGTTCCAGTATTCACTACACCTCGTGAAATGAGCCCTGTTCCAGGCCATCGTTCTCCTGTATTAGGTCCTGGAATAGCAAGCTACCGGGCCCCAGGACGGTTTCCCTATGTATTAGGGCCTGGGCCCATCTCGTCTTCATTTTCCCATTTAGAGCAACCGATTCAATCAACGCTTGGCGCTCCTGTTTCAGGCGACATTGATTGCACAGAAAACAGATCATTACATCGATCAAATTCATCAAAAAGCTCAACCAAAGCTAAGCGCATGGCGGCTGAGGCTCGTCATGCTATGGAAATTTTAAAAATAGCGGAAGAAAGAGAACAATTAGCTCAAATTAAATTAGACGCACAAAATAAAATATTAGCAGCAGAATTGGCAGCTATTGAAAGCAGCTCAAAATCACAATCTAATTCTGTTTTATCGTGGGTTCACAGCGTACGAGAGAATAACGAATTACCTGCAGGCCGTCCTCCCGTACCTGAAGCCGTAGGGCCCATGGTTGTGGTTGGTTCTACAACCGAGCATGACCCAAAACACACAACAGCAGCAGCAACTCAATCTGACCCTGTTGGTTCGAGGATAAACCCCAAGGTTACCTTCGGTACTTCAATGCCCGGAATGGAAGGTTCACTTGCTAATAATAACATTAATTCATCAACATTTCCTTTAAATACGATCACTGTTCCGTCATCGTCTCATCACTGTGAAGGTTTTAGGGATTTGGCTGCGGCCATCGTTTCTCTCAGTCAAAAGCCAAAATCGTTGACCCTACCCCCTTTCAGTGGCAAGGCGATAGATTGGATCGCATTTAAACAAGCTTATGTTCAGACGTTTTCATCATTTTCACCATTAGAAAATTTAGCCCGTATACGTTCAGCCTTACGTGGAGAAGCACTTGTGGCTGTTTCCTCTCTGTCGCTAACTGCTCAACATCCAGATGACGTCATAGGAGCCCTGGAAGAACGTTTTGGGCGACCAGAACTCATCGTGCTGGAAGAATTAGCGGCAGTACGTGCCCTTCCTAGGCTACAAACAGATTTAAAAGATCTCAACGTTATATCCTGTAAAGTTCACAATTTAGTTTCGATATTAAAACATTTAGGTCAAGTAGAATATCTTTATTCACCAGAAATTTACAACAATATTTTATTAAAATTGACTCCATTATTGCGCGTACTGTGGACGCGCTATGCTGCAGAACACCCAGGTAATATATCCAAAATTGAATTACTATCTAATTTTCTTCGTAATGAATCCACAAATCATATTCGTTTCGGTTTATTATTACAACAAAATTTTCCATTTAATAAATGTCAAAATAGTAATCATAATAATTCAAATGACAGAAAGTGTCAGGTACTCGTTACTGAAGTAACTGACACATGTCGTTATTGCCATAGTCAAAATCATGGTATAAAGTTATGCGAAAGTTTTAAAGCCATTCCGGTTGATCAAAGAGTTTCATTTCTTCAAAAAAATAAAATTTGTTTTAAATGTTTAAGTTCAAAAACTCATTTATGGCGACATTGCTCAAAAAATAAAATATGTGGAGTGGATAATTGTAGGCGTCAACATCATCCACTGTTGCATGGTGCAAATATATTTCCTTCATCATCGTCATCACCAACGTTTAACGTAGCTACCGTTTCCATTGCCCCCGAACGTGTTTCCGTTGTGCAAGATATTAATAAAAAGCGTGTTCAGTCGGTTGACTTGGATTCTGCAAATCATCGTGTTGAGCAACCAACTGACAAGTCTTATAATTGTTCACTAGTGTCTTCCAAGTCGCGGAAAGTCCTCTTGAAGATCATTCCGGTAGTGGTCAGAGGACCGCGGGGTGAAATTGAAACGTTCGCTTTATTAGACGATGGGTCGACAGCGACTTTGATAGATTCCTGTATAGCGAATGAGATCGGTTTACATGGTCGTGATGGTTTCATTCGAATCCAAGGAGTTAGTGGAATGTCTTGTGAAGAAAAAGTCCAATATGTGTCATTCCAAATACGTGGCAAGTATAAAGATGAATTTTATTCTATAGAAAACGCTCGTGTTATCTGTAATCTTGCTTTGTCTAAACAAACCGTTGATTTAAAAGACGTCGAACATTCGTATTTACATGATATTTATAACGATCTTATTTACGACGATGCTAAACCAACGGTTTTAATCGGTGCTGAGCATTGGCCTCTCATACTTTCTCAGGCAGTAAAGTCAGGCACGCGTAACCAACCAGTGGCGTCTCTGACAACTCTAGTTTGGGTATTGCATGGAGTTTCCAACAGTAAGACTAGGCCGATTGAGTTCATTAACAATGTTAAAGTTGAGGAACGCTCCTTATATAATTCAGAACAGCTTATTACAGAACAGTTCCTTATTGAGCATCCTGAAAGCTCTCCTTTGATAAGCGCTTCTGAACAAACTTATGTTATCAACGACGAATATATAAAAGAGTTTAAATCGGATTTTTTAAAGATTCATGCAACAATTGACCAAAGTTCGTCGCCGCTGCCTTCATCAATTTCACTGGCAGCTGACCCGTCGCGTTTCAGCAGTTGGTTGCGGATGGTGCGTGTAACCGCTCGTGCACATCAGTTCATTAAAAATATTCGCAATCACCTAAATTCTAAAAATGGGTCTCATAACTATTTGGCTAATTCTTCTAAACGTCATCATCATTCATCTTCATTTCATCAGTCATTGCTCCCCCCCTTGGACAGCGAAGACATGTCAAAGGCAGAATTAGATGTTATCCGTCGCAGCCAAGCAGAATCCTTTCGCGAAGAACTGCAATCGCTCCGTTTATGCCAACCAGTTTTTCGTCAAAGTCGTATTTCCAGATTGTCACCTCATTTAGATACCGATGGCGTAATCCGGATAGCAGGAAGGATTTCGGCAACCAGCGATGTCCCCACTTCTCTTAAGGAGCCAATTATCCTAGATGGTCGACACCGTGCAGTCAAACTCTTGGTTATTCACTATCACAAAAAAGCTGCGCATGGATTGAATGAGATGGTAATCAACGAATTGAGACAAAGATTTTGGATCCTACGTCTTCGTAATCTTGTTCAGTCGGTCTCTCAAAAATGTTCTCAATGCGTGATTCTACGATCAAAACCCGTTACACCGCCGATGGGAGACTTACCACCAGAGCGCTTAGCCCATCATCGACGCCCGTTTACGTTTGTGGGCTTAGATTACATGTGTCCAGTCCAGGTTGCTGTGGGACGGAGAAGAGAGAAACGTTACATTATCCTCTTCACATGCTTGACAACGCGCGCTATCTATTTGGAAATAGTACATAGCCTTTCGACTGATGCCGCAATACGCTCGTTTGTTGGAGCGAACAACCAACTCATTAAGATTTACCAAGGGTGTTTTGGGAACGAGTGTGCCATCATATATCATGGAAATTTATTCCTCCTGGAGCTCCAAATATGGGAGGGGCATGGGAGCGACTTGTACGAACTGTAAAAGTAGCCTTGCGAGCGTTACTTAATGAAAGAGTACCTAAAGAAGAGGTTCTGCTGACAGTACTCTTAGAAGCAGAAGCTCTTATCAACAGTAGACCTTTGACAGACGTGCCTTGCGATCCTGAAGCTCCGGAGGCCCTTACACCATTTCATTTTCTAATCGGATCATCTTCACCTTACCATCCGATCACTGTCGGTAGTGATGACTTATTAAGTCGCAGCGATTGGAGGAAGTCCCAGTGCTTAGCGGACATGTTCTGGAACCGCTGGGTAAAGGAATACCTTCCTTTAATCGTCCCTAGGAGGTCGCCCAAAAATGCTCGTGCATTAAAGTTCAGTCTAGGTGACCTCGTGCTAATTTCGGACGGTACCCTTCCCAGAGGAACGTGGCCCCGGGGCCGAATTTCAGCTATTCATCCTGGAAGAGACGGTATCGTTCGCGTAGTTGAGGTCACTACACGTGGCGGCCCTTTGCTTCGTCCTGTGACCAAAGTGGTCAAGTTACCAGTTGACATCAATCACCGCCCTGTATTAAATGGCTCTGCCAGGGTGGTGGAGGATGTTGCTGAATGATATATATAGTTAAGATCTTTTTGATATTTTTTGTCTTTACTTTTTAATATATTTTGATATGTGTATTGTTTTTTATATTGTCTGTCAATGTGTGGAAAATTTGGATAAAAGTCAAAAAGTGATGCTGGAGTTTTATTGTACTATTTAGGACATTATTCTCAGTCGTTCGTCTTCATATGTAGAAGTTTACATAGTACTAATTGAGTATTCATGCTATCTATTCCCGGAATTTCGAATTTCTCGCAGCAGAAAAAATATATTCTCCTACTAATCTTGTCCAAGTTTTTTCTAATATTCCATTCAAAAACAGATCAAGTATCTAATAAATACATATAATTGAGTACTTACATTTATTGTCTTATTTATTGAGGTAATTTATTAATCGTACCTATTTTTCTACATATTACAGGAAAGGCAAGGGGAACTAGAGACCATACAGCCATGTCAGATTTTTATTTATTTATAGCTCCGGGATACGATTACGAGCTAAAGGAACTAAGATAATAAAATAAGAAAAAGTTATGGATACAAAAAATACAGCACAGTTTTACAAGATTAAAATTAGGTCCTTTTCCATTTAATTTGAATGAAATAAAAAACACTGGACATTGCAAAATACACATAAATGATACGAAAGGTAAAACACTACCATCTCTACCTAAAAAGTTCAATTATCTTAAGGGATATGTACAGAGTCCAAGCTTCTTTGTAAAGAAAATATTTTCTTCAGAGCCCCATTTTTGCATTAGGGTTGCCAGTTAAGTTTACATTTTCATGCTAAACATTTTAAAAAGTACATTAATTCTAAAGCTGTTTTCATTGAACAAAGTACCATAAGGTAGTGTCAAAATCGGACTGTTACGCTTGATGTGAGGTTCACTGTACAATGTTTTTCTTGGTAGACCTTGAAAAAATTTCTTCTTAGCCTCATTTTTTATTTTTTTTATTTTAATGAAACAAACAGTTTAATTTGATAACAAACCAGCTAATATTACACAGAAAAATAACAATATCAGATTAATGAAATACAAATACAAAAACAATAAAAGAATATTTGGAATGGCATATTATTCTAACATATTATTATAAATATTATTAAAATTAATTAATTTATAACGACGTTGTTATATAATGTTATTTTTGGTAGCCCTTAAACATTTTAGGTACCAGGCGGACATAAGTTGGAGAAAGGATGTAATAATATCGCGAACAGTCAATGTTCTTTCTGTACAATTGGACCTTTTTCGTCTCGTCAAGAAATAATTAAAGAAACTTGTAACTTGTTTTAACGTTATTCTTATATAACTTACAAAACAATATAGTATTACCCAATTTAAAAGAAAATGCAACTATTTGCTCTAAAAGGGCTGAAATAGATTTAAAAAAATTTGAAGATTTTTTCAATTTGCTACGAAGCAAAGTAACATTGCATATTTTGTGTTTCTTATCTTAAAACATCATCGTCTTCAGCCTTTTTACGACACACTGCTAGGCCAGTCTACTGACATGGGAGAAATATAAGGTGAAAGCCGTAACAACTGAACCCACTTGTTATGGTAACCGTTACGGTAACAGCTTAACGTGACTTCTGAGAGGAATCGAGATACCAAACCGCAATCGGTTTCAATACCCACCCAGGGACCGACCATTACGAGAGTAGGTAAATAAGTTGTATTCGTAATCAAACGTAATCAAACGCCAATATCTATTAAAATAAGTCATACAAAAAATGACAGCATCAATGCTTAGTATGTCAGTTAGTAGACATTAATACTAAATAACCAATTTTCAATTGTATATTTCTAAGCTTTTCTTTAAAATTTTCCAAGTTATCTTTATTTATAAAATACAGCTGAATGGAACGGAATAAAATGCAATGTAAATTATTTAAGTAAATAAGTCTTTGTGTTGAAACGAACATCAATTCATTTTTATATATAAGAATATGAAGGATATGTATTTAAACAACACCAACCTTAGTCTAGTTAGTGACTGCGTTAGCAAAATAACTTTATAGTTATGTTTGCCCTTCACAGCGTCTCTCGCAATTCTGATTCGAAATGTTATAGAATAGTTTAATTCCAAACTCAACAGATATGATCAAAGCGTTCTGGGTTCGCGCGGTCTAAATTCAAGCTTCTGTATTTACACTTGAGTTATCTGTGATTAGATTGATCTAGTTATCAGTAATAACAACATATGTTATATGTTAATGCTGATTGTTAGTCTTGCTAAAACTAAAAAACGGATTTTCTTTTGGTTTTGGCTTATAGTGAAAAACAGTAGGAAAATCTCTAAGAAAAGTTATGTAGGTTTAGTTATATTTTTTTTTATTTTATGTAATTTTTGCGTTTCTAAGCAAAGAGAATTTAATACGCGGCGGTGGCTGAATTTAAAAACTTTCAACTTTCATATTAGAACCTGTCTTGTCACAGCCTTCCAAAAGGAATACTTGCACTATGCGTGTCCTTTTTTGACTTATCAGGTGGTTCCATAAGTCAAAGTATAGCGAATATAGTGATGTCAGTTGCTCCTTTAGCTTGAATTCTAAACTTGAGATATTATTCTAGGTTTCAACTATCACCTAGATTATATTATATTAACTTTTGTTTTTGAGAGTTTTTGCGCGTAATGGTGGGGTCCATTGGGTGCTTTAAATTTTATTTCATATATTGTGTTGCAGTGTTGTTTTTGTCATGAATTGATGTAGTTTATGACTAAAAGAATCGTTAAATCGTTATATGGAATACGTGAGATTTTTCAGTGTTTCCGAATACTTTTAAACATTTTTCTTTCAGATATAAAAGTATTCTAATTCGTTTTAACTATATTTAATTAAACGTTGACGGACCAAGTAAAATAACATTTAAGTAAATATTTAAATACTTTATTATCAATCTTAAACATAATTTCCCGGCTTATTCTGCCACAATTTTGAAAGGTACATATTATGTGAATGAGAATTGGTATGACTCCATTTTAATTTAATATAAGATCTGACGAACCTTTTTTACAATAGGGTGAAGTAAGAAGCTTATTGAAACGTCCTGATAATAAAATTAATTTGGCTTCAATGAAAGTAATCACTATCTCGAAATAACTATAATGACAAAAAGCACCGTCACTCTCTTTTTTTGTATTCTGTTGTACAGAAAACAAAAAAGGACTATTTCGGACATTACTTCAAAAACGAATTAAAATTCAAAACCATAAAAAGTTTCAGACAATCAGACGAGGTACCAGACCGCCATAACTCTGAAGAGTTTATTTTTCGTGTAAACAAAACAGCGTTGAGCGCACAGCTTTTATGCTGCCCTGGTCCTTTTTATTCATTGCGGAAAATTACGAAAAAGATTAAAAACGCCAGAGCAGATGTTTGTGCGGTATGTGTACAATGTTTCCGGTGCTCAGACGAGCAAATATGTGACGGCACTCTTCAGAGGCTATAGTTCAAAGTTAGGGATTAAGTAAATACTTTTCGCACGTATTCTTGCCTTTTTTGTTGACAGAGTAGTAAGTAGAGATAAATGGAGTAGGAACTTGGACCTCTAAAAAAATACGATGGATTAAATCAAATCACGATTTGCGTATAATAATGATTTAATATAATAATAATTTTTTTTTAATAAAAAGCACAACAAAGGACTTGACACCACCTGATGATAAGCCGTAGAGGAATCCATATGTGAAGATAGCTAGTGAAGCATGTGACATACTGCCCTAGCCACCCTCACCTTGCCGGCCCAAAAAGTGCTTTTTCACGCCTCTTTTAAAGGAAAATAGAATATAAAATAAAGATTATTGAAAAATATCCAATTGCAAAAATGATTAAAATATTTTAGTTCCAAAAAGTCCAATAAAGCTTCAGTCTAAAATGATCTAGGTGTGATCTCCAACAAAAGATCCTCGGTTTGAAACAATTTAAAAGCTTTACCACTTGTAGTCGCCATTTTTAATAGTATATTAAAAATGGCGAGGAGTATTTATCTAATTGTTTTTTTTTTTTACTTTTAGTTGGACATTTTAGGAATTGGACTTTTAGACGAGGGACAATTTGATCATTAAGAGTTTAAAGACCTCCTTAGACCACAGAGCAATAAAGCATTTGTAAATAGAAGAAAAATAATATTGACGTCAATAAGATCAGCACAGGAAAACGTTGTATTATGTCATAGCTCAAACAATATGAAGTTAATAATTATTTACAACAATTTTAAAAAAGTGATAAATTCATTTTGTTGTTTTATTAAAAAAATACCTTGAAAATTAAATAAAAATAAATTAGCAGAAAGTTAATATCGAATTTAGATTAACCCTGTTTGTGCTAACGTCAAAATGATGAATGTATATTTGATCTTGTCGAATTAGATGACGCATGCTTAATGGGTTGTAAATTTACTTGAATCATGGTAATCGTATTTGTTTTTGAGATACCTATACCTATTACAGTATGCAAACACCACATTAAGGTTTATTTAGCACCTTCTACAGGAGCAGACTAGGTTTATGACATTAATTTGATACTGAGACCGAGGAGCGTATTTAATTGTGAAGATTTGTTCTTTGAGTAAATAAAAATCATGACAGAATTCAGTAATTGTAATAATAATAACTTATTAGCATTTTTTTAAATTACAAATGACTCATAGTACACATAGTACATAACACCGTCTCATAGTAAATAGAAGGAGTAATTATAATGTGAAGATAGCTCGTGCAGCATTCGACACACTGCCTTAACCACCTACACCTTGCCGGTTCAGAATAACATAATTAAAATAAGAAATGACTTTGAAACAACGATATATTTTATATGCGAGTGGTTTTATCAGACATACTTAGCTATTAAAAAACTAAATTCGTTACCATAACCTATAAAATTGGCTACGTGGCGTAAGTGGTGCTATTACTGGCCACAATAGCACTAATAGCATGCTGTTTAAGATGAAACTTGTTGGATCGCCTCTGTGTAGGGCCTGTGGGACAAATGGAATACATCCTATGTAACTGTGATGATCTTGCCAGGAAAAGAATGGGTCTCTTTGGACTGGGCTACCCCAGTGCTGAAGGCTGAAGATATAAAAGGCTGCTGACTCCGGGTGTACTTAGTAAGTACATCTTGGAGGTATTCCAGGACAGCGGACATTAGGATTGGGGAAGCTAGCAAAACATCCCATTGGGTCGACGTGCTCCAGGAGTAATCCTGGCCCTACATCAAGATAAGATAAGATAACCTATACAATTTCTATTCACTTTAATTATGATATCATTGCCGATTACATAATATTAATTAATGCTGCCGAGAATAGTTGCTTCAGCAATGCATCAAACTACCACGGTGTGACGTCATACTGCTGTAATCGTTACTCGCTTTATTGGACAAATAAAATAAATGTCATATCAAAATTTTTATATCTTGAAGTTTCTAGTAGTTTATATGTTGTCGATGATATTTTACCAATGTTTCAATAATCATGATGACTTTCAGAAAAACACCTATGAAAGAAATTGTCGTCAGGACTATTTTCAGAAGGCAACTTAGTCACGAGAGAATTGTGCATTTACGTCCATTAACTCAATATTAAGCTATGCATAAGTCAGAGCAAACATTCACGGTTCTATTAAATAGTTTTTTTAACCGAGGATATACTTATCCAGGTGCGTAATGAAGTCTATGTGTAGACTCTACCGTACTTTATATAATAATTGTACGAACAAGAAATCGCAGAATAAAAACGTAAATAATAATACAACATTTGGTTAAAAAGGATTTCCGTGAAAACAATTTCACGTCTGCTCGTTTCGAACACGAAAAGTATTCATATATTTTCTGTAGTGTAATAACAAAGTTTTGTTTAAAATTTACGCTGTCTATGCGGGATTACTTAAAAATATTCGTATAAAACACTATTCAGAATATTGGAATTGCAATGCGCTTTTCCTGGCACTAAGCTTTACTTAATGAAGAATTTTAGATATACGCATGTTTGCTATACTTTTAATAATTTAACATTTAAAAAACCTTTAGGAAGTGCTGAATTATGATTATGCTTTATTATCCTCATCATAGAAACGCTCACTGTTGGGTGAATGCCTACGCGAATAATCTCCAAAATGATCGGCTATTACTAGATTGTAGGTCCACATTGTGATTGGTCTACCAATGCTACGTTTCCGAAACCGTCCTGCTAAACACCCTTGGCAGATTCGAAACAAAGTATGATATAGAAGTGATGACAGAAAGAGATGTAATTTTTGCCTGTTAGTTGGCAATACGTAAATAAGAGTCTGGTATTATTGAATGAAGTTTTGCATAGTAGCGCGAATGGTAAGTAAATTTAATGTTTTGTTACAAATCAGAGATTTTGTGTGTTCTTATTTGACTTCTAACTAAAGCTTTTGAATTGAGCTGTGCAGGTGGACTGGGATAGGCTGAAGGAGTTGTTAAATTACCATTTCAGGGAACTTATCTATATTAGTTATCATCGCTAGTTAGTAAGAGATGATAACACAAATAAAAGATTAATAAGTGTTTCATTATATATAATTATTTTATGTAAAGTTAAGATTCTGTTTATCTCTGTGTTTAAGTTTTGTGTATTTCTCTTCTTGAATTGGCTTATGTACAATAAAGATATATTCTATTCTATTCTTAAATACAATCCCAATGCTGGCTATCCATATTGTGAAGATTCATATCAAGGAATACTATTCTCAGTGTTAACATTATAACTGTGACCACCGACTATGGCGACCCCAAAAGTTTATATTAATTTGTTCTTACCTCTATGTATCCCCGACCCTTTGTTCCCTTCTAACTGATAAGCCCAGTGCGGTAATGTTGCCAACAGTATAAATCTTACTGATATTTTATATGATAGGAGAAACTAAATTCTCTTTTTAAACACCATTTTCTTGGGCGACCGTACTTAACCTTTTGTCAGCGGCAAGGCGAGAATTCCCGCGGCTTGTATAATTTCTCGTAAAAATTCACATTCTCTGATTGGTATGACATTTTTAGTATTCAATTCTGAAAGGAAAATGGAACGTTTCAGATGAAGGGTTAGATTGTGATGTGAAATGCTTGAGGTCGGTTGGTATTGCATTTTATTGTTATATAACGTTTTATCAATTTAGCGAGATAATTAATTACTATATTACGTCAATATTCATTAATTAATATTAAAAGACAAATGTAATAATAGTACCACATCAGTGTTTTAATACCCAATTATAAACAGTTAATTAATCCACACACATGATATGAATCATCTATAAAGGTTTTGAAACGATTAGCTTTTTATTGCTTTGTATATACAAATAAAATTTATACTAATAATGTAAGATTTATATATTGTAGTAAAAATTTACTTTTAGTATCGTAGAATTATTAATATTTACTTGAATATGTTCAATAATATTGGCAGATCTCGATCCCGATCTACTCGGCGGAATATTTATTAACCACTTCATTATTTTTTTATGATTTATGGAATATTGAATTTGAAATTTGATTCGACACTTGTATTTTGTTGGTTATATACTCATTAATTAAGTCCAAACAGATCAACAAACACGTAATCATGATTTGCAAAATTAATATCGAAGAAATATGGCGTGAATTCGAATAACCTATATTTTTTTATTACGGCGCTGTAGTAGTGACGCGCGTGAATGACAATGTTCTTTTTTTGAAATTCATACAAACACCACGCATTGCGCAGTAAGAATGTGGCTGTCTGATGAGTTAACCATATGCGCGGATGGGATCGAAAAAGCGAAGGAGTAAATGAACTAAATTAAACTTAAGTTGTAATGAAGCAAACTAAATTAAACTTAAGTTGAATACAATTTAGTTTGTCTTAATTAAATTAATTTAGTTTTTTTTCTTTTTAATAAGTAAAATTTATTTCTGATGTGAATGCATCTCTTTCATTCCAATTTAATACGAAGAGATTGAATAACTTTTAGAAACGTCAAGTTAGTTGACACTTACACGATCTATACACTTTGACTTATTTTAATTGGCATGTTTTATGATGCGAGTTAAAATATTTCAAAAATACATAAGATTCGTGAAATTTTCACTTGAAATGAAAGGTCTTTAATACCTTTATTATAAAATGTTTGTCTTTTAATCTATGTACTGTCTGGATGGATTGTGTGTGATGTAGAAATGGAAATAAATGCTTTATCTATCTATCTAAATGACGTCACCATTCATCTGACTTTTATGGTTGTATGAACTTAAATTTAATTAGTGGAAAGATAACAAGTATAAAGAGTGGGCTCTGAAATCACACATCTCTGTTGAGAGCGTAGACCACTAGGCAATCTAATAAAAATCATTACCATATAACGTGAAACCCTGCTCAGGCCTCTGGTGACCTTAAATCCACTAAACTGTCATATTGGACTGACACTAGGTACCAGATATGCAAATCCATTCCTCTCGGGTATAATCCGAAACTACGCGGTTAAAATGAAAGGTACAAAGGGCCGAGTAATTAATTCTAAAGTAATGTGCATATAATTTATGCGTCACGAATGGAATTGCATAATTTAATCTTTGAAATTAAGTGTCAAGACTCCAGAGCTCTAGCGACGAAACGGTTTGAAATAAATGGTTTTAATCAGCCGCGCTTTAAGTACTGTGGTTGCTTCGAGTTACCCCGATCATCCGGATCGGGATTTAGGCACTGATAAAATTTTGTATAAATATCAGGAGATTGTACAAGAAATTAGACTACTGGAAAAGGTATCCTGTCATCTTATTTAGGTATTATGTGTCAATATCAGCTTACCTGTCGTATTTGATTTTTGATATTGCTAATAGCTGTAGGCGATAATAATCATGAGAAGGAAACGCTGGTATAGTATTTAGAGTGTTCCTGTTTTGATTACGAAAACAAAGCATATTTCGTCATGGTTGTTCAATGATAGGTCAATCAATGGTAATGAAAACAGCCTTATTGGTAAAATTTATGTTTCCCAAAATTTAAGTGGTGTTTTTCGTTTTTTAAAGGTTTATATTCACTTTTATTTTTTTCATTAATACATATTTGTATTTAAACGTAATCTATACCTTCAAATTTATTTCAAGTATCAACTTATAAAGGTTGTATTATTGTATCTCGAATCACTGTGCTTATGTTGATTTGCTGAGCTTTATAACCTCGTCGATTCTTTTACCACAGTAGCCATGTGCCAAATGTCTTATTTTAGTCCTAGTAACCATTTATAATTAGTAACAACATTTCTTACAAACTAATGTTAAAAGATACTACTATTTCATTTTAATGGTGTATTGCCAAGTACATTAGGAGAAAAAGTAACTCCCACAGGTCAATAAAAACTCCCCAGTTTTCGTTGACCTGTGGAACAAAAACTGGGGAGTTTTTGTTGATCTGTGGGAGTTACTTTTTCTCCTAATATAGAATGACCGCGTACCAAGACAAGTCAACGCTGAAGCGCGCCGTTTTCTCGTGATTCTGCAATCATGACCACCTATGCCTGCTTCCGCAAAGATTCCAGACGAACTACACTGCCAAAGCAAACCTAACAGTATACTCAAGGCATTGTTGTACCCTCAGATCACTGTTAGTCCATCCCGTCCACTACTCAACAGCTGCACGTGTAAGATGTTTGGCAATATTTTTTTAACAGTGAGCTTCACCACGCAAACTTCCGAGCGAGCATTTTACTGCATTTAGCCAGAGACCTGCATTTCCTTTCTATGTGGAGGTTATATCTCAGGTCATCAGTGTCCCAGTGACCCATATATTTAAAAATCTTAAGACCTTTTAGAGGCGAACTACTGAGTGACATATCAGGAACCAGTGTATAATTCAATATCAATTACTTACAATATCATAATAATTAATTTAAATAATTCACCTTAGCTTACCGCCTTATTTCTATGTGACTATGTTTGTAGGGGTTTGTTTATGTTGGCGTAGAACAAATTTCTGTTTTTCTATTTAAAAACGAGTCTGAGACAAATATTGTTTAATCCTTTTACACAATCTTGAGATTCTTCCTTCGTATTATGTCAGGGTACTGCAAATATTATATTTCTAATGTAATGCTGGAGCAATGGGTAAGAAACTTTAAGAATATTAAAAATTATAATGCAGCGTGAATCAACATTCAACATTTTATGGAACCATCTCATTGAGATTATTCCAAAAAAAGAACCGAAGAGACCCGATAAAAGGTTGCCGGAAACTAACTAGTTTAAAGCGGGGTGTTGGAGAAATTGCAATATTCGAGAAAAATCTACCAAAACGTTACATTATTCAGATTCTGTTAGTTTTCATATGAAAGGTTAAGAAAAAACTACTACGACGGATTCAAAAGATATCTAGTGATGTGGATATTTGAGATGTCTAAGCAACGGCTACCGTTATCCGTTAAAAAACGAAAGCATATTGTTCTGTAAATTATTCATTTGTTTAACATATTTCATCGTTATAATACGTTCTCATAGAAAAATGAGTTTTGATGATATTTACCTACATTGTAACGGAAATTTGAAAACGGAATGTACGGAATGAAAACTATACCATCCCATTTTGTCTAGATTGTACTGTTTTATTATAATTATAAGCAAGCACAACACCGTGCTTAGGAGTTCGTTGGCATAGAGGCTCAAACGTCTAGGTTTCAATAACAAAAGAAGTAACCTTACCTCGAGCTCCTTCGTGGTTCGGAGCCTTTAGTCCAGGCTACGGCAACCACTTTTACCGACAACGCTACATTGGACCAGCATTGTGGTGTTAAAACTCAAAGGCCTCATGCATTTCTCCCTCCTACATGGGAGAAATGATGGATGGAAGATGACGATGAGATGACAGCACGGTGGACTGTCCATGACACTTAAGTTGGAAAGTTGCTTGTTACGAAGCTATTAGTATGATTATTATACTGATATTGTAAGACTACCTCACGCAACGTAAGGGTAAGCCAAGCCGACCATAAAATATCTGTCTGGAATTGTAATTGCTAGCTTAAAGATTTCCAAAGTCGATATCGACACCGTGGGGTTGTATTTGGTTTTCCAAGGATAGATTTAAACTTTTTTAGACTCCAACACAACAATAATGAACCTGATTTAGCTACATTGGTAGAAAGTCACCAGATTCATCGATCATACAGATCTTTTAATTATTTATTTTTATATTGCGATCTAAAAATTTCTCAAAAAATAAATATTAACTTTAATATTTTTACGTATTTTTAATTAATAATTATTAATGAAACTTATTTTACAATCCACTTTATTAAATTTTGACAAATGATGTCAAGATTACTCACACTTACCTACTGCAGTCTTAAATTTGTAAGTATTTTTATGAATAAAAAAATCTTTCAAAGTATTTCTGAGAAAAATATGTCAGTTGATTTTGGAAAAGGGGTCTGTTGCTCAAAATAGTTTGGGAATCCCTGTTATAGCTTATTATGTAACTCAAATGATAATGTCAATGATCTTTATCTGATGTCTATTGTCTTTACTTCTCTGCGTCACAAGTTTAATAATTATAATGAAGTTTTAATAAAGAAAAAGTATTTATATGTCTGATTATTTCAACCACAAGGCATGAGACACATTGTCATGGTAACCTTCACCTTGCCACTTCAAAAAGTACCTTTTCTCGCTTCTTTTGAAAGATAGGTTATAGGTTATATGAAGTAGGGAATTCGTGTGCCTAAAGATAAAATAGGAGAAAATGAAAAAATTTCAATATATATCCAAAACTTAAAATAATTTTCTTTTCTTAAACGGAGTATTAAATGTGGTTAACGTAGCGTGATATACTGTGACAACAATGAAAGTGGCTATTTGGGACATACCAAAAACGTTGAAGAATATTAACCAATTGGAGTAGAGCCAGGACTCTCGTAATGGACATCGCTGAATGGGAGCAATGTAATTAAGGGTGTGGTTAGTACAGCCACCTGAATTTAAAATAATACTTTTGTTTCATGTTCATTCGACGATTATCATCAACGGCTTGTACTTATCACGGTACAAAGGTGAAACTGAAAAACATCAGCTAAACACAATTATTAACACAATTATAGTTTATTAGTATGTGTTAGTGTGTGCGAGTGTTATTAGTGTTTGTGTGCGTGAGTGTGTGGTTTTTTGTTTGCGTGTATATAAGACTGTTAGTTTAGTGTTGTCTTGGTATATAACGTAATTATTATATATTATTTCATACTTTCATGGTTATTACCATGTAAAAGTGTCGTTTCACGATCAGACACTGTCAGCAATGTGTGTCGTAAACAAGTGTGTGTGAATAGTCAGTTTATTAAACACAGTGGTACCGGCGTCAATCGCAATACAAGACATCGAAAGAGGGTAGATTGATATTTCTGCCTATAACATCTCACTCGCAAAATCTTTAGACATCTCCGAGAACATGCCGCTTGCAACAAATCGGGAACTCAAAAACAAAAAGATAGATGGTATAAATCCCGTTAATACCTATCGTTACTTACCGTTAATATCTAAATGTAATTATGAGTAGGTATTGGGTAGGTATTCGCTCATTTCATTTCATTTCATTTCTTTGGTTATTTAATTTCATTTTCCAAAAGTTGAAGGTCTATACACAACACTATCAATTGATAGGTAAGCAATATGAGGGCGTATGCCTTAAGAACAATAATTCAGTTGTTAAGCGGTTGGCCAGTTGCCAGACGCTACTTGCTGCAGACCATTGCTCGCTGATCGCTGAAATATGACCCTCGTTGGCGATGGCGACGCGCTTTGTACTCCTTAAAAGGTTTTTTGTTGTTTAGAAGGAGAATAATGAGGAAGACTCAGTAGACGCTTAACAGCTTTCGCATTTATTTCAATTTTGAATGACTGAGAATTTTCTCACTTATTTACAAGATTAATATTATAATTTTTATCTATGAGATATATAAGACCTATTAGATGGGTACTGACTTAGATTCGTTATACCCTTAATGTCCTTATCGTAAGCTTCAATTTCCAAGAGCAGATGTAATAGATATTTTAGAATTATTCTACCATCACAATCAATGAGGACAAGGATGTAGAGTCGACCCAACTGAATCATGACCCATTTTGCTGACAGTACCTTTGAAACCATACAAAGGTAGGTTTTCTTCCATATAGTGTAGGTAGGTAGCTACTAAAGAACCTACATTCAAACGTTCCTAATAATGATGCTACTTGAAACATTAGATTTTTAGTAAAATTTTGGATCTAACCAAACCAAGTTGAGTACACTTGAACAGTAACCGAATGAGTACAACATAGGGTTCTACAAAAAGGATGTGAAGATTTACAGGATTGGTAATCCCTGGTGCTGCAAGCGTTTAAGGTTACGGTGAAAATTTTCCATCATCAAGTAGTTTACCCTCTACCTTTCGATGTCACTTTTCCCATATATGGGGCTTCTGGAAGAGATTTCTTATAGAAATAAGCAGTACCTTTGTACAATTCTCTAATATTCAGTTGTGTCCTTTTAATTGACTTTGTGTGTATATACATTGTTAAATAAATAAATAGTTAACCACATTATTAGTATAAAATTACCAAAATAGAAAAATAATATTTCTCACAATCACACCTATTACGTAACCAAACTTAAGCATCACTAAGAGCTTGTGTTATAGATACTAGATAACAGAGAAATATAGATAGTAAGTAATGCATATAAATATCAGAAAATTACTTCATAAACTAGATATATATTATTTATTGTTTTATGTCAGTTTGTTTTACCCATTCATGTGTACATAAATAAATAAATAAACATACAAACATCCATGACTCTTTAAATAATATACGTACTCATCATACAGTTATCTGTCCCTACCGGAATCAGAACCCGGAATCTCCGGCTAAGTAGACAAGAGTCCTAACCAGTCGACCTGATGGCCTTTGAAATGAACTGAACAAAAACATATTGTAATTTGAAAGCTATTTTTTGATCCGATTTGCATTGAATTACTATATTTCGTTACAAATAGACCGACGGACCCTAACCATTTGTCTTATGTAGGGCTGTCAACACTTTATTATATTTTCATAAAGTCATTTATTTTAGACTTTATATCTTTCATCAACCACACTGACAGAAACACAGTTAACTTATGGATACAACATATATTAGGCAGCCTAATGACTTATCCAGGCAATGGCTACAGTAAAATCGAAATAAATACATAAAGGGAAAGAGGATACTCTTAATAATAAAATAATACACACGAGACATTTCAAATACACTACTAGTTTTCCAAATGTAAATGATAGGAAGCGCGCTGGTTGAAATGTCAGATCACCTTTACTTGTCTATGTATTCATTAATAGTAATAATAGGTAAAAAATAAAGCTCTTAATGTTTTTTTAGATTAATGAAATACAAGGGGAGGTTGCACGTTACCCATATTATCTAAATAATACATATTTAAATGAAAATACATAAATGTAAAGCGAAAAGTTCATTTGTTTGATTTCATACAAAATGGTTACTATATTTGAATAATAGATGATGTAATCGTGTGCTGAATCACGCTATTAATGTTTTCTCCTGTTAGCCAGTCTTTGTGATATTATTGTAATTTAGTTTCCTTGAAAACACATCCAAGAAACCAAGTGGTTGTTCATGATAATACTAATAATGTTTTATCGGCATGTTTTATAATCAGCATTTAAATTATATCTTTATAAGAGTTGCCATTTTAGAAACGTCAAATGACGTCACCAGTCCTCTGTGTTTTGGTTGAATGGTACTGAAAAGTAGTACTGAACTCTTTATTTTAGTTCGTGCACAATGGAATCGGGACCACTGTTTCTGAATTAAATGTCTTATATACCAAATAATATTTGATTTCAAGCACCTCATAACCGTTATAAATTGTAAATTTTGTAAAAATGTAACAGGTAATTTGAAGACTTATAATATTTTGCCAACCCTACGCATTGAGAACGTTCCACGATCTAAAGTAGTTTTCCATAACGATGATATATAACATTTGGGAACGGATGCCATGATTCCCTTAAAATGTACAGTATACAGCACAAGTAATACAAACACAAAATTCCACTTTATATTAACTTTGTTAAAAGTGATAAAAATATGAACGTTATCAAGTAATAGGGATGTCAGTACTTATTAATTTCATAATAGGGATGATTTTAATTGATTTCTATTTGACCGTAGTAATAACATTCAAACACAATAAAAACAAATAAAAGTAAATAATAGATAGTAAATAATTTATAGTATTTTATAAATATACTCCAAACATACTATATTGAAGTCGTGTAAAAAATTTAAATTTGGACTTGTCCACAAAAATGTGTATAGTGTGACTGTAACAGCTTAAAGTGTATTTAATTTTCATTTGTTAAAAGATACAAAAAATATGTTTGAAATCAACGTAATGTTTACCCTATTTTAAAAATTGTACATCTGCTAAACACCTGGGGTAATATTCATAGATCAGATAATAAAAAAGAACAAAGACTTCGCATTCTTGCTGTAATCAAAGACAAAGACCTTCCTCTAGAGTCAAATTAGAAATTCAACCTACAGAGGCTAAATTACACACACGAGGTTATCAAATTTATTTATCCCCGGGGAACAGATCCGCTGAAAATTATGAACCACTTCAAAACACATTCGACTTTATCGCCGGGTTATTAAATCTCGTTTTGCTTGTGTCGTATCTTAAACCAAGCACTCGTTTCTTGCACAGTTCTATCCAATAAAAAACTGTATGTGTGTATTTAACTGTACACAAACAGTTTTTTATTTGTGTCTAATTTAAATAATATAATTTTTTTTTCATTTATTCTGGCATCAAACAGCAATTTATAGCAGTATTAAAACATCCACGTTTATTTAGTCAAATGAGTCTCTCTTCTTACCTAGAGTTCCCAGGGTTGAATCCCGGTATGGGCTGATATTTGATTGGTTAGTACGAATATTTGTCCAAGAATCATATCCATAACTCTTTTGTATGTTTATTAGTAAATTTCTGGTATTTATATACATATTATAATGAATAAATAATGACTATCTAAATTTTGGACAGCTGTTAATGAAAATACATTCTTTTTATTTATTAACAGTCTATATTCAAGCCGTCCTCTATGTGAGAAACAAATAAAGAGTTTGGCTTTTAAAACATAACACCACTATGGATCCAAGTGGCTTGGTGGATAAAACGGTTGCTGGACAACTGAAACAAGAAAGATGGCAAGATAACAAATTTAAATTGACCCATCCATGGACCGGTCATAGCATAGTTTGCTTTGTTCTCGTAATTCAAATCAGAGTGCTCTAACTACATCACCAACAATATTAAATCCTCTTTTATTAACTTTTTTTTATATAAAGCATAGCAAATGACTCGTCACCACCGCCGTGATAATAAGCAGTAGAGGAGTCCATATGTGAAGATAGCTAGTGAAGCATGTGAAATACTGCCCTAGCCTACCTCACCTTGCCGACCCGAAAAGTGTTTTTTCACGCCGCTTTTAAAGGAACTCATGTTATAAGAAGGAGGGAATACGTGTGCTGGTAAGGAATTCCATGCTCTAGCTGTGCGACAGAGAAAGGAGTCACAAAATCTCTTAGTGCGTAAACTAGACGTGGTTACAGTGAAGGAGTGTCTCCGTAGACCAGCACGCGTACTCCTTAGTAGGAAAGGAGAGGGAGGGATAAGGTCGAAGAGCTCTTCAGAGCACTCTCCATGGTACAAACGATTAAAAGTCACTTAGATGTCGCGACGCAGTTGCAGAGGTTCTAGGGTGTTCGTTAATTACTGTATATAATAGGAAAATCCCACTAAAAGCTGATTTGAGAAGCTCATTACCGTAGTGATTTGATCGCTCTATTTTCTATAGCGAAAACAAAACAACTTTCTCCAAGGTTGGTCTTGGATGGGTCAATCAAATTTGTTATGAACTTCACTCGTGCTTCGGAAAGCACGTAAAACCATAACGGCTATAGGTTATCCACCACCAACCCGCAGCCTGCTGGTGTAATGGCCCAAACTGTCCTATATAGGAAGGCCTGTTGCTAGCAGTGGCACGCATATAGGTTTTACAATGTGACCAATATTACCTTTTTATAGTTATTTATGGTATTTGACTATTTTTAAATCACTCAAATCATTGTGTTATCTTGTCATATTGCTGTCTTCTTGTTACATAGTCTATTTGTAAAATAAACCCATTTTTACTTTTATCGTTCGCTCGCCTTTTCATTACTTAGGGGATACTCACAGTCCACTAGTTCTCCGCTTCATAGTTGTATCTAGATTTGTTTTACCTCACGTGTATGCAGTTTCATTAAATATGCATATCGTGGTGTTATTCAAATCATGAATACAATATATGTAGAGACAGAGAGAGATAGAGATACAAGTGGCTGACAGTATCATACCCTATTATCATTAAGCATAAATAAATAATGAATTCCCGCGCAGCTCTCGTAATTTACGTGCTTTGTTACAATGTGAAAGCTTAGGCAATTTGTGTTCATATTAATACAACGCTTGTTAGATTCATCACGATTAATTTTATATATGTTTGGTGCTACGCAAACGAACGACTTAGCATATCGTATTTTATGCAATTTCCACAATAATAAATGTGGAAATTGCATAAAATATCATAAATTTAAATATGTTTTTAGTATTTCGATAGTTATCATTAAAGCAGCGCGTAGTCTTATGAACATTAATCACCATACAACAATTTTTTTATATTTATAATTAGTTTTACAATTTTATTAATGTAGTGACTTTTATTATGCAGTTTAATGTTTTATGTGAAAACTAAATACCAGATAAGCAAGTCTCGGACTTTATCATTTAAATACCATTACATCATAATATCTATAAACGTAGGCTGACACTAACAGACAGGCTTAGTGTGTTTTTAATACAAATTTGGATAAAATCGTTACTAGAGCATTTTGATAGCAAGAAGCACGATAACAATTTTTTTATCAACGTGTTAAAGAAACATTGGTGAAATAATTGAAACTTTCTATGATATCTAAACAATTATTTTACCAATAGATATTACAATTTGAATAGCACATTTTTTGATGCGGCCAAATACATTGTTAGGAAATGGGTAGTGTAGAATGACGTCACACCGTGGTATTTCGTGTAAATACATAGTGGAGCTGCTTTATTCGATAGTTAGTAACAAATATCTAATTATTGTAAGAGATATCCGCACAAAAATTGTACAAGATCATAACACTATTAAATATTCTGAATTAGTACATTCGGCATCTTTGATGGAAATAGCGAAAGATGATAACAATGCTATGAAATTGCAACATACTTCGGTTGTTAATGCTGTACATTACAAACAACAAAGTAAAAAAGTAGTTCCAGATAAAAGGATATCATTTGATGATTTAAAAGGAAAATGTTTCCGTTGTGGAGGAAATAATCATCGAGCGAACACATGTAGATTTTTAAATGAAATTTGTTCTAAATGCAAGAAACGCGGACACATAGCAAAAGTTTGTTTACAAAACCCAAACTTTAAACCTAATAACCAAATTGCAGAAGATTATACAGTACACGATGAGGACATATGTGACATGAATATAATAAGATCAAACTTAACAGATAAATTTATTAGATGACTTACTTACAGATTATGCATGTATATTTGAAACTAATTTAGGCTGTATTCCAAATTTTAAAGGTCATTTCAGCTTAAAAGATAATTCAAATCCAATATTCATCAAACCAAGGAAGTTCGAAGATTGTGTAAAGAAGGAGTAATTACAAAAGTTGATAATTCCGAGTGGGGAACACCAATAGTTCCAATTGTTAAAGCTAATGGCTCACTTAGGTTGTGTGCTGATTACAAAGTTACCTTAAACAAAGTTATTATGGATGAAAAATACCCGATACCTGTGATAGAAGATATTTTTAGTGAAATGAACGGAGGTAAATATTTTTGTACACTTGATATTCGGCAAGCTTATCTCAATATGCAGATGACAGAGGAGAGCTCTATGATGCAAGCTATAAGCACACATCAAGGAACACTCAAGGTAAATCGTCTAATGTTTGGTGTTAAGGTTGCTCCAAACTTGTGGCAAAAATTTATGGATCGTATATTACAAGGCATTCCTGGAACAAAGTGTTTCTTTGATGACATTATTATTCAAGGGTCGACAAGAGAACAGTTGCTTAAACGATTACAGCTAGTTTTTCAAAAGATTAAAGACAACAATCTTAAAATCAATAAAGATAAATGCCAATTTTTTCAAACAAGTATCAAATATTTAGGACACATTATTGATGAAAATGGATTACATAAAAATAATGAAAAAGTAAAAGCTAAACTAAAAACAGAAAAACCAAAAAACGTTAATGAACTTAGAACATTTTTAGGAATGGCCAATTATTACAACAAATTTATTTCGAATCTCGCTAGCATTGCGTCACCTCTCAATGGATTATTAAAAAGAAACAGTGAATTTATTTGGTCTAAAGACTGTGAAAAAAGTTTTAAAACCATTAAGAAAGAGATTGCTAACGACAACGTGTTAATACATTTTGATTCAAGAAAAACATTAGTCTTAGCCACAGATGCTTCACCTACTGGACTGGGAGCTGTACTTTCACATCGCCTATCTAATGGTGACGACAGACCAATAGCCTTCGCATCAAGATCGCTGAATAACAGCGAAAAGAAGTATAGTCAGATTGATAAAGAAGCGATGGCAATATATTGGGGCCTTAAAAAATTTTATCACTACTGTTACGGCAGGAAGTTTATTTTAGTAACGGACCACAAACCATTAACAACAATTTTTCATCCAGAAAAAACATTACCTTCTATGAGCACCATGCGCCTTTTTCATTACGCGCATTTCTTATCAGGTTTTGATTACAACATTGAATATAGGAATACTAAAGAAAATTGTAACGCAGACTATTTGTCGAGATTTCCAGTTGATACACCTGATCATCAATTGGACCAACATTATGTTTATCAGCTTCAGCAAATACATGCTATATCAATGAACCGTAACAATATAATTGACGAAGCAAAAAAGGATCAAGAATATCAAACCTTAATCGTAGCTTTAAAAACTGGAAATGATTTAAAAAGATTTGGTTATAACAATAACGAACTTACCTTACACGATGAACTAATTTTCAAAGGTTCGAGACTTATGATTCCTGTAACTTTACGAAAAGAAACATTAGTTGAACTTCACTCTGGACATTTAGGAATCTGTAAAATGAAATTACTAGCTAGAAGTTACGTATACTGGAAGAACATTGATAACGACATTGAAGAACTTGTTAACACCTGTAGAGAATGTAGAATTAAGCAGAATGAGCCTGCTAAGGCACCATTACACCACTGGGAGCAACCATCAGATCCTTGGCAGCGAATCCACATTGACTTTGCCGGTCCTATTAACAATTACTACTTATTCATAATTGTTGACGCCTATACTAAATGGATTGAAATTATTCCAACTAAAACTACAACTGCTTCGTGGTGCATAAAAACACTTGATGAAATTTTTGCAACATTTGGCCTACCCTAGCAGTGTCAATGTAATTTAATTGTCATAATATAAAACAATTAAATTACATTGACACTGACATATACAATAGTTATCATAATAAATAATAATAACTATCTGTCAACCCTGTCATCATCCATATTTCCAGTGTATCATAAAAAACTCCAGTGAGACTTGTCTTTTTTTAATTATTTGAGAACATGCATAGAATATGAATATCAATTCTTTTGAAGCATTTGATGGGCTAAGGTATCTCAAAAGTTTTCATTTTAAGGGTGAAGAAACAGTATATGCTTCAATTAATTTACAAGAGCGAGGTGTATATGATGCTGCCACTCGATACATAGTAATTGTGATATACACAGTGATATACAGTAAAGTAGTGATGTACACAGCAACACGTAACAGTAACACTGTTCGGGCCAAAGGTACTGATGCAAGGTTTCTTTTAAAAAATAGGCTTAATGAGATCCACAATTTATTTAATTAACTAAATGACAAATTACTGAGGTGACGCGTTAATAAAAAAAGGAATTAGAAACAATGTTTGTTCTTCGTCGGTCGTTCTTGCTGATGTCATGAACAAACTTGCTCTGTCGTTGGTGCATGTGTGGGTGTGGTGACGCGCACAGATGTAAGGCGTCAACAAACACATATATAGAATATAAAAATTTGATAGTAGTGAGTCAACCTCAAAAGAGAGACATGCTCTTCTGGCATACGGTTTTGCGTGACTTTAACCATTTATACAGCGCACACAACGGAAGCTCTAATAAGAATATTTATTTCCCGTTTCCGCATCATTTTTCATTAATTCAGTCCCTATTAATCGTTGCGTGTAATATATCCTCGATAAATTGACTATCCAACACAAAAAGATTTTTTTTAAAATTTTAAAGAGTAGTTCCGGAGGTAAGAGCGTTAAGATTTAAGTCTTAATAATATTAGTGCAGATGGTTCAAAATTAAATAAATAAAAATTTAACCTGGGGTTTGAAGGAATTATGCATTACGCATTTCATGCCAATTCCTATATTCTATTCCTGGTGAAAAAGTAAGATGTACCATATTTCAACTGAAATAAATATATCTATAATATGAAAATTCGTGACTACAATTATTTGATCAAACTATTTGTAATCACACTGTCTATGGTAGTACCTTTTTATTATTGGAGAACCTTTTATAGTGGCGAATGGGGCTGCCACTAGGTTATCCAAGACTCCAGGGTCAGGCCATGGCATACTCACTAAAAACCAACGTTTGTCCCACTAATCGCATGACAGGGTATCTATGGTATTGATCCTGTACAAATTCAGTCGTTACATTTTAAATAGATAAAGTAAAATAGATTTTAAGTTATAAACAACAAATTATTTATTATATTCCTTAACATAAATCATAACAGCATACAATTGGGAAAGACATGAACACGGGTGTGCATATCACAAAACCTAGACAAAGTATAATAATACATAAATAATACTAAATTAATAACTTTATATAATATATATCCTAAATTATTCTATCGTGTGTACTAGTTGTATATATGTATATATAAATTATAAAAATAAATTTGAAATACCCAATACATGCATCAAATAAAAAATACATAATATTTAACGATAAATCGTATAACAGTATATTTTTAATCACTTATTAACAGTTCAAAAGACACTCCGTAACCATTAATGGCTGTACTTAAACTCACATCAGCGTTATTTAAAGCTGTAAAGCTAAGTTGAAACTAACATTTTGTTGGAAATTAAATCTTATTACTAACACACAAAGTGGTAGTGTAAAGCTTTGTCTGTCCATGATTGTACAAAGAGTCTAGCGCCGGGATTATCTGTTTGTCTTGCCTGGACTAACGGCTTTGTCCAAGTACGATGTTTTGGTTTGAGTCAAAGGAGTTGTGCCACAAATGATTAACTCGTCGATTTCGATGGCTACGAATAATTACTTAATTTTTAAATTCCAATGAAAGTCAAATACGTGATAAAAAAAAATGGAAACCCGTCTGCGGGAGTAAATTTTTTGATCCTGTACATAATATATTATGTATTTACGGTTGTCTTCTGAGACAAGAGATAAAAGTGAATAGTTTGTCTTGCCCATGCGCATACCTATTAATAACACTTAATAGCAAGCGATATTAAATAACTATGCCCTCGACAGGGAGCCTCATATGTAATCCTATTATTACAATTTAAAGCAATAGCAAGCAATACAAAATTCATAATTTTTAACTGATACACGGCCAAATAACCCAGGCATGAAAGATGCCTATGGGTCGAAGTGTCCAATGAGTTTATATCCCAATACATAGAAGAAGACAAGAATCACAAATTTCATTATAATTATCTTTTTAGTACCACATATACCATATATATTATAAACCAGATATACCAGTTACCATCTACCATACAACCTCATCCCTCAATATCCTCTTCTCTTCTTCCTCTTTTCTTCTATAAAAAAACTGCTTATCACTTACACCACAGGCTAACCACGAAGGATCCTAGTTAGGTACGTCAGTGGCTTCGCAAATTACAGTGGAATTCTGTAAGCTCCCTCCCAGCGAGCACATTATGCACTTACCTCTTGAGAATGGTTCCTGACAGAGTTTCTTAGTGAGATGAATCACGTTGGCGTATTTTATAGCACTCTTGTGCAAGTCTGGATTATAAAAAGGACTATTTATGTTAAGAGTCGACTCCCTAAATACAATCTAGCTATTTAGCAGTGCAAAAATCTGGGTATATATTGAGATCCATCCTGCAGCTTTAAGGTTCAATATCGCGTACCCTGTTTCAATATAATAATTACCTTAGCCAGTTACTAATAAACTATGTTAATAATGTTTAGTATTTAAACATACAAATTGGTATGGAGTGTGTCCTGGATTGATTAGACTTTTTTAAACTCGTATTTAAGGAACCGCCAATTATTTTCTATTGCTAGCTTTCCGCCCGCATTTCGCCTTAGTGGAATACATGTTTTAGTTTGCTTTGTTTTTCCCGATGTTATAGGATATTGTTAATTTTGCAATTAAATATCATTTATATTAAAAACAATAGGCTTTACTCGATTAAAATTTGATAATCCCTTTTTCGGGTTGAATTTACAAAAATTATTTTTTATCCGACATCTAATACGTAAGTGTATAAGCAAGATAAGTCGTAATTCATGATTACAACGTCAAAACTAACAGATTTTCATATAAATTTCAAACCCCTTATTCACTCCATTAGGAGTTGAATATATGTAAACTCTTCCTTGTGGGTGTTTATGTCGTCTAATATAATAACTATTAGTGTGCTAAAATGTCAACTCAATCTATCGAGTAGTTTCAGCTATTCAATGATACAGTTACTTAGTCACCTTTGCCTTTTATATATTAAGAATCTTTTTGTTATGTTAGAGATCGTCAAGTAAGCTGGTATTCCACTTGATAGACACGCTAATATTTAAACGCTTCACCTATAAACACAGTATTAAAAAAACATTTCTCACTACACTAGTTCGTCTAAATCTTGCGACAAGAGATTGATATACCTTCTACGCCCTGAAATTAGACTACTTTTCCCTTCTCACCGAAACAAAGCAACTGATTTATAGCTGAAATAGGGAAGGCGCTGGGTTCCGAGATGGGACCAAACCACGGTCAGGTCGCTCCATCGATACTACGGCGAAATGTCTTCGGGCCATCCCGTGTTGTCGATGAAAAGCGGCTACGTAGGTGCGTCGCTGAGGAGTTTAGTGGGTGAGAGCCCCACACACCCCTCTCTTCCTCCTCCCCAGAGGTTAGGGGATCGGCTGGTAGAGCTTCTCCTCAGCGTCACAAAAAAAGGGAAGGCGCTGGGTCCCATACAACCCCAACTGGATCTACCACCAAAGTAATCTAAAAAAACATTCTAAAACTAACAGAATAAGCCTGAAAGTCTTCGAAGATCTTTAAAGTCTTTTGCATTTACAGTATTTTGTAGGACTTTTAAGTTTTCCCGCCACACTTCTGTAAAACAAAACTAAATCTAGATTTAGATTAAAATTTCAATTGTGTTCGCGATAAGTTCCTAGTCCCGGCGCTCCTACGATATTATTTGAGTCCCTAGAGACACGCTGCTATCCGACAATGCCTCGTTCCCCTGTACCGATAGCAAAACATATATTAAACATTTCCTAAAAAATTATATGACTCATTGAAATGAGATATATAACCATACCTCGTTTGTGATAGTTTTTATGATTATTAAAACACCGTTTCAAGATATCTCCTATAAACTTAATAAAAGAGAACTATTTATTTATTGATAATCTTGGAGATGTTCTGTTATTAAAAGAAAATTTTAAAGAGCTCTTCTTCCTCGCAGCCAAACGCTTAAGGCGCTGAGCCCCCGCCCCCCACGGTCGTACGAACCGTGGAGACTACGGGATTGTGTGGCCGTGCATTGCCTGAACGCAGCCACATATGCTGTCAGAGTATTGGCCAAATAGGTATCCCTGTCCAGAAAAATATATGAATACGTAAGTACTTAGGGTACGCCGGCCGTACACATTCTGGAACCCAACGTTCACGCCAGATGCAAGCATCGAACGCGATAAACAATCCCCTAATGCAACCAGCATGTCAGGAGGCTCTCTGGCCCGCTACCCGTTAGTAACTGTCCCTAAGTTATCTTTATTAACCCTAGTTTGCAGAGCAGCCTGTAGCTAAAGGTATGTAGCTGTTCGAAGTTCATTTTCTGGCCGGTCCGGATGTTGCTGTAAAACATAAATACGAATATTAGTAATCATTGTCATTTGTGTAAAATATCAAAATATGTTTTTCTTTTATTAAGTACTTACTTAAAACAAGTTGTAAGATGCTTTCATTGAGCTAGATAAGTCCTCAAAAACAAGGTTAAGAAGCAGTCTATTAAATTTACGTGGATATTATGTGAAAAATATAGACGAGCAACTTTAGTCAAATTTAAGTTATTTAAGTTTTATTTATCTGTAGACGGTACTTATTCACTGATCCCATGAATACGTAAACCGATGGCGGAGTGCCAACCTCACGTATCTCTGTTTAGCTAATAGATAAATCGTGACGTGTGCCATGTGCATTGCCTCTTGAAATTTCTGTAGTAGAGCCTGCATATGAAGCATTATCAGTTTATTTAAACATTTAAAATGCAACGTCTGTATGGCTGTCTGCTAATACGATGATCGACTGGCCGAGTCATTACTCTTTGCTACAAGCTACTGGTTTATGGTCCTTGTTATGTCTCATCTAACCTGATTAATCATTTGAGAAATAATAAGGATTCGGTTGGCTAACCAAATGTTCAAGTGATAACAAGTAGTTCGCTCTGCAAGTGACACTGATGCAGTAACTTATGTCGAGATTTTTATTTATTTATACTTTTTTTTAATGTTATTTCAATTGTTATTAATATGTAGACGTTAGATAGCAGGCTGTGTGGTCAGTACCCCTTGTTACGGCAGATGTCTGTGGAATATACACAAATATGTCATGGTAATTTATATTTTAACAATTTAAGTACACACAAAGACCCACTTTATTATACATACATACATAACAACATCACATATAAAAAAGAAGAGGTTTTAAATAGTAAACAATATGTTTTCAATGGGCAAACTCTTTTCCATGCAACCTGAGGATGGACTGATTATACAAAAGAGAGAAAGGGAGATGTTGGCGCCGCATAGGGAGATAATTATTAGAATATTTGTGGTTGTATATTTCTTTTATTATATTTTTAATAAATGTATGATTCTCGTTACAATTAAATTAATATTTATTTAGTAAACTAACTGACAAGTAAAAATACTTCCTAGATCTTAAGAAACAGGAAGTGTACATATAAGGCTAGACGCATTACCTGACTGAATGTTGAGGCTGATTCGCAAAGTGAAATAAATACCAGCCTTATTGTCACTTAGGGTAACATGTATGTATATATATCGTTCCGTACTATTTTAATCATCAAGTTTCGATGCAACATACACTTTTACGAAACAAATGATCTTGAAAGTGAAACCTATTCCCTGACTATCAAGTAAATCAATTACTTATTATAAGTATTTTCTTCCGTGATTCAGCAGTAAGATGTGATATATTATTTCGCTAACCAATGTCCCACCACACAAACAACACCTTAAGTAAAACCAAAGAACAAAACTTAAGTAATAAGTTACTCACTATATCGAATGAATGGCTAAAAGCCAAACTTGGCCAATTTCTCATCAAGCTGCTCCGCAAAAATGAGTCGAATGACAAGTTACTGCTATAACTTAATTTAACTTGGCTTCAAACTTTTAATACGATTAATTTTTGAGGTTGAATTCAAAAAGTCACTCGTTCGGAGAATGCTGACTAAGAGTGGTTCTCAAACTTAAGAATCTTTTTTAAGTTCATTAACTAATCTCGTTTAGTTTTTTTTTCATGTAATTTCAAGGAATAAAATATGGTAACCAAGCCTAATAACACCTTGAAACATGCCTTGTAATGATGTAAGTAACAATGGTGAACGTTAAATCTGTTACCAAATAGGCTGGTTATATATTTATTTAATTATTAGTTATTTATTAAGTACATATATTTAGATATTTAAAAGGATATAGAATATTTTTTACTGCACAGTTAATGTAAATATAGAAACAAAGATGGGCGGTTTTTATTGGTGTAAGTAATAATTTATAAAAGAAAATCGAGAAACTGACAGTTTAAAATATAATACCAAAAGATCCATAAATTCCGACACCAATATTAGAATTTTGGTCTCTCAATTTATTTTTTTATTTCAATTCTCCCAAATTTAACTTCGCCAAGCTTATGGTCAATTCCAGGACTTGATCAACCGCTGGTTCCACTGCTGGCGATAGGCTATCCTTAGCAGTTGAACCGTGCTCTTCTTGTATTTTTCCATGATGCTTCCTTCATGGAAGAAACACATGTGAAGCTTAGGCCAACACCACCACACCAGGTTGTAGAGTGAAAATTCTGGAAGTAGCATACCCAAGGGGCAAAAGACTCTAGCTAAGTTTTTCGAAGTCTCCAATCAAAATGAAAGCTTATAATATTTATGTATAATGTCAAATATATAATTTAAACAAAACTAAATGCCGACTTCAATACACTTAAAAGGCAAAAATAACATTTATAATTCCTTTACTAAAACCAACTTAGCACCAACTCCTAAAAATTTGACAAGTACTTAATTTAAATAGATTTTACCTTTTTTTTGTTGTGACGTCTTAATCTTAGAAACTTACTCAAAATTGTAACAAAAAGAGTAAACTACAAGAAAAAACATAAGCAAAAACTTCAAAAGATAATGGAAAAGCAATAATATATACACAAACACACCTTTCACATGCGATGACTGACTTTTGTTTTGTTTTATTGTTTTTTTTTTGTTTTTTTTTTGTTTCTTTTGTTTTTTCTCTCTCTCTTTAGTTATTTTATAGTTAATTGTCATTTGTTTGAATGTGTCTTAATGTATTTTGGGCGGCTGCCTTCTTGGCTTCCTGATGATTTTTTGGAAAAATAATGTGTTTCTTCAATTGGCTTGTGTCTTGGTTATTGTATTATAATCTGTGTGTGTAGAAAATTGTTGTTGAAACAGTTTTGAGATAAATAAATAAATATGGATGGACCGACTTGCCTGTCTGTAAATCGCTGGTTGAAGTACACATATATTTTTTTAAATATTATTCGAGAACTTGAAGACAAAAGGACCACTTCGTTGATATACTCAAAGTAACGGAAAATTCGGTGAATACACATCCAAGAAATTACGTATACGCAGAACCTTCTTCTTTTAAGATGATTAAAAATATAACCAAATATATCTGATACAAAATCTGACGAACTTTGAATGAGACATGGCGGAACTCAAAAGGTTTTTACCTACATAATCCTGTCCCGCAAAACTATCCTGTCCCAATTATTACTGTCATGTTATAACAAACTAAGATTATATGGATTATATGTATATGTCACGCTAAATACATCCCTTTGACGTCCACACAGAGCTGTTTGTGGTTGCGAGCGTCGCTTCATACGTTTTAAGTTTCACATAATCTGCTTAGAGAAAGCTCGTTATACCTATATATGATCCGATTTGCATTCGTTTATACTCTTCGTCGGACTTTTCATAAAACCTTAAGCTGTATTAGTGTCTGTCAATAAAGAGCGAGCATTGTTAGTACTCGCAATATTGTCTTTTTTATTTTTTCAAATAATTATTACAGATGTGTAAACGGACACAAAACAAAACACAACATAACAAAGGGAATGTCACAGACAAAACTTGCTGTGTTTAGATCGATAGACGATGGTCGTTTGGTTACGTGGTCAGTACCCCTGTATACCAGAGATCCTGTGTTCGAATTCCGGTAGGTGATATTTGAATGATGAGTGCGAATATTCTCTCTGTATGTTCATTGAGTAAATTTCTGATATTCTCATATGTATTAACATATTACTTCGTTATCTAGTATCCATTAATTTGACTTGAAAAATTCGTGTCAGTGTGAGAAATGGTATTTATTTATTTAGATTAAAAATAAATTTTCCAAAACTAACCACTCTTGCTCAAACTATAATACAGTGTTGAATTGATTACCATCTGCCGAGCAGAAATTCTAACTCCAGACCTCTGGCTAAGAAACCTGTTAATAGAGGTACTGACCACTCGGCTATCCAATCATTTCAATACATATGCGCATGATTCATACATTGAATAATAAAATAAATGACGTTTATTCAGAAAACCATCATAAAATCTGTAGTTACACTAAAAATGCAAACTTTATGTAGGAATATGCAATTCAGAATATTCATGACATTGTGATGCTTGCTCTCTATCAAAACCATAATAACAGTGTACCACAGGCTTCACTCTTGTTATTTTAATAAACAGAGCGTTGTGTACAAACATTGTCGGACATGTTCCAACCTTTTTTGTTGCGTTTGTGCCAGCAATGAATTCCTTTTGCACAGAAATTGATGTAAATAATAACGTTCTCATCAAACCGAAAACTTAAAAACACAGCTTGGTAGAGCGCCTGTACTATATAGACAGATAGAAGACGTAATGAAGATACTGTTAAATTAGATTAGACAGATGTCAGATTATAGCATAATGTAATATAGCAAGCGATACAATAAATATATATTATAGGAAAAATTTTGTGTAGCTGTAATGAAGGCGCTAATATTAATACTTAAATAAAGAAACGTTTTTGTTTATAAAAAAAACTAACCAGCACTGCAATAACCCGACACTGTAAATACATTGTAAATTCATTAAAGTCTCAATGTAACAATCAGCCTTGTCACACAGCAATGGACAGGAAATGAACAATGCTAATGACCATTACCATGGGTATTACTTATTGAGTTGTCTGTATTCATTTTAATGTAGAAATACGGCTAAATAGTTGAGAGATAATTATCTATTAATAAATTTATATTTTAAGAAAAATTGTGTTTTTAAAAAAATCTCAGCTGATTCAACAAGCTTATCACATATCAAAAATTATTCTACCTAAAACCCGAATCGTATATTAATATCGCATGCTATCTTGAATTCACGGGCATATTTATAATAGTTATATCAAAACACGATTCATATTTTATGTTTGAGCCGTTAGCGTGAACGCCGTGTTGGAAATTTTAAAAGAGTGCGATGAAATGTTTTGACGGTAATCCCATTTGATGGCATTTTGTTGCGAACAGTAAACAAAAATGCCAACTTTTTTAATAATGGACCTAATCCTGACGGGACTCTAAAATTTAATTAAAGTTCAATGTATCCCACACTCTCATTATGTTAAGAAAAAGATAACAAGAATTAAAATTCTCAAATAACCTGAATTTAGTCAGTTTCAATGAAACCATAGACAATTTTAGAAGGCATGTAGGGAGGCGCTTCCTAAATCCTGCATTTTTGGATGTTTTAACGTCCAAAATTCAATACACCTTTATAAATGTCACGATGTTAAGCTTAAAAAATAGTTAATATGTTAGGATTTCAGTCACATACTACTCAGATATACTTTTTGACAAAGATGAATTATCTATTTAACGGCTAAGACAGCTGAAATCCATTAAATAGGAAATTTATTCTTCTTTAATTAAAAAAACCAAATAAATTTTTTGGCTTTTCGTGTGTAACGTTTCTACTGCTCGTCATATAAATATCTAATTTATTATAAAAAAATTAAATTTTATTTACGAATCTATTTTAATTGACGTATTTATTCTCAGGTAAATCTGTTTTTCCGAGCATCCGAAGATTTGATTGGGTAAGCCTTTAATTAAGTTCGTGCATTTATCAAAATATTAACTAAGTCAACCTGCTAGCTTACATATAACAAATACTTTCTATTAACTTGTTGTAAGGTTAAATTGCGCCCTGAGTATATGAGAACTGAAGTCAAAAATTTAAGTAAAATGTGATTTTAAACGCCACGATTATAAATACAATGAAGCCATTACTTTTTGTATATTTTGCCGAAACAAACCGGAAACCCAAAAACCCAAGCTACAAATATCCACCTAATAATATATGTTCAATACAAACAACATGACCCAAGAACACATTCACGTTTATCACAAAAATATCTGTCACTATACTGACCGCTAGGCCAGGCGACCGCACGCATTGCACAGGCCGCCACGTCTGGGATTGCCCAAGTAACTCTGGGAAATCTCCATTGGCGCGAAGCCCAGTTATAAGGCTGTGCTGCCTGGAGGTGACCTGGTGAAATGCTCCGCAGAACCCAGGTTACCCCCGTGAAGGGCAATGGAGTTACCGGGGAGTTTTAGTGGGTATTCTCAGGGCCGCTCTATTGAGGTACTGAGTGAGCCCCACACACGCCCGTCGCTTAGCCAGTGGCGGTAGGTCCGTAAATGGATTCCTCCTCGTATAAAAAGGCCAGGCGACCGGCAGTTATATAATTTGGCTGTTTATATACCCGTCTTAATGTTCCAAGTTTAACGTTGAATTTTTTAGTCTTAAAAGATTCGGTATTACCAAATAAATAAAAAAAGATTTTTAGGTTAAGGTTATTTTTCTTGTAAACCACTTCTTCTATTATAAACTCTTTGTTATTACTTTTTATACCAAGGGTTTTCGATTTTTTTTTATTTCTGCCCTTAGCTGTAATTCAATTCGCCCATCAGCTGTGATTTACGTGGGATTTTTCCCACGCAACTCACAGATGATAGAGCACAAACAGTGCCACTAGTACAGCGAAATGAAACAACGATACAATGTTACGAGCGATATCTATATGGTATGTGGTGTGTGTTGTATAGGTTGTTCTTATCAATCTGCTCAACATAAAGTCATGAAATAAGTTATAAAGCATTTTATTTATTTAAGTACACACCTATGATACTTAAGTATGTGAAAACTATAAGTTTTCTATGTGATTCTGATGCAAATGATAAAAAAAGTATATTTATCTTTTAACTTATTAATAGGCGCAATGTTAGTGTGATATCGAATTTATATACATATATATATATATATATATATATATATGTATATAAATTCGTATTTATTTATTTAGATTAAAAATAAATTTTCCAAAACTAACCACTCTTGCTCAAACTATAATACAGTGTTGAATTGATTACCATCTGCCGAGCAGAAATTCTAACTCCAGACCTCTGGCTAAGAAACCTGTTAATAGAGGTACTGACCACTCGGCTATCCAATCATTTCAATACATATGCGCATGATTCATACATTGAATAATAAAATAAATGACGTTTATTCAGAAAACCATCATAAAATCTGTAGTTACACTAAAAATGCAAACTTTATGTAGGAATATGCAATTCAGAATATTCATGACATTGTGATGCTTGCTCTCTATCAAAACCATAATAACAGTGTACCACAGGCTTCACTCTTGTTATTTTAATAAACAGAGCGTTGTGTACAAACATTGTCGGACATGTTCCAACCTTTTTTGTTGCGTTTGTGCCAGCAATGAATTCCTTTTGCACAGAAATTGATGTAAATAATAACGTTCTCATCAAACCGAAAACTTAAAAACACAGCTTGGTAGAGCGCCTGTACTATATAGACAGATAGAAGACGTAATGAAGATACTGTTAAATTAGATTAGACAGATGTCAGATTATAGCATAATGTAATATAGCAAGCGATACAATAAATATATATTATAGGAAAAATTTTGTGTAGCTGTAATGAAGGCGCTAATATTAATACTTAAATAAAGAAACGTTTTTGTTTATAAAAAAAACTAACCAGCACTGCAATAACCCGACACTGTAAATACATTGTAAATTCATTAAAGTCTCAATGTAACAATCAGCCTTGTCACACAGCAATGGACAGGAAATGAACAATGCTAATGACCATTACCATGGGTATTACTTATTGAGTTGTCTGTATTCATTTTAATGTAGAAATACGGCTAAATAGTTGAGAGATAATTATCTATTAATAAATTTATATTTTAAGAAAAATTGTGTTTTTAAAAAAATCTCAGCTGATTCAACAAGCTTATCACATATCAAAAATTATTCTACCTAAAACCCGAATCGTATATTAATATCGCATGCTATCTTGAATTCACGGGCATATTTATAATAGTTATATCAAAACACGATTCATATTTTATGTTTGAGCCGTTAGCGTGAACGCCGTGTTGGAAATTTTAAAAGAGTGCGATGAAATGTTTTGACGGTAATCCCATTTGATGGCATTTTGTTGCGAACAGTAAACAAAAATGCCAACTTTTTTAATAATGGACCTAATCCTGACGGGACTCTAAAATTTAATTAAAGTTCAATGTATCCCACACTCTCATTATGTTAAGAAAAAGATAACAAGAATTAAAATTCTCAAATAACCTGAATTTAGTCAGTTTCAATGAAACCATAGACAATTTTAGAAGGCATGTAGGGAGGCGCTTCCTAAATCCTGCATTTTTGGATGTTTTAACGTCCAAAATTCAATACACCTTTATAAATGTCACGATGTTAAGCTTAAAAAATAGTTAATATGTTAGGATTTCAGTCACATACTACTCAGATATACTTTTTGACAAAGATGAATTATCTATTTAACGGCTAAGACAGCTGAAATCCATTAAATAGGAAATTTATTCTTCTTTAATTAAAAAAACCAAATAAATTTTTTGGCTTTTCGTGTGTAACGTTTCTACTGCTCGTCATATAAATATCTAATTTATTATAAAAAAATTAAATTTTATTTACGAATCTATTTTAATTGACGTATTTATTCTCAGGTAAATCTGTTTTTCCGAGCATCCGAAGATTTGATTGGGTAAGCCTTTAATTAAGTTCGTGCATTTATCAAAATATTAACTAAGTCAACCTGCTAGCTTACATATAACAAATACTTTCTATTAACTTGTTGTAAGGTTAAATTGCGCCCTGAGTATATGAGAACTGAAGTCAAAAATTTAAGTAAAATGTGATTTTAAACGCCACGATTATAAATACAATGAAGCCATTACTTTTTGTATATTTTGCCGAAACAAACCGGAAACCCAAAAACCCAAGCTACAAATATCCACCTAATAATATATGTTCAATACAAACAACATGACCCAAGAACACATTCACGTTTATCACAAAAATATCTGTCACTATACTGACCGCTAGGCCAGGCGACCGCACGCATTGCACAGGCCGCCACGTCTGGGATTGCCCAAGTAACTCTGGGAAATCTCCATTGGCGCGAAGCCCAGTTATAAGGCTGTGCTGCCTGGAGGTGACCTGGTGAAATGCTCCGCAGAACCCAGGTTACCCCCGTGAAGGGCAATGGAGTTACCGGGGAGTTTTAGTGGGTATTCTCAGGGCCGCTCTATTGAGGTACTGAGTGAGCCCCACACACGCCCGTCGCTTAGCCAGTGGCGGTAGGTCCGTAAATGGATTCCTCCTCGTAAAAAAAGGCCAGGCGACCGGCAGTTATATAATTTGGCTGTTTATATACCCGTCTTAATGTTCCAAGTTTAACGTTGAATTTTTTAGTCTTAAAAGATTCGGTATTACCAAATAAATAAAAAAAGATTTTTAGGTTAAGGTTATTTTTCTTGTAAACCACTTCTTCTATTATAAACTCTTTGTTATTACTTTTTATACCAAGGGTTTTCGATTTTTTTTTATTTCTGCCCTTAGCTGTAATTCAATTCGCCCATCAGCTGTGATTTACGTGGGATTTTTCCCACGCAACTCACAGATGATAGAGCACAAACAGTGCCACTAGTACAGCGAAATGAAACAACGATACAATGTTACGAGCGATATCTATATGGTATGTGGTGTGTGTTGTATAGGTTGTTCTTATCAATCTGCTCAACATAAAGTCATGAAATAAGTTATAAAGCATTTTATTTATTTAAGTACACACCTATGATACTTAAGTATGTGAAAACTATAAGTTTTCTATGTGATTCTGATGCAAATGATAAAAAAAGTATATTTATCTTTTAACTTATTAATAGGCGCAATGTTAGTGTGATATCGAATTTATATACATATATATATATATATATATATATATATATATATATATATATATATATATATATATATATATATATATATTTGTACATGTAACGAAGATGTATATATATATTTTCTTTCAAGGCTGTTAAAATGTTAACAAATACCAGCACTAATTGGAGAATATTCCAAATTCTTCTTTTTCAATTTCAGACGAAACTCCGTGTCTTCACATTTTCCTTTTAAAATACGCAAAGGTTGCGGTAGCCGCTGAATTAATTTTCGAAGTATAAATTATATGAAGAATACACCCTGTAGCTTTTATGAAAGACTAAAAATTACAGCCATTTTGTGAACCGAAGTCATTGTAGTGTTATAAAATATTCTTATGAATTCCTTAGTGGTAAGAATTATACTTAATTTATTAGAGGTCACTTTCCTTATAATATCTTATAAACAATTAACCCAATGCCCCTTTTAAATATATTCATTGGACCCACTGACACTGGTGTTGTGGTTAACTGTTGGCGTATGTCAAAACTACTACACCGGGGATTCCCAAAATATTTTACTTTTCAAGAGATCTGAGGAACCGATATCATATTCAAGGAATTGATATATTATATATGCCCCCTATGGCCCACTATGGGAATCCCTGCTCTACTTAAATAATTAAGTAGAGCATAGATTCCCATAGTGGTCGATATCAATTCCTCAGTTTATATTGGTTTTTTATATTTTATTATATAAATAATAAAATAATAAAATATAAAAAAGCAATACCAATTCAAAAATTATTATTATATAATATATATTCTGAATTAATTACTTGATTTTGTGTAAAAAGCGACCTTATTATGATTTTGTGTAAAAAGCGACCTTATTAGAAGGGAACTCTTCTAGATTCTTAGATTCTCTTCTAGACACAGAAAGAAGCTGATTGTCTCCCTAAACATTTAATTTCTCCCCACACATTGTTATCGTTGTAAAAAATAAAGAAGATTATTATTTAATATCTTGTAGTGTATTACTCTGATGCTACGTTCTGGAATCTTAAAAAAGGCAATTTAATAACGGTAAAGTGACATTGTATTAAAAAAACTTAGAAATAATCACTATTAAACACTAGATATATTTAGACTTTATCTATCTATCTATCTATTAAACTATCACTGAACACTTCACAACTGGCATATCGCTCTAAACAGTAATATTATCATATCGCAGTAGTAAACTGCATCGACATCTGCCACGAATCTTCCTTGCTTATAATAATATAGTTGGGCACAGTATTACTCGTATCTCGAAATTTGAAAATATTACTTATGAAGTTGCATATTTAACCACTTTTTTAGAATTTATATCTTTTGTCCTTGTCAGTAAAGGAACGTTGTCTTTTTCACTAATTTTCCTAGAATGTTCATTGTGTAAACTTGTCTAGTAAATAGTAGTTAGAAAATATTACAAATGGGCGGCAAAGGGCCACATTGGGTCCAGAAAAGGTTTCAGGAAATTGTGGCATAAGTTTATTTCGTTCCTAAAATCTGAAAACATGTTACATGGACCCGAAAACGGTCAACATTTTTAAGTCTATCATTGATAAAGCTCCCTTTAGATAGAACTGAAAATGCATTATAGCATGCTGAAAACATCTCTAATCCCACGTAGATTGAGTTCAAAGCTTGATCAACTACCACGATAATACTAATCATAGTAGCCTAATCTGAAAACACGTCGTATTAAGTGGTATATTGACCATGACATCTAATTGTAATACTTTAAACCTGCTAAAAAAAGAGCTATTTTTCGGTGCAACTTTCAAATTTGTGAATTATCTACAAATAACTTTGGCCATCTTACAAACGATGATAAATGTTGACAGCTACCTTAAAATACCAGTGAAATACACTTTCTAGGAAACTCATAAAGATTTACGTACAAAACACATTTAGAATATCTTAAGTACTTTAACGAATTGGTAACATTTAGTGTCGGAAGTAATTTAAAACAATATCATCGATATAAACTATCATAAAACAATGATTAAATAATATCTACAGTCATTTTAATAATTTTTATATTGTAATTTATGAATGCATTTTGTTGAGTCATGATAAAGAGTTGCTAACAGAAACACTTTTTATATAAAGACATTAATAAAATGATTTTAAAACAGTTATTAAATTATTGCTACATTATTTTATCTATATTTGATCATTTCATTCATAGGCACAGTTGTTGAATTTTTATATTCAAAAGATTAAGATTAAAATGCTAACAAATTTTTCTCTTTTGTATCTTTAAATGGTAAAAATAACATCAGACACAACTTTACGAGGTATTTTCCATACTTTTAATACTAAACGATGATCGACAACGTCGTGTTTATGATTTCACGAAAATGTGGATTTCACATTCTGACGTATTTGTTTTACGACTATCGTCTGACAGCGAGAACATGGCTGTTTAATACAAAGAGCCACACATAAAACATAACTGTTGGTGACTAGATGCTAACATACATACTCTTTTAAGTTTATACCTTTTTTTGTTGCGTTGCTAGGATACGCTTGTTATTGAAAAATTGTCTTGCAAACGAACACAAGTAAAGCTAATAATGCAATTTAAAGCAACCTTTTATTAATTATCCTAATCTTACAGTCCACTCCTTTTCAATAACCTCTCACTTAAAATTGACATTAAATAATTTCATATCTCATATCTCAAGGTATTAAAATTCAAATTCGTCGACCATGTGATATCATGCTGTACAGATTTGATTTTTTCAAATGATCAAGTTTTTGTTTTCGTAAAAAACTGTTATTGTAAAAAAAATTTATTTACTTATTTATTCGTCTACTATAACATCGTTATTTGAAAACAAGAACAACAGAAGAAGGCGAAGTTATATCAAAATCATATTAATTGCGAAATGTTAATTCTTGCGTATACAAAAAAGGCTTACGCGACTCCGTTATCGTTGACCGCATCTGTTATTAATGTATATTTCTCTTATCACTGAACATACCCTTATATTATGAATGAACAACGATATAACTTTCTCTCTCTCTCTCTCTCTCTTAATGAAGACAAGAGCGAGTTCATAAACCCATGCAACGCATGCAAAGGTGTGCACTGTATCAATATAAACAAAACCTTTCCCCGTGAGAAGAAAGCCAGAAATACAACCCAAACTTAAATAGTTGAAATGATTATTAGCAACTATATATTGTAACAAAACTGTATAACAACTTCACAAAACATTGCCTCACTCAATCTGTTTATATTTGCTCTTCATGTTAGCTGTCTGACAACATTCTGAATTATTACCTAATGAATTGGCATGCACGTTGACAAAGGCAATTGGACGAATTAAAATTTGACAAAAGCAATGTAATTAGGGAAATCAGGTGTGCGAACGCGATGTGGAATTTTCGATGAGTACGCAACATTACAAAGTGAGAATATTGTATGACGTTATTTTGTGTTAATCAGGAACTCTGAATAAAATATAAAAGCTATGGATTTGTGAAATAGGTTTTCCTGTATAATTCGCACGTAATATAAAAAGCTCATAATACTTGCAATAAACTAAAACAATTAATCTAAAATACACAAAGCTTCTTAGAATCAAGACAATCGGACATAAGTATTTCAGCCATTTTTATAGTCATGTTGTCTTTCTGAGAATCTTTTCAAAGTTCGTTCAAAGAACATTCGTTGTATTTTACATGTGAGCGCCGATGACGTAAGTGCTTAAATAAATAAGTCTACGACGAATATATATTTTTTAACAGTGATTAATTTTGAAAATTCTAATGGACGTACATCAGATTGAGCACAACAAAACCATTTAAAAGACATTGTTTTGAGTATTTAGCCAAAAGCGACTATTAGCGTTATATATAGCGCCGCCCACATACAGTGGCTGCCTACGACCTTTACCTGATCATTGGTATACTATGTAGGAGGCCTACCAATTGCTATTCAAAGGCTTTCTGTTTCAGGCTCGCAATTTTGTGGGCTTAGTTGATTGGATCACGGAAACAAACTCCAAGGCAAGGTCCTATCCTTTATCATTTGGGTTACTGAGTATTATCAATTCGTGTGAAATTAAAACAAAACTATTTAGTGAATTTTATTTTATTCACCAATAAATAAGGACTATGTACTACCACCGTACTTAAGAACTTCCTGTGTTCTTTAAGAAGTTCGGGAATATAGTTTTAATAAAAACCGTAGATAAATAATTATTTAAGTCTCCCCGAGAGCGGGGCGCCCCCCTCTCTCTCTCTCCATCTGTCTTCATGTTTTATCTTCCATGTTAGAAAATGAAATAGGTGAGTCACTTTAAATTTTATAATACTCCAAATGTTAATGTTGGCTATACTATCTTTAACTATCTTTAACTTTAAAAAAACACATAATTTAAAATCACAAATTTGTAACACCTTAAAAATTTTAATTAGTCCACCTGAAGTACCAGGATAACATAAATGCGTAAGAATTAACTCCGACACGATTCAGCAAATCGTGTTCCGAAATTTATTCCGTGGACGATGCTAATGAGTTGATTCCCGCTCTTGGTAAGCCATGCTCCCTTGGTACACCTGGCTAATTGTTGTAAGGAGTTTAAAACTTTTTATATGGAACGATAAGTTCTCCATCTTTGTCTTTAAAACTTTGTGCTTAGCGCGAGGGAGTTATTAAGTTCCTTGGCTTCTTATCGTTTTAAATTCAACTTTATACAATTAATTATCACCATTATTTACATTACTCTGTTGTGGAATTTGTGAGAGCAATTTAATTAATATGTTGATGGCCATTGCACTGTAAAGTAGTAGTTGCTGTAAAGTAATTAAGGGAATATGTTATTCCTGGTACCGAGGCACTTTGACAGCAACCTATGAAATTAAGTTTGAAATAACATGTTTACTTCAAATTCTATCTTTATTTTTACAGCATTAATTACTATCAGAATCACCTTTAAATTTTTAGGATTTTTTCTAACTACCCTCCACCAACCCATGGTCCTGCCTACCTTGCGGCATACGGACCGAATCACGGGAGAGCGCGAGGGTACTTGCATAGGGCTCTTTCCCCTTCGGCGCTGATCTGTGCTCCCTACAATTATCTTTATGCGTCCCTTCTGTTGCCAACTCTCCCCCTTCTGGGGCGTGACGACACAATATGTGACTTCGCGTCGGGCTGCTCTGTGTGTTTTACCTGATTCCTCCTATTCGTATGATCGTCTGATGGTGTGCCAGGAGTGCGCAAACTCGCGCATTGCTTCCCAGTTATCACGGCTACTGATGAGGTCCTGGTGATACACCGGGCCAGGCTCCGTTCTGTGTAAACGTTCCAGCATGACTTCTCTGGCGTCAGCATACAGTGCACATTCCCATAGAGCATGGTCTCGGCTCTCGTTGACTCCATCCTCTCCACAGGGGCACAGTGCGGTCTCGCACAGCGCTAGTCGGTTAAGGCGCTGCCTGAAGCAACCATGACCCGTGAGCATCTGCGAAACAACGTAGTCTGGTTCCACCCAATTGTAAGAGAGTCGCTTTGCAATGTTGGGGAAGAAACTGTACAGCTCACGGCCATCCTCGCTCGCGTCCCATCGCTCCTGCCAAATGGCAATGATTTCCTCTCTAATGGTGCGCCGCAACCTCCGACGCTCCCTAGGGGCCAATTGGACTGCCTCCTCCGAAAATCGTCCCGCACGAACAACTTCCAGATCGGCAGGGAGAACTCCGGCTAGCACAGGAAGTGCCGCGGTACTGCACGTTCTGTAAGCCTTCGTTAGTAGAATCAGCGCCGGTCTTTGCGTACTGAGTAAAGCTCTCTTCACGACATAAAAGGATGAGCGTCGGTACCATACTGCCGCAGCATAGGTTAAAACTGCCACATAGGTCCCTGAAAACAGGACCTTTAGGGCTTGATACCTGACCCCCCACTTCGACGCGGAAACTCTCGAAACCTTGCCAAAGCTCATGGAGGCGCTCTCGCCTATGAGCTTAGCATGTGGCGCGTAGGACCTAGCATGATCCAGGGTCACACCCAACACCTTCGCCTGAGTGACGCTCGCTACCGAGACTCCGTTGAACTTAATGATCGGCGGACGTTTAAACTTACCCTTATAGGTCATTGTTAGGCTCTTTCCTGGGGAGAAAGCGAGTCGGTTTCGGTCACCCCAATCGGATATGAGACCCAACATAGACATGGTATTACGTTCAATATCGGCACGCGACGAAGCCTCGATAACGATCGTCACGTCGTCGGCATATGCCACCACGTGTACACCCTCTTGTCTCGGTAGCAGCAGGAGGTCATTAAGGAGGAGGTTCCAAAGTGTCGGGCCCAATACTGATCCCTGTGGACAGCCCATGGTGCAGGTTTTCCACGACGTTTGGTTCCCCACAAAGAGACCCACCCGTCGGTTCGTGAAGTAACTGACCAAGATTCTATAAATGTTAGGTGGAATGCCAGCCTGTTTGGCCTTGACAAGAATCATTGGCCACCACGCGTTATCGAATGCACCAGAGATGTCCAGAAAGACCAGCTGTACGTAAGAAGCTGCACTGCTTTCTGTGATGGAATTGATTCGTTTAAGCGCCGTGACCGTGGAGCGGCCACGGGTGAAGCCGTGCTGAGCTTCTGAAATATGACGATACAAGCAGGGAGCGCCGGAGATTATGACCCGTTCCAGTATCTTACCTAAAATCGGCAGTAAAGTGATAGGCCTGTAGGCCTTGGGATCTGAGAGAGGTCTACCATTGCCCTTCGGCAGCACGAGCAGCTTTCCGGTCTTCCAGATGTCCGGGAAGACCCCTTGGATGATGCACGACCGATACATGTGCCACATCTCGTCGGACGCAGCCTTCCATGCCCACTTGACAATTCTGGCGGTGATCCCATCAGCACCGGCGGCGGTATTCGGTAGTGCGCGGATAATGTTCTCTAGCGATAGTTTGCTAGGTTCCAACGCGTCGGTCCCCGAAGGGGCAAACGCTGCAGCAACACGCACGTCTCGGTGGTAGGGTGTGTCAGTCTCCGGTTTATCATCAGATTTTTTCTAACTATCGTATCTTTGAGTATATTTCAACTGTCCTTTTTAATTGAATCCAAAGAACCTCGATTATCTGAGAATATCGATTATCTGTCGCCGGCAGAAGTCCCCGACGTAGTTATTTACATCCAGCCCGAAAAATTTTGTAAGTAGCCCAGACAAGCAGGAATCTAAATAGCAACGGAGATATTTTTGTTACTTTGAATTTCTTTAATATTTGAAATTTTAACACTCCTTCCTTCATATAATCATACAAGCAAAACTATCCATAGATATATTACTGAATCGCAATTTTAAACGTGAAAATGTATATTTATTTGATAAAAAGACACTGAGAAAATTTCCATTACATTACGTAAATTTAATCTTAGCAGTTTTCCTCGGCAGCTACCATACAAAATAAGAAATTTATTGTACGTATACTATGTCGTATATTTTTAAGACACGAAAGCTAACATTACAACTTTACTTTGAAGTTGATGTTTATATCCAAATATGGGTGTGACGGATGAGAAAATTTAAAGACTCCTTTAATGTAAATAGTTCGTTTTGTTTCTGTTCCAAATTTGAAACTTCTTTGAGAATTAGACAAAAAAATTAAAAAAACGTTTTTTAATCTGTTCCTAATAATCCTCCTTGCGATCGTTTTTGGTCTTAAGCTTCATTACCAAGATGTCTCGTAGATTTAAGTACCTATAGGAAAGTTTTCAAGTGGTTCTTTACTCTAGTGTTTTTTTTTCTTCAATTTATTATAAGTACTTAATGGAAAAAAATGTTGTTAAGGTAGCATTTCAATTGCATTTGAAATTTTTTCATTGTGCCTAACATAACTGAGACAAAATTGATCTGGTTAGCAGCCTGTCCTAACTCTGACAATTGTTTAAATTCATAAAGTTTTTTATATTTCTGAAAATAGCCTAAAAAACAAACAAAAATATTGATTAATTTATCGTTATTCTTACTTTAGCTAATTTAAGTACGTTTCTTGGTTGTACTACGTTTCATTTTTACAATAATTTGGTCACTGCTGTTCTCTTGTGTCAATAGTGCAAGTCAGTTTTTTCATGAAAATCAATTATTTTATCTTGTGTGACTGAGTTTGAGGAATTCAAATTCTCAGCCTTATAATCTGAAACCATAATGGTTCCATATACATTGTACGGCCGATATATAGCTACTCAAACGTAAATCTTTAGCGTTAATCAATCTAGACAGTAGCTCGTTGATTGCCAATAACCTGCAGTAGCGCAACCTGATATTAATTAATATGGCAGAAAGTGCAACGAGATTATCCCGAGCGATACATGAGTTATACGGTCATTCCGCTTACTTTAGAGAAACGGTTGCTCCTACATTAACCTACTTCTGTACATATGTTCCCTACGCTTGATCACAGGTTAAAAAGAATTAGCCATAGATAATTCAAATGATTAATTTCGTTGCCTCTTTAAAATTCCTGATAAAATAAGGCAAAGGAATCCAGCCCAGAAAGCCATACTTTATGTATATTTTTGTCGTATCCAAGTTTTATGTGCATATTTTATTAATTTTACGTTATATTTTATTTGGTATAGTTAACTATACCAAATTCTTGTCTTGTCTATATAATTCTTGTGGTGTAAGAAGCAATCATTTACTAGGATATTAGGAATCTCTTACTTTACTAAAAACAACTGCAACCATAAATTTTAGTAATTACTATACTGAGTAACACTAGTGTCATACCTTCAATTATATTTATTTATTTTTCTATTTTATGACGATTTCAAATAACTTAGTAGTTGTGTCTATTTAAATAAAGATATTTTGACTTTGTCTCGTTGAGTAGTTACTTCACTGTTCAACTGGTCTGTCTGACCGTGCTGTGCAGCGTCCTACTTATACCGCTATCTTAAGTAAGAACTAGAACATGCCAAACGGTTTTATCTAAATTATATAAAGCTTTCCATCTATTCATAGCGCGAAGGTGCCATGCAAGATTGTACCTTATGCCATTAAGATACGCCGCAGTATCACTTTGGCACTATTCGAGTCCAAATTAGGCACGGAGATCTCATCCAAGATTGTACATTATACCGTTTAGATATGGTTCACTATCACATTGACACTATTCGTTCGATGTTTCGCGACATAGTGACTCTCAAGTAGCATTCCAGAGCAAAAATTTTAAAGTCTCCACGGACCTCTTTGGGGTCCATGGACCCCAGGTTAAGAAGCCCTGCTATGCAGGAACCCCTGCTTGGTACAGGCCTACATACATGGGAGAAATACAGAAAAAGTTTTAGGTCATAACATAACCGCTGTTCCAATAAAAATTACGGCCAACGACTTAACATACTTTCCGGTTTACGAAAAAATTTCCTAATTTTTATTTACAGATCCGAAATTAACCATGGCATAAGTTGATTAGTTTTCGTCATCGAAATCAGGAAACCAGACCGCTCAAAGTCTCCAAGGAAGAGTTCCTTGGAGCAGCCTGCTGAGCTAATTTATTTAATACTTTAATTCTCAAAAGTTCTACAAATGGTAGTGTTAAAGCCTAACATAAATATTACAACGACTAAACAATAATCTCTAATACTATAATAATTATTTTATTTATTATAGAGTGGTTTAAAATCATTTTCATTTTTCAAATTTTATCTCCAGAACCCTAACAAAAAAACCGTTCAAAATATTGGAAACTTAAAACAAAAAATGGCAGAGATCTACTAAAAAGGTTCAATTAAGACTTTACAAGTTTCTCATTTGATTATTTAGATTGCTTTAGAACCCTTTGAGCCCGCCATTTTGAGTAGTTGCCTTTTTTAGCTAAAAAGGTTTTAGATAAAAAGTAATGGGACACACTTAATTTAAAATATTATCTTGTAAGAATTATCAATGTAATTAAGCTGTGACTGTTTATTTTATACCCTAAATATATTATTAGAAAGATGTTAGCAGTATAATTATGTATTTTGTAGGTAAATTATCGATGAAGAATGATTTTTAAAATGACAAAAATATGAATCGATCTTGCTCGATAACCCCAGGATTGTTTCACTGCGAGGAATATTCTCCTATCCCTCGAGTCGTTGAGGGACTTGGAAGATTTGTAAATTTGATTTAAAAATAATAATAATATTTCTCATACTGCTAGACCTGCTAGACACGGAAAAATATAGATAATAAAATCTCTATAAATATCAGAAATATACTTGTGGTATAGTCTTGCGCATATAGTCTTTAAATAATTAACGGTTTAAATCAAAAACAGAACTTCAAAAAATATTTACTAGATTTCGCAATAATAAAAACAACTAAACAAATCTAGCAAAGGCAAGTGACACAGTTGACAAATTAATGACGAATGACAAATGGATGACTCTTAAACAAATATTCATGCTTTTATACAAATATCTGCCCTACCGGGATGGACTGACTTAGAAGACAGGGATACTGACCACTCGACCAGATGGCCGTCGAAATATTGATACAAATTAAGTTTTCTGTCGATATATCATTATAATGCTATTTATAAAACAGGCAACCCTACGGATCCTTTCAGGCGTAACTGTCCAGTGCAGGTGTGGTCGAATATATTGACGGGCGAACACCTGTACGCATCATGTAACCCTGGTACCTTTTGCCTGATTTATAGCGAAATATGTACACTTTTACGTAAGTATAAATAAAGTAATTTTGAAGCTAACGTTATATAAAAAGTATAGATAATATACATCATCACGTGATAAATAGTGTTGTTTAACTAACACCACAATTTCTAACTACGCTACAAGTATATCATTCATATGAGTGACGTTTGTCCATATACTGTACAGTTGAAATAAGAATGGAACCGCACCACGAACGTCAACAAATCATTACTTTTTTTTACGAGGAGGAATCCATTTACGGACCTACCCGCCACTGGCTAAGCGACGAGCGTGTGTGGGGTTCACTCAGTATCTCAATAGAGTGGCACTGAGAATACCCACTAAAACTCCCCGGTAACTCCATTGCCTTTCACGGGTGTAACCTGGGTTCTGCACGAGCAATTCACCAGGTCCAACAAATCATTACTTAAATTTTTAGAGTTATCATTAAAAATCTAATATTTTAATTATATTATAAGTTTAATCATATTGATACGTTTTTGCCTATTCTTTTTACTGTCCACTCCGTCGTATTCTTAAATCCCTGCTTGGTACTGTGTTAATTTTTCGAAACCCTACACAGCTAAATATATTCCTAAGCAATTTGTGACAAAATATGCGTCAAGTAATATATTGAAAAATAATTTCAACCTGGCTATGTTGCGCCTTTTTCTCTGCTCTCGTAAATCTTTAGTAAAATTAAGTGAGAAAGAATAATCACGTTCAAAAACGTTTTGCAAGACCCTAGAATCACAGAGAAGCTACGCATTTTAAATATAGAACACCATAAAGGTATGCCCACGCCACGCATGAGTGCTGATCAAACGAAATTATCCGACGAGGCGTACGGCTTAGCTCAGCGAATACGGTCCCTCAAGTGTGCTCGGGGCTTTATTTTATACTTTTTTATTCTTTTCTAATCTGTCAGCTAAAGGAATTTACAGCAATATTACGACAGCTGTGAAAGAAAGTACAATAAATGGTTTTTTTTTTCGTTCCATGGAAATCCAGGAATTTTCTTCGTTCTTGTTTTGCCAATAATTTTTCGTGTACTTTATTTAGTATTCATTTTGATGCTTTCTGAATCAGATTTTCATTTGTGTATTAACAATGTTTTTGGAATATTAGGTTAAGTTTTTGTATTAATAAAGCTTTGAATTGAGGTATAAATATGGAGCTGATCCGTTTGTAATATGATGAGAAAATGGAAGATATTTTAAAATTGTAGATTAGATTACTAATTAAATTATCATAGACAGCAATATGTCGAGCTTCTGAATTCCCACACATGAGGGATAGGAGACTCAAAAGGAGTTTGGGCCTTAATACGAACACGCTGGCCCAACACCTGGCTTGGTGGCTGTGAATGTGGTTGCCATAACTACCAGGACCAGACTTACGTGTCATCCAAAGCACGGAGGAGCTCGACAAAAACTGACAAATTGAAAAATGACAAACATGACAAATTTTGATTGATCTATCCAGAGACCAACCATGACAAAGTTGCTTTGTTTTCGTAATTGAATCACTAAGCCAAAGACCTCATCTCGAAGTAATATAATATTTAAGGGCTCAAAGTGAGCAATATGAAAAGTAAGACAGATACAAAATAACATGCCAACGATCAATCACAATCTAAGCGACTGTTCAAAGGACTACAAAAAACCTCAGCAAATCTTATGAAAATTAATGTTTATAAAAAAGATATAAAGTTATATGTTAGGTATTTTTATTATAATTTTAACACGTCTTTTTACTATTTTAAGTTTTAATAAGGTCTATTTTTGCACTGCACCTCGTAGATAAGCTTTGGTATCGACTGTACATTGTGTTCCATTTTATCGTTGACGTACACGCCGCAGGATTTCCGACCCAATGGCTGTGAACGCGATAAGTTTTTTCTTTCCATTGATTGCGAGTTTTTTGGATGATCCATATGAATCCATTCACAGGGATTTATGGATTAGGTATGTATTCGTCTTCGTCCACATAGCATTTGCTTTTAGGTATATTAAGAATATAACATGGTAATGTCTGTCATATCAGCTGATCCATGTTTTTACGTCAATGTTTGCAAAATTAAGTCTAGATTAATTAGAATCAAAATCACTTCACGTCATCATCATTCATAAAATTATATTAACATAAATATGGGTTACAATAGGTTTTTATAAATAACTAGTTGAGACATATTTTATCGCAAAGGAGTACAAATATCTATCCAAATTGCTATGAGACCACAAAGTAATGATTGAGTCCTAATTCAATTTTTAAATTATATATATATCTAATTAATATATAAAAAAGAAACAAGAAAGTTTTCCACAGTATATAAAATGTAAAAAGGAAAAATCGTGTGTTTATCTATGTAGATAATAAAATAATGTCTATTTTAAAAAGCAGGACTTTACCAAAATCTCTAATTTATTGTAAAAATCAACGAAACTTGTTTTTCTTTTCAAGTAATAAAAAGTTATTTTAATAGAAAGTTCTTCTGAAACCTTGTTATACCGAGCTTTCAAAAACTACGAGTTATGTGTATATCGAATATAAGAATAATACTCTTCATTGTATTTTCTGATAATTTTTGCTAGAAATTATACCGAAACGCTCGATTGGAACGAAACCATTTGAATTCAAACAATGAACACTATTTGCTGTGTGCTCTGCCTTATCCATATTGAGCAATTTAAGAGCCATTTTTCACGTGAACTAGAAAACACAAAAAATAAGTTTCCTCTCTTCGCTAGCTCCGAGTCGTTTCCATCGCTCCGAACAATAGCACGATACAATTACTCGCACGGAAAGCAAAAAGAAGTCCTGTACGTTTAGCAAATGGCTCACATTTGTCTGGACCACTTAGAAAGCTCCCTTGATTAATTCATCACCTTAATAACAAATTGGACGAAAGTTCCAAGAGAAACAGAGCATATCTTTACTGTTTTTCTTAAATTGTAGTTTATGTTAAAAATATGTTTAACATTAAAAATAGCTGTGTTCAAAATAGCGAAAAACTACACGTGATTCGCAGAAACAAGGAACTTAGGGTCTGTGATATATCTGCGCTTACATATAAACCAGATTCAGCATTTTGTCAAGTTCTTTAGTATCAAGCTACATCATTTAATATTTCAACCAGCATTGCAGAACGCGTCGCCATGTTAATTGTCAAGCTATAACCGTCTGTGTTATATCCCACGAAGTACCAGGAAAACATGAATACAGAAGAGGTTCGTTTATTAGCATCGTTAGCGGACGGCACGGCTTTAGTGTTGAGTTTACTAATAGAATAATAATACTAGTTGTTGTCTGATGCCCTGGTGCTTTGTTACTCTAATGAAGTTATATTTGTTTTCCTAGTTGAAGTTTCGAGGTGAGACTAATTTTATATTAAAATTTATTTAGATACATACACCTACACTAGGTGAAATAGAAATGTATTCTAATTAGTATGGTAACGTCTATATAGGTAAAGAATTTGATGGATCATGTAAATGCGTATTTGAACAAAAGCCAACTCTTGTTTGTGACTGTTTTTTCTAACACTCACTTTCATGAATAAAATTAGCACTTTAAATAGAAACTAGCATTTAAATTAGTTGATCCAAATGAAACGATTCCACGAAATTCCCGCTAAATTCTCTCTACATTTCTGAAATAGGATGCTTAGATTGCCTATTTATAGTTATCTTTCTTTACCGTTATCGTTAAACTTTCGTTAAAATTATCAGATTTTGCGTTTTTTTCTACTTTAACTCATATATCAAATTTAGAACTCAAACCATTTTTATATGTGAAATGTTTATCAATATTGTAGTTATTAGTATTATTGTAGTTATTAGTTTAGTATTATCTGAATTATAATATTATTAGTGTTACAGTTTTCATTATAAGCAACAGGCTATATACTTCTACGAGTTCGGACCATATCACCACCTATAAACGTAATATATCCATAATATGTTAAGTATTGTGGTAATAATCGTTTGTTTTTAAATTCTCCTTTTTATATGCGAAATAAGCTTTAGCTACAAGACTTTCAAAGCCAAGCTGTTTTATGAAGGCTTCGAAATACTGTTGCATCTAATACGTTTTGATGTTTGTTACCGTTTAATAAAAGTCTTTTAAAATATCTTAATTTGAAAATATTAATAAAAATTGAGAAATAGCAATCTATAAAAATTTTTTGGCATATTAAACTTCTTCAAAGGAAGCGAGGAGAAAAGGAGTGTCACTCGATAAGGGTAGTCCTTTGAGTATAAGCTATTGTTAGTATTTAGGTCTTACTTTTTTCAGGTATTCTCAGGATCGAGAGAGGATCATAATGGATTATATTCGACGTTACTACTCAAAGGGAATTCATAAAAGATTTCCGATTCGTGGTTTAGTTTTCCACTGTTCTTTTCTAGTCTAGACTGCGTTTTAAAGATCTTTCAATCTGTCGTTGAAACTAAAATTAAGATTAAAGTTTTTTGTTACATCGAGCAGTGGAACTTTTTTCATCATATTTTATCATCTTACCAAAGTTTCTACAACATTCTGATTTATGTAATAAAACTATAATTTAAACGTTAATAAGCCAATGAAAGAAACTCACTGTTCATATGTATATAAAGATATTAAGTGAGTAGTTGACATAAACTAAACATTTTATAATATTAAAAGTTTAATGGGGTAAATAAAGTTGATGTTACACTTGATAATTTCAATTTTATTCTATTTGTAGGTGGGACTACATGGTGTACATAAAGGCAAAAAAATATCGTTCATACACAAAATAATCACATTAGTACTTTATTTTCATAAATAGCAACATTATGTAAAAGAAGAAAAGGGTTTTTTATATAGTAGACAATGTTTAAACAATGTATGGCTTGCTTTAGAGTGATCTCTGCCAGGCAACCTTAGGATAGATATACAAAAGAGAGAAAGAGGAATATTGTCTTATAGAAAATTAATAAATAACTTGTCAATGAAGGTATAAAGAGGCAAATAGTATTCTTTTAACCTCTCAAACGTACTTATTGTCTGAGCTCGGCTTATCTCAACAGACAATGCATTCTACAATCGGGTAGCTTGCACAGTGAACGACTTACTGTAGAATTTAGTGGTATGCATTGCTATAGAGAAGCTTAGTTTTGTAGTTTTTATTTTATTTATCGTTCAAGTACTTGAACGATAGTCAAGTATCGTATATTAATTTTGAAATAAAATCCATATAATAAAGGCTATGCAAAACATATTTTGTTCACGAATTGTAAAGAATAATATCAACAAGGCATTCTTTATGTAACCTAGAATAGACAACACTTTAAGCAAGTATTATAAGAAGACCTTAAACTCGTGAAAAATGTATTTTGTGAAGAGAAATAAATCAAATTATTATTTTTAAAAGGGACACTTTCTCTTATGTAACTAATAATATCCATATATAAAGGTTTTTCCAACAGTTAATATACATTCCATTACACTCTTAAGTCCTTATTACAAATTTTAAAAAAACATTTATTAATCAAACTTATAGATACAATAAATCCTATTACTTTTCTCAATTGCAAAGAAATCGCTGTATTACATGTAATTGACATTATGAAAATGTACTCGCTCATATAGTTTTATATTTCGCTTAATCCCAAGGGAAAAAGATACCACTGCATTAAGTATAGTGTAACAAATATAATAACAAAAATCAAACGAAAGAATAATGAAACATGGAAAATGAAAAAGGCACGGGATTATTATAAATGAAAATCCTTTTTGCGAGTAAAATATCGTAACATTAATGCATGCGTCGAAAGCTTCTTTAATAACGAGCAATAGGTTCAAATATGCTGTACAAAGGACTGGCAAATGGCGAAGGTATACGTTACCTACTATAATCGAATTACTTCTAGAATTCCTCAAAGAACGTTCAATAATGACAAATGAAAGTTATGTTCTTTGGTCTATAATAGCGGTGTTGTTTGGTTGCAGTATATTTTATTTCATAATTTGTTGTATTGTAATTTTTATTGTAGATAGGTGTTTTTCAAACCGAAAAAGAATATTATATCATGCACTATATGGACTACATCGTTCAGAATTGATTAGTGAGTTACGCGAGATTTTTCAGTGTTTCATTTCATTATTCATTATTTATCATTCGTTTGTAGATGTAGTTCATTTTTAACGTCATCGTATCATTGAATACTCATTTCGTTTCATTTCATCATCATTATGATCATAACATTCAATTTTCTTAGAATTTCATCGTAATCACTAACATTGCATTCCATTTCGCAAAATTTTTCGTAACTCCATGGGGCAAAGGCGTACGTTCCACCGGTATCCCAAAGTTATAAATAAAGAAATAATTACACAAGACATTCAGACATAACTGTTTGGGCTTCAGTTCCCTTTGCCTTAGAGAGCAGGGAGTGATAGGGAAAATTTAAACAAAAAATAACAAAATAAATTAATTGTCTTGAGGTTCCAACGGAAGGAGCCGTAACTAACGTTCGATGTACACTAGTCACATGTAAAAAACTAAAACTAAATGACCCATTTACAAGTACCTATGTAATATTTTCAGTGCCTTAATGCACGCAGATACACTTACAGCTTCTCGCATAAGTCTCGTAATTCTATGAGGAAAATGGGAGTCTGAAAAAACATGCGACATGTGGTCATAAATTTTCTCTTCCTTTCATTTTTTGTGAGGTAATATTAATCATTTTTTTGGACCTTTATTTTATGAGTTACCGTATTCGTCAGTGCTACCAGGTCTACAGACATTTCAAGATATCTACAGTATCTGGTACTTTATGTAGGTATAATATAATAAACCATAAAAGAGCTTGTTGGCATTGTGGTTCGAACGATCTGGTTTTGATTTCGAAAATAAAACAATTTTCACCCCATGTATGGTCCCTGGATTGGTCAATCCCACCACCTTTCCCATTATGGTGATGATCCTGATAATGAAATCAAATCTGTAGTTAAAGTACGTTTTATTATAAGAACTTACACTCGTCCTTTTGTATCGACTGTACACAATTTACCATTGTACGTAAATTACAGAGGTTGCCTTGCTTTTAAAGCTGCAGCAGCGACATTGTCTCCAATAACGAGTACTATTACTTTCGCCCACGACTCGATGAACTAACTTTAACTTTATAAAAATTAGGACATTATTTTTTAGGACACCATTTTCATACCACCTTCGAAAACTCAAATAAAAATGACGGCTTAAAGGTTTTAGTAACCAGGCCAAATAATTGAAAAAAAAAACAAATAATAAAAAAATGTTGTAGTTGCCTTATTATGAAATCGGACCCCTTTAGCGGTTATGTTAATCAATTTTCGGTCCTACTATATTGGCGTAATACTATATCTATCTATATTGGTGTTAATTCTATATCACATTGCAATGATCATAATAAATTATATGTTTCATAGGGAGTGAATATGAAGAGTGTAAATTGTGCAAAGATTTATATGGCAAAATAAATTGATTCTATTTTATTTACAAATTAATGTAGTCTTGTCAAACATGATCTATATTGAAAATTAAAAAATATTAACAATTGTTATCCTACAAATTTCGATTGTGTTTATTCAAACCGAAAAATTTAATACCGTTTTATAGAAAGAAGTAATATGAGTACTTATTCGCTGCTAGTGTTGCTACACTACTGGCATACTGTCCTACCTACCTTGAAATAGAAGTTCTATTAACTTGTGTTGAGTAGGACATACAAGGCAGACCTCATGATGAGGTACACCTCATGGTTATTCTCTAATATGTCACAAAACTCACCTCACGCAAAATTCCCTTAGTTCCTTGGTAAGTCTCACAACTGAATCTGTGTCGAGAGCTCACTCGGGTTGTATTCGCAGCTGCTCTCTGCGATGCGAATCCATGGCGGCCACTTCTCGGTGCTTTGTTCGAACGTTTTAACGACGCAGCATTATTATTGACGGGCTCCGACCGTAATTTACGCAGTGATGTATGAACGGTTCGACGTTTATTGTTGCGTTTACATAACAGTGTAACTGAGATGCACTTCGGGTATTTGGTAATGATAAACATTTGAATTCTACAGTACTTATTTTTATGACGCTTTTAAGATATTGCTTTTATACTCTATAATTTTATTTTTTACTCTTTCTCTGTCAAACTAAGTATTTGAAGTTTAATTAACATCGGATTCGAATCACTCAAAATAGTTGAATAGGTGCGATACGATTTTGTTTCTGATCCTAGTCAACGTCTTCGTCGTCGTCATTGTCATCGACGTCTTTTTAATTTACGTTTTAAGTTTTTTCTTTTCTTTCTTATTTACATTGGGATCCAGGAGTACATTAACTGTCTAGGGACATTATAGGCTGATTATGTAAAACTCTGAAGGCGTTAACGCAATATTTTGCACAAAGAATCGGTCTCAGACTTCTATGGAGATATAGTTTCTGCTTTAAAACATATTACAATAAAATTTATTTTTTAATGTATAATAAGAATATTGTTTGTGTAACGCTTAGAATAAGATCAGAAATAAAATATATAAATTAAAAATTCTACAACACTAGCTAGTAACTACAACGAACTTTCGAAGAGAAAAAATATATATTTATTATTTTATTGCGAGGTTAAAAATTTGTTCGGTTACGCTCTTTCTTCTCTTCCTAAAAGCAAAGCTACCTTGCCCGAAAATCTAACAGACCTTCCCTTTTAATCCCGGGATTGAAAAATGAAGTGGCCGACTGCACTTTGTTCAAAAGCGTGGCGTATTTTTTCGTATTTCTGAGAAATATAACGAGTACGTATTGTATTGGGCCGTTTGTTCGACGTATCGGTAAAGTAACGCTCGAGTGTTGAGATTTGTTAGAGAAAAAAGTTAAACGAACGGCATCAGAAATATTAATTGAAATTGTACTTTAACAGACCTTGGCTTGTTGGAATGTGGAATTGTTTATAAAAGGAAACTTTCTATAAAATTGGCAGTAATTATTTTAATAGATATTATTAATCAAATTATATGTTTATTTTAATTTTTTTGATGGATTTTACATCAAATTATCTAGCAAAAAATTAAACAAGACGTCAGTTAAATTATTAAAATTTTTTCAAAGTCAAAAATATTATCTTAGTGTTTTTAATATATCTGAGAATTGAGATTGTTTTTTAAAGTTTTTAGAAATAAAGTATTAGATAAGAAGTGTGCTATGTATAGCGTAATTTAGCGTATTTGATGATGATAATAGAATAAAAGGTATGAACAATAACAACGAAGCTTTAATTCTCCTAACATATGCTTAGATGACGAGTACTTTCCTATTAAAAACTGAGTTGTTAAGAAAAACCACGCTCTATGAACATAGCTACAATAAACGATATACTTACTATAAAAAGTTTTAAATTAATTTTTGTCCTTATAGACAATGACTAAATAAGATCTAAAAAACAATTGAAATATCTTTCCGATTTCATGAAAATATGATCACAGAAACGAAATAATTAGAAAGACCTTCAAATAAATATGGTATAAAATATCTTGTTCCTTGAAAATCCACACGCTGTTCAAGCAAAATTTGGACCGAAAATTGCCGTCTGGCTGCCTACAGGAGAAATACGACACCAGATTCTCAACAGGAAATTGCACTTTTGCAATAACTCCTGCTGTCCGAATGGAGAGCTCCTTTGTTTTAGAATTGAACAGATACTGTTATCTATCTGAATATAGAATTCATGACATTATCATCATGTTCGCAGTTTTTTGATAGTTATCTTGCTATGACAATTTATCCCTAAATTATTATAAATGTGAATCTTTGATTGTCTGTGTAACGGCTACGTCGTAGCGCTACAAAGATAAATTGTAAATCGGGTCGGTTGGCTTTTCTCAGAAAGCTGTCTTCCTTGTCAATGGAATACCACTTTTTGCATAGTATTCATAGTATTGAAACGATTTCTTTTCGAAGAATAGTATAGTGTAGTGTAATCTTATAGTGGGGCAGATTTTTTTATGTTTATTTAATATATTTCTGATATTTATTTACATATTACTATAGTTTCTTAATAAGGTACTTAATTAAGGGCTGGATAAAAGGTGCAAGTGTGAGAAATATTATTATAATATTATTAGTCTGTGCATTGCAAAAAAAAGAATGAATAAACGAAACCCAACACTACCCTAATTCATCAACATCCTTCTGAGTACAAGAATTCGAATTAAGGATATAATTACGCCGGGAGGCGGGCAAAAGGCCGTAACTACAAAGAAATCCTTCCAGATGACCGATTGGCGGGAATCCCCGGCAATCCGCAGAGGAATCAATCATTGTACAGTTGAGAGGTTTTAACAAACACAAAACATTGTTATCGGAAGTTCCAAGGAGTTTTTCTTAATTTTTTCTTAGTTTTGGAAACTTGTGGATCATTTATGAATTATAATAGAGTTTACGGAAACTTACTAGTACTATAAAATCGTTCTGTTAGTTAAGCCAAAATAGATCTTAGAAGATCAAAGTACATTTCATTGTTACCATTAAATGACATAATGGAAGTCCAAAAACCTCTTCAGACGATAAAATACAGACACCCAGTAAATGCTATAACTGGCAATGTGATTAAAACTACATTAATGAAAATATGGCTTAAAGGTCTACCAGGCCCAATTATTGGAAAAAAACTGGCAATGTATATAAATACTTGCATATTTCAGTACTCTTTTCATTAATGTTAGGTGTCAATAATGATGGTTATGCTTCATAAGGATGGGTGAATGGTGGATGGATTTTTATGCTTTATATGTATTTTATATCGATGGTTATGCTTGCGTAAGCTTATCTTGCAAAAACTTTCGTAAGCTTTGAATATTGTCAATTTTTAGCGTAGAACGTAAGCTGGTATATCCATCTGTAGATACTTTCCTGAAAGCCAGAATTAGACGAATAGAAATTAGTGGTGGCAACCATAACTTTAAACACTGTCCATAACACCCACATACACTATTACCTAATGTAGTAGTCGCTCTATTTCACAATAAGTGATATAGATCCTTGTTTTGTGGATATTTTAATTGAAAGTAACTTCTTTGTGTGTATATTATGTTTTATTAATATCCTTAGTTGCTGAAACAACGATTAACTTCAATGGTAGAATATTTTAGTCTTTTTTTATTCTTAATGCGGTCAATCTTTACTTTCATCTCACCTAATAGTAAGCGAAGATAACGCTCTAGATAGAAGCGAACCACACCCATAGGGTTGAGAAATCCGGGTGTGTGTGAGAAAGCCGGGTGTAAGATGGTGGTAGCTCTCCAGGTGAACTTAGAAAACCCTACCACCAACAAAACCAAGCAGCAAATTTCCCCTTCTAGGAATAGTTCTAATAGTTTTCCCCTCCTAGAACCCTCCAGAAGTACTTGATGTAAGTCACTAGATCACCGAGACGGTTAGAATACGTCTTATATTTATTAATTATTATTTTCAACACATTTGCTCGTAAAATGAGCCTTATTACATCGCTCTTAGAGGAAATAATCCAACTTTAACACATACGTGCGCTATGAACATTACACACTAATAGATATCCCTACGCAATTAAATTAGTATCTTACTGCGAGTAATTTGGGAGTAAACAGAACATTCTCAATTTTACCAGAAATACAGTTATTTTTATCAGAAGTTCATGCAATCCATATACATTTTTGGAATAAAAATATGTGTTTGTTTAAGTCAAATAAAAGTGTATTATTCTCAAAAAAAAATGTTTATAAATTATCCATAATTCTCGATATGTTTTTGCATTTTATTACTTAAAATTACAATTTTGAAGAAGATTGTCTGTTCACTCGCCTTGCACTGGGCCCGTGAAAAATTTTCTATAACTACAATATATGACGATTTTTCAATATTTAACTATTTATAATGGTTATAATGAAACTTACATAAAAATAATTTAGAACTTAGGAATATATACAGAATGATTAACAAACAATTAATCCTAAACAAATATTTTTTTTAAATTATAAGTTATTACTACAATATATTGTTTTTATCAATAAATATTTCTTTCCTCGGAAACGTTATGAAAAGCGTAGTATGAAACTCGAGAGGTCTACTCGTTAGAAACTCGGCTAAATTACGCCCTCGCCCACGGCCCGTTCTGTAACACAGCCTTGTGTGTAATGAGCAACTTAACATCTTTGTATCATAATATATTAATCAAGACCAACTACCATTGAAGACATGCAAACGCCTTTTTGAAATAATGAAGAATAATCTAGCTTTAGTTAAATTAATTATTACAAAAAATGGAAACTAATTTTTCCTTACGGAAGTAATTTAAAATGGCTGTACTAAGCTGATTTTCTGTTTGAATTATCTAATTTATATGGAAATATACGAATTAAAGGTTGTTGGTCAATGCAGTACGAGATACTTAGCAATTTTGTACAACAGAGTTATATAACAGAGGTTATTTTTTTATATATATTTTTTTTATATAAAAAGCTCAGCAAATGACTCGACACCACCTGATGATAAGCAGTAGACGGGTCCACATGTGAAGACAGCTAGTGAAGCATGTGATATACTGCCCTAGCCACCCTCACCTTGCCGGCCCAAAAAGTGCTTTTTCACGCCTCTTATAAAGGAACCCATGTTATAAGAAGGAGGGAATACGTGTGCTGGTAAGGAATTCCGTGCTCTAGTTGTGCGACAGAGAAAGGAGTCACTAAATCTCTTAGTTCGTAAAGTAGACGTCGCTACAGTAAAGGGGGGACTCCGTAGACCAGCACGCGTATTCCTTAGTAGGAAAGGAGAGGGAGGGATAAGTATGTAACATCGTATTAAGGACACATTACATATGCCAATATATTACCAAAAAGTTATATACAAAAGTTATTATAACGTTAAAAACATTTAGTTTAACTATATATATATATGCTACGTAGATGCTAGCATGTTGCGACCTTTAGATTTGTCCAAATAAGAACAGTTAATTGAATTTCTGTGTACTTGTGGAGTTATATACTGTCTGAATCGTTAAGTCAGTTGTTAATTCAAAGCGAAATTTTATTTTATTGCTCGGTCGCTGGTTTTAGGTCAGTTTTGGTCAGTAGATAGACAACCTGATACTGACGTCACACTTTTAATGTGTAGCTTAGAATCAGACCTACTTATATTAAACAATAAATTATGTTAAATTATTAACAATGTTTAAATAATAAATATAAAGTTTCTTAAGGAGGTGATTGTTAAAAGCTATAATTGATAATAATTTTTTTATTTCTATTTCTTAAGGTTTTAAACTATCGCGTCGCTTTTTAAACAGTTTAAAATCGTTTATATGGATCTTAAGCAACTGTCGAATTTATTTTGCTTGCAGTTTCAACCAGGTTGCAGCAGTCGTGGTCACGATAAGACTCCGGGCTACGACTAGTGATAAGTATTATAAATATCCATTACTAGTGCTAAATTAACCTTTTTTAATTAACCTTTTCTGGCGAGCGGATAAAACGTGATATAATAACAAACATTCATAAGTGAATGCTAACTATAGTAGGATTTTATTATATCAGAGGAAAAAAACGATTTTATCCAAAATGACATTAAAAGCACACCCATCTGTTTTCTGAACATCAAAGTTATCGAAGTAAACAAGCTGATTGGATGCTCGTCACGTGGATCGTACATAAAATAAACTTTGTGCGTGTCAACTTACGTGTGTGTGTGTTGGGATCTGTGCACAGGTTACGTGACCAGTTTTATTTATCGTTCAGATAAAACTATGTACAGCATTTTGGTAGGCATTGGTATAATGAATAGTGTTTACGTATATTGAATGATCCGTAGTAATAATCTTATACTCGTGTCTATTAATTAGCCAAATTATGGCATCATTATTATGGATACTATGTAACAGAGATAAAAATAAACCTAAAACGTATCTAAATAAACACACAATAACGAATTAGTTGTATTAATAATGTATTAAAAGATTTTGTGTGTATAGATCGAGAAAGTAAGAAGAAATATGTAATATATGCACAAAAAGCGTCATTTCAGAAACAAGAAAGTATCCGAGATAATTTGCCAATAATCAATCATTTAATTAATCATGCCTTGTTTTAAACAATATTGAGTTAATATACATAGTGACCTGGTGAATTGCTCGTGCTGAACCCAGGTTACCCCCGTGAAGGGCAATGGAGTTACCGGGGAGTTTTAGTGGGTATTCTCAGTGCCACTCTATTGAGGTACTGAGTGAGCACCACACACGCCCGTCGCTTAGCCAGTGGCAGGTAGGTCCGTAAATGGATTCCTCCTCGTAAAAAAAAAGGCCCTTATACTTAATTTGAAATGTATATATATAGATTTTGCCGGAGACTGACAACGCTACGTTTAAGTCAACTCGTATTAACAATAGTGGCGATTCTGGCGGTATTCTTTTAAACTAAAATTAATTTGACTGTCTCTATCATTCCAAATCATAATGAAAGAAATCAAATAACTTTAAGGTACCTCAAGTAAGTTGACACAAAGACGAGCCGTACACTTTTGATTTATTTTAATAAACAAATTAAATATGATCAGCATGTCTACTCTTTTTCTATTATATTGTAAACACCGCCATTTGTGAAACGTTAAATGACGTCACCGATCGTCTTTCTTTTTTTGGTTGGCTAATAATAAAAGAGTAGTACTGAACATAACATTACCTTTATTTCGTGCACAATAGAATCGAGACCTATGTCTAAATTAGAATAGAATAGAATAGAATATATCTTGAATATATCTTTAATTATTACATTTACTGTTCCTAATTTGTTATTTTTTTCTTCGTGGAGGTAAGTTGTACCTTTTATCATATCTACGTGTTAATAAGGCTGTAGGTGTAAGCCAGCTACCGGATTCTTCTATCACAGGTGATTTGGCTAAGTTACCAGCAACTGCAGGAACACAATAATACTGTTATTCTTATTTTGGCAAACTAAAGTAAGATAACAGCTGCTTGCGAAGCGGACTCAGAAAAAGCTCTACCACTTAACAAACCTCAAAATTGAACATGACCATTGAAACGGTAATATAGAGCCTCTGTTACCGTAGAATAGAATAGAATAGAATATATCTTTATTGTACATCAGCCAATTCAAGAAGAGAAATACTCAAAAAAAACTTTTAACTAATTTAGTAGTATAGTATATAAAAGTATTCGTATTACGTAGTATTCTAAATAACCTTGTCTGCCTTAATTTACCAAAAGATATAACCTTCGTTTTCAACATAGTAACGAGTGCGTCTTCCAGTACCACCTTCAAACAAATCCATATTAATAGCACAACATATTTTCATGGCACCTTCATGATAAGCATAAATAACTAAAATGAATACCCAGCGATAGTATGACATATACTTGAAAGGTGTACTATGACATGGGATCATATTTTATTACGTTTGCGACACTTCGTATCTTTACTGCCAGAGATGGATCGGGGATTTTTTAATAACCGGTATTTAATTTACTATTATCATAGAATAGAATTAAGTAGTTAAATGAGATAAGATAAACAATATATAATGAGAAGATAAGATATTTAAAATAAGATTTTCATTTATTTGGCATAAACGTGTATATTAGTTGTTGTAATGTGAGTGAGAACAACAGTTTACCAATTTCTCTATTATTCTATTATTCTCTATTATTCATATAAATATATTTATCGTGACCTTATAAGGGTCGGTAGCATGTTGCAATATTTAATGGCAGTGGGACAAATAAAAAGTTTTCATTCGATCTGTAATAGCACGTCAAAGAAACATATTTTACAAGATAACCACAAACAAAAGTATTTCTCCCCATTTGCACATAGAGCTCTGGAATTTGTGAAATGACGAATTCTCTCTAAACAGTAGAACAAAATCTCTTGTAAAAATATATAAACTGTAAAAAATATAAATTCCGATACGAAACGATTTTATAAAACTTGTCTTACAAATCCATTAAATCTATTGTGCGCTTAACATGTTCATACCCTTAGTCCGCCACCGAACTATACCGAAATAAATCGAGTTTACGATGAATATGGTCTATCGATTTAAGATTTAGATGTTCCAATTTCCATAGCAAGGGTGCATATATCATTTTTGTAATTATTTTATAGATGTTTATATCATTTTCTAATGTAGGATCTCGCTATCGTACATTATAGTAATTTCAGCAATTTGAAAACGATTATCAATATTCGTGACGTAGCCAAAAATCTTCAAGACTACAGACATTTTTCATGTCTACTAAACATTCAACAAATGTATGTGATATACATACAGTTGATACGTATTCAATCACATAATCGGGTTAGCTACGTGTTTCGTAGCAACTTCGTAGCGCAACCGCTACGACGGTGCTACGGCGTAGTTTCTTAAAGTTCGTTTCCGTAGTCTACTTAAGGGTACATAAAGATATATCAACTATTGTAAGCATACATGGAGAGCTTTAATGTTTTTGAAGTATTACGAGTCTAAATAAGATTCCATATTGGTCACAAAGTTAAAATACATTTTCTTAACACAATATATCGGATATAAATTGGTACACAGGCACACCTTACGTACTTAAGTAATTGTAGAAATAAAAAGCGTCAGTCGCTATAGATTTAAAAATATTCGTCAAATTAAGCTTTGGAAGTTTGAAAAACTCCACGCAATAGAGCCTTCCACGCGGTAAAATCTAAAATTAATATCGAGATTGAATAAAACAATACCATTCTTTCAGATTTAAAATGAGTTTCGTCTTTCGACCTTCGCAAGGTCAATATTTTTTTACAAAGAAAGAACGGATTGTATTAGCGAAAATATTTTTATGCGATGGGTTCTTGTGTCATTATTCACAGGTTTTTCGATGTTCTTTAGTGATGACAATACTTATGTATTGACGCCACCTCGTCGATCAAAGTAGTGTAACAGTTACAATTCTTAAGTAACTAAATATTTGTTGCAGTCACTCGGGACTGTAACAAAAAAAAATACACCTTAGTTGCAATACCTATTGACTTTAATAAAATATAATTTAAACTAAATTATGTATATATACAGTTCTATAGTTTTTGAGGACGTCAGAATGATTTTCACATTGATTGACTTGGGCCGGTTTTATATAATTTAGAATGATAACAAAAACAAGGAACAGTATTCTGAAATTTTATCTTTTCACATTTCCAGTAAAGTAATGAAAAAAAATAAACCCGTGCTATGCTTTCATGATAATCCAATCAGAATATGATAAATGGATGTGATGAGTGATAGTGGAAAACCAATTTTAAAGATTTTTGTCATTTTATCATATTTGTCTAACATATAACCTAAAAACATGTGATATAAAGGAATGGATGGCATGGTTTTGATACTTGAAATTTCTAAAAGTAATTTTATACTTTCCTTTCCTTTCAGGAGAATGAAAAGGCAAGTAACTTATTTCCAATCGTTTTAAAAACTAGGAGATACTTAATTTGACTGTATGTTTTCTTTGTACGTTTCTAACGCGATTTCTCTATCAATTGTGAACATATTTTCAAAATTATTTTTCTATTCGACAGAGAATACTCCTGAGGTGGTCCTTTTGTCACCAAGTCAGGGTATGATGAAGGGATCCCAGGTAACCTTCAATTTTTAAAGGCACGCGTTTCATCCTGAAGCTAGTAGAGTATTTTTAACAAAAAGATAAACAGACAGACAATACAGCAGTCTAATGGTCACCCATCTAACTTTGACCTTAGAAATTTAACACAAAAATATTCTAAAAAATCAAACTTTAAATAGGCTTCTATTTAAACTACTGGCTTCAAAAAATGGTAAGTTACAGAAGCAATAGTGGAGCTTCGACTCCAAGAAAAAATTAAATTAGAAGAAGAATGAAGTCAGTTTTAAGATTTGTTTAAAACTTCTTTGATGTTAAGAAATCTCAAGCAAATGAGCTCTGAGCCTGCGGAAGACCATCCTTTGACACCACAACACATGCTTAATGTGTCCGTCTCCAGTGAACCATTTTAAATTTTATAATTTATTTGAAATTGTATTTCTTTGCCCTTTTTTTCTCTATGATCGAGTAAAATTAACATACCTATTATCTCGCAGAGAAACTGCTCGGACTCGACCATCCATTTTCACCGTTATTTCTCCACGATAACGGTTTCACACCATTGATTATTTATACTTTGGGAGTAAGGATAGAGCTAACAGCTTCACATATGCCACTCTCTTGATCACTAGTGAAACCTTTACAATTTTCAAACCAATACTTTTTTTTCGAATTTGTACTGTTTTTAAGAAACTAAAATTTTACTTTTAAACGGCAGTTGAATACTATACATCTTACTTTAAGACTTATGAAAGAAAACTTCTAACGCATAAACTTTAATTAACAATAAACAGTATTTATGGACATCATAAGATACACATTAAAGTAATTAACCTCAAACGAGAAGAAGTTAAGCGAAATTAATAACGGTCAACTCATTAGCAAATATTTGTAAACATAATACGTCCCTGAAGTGTCATCGGGTTATAATAAGCTTCCAATAACAAACTCAGCGTAACAACAAACTTTAATGCACAGTAAACACAATTGTTTCCCCTACTACTTATCTACGATATTAAAATAATAGTAGTGACTTTATATACTATTATCTAACCTGAATTAAGAATCGATTATAACTTGTGTAATGGATACTAGATAATGAAGAAATATAGATAGTAATATGTATATAATATAAGAAATATATAAATAAACATACAAACATAAATGACTCGTGGACTAATATATATTACATACACTTCATATAAATACCTTCACCTATCGGGATTTGAACCCGGGAGCACTGGCTGAGAAGACAAATGTTCCATCACTCCACCACAACTCGACCAGATGGCCGTCAAATTGAAAATTAATACAAATCAGAACAAGATTTTATCAAAAAGGATTAATGATTCCTTTTTTAGAAAATCTTTGTGAAATAAAAGCCCAACCGAATAAATAAAATACCAACCTAATTTAAAACCTCCTTTAACAAGGATTGAAGACGCTAAATTAAAGAACTTGATTGTGTCGATGAAAACTTAGGTACTTCCTGTATTTATATCTATGAATTATTAATAAGAAAATAAGTTATAATCCCAAATTTGAAGTTCATCAAAATTAGAAACATAATAATAATCTTAAATCTTAAAAAAACTTATAATATCTTATTGTAACACAAACTTGAACTGCATGAAAAAGCTAGAATTAAAAGTTTTAATAAAAAAATATTCAAAATAGTATTGATTAAATTCGCGTATGGTACATGTAACCTAAGATTATCTTCATGACAGGCTTAGCTTAGTATAGCAATTACGTTGGTAACGTTGTTATGTTATGAACAACAATTATTTCTGTATCGTATTTGTCAATATACTTATTGTTGTTTTATGAGTTCCATGGGTTGGGTTTCTCAACTTGGGTTCCTTCAAAAGAGGCGTAAAAAGACACTTTTTAGATGTGTATAGGGAACTATGTCGCATGCCGGAATAGTTATCTTCATATAAGGACCGCTCCTACTGTTTATCAAGCGGTGTAGAGTCATTCGCTATGTTTTTACTAAATTAATGAAAACAGAACAATGAAATATCTATTTAAGCATGTCCCGTGCAATAAAGTCAGGCGCTATACAAATTGGGTTAATTTTCTCTCTCTGAAATACATTTTTCACATTATTCTTGAGGATGAAGAATACAGTCTAGAACTTACTAAAACTTTAAGTGAAGTTAGCCATTATGGCTATATGAATTTAAAAAGTCACTTTGAAGCGAGCATTAAGTAATTCTGTGTTAAAAGTTATAGCTTAGTCTAAGTTAAGTTCTTTGTGTTCACTGAATTGTGGCCACTGGCAAGAAAATGATAGACGTGTGTTTTAACCTTAAAGGTGAATATGCTTCAAAGAAATCTAATACCTCTTTGATATTTCGATAACACTTTTGAATGGAAAACGTGACCGAAATACAAGTAAAATTGTGATAATAATTTGTTATTTATACATTAGTTGATTAATATGTAAGTAATATATAATAATAAAAATATAGAATAGAATATATCTTTATTGTACATCAGACAATTCAAGAAGAGAAACACTCAAAAAAACTTTTAACTAATTATATAAGTATGCTTATTATCTAGCCCAAATTAAGCATCATTAAGAGCTTGTGTTATAGATACTATATTACGGGGATATATACCGAATATAAAACAATAGTAATTATATAAATTAGTCAATTCTTGAGTTTTAGCGAAACTAACGAATATCGATTTATTTTTATGTATAACAAAGAAAGAAACTATATATATAGTTTCTTTCTTATTCTTCTATGAATTACTATTGTTTTATATTAGGTTCGATTCAGGAGTGGTTTTAAAAATAAAAGAACCAGCCATACGAATTTAAAAAAAAACATTTCAAATAATTCTATCTGTGATGTATTTTCGTTATACCATGTTAAGCAGAAATTAAAACAGTATGTCGGTTGCTTAGGGTTTTAGTCAATTGTTTTCTTTGTTTTATAGTCAATATAATTTTTTCCAATCTGTTTTATTAAATATATTAATTGGGAGTAGAAGATGAGCCTTTTCCTTGTCTGATACACTCATCCGTAACACTATCCAAATAATAAAACAATACTACTATATCCTACATTAACTAAAAACTCTCTCATTTGCAATGAATGTTGACAATGACTGTTGTATATTATATCTCGTTATAATATATTTTATATTATAAAAATTACAGACACAATAAAAATATAGAAAGTCAACGACATGACAGATATTTTTTAAAGTAAGAAAACCAAATTATCAGACTACATGGTTGAGGTTGTAACAAGTATCGTTGTATCTCAACAATGTCAGACGAGGAGCCCGGAGCTTATCTGAATTTTTCTCTTAGTCTTGGATAAATATTTCAGAGTACCTTTTTTGTCATATCTTTGAATTCTCTGAATGAATACTCCCTTGTGTAACGTGTTTTGCTAAAAGTAACTCGTATTATTCTTTTTTAGTTTAAATCATTTAGAAAACAATAAAGCTGCCTGTGCATACTACGCCCATGCTATTAACGTATGGAAAATAATATCTAGATATAAATTATTTTATATTTTGTGGAAAGTTTTAGTAAACACTTTGACATGTGTGTAAACCTTATTCCGTTCTGATAAGAGCAATTTCTCAACTTGCCATGCGTCCATTATAATTCAAAATTGTCATCAATAAATTTTTGTTACTGACTAAATATGAATTTAACGATTATTAATTTGGCTGGAAAAATGTTACAAATATAAATAGTTTTATGTAAAATGTGGGTTTTACAGTTTTGACCAGGCACTGGCATACAAAATTAATCATTCAAATTTTATGTTATGCCATGCTTTTTATTTTTAATTTACGCTTTTTATGACAATAAATAAATAAAACTGTAGTTCATCTTACCAAAATCATCTAATTTCTAAATAAATTTGTATTCAGTAAACAATTTTTAATACTATACACTGCCTCCGGAGTTCTTTAATAATTCTTACATTTTCCGTCTCCCAGTAATAGTAATAATACGCTAATCTAGTTACGAAACAAACCGTAATAATAATAAAATGATAAAATTTCTTAGCCTTATAAATAATTCGCCGAGCATCTTTGCAAAATCTACGCCATCGGCCACAGTATAAGCACTGCTCAGTAACTCGACTTTTTATTTCCCATCAATTTAAGCATTTAATCTTAGACAATTCATCCATATGAATTGTCAAAGATTAAATGATTAAGTGGCTCCCATGAGCCACTAGACTCTTCTCTTGAATAAAAACATTTTCATGAGCTCTGTTAGATTTTGTATAGGCTGGCACATATTTTGAAGAAATAACAAGTGATATTCTACATAATTCAGACTGCATGTCAACATTATGACTGTTAAAATGCAGTTCAAAAGTTGTTTGATGTAATTGGTAACGTAACTGCTAACCTGCCCTGCAGTGTAGAATTTAAAACAGCCAAATGTATACTGATTGCAATGGATCAGTGCGGTCAGTTGGCAGATTCATATTAGCAATAGCATTAATTTTGCCAGTTAATATGTAAGCCTCTGTCTAAAGACTTAATCTTCTCTCTAAAGATCAGATAGAAGAATTGTCAATTGACTGTTCTTTTTCATAAGAGTAATCGTTTTAGAATTTTAAACTTATTAAATATATTCTCATGCCTATATTAAATATATATATGTTAACCAAATTACCTTATTTTGAGTATACGCAACTTACTGTTTACGATATACACTGTACGTTTCGACGTAATCCAGTAATTTTATTGGAGTAACGTTAGCAGAAGCTTATACTTTCAATGAAAATCTGGTTCAAGATTTAAGTCGATTTTTTGGGCTTGTAAAAGCTAGGTTTGGAGCAATTAGTTTTATTCTCGCTGACTTTGTCTAAAATTTACAATTCTTATTCTTATAAAAAACATATGAAGCAACAAAGACAATTCCAATAAAAAAAATACTTTACTATCACTAAAAATTTAAATATTAATCAGTATGAATGTTCCTATTTGAAATCTATAATTAACTCAACAAAATATTACTTCCTCACTTGACCATAGTGTCATACCAGATTTGTTTTTAAACGAGGCCGCGTATGTTTTAGTGTAAACATATCAGAATTTATATAAAATATTTTAAGTATTGGTGAGTTTTAGTAAAGGTTTTTTATTATACAACTATAGCGTTAAAAAGCATACTGCCGGCCATAAGACAGTCAGTCATATTCATTTTTAAATTATTTCCAAATGATTAAAAACAGAAAATTCGGCTTCAAATTTATTTTTTCATTTTGACCTTAATTTAAAGGGTTTCAAATGTAAAAGGCCCTTCTGCTTCTTCGTATGATTTGCGTATGTTCTTTTATCTCACCTAACAAAATTGGTTCTCCATTACTAATCTACTTAGATTGAGGTAGGCAGACGAATAAGTTGAATTGAAACTGACAGGTTTTGAATATAAGATCATTGAAATATGTGGGACTGAGATTCAATATTTAAACATACTTTAGAGAAATAGGTGTCAATTTGTAGAGTCATTAGAGAAAGTAAAAACGTATGTTTGAGATATCGAAAATTTTATTCTTATAGTAAATTATAAATTTACAATTTTACTAAGCCTACACTTTTACTACGGGTACTAAGCCTACACATATTAAAAGATTTCCAAAAAATCATGCCTGCCATGGATCGATAAATAAATCACGCCAAAATAATACGAGAACAAATGGCGTCAACAATTTAAATTCGTTCCACAAACAAATATTTCATCGTAAGAGTTAACGTATATGGAGGATTGCGAAACAAAATCCGTCAATGCAGCCAATATTCATGTAAGGGCCAGCCATATTTCCATCTACATTTCCCTAGGGTCTGTGGAAGTTTTCCGCATAATATTTAGGGTATTACCCTGGGAGTCAGAAACGCTAGAAATTATACAACGTATAGTCGGTAGCTACTTAAACATGTGAGAAACTCTTCATATGGAAGAAACTAAGGAAGGCAATAATATACGAAGTCCTGAGACTGACTATAAATACATATTTCGATCATTTACACACGTATTCCCTCCATCTTATAACATGGGGTCCTTTAAAAGAGGCGTGAAAAAGCACTTTTTGGGCCGGCAAGGTGAGGGTGGCTAGGGCAGTATGTCACATGCTTCACTAGCTATCTTCACATATGGACTCCTTTACTGCTTACCATCAGGTGGTGTCGAGTCATTTGCTGTGCTTTATATAAAAGAAATTACATATTTAAATTGGGCCGGCAAGGTGAGGGTGGCTAGGGCAGTATGTCACATGCTTCACTAGCTATTTTCACATATGGACTCCTCTACTGCTTACCATCAGGTGGTGTCGAGTCATTTGCTGTGCTTTATATAAAAAAAATACTTATTTAAATAAATCTATCTTGGCTACAACATTATCAAGGTTAAAATAGAAGACATAGTTCATCTACGTCGGTGCCTTTGATCGATAAACGAAATTCGTTTATCGAGCTATCTCAATAACTGCTAGCACGGAAGCGTTTACGAAGACTCTTACCCTCCTTTGGCCTCCTGGTATTGATTTCACCCGTTGGTAAGCGAAGATAATTCTTAAGAAGTGAGCAACAACAGGAAATTTAAAGCACAGAGTAACTGGCCATCATATCTCCAACTGGAACACTTCAGAGTTATTACCATTTTAATATTATTGTAATGGCCGCAGACTTAGGTAGCTTTGTTTGACTCAGCTACTGAGCCACAGAAGCGATTTAAATAAAGGATAGATTACTTGATGCCAATAAGGCGTTTATTCTCATTATTTCCAGGAACAACTTAATAGGATCCGTTCCAGAACTTTAGATTTCCCTCGGGAGCTTACGTTATATATATCTCTTAGTTCCAGTTCAGGTAATGTATATTGGAATTACGAGTCTACGCGTTGTATCGAGTAAGTAAGCAATCAATATTATGGGTGAAATGAAAACTTCACTATGTAGTGGAGAATAATTTTAAGTATTTTAATTTAGAATGAACGTCGCTAGTTTATCTTGAACTTAATTAGATTTAACATTTAATTGCTTAACGCCTGCCGTCGCTGTTGAATCAATGTACTCAATATGTGGTACTTTACATATTAAAAGATTGGATTTTGGATACGAGATAAATGATTTGATCCAATTACTATATACGGCCCACAGCTGGGCACAGGTGTTCTTACATGGAAGAAACACATGAGGATTAAGGCCAGATCTCCACCACCTGGTTCCAATGCGGGTTGAGTGAAAACGGTTGCCGTTACCACTGAAACCAATGCTTTAACGTGCCTTCCGAAGTACAAAAGAGCTTAAGATAACAAATATGATGGTGACTCATCCAGGGATCAACCATAGCGTACGATACTTTATTTGTATAATGATTTATTAAACGATTAAAACGTGGGCAATGACGAATTCGCCGACTGCTGGGTGAACTTGTCGATTGTTCAACATTAACCTACAGTTTTTCACTATCCTAGTCAGTATACATATAGTACAGTAAGACAAACTACACATACAGTAACCAGGAATTATTTAAAAGACGAAAATCACTTGTCAATTTTAATTACTAATAACAATATATAATTTTTGAATATGAAAGTTAGTATAAAATATTTTCATATATTAGATCGGGGAAAAAGTCTTTTCGCATAGAGTATGTATAAACTTGTAATAAAATATCTTTGGCTGTTCTATTTCTATCTGGCTGGTTTTCATGACATTAAAAAGGTGACATTTCAGAAAAAGATATAATTAGATTAGGAAAATTTTGTCTGCCACTATTTTTCATTTGTTTCACTTTCTGTTCACATTTCAAAATTTTATTACAAAAAAAGAGAAAATTCAACATAAGCCGCGAAAAAATTGGTGACGTTTATGGATATAATGCAGTATCAGTAAGAGTAACACAAAGTTGGTTTAAACATTTTCAATCCGGGAATTTTGATGTCGAAGATGCACCTCGCTCTGGTCGTCCTGTTACGGATAATGGACGCTATTTTTGAAAAGTCTGAGCTTCTGGTTCTGAGCGTCTGTACCCGACAGTACTATACGCAATAGCACCCATTATATCTTAAGTAAGGCCCACTGGCGGGCAGGAACTGCATGACAGGTTAATTTCAAATTCAACCTATCCTAGTTTGCACATGAAATAGGTAAATTATGTCGAAATTATCAGAACGTCCGTGTAACGAAGTGAAGATCGCTCACCAAGTCAATTAGTTCACCAGACGGAAAATTAGCTAGCGCTAGTAAATCACGCGCCGGCGCGTACAGCTTTGATGTTTATCACTTAGAAAATAAGCGTCTTAAAGGCATACCCTTTTCGGATAAATATGCTGTTTTAAAATATGACTGAAACTTATAATCTTTTAAGATAGATCACTTAAATATAATCACAAGATATTGAAAAAAAAACAATAAAACACTGTAAATTGTCCATATTTCTTTGTTAAAATAGTTATCACAGTAATATAAGAACGCTGAAGGATTTGATACGGCATTTTTTCTTTCACTTATCATAATATTATCTAACTTTATTCAATAAATAAACATCGCTTCTTCAATTAAAACTTTATTCAATTAAAAACGAGATAAAAAATTTAAAAAATCTAAAAAACAGTATGTATAAATGATTGATTTTAGTAATCTTTCTAAAGGTGGGTAATGAAGTTATTAAGAAAATTGTGTATGGTTATTGATTTATTTTTTAACACATGACAAAAAAATTCAATTATCAGGGAGAAAACTAAGCACAAAGGATCTGTTTATTTCGGAAATAAACTTTATCCAGCACCGACAACTGGAAATAAGTTCAGAAAGGCAGGCGGCGTATACTCGAATAATAGAAAATAGTAATAGAAAAAATAGGAATGACTTATGCCGTAGATAATATATAAATAAATACCTGAAAAAGTTATGAGTTTATATTAAAGCTTAATTTGTTAACTTGAAAGCTTTCATCCCTTTCCGTTGCCATCTTAAGACAGAAGTACCAGGATTACATAACGCTATAGTAGCTCTATCAATCAGGTAACACGTCGAACATCAAGCGGATATATTGTAACGGAAAATGTTAAACAAATTTCGGGTACGACCACAAAAAGAAAATCTAGTCACGCGCTGCCATCTATTTCTTTTTATTTACATTTCTAACACGAGGACATTAATACTGGATATGTGTACTAAATCTCAGTGGGATAAAGATATTTTTAACGCATACGTAGATAGACATAGACTGCTACCTACTAGGGAGGCCGGTACCTATCAACTGCTACCACCTCTTAACGCACAAGGAGATTTGGTGACTTCTTTCCTCGTTGCACAGCCACTGGGTGGAATTCCTTACTATACTCGTATATTCTTATTAGTACAACATGGGTTCCTTCAAAAGAGGCATGAAATGGCATTTATGGGCTGGTAAAGTGGAGATGGTTAGTGCAGTATGTTGCATGGTGCAATAGCTTTCTTCGCAAATGGACCTTATACTGCTTACCATCAAGTGGTATCGAAACCTTCGCTAGGAATCGAATACATTCATTTAAATTGATTTAATTGAGTGTTAAAATATTGATATATTGTTGCAATATTACCTATAGATAAAATTCCAGGAAATAATTTAAAGTAGACTGTCCGTGACTCTGTAACCATTTTGTAGACAGACCTACAGTAAAATCATCGTCAAAAGCAACGCGTATTTACTAACCACACAAAGAAGGGAGACAAACGGTGAACGTGCTCATAAATATTCAGTGATAACACATTTACTTACTCGCGGGTAAGAGTCGGCCACCTGAATTATATTAGGAGCCTTTTACACAGAGATACTACTTAGCTCAAAACTATAATATTTTAATTTCTATTACTGTTACAATACCGCTGATATGTCAAGCTGTGAATAACTATGAATAACATAATAAAATTAATCGCTCTTGACATATAAAATTAGCACAAACTTATTATAACTGTCATCGCAAGCGTAGATCTCTACTTTGTGCAAGCATTATTAAACCTATATGGAAAGACTATGTCTGGCAATACATGCATCTAATTATTTTATGTAATCAAATTATTTACATAATTAATAAACTATATTTATCATTATTATTCCAGAGATAAAATGAACGATTCTGTGTTCGTCTCTTTAAACTCTAGCGTAGTCTAGAAAAATAATTAATTTCCTTTATTTATTTTATTTTATTGTCAATTTCGTCATATCTAACAATGAGTGACCTAGCTGTAAAGGCATTCTAATCCTATTTTAGTAAAATATTCAAACTGAAAGTTTAAACATTTAACAAAAATGTTAACCAAAATTAACACTAAAAATGCTAATAATGAAACTCATCATTTCAATGGAAACGCTTCATTTCACATAAGAAGCACCTTTTTATTTTCTTTATATAAATATTTATTAAAAATCAGTCAAAATATTTTTATTATATATTTATATTAATAAATTTTTAGTTATTTATCTTTTAAAGTACTATTTTAATTTATTATGTTTTTTTATCAGTACCCACGACTTATATTTTTTCCCGAGCACTTATACTATCGCAGGTGGGTTGAAATAAATTTCTGTTAGAAATAAGCCACACCTTTTGTGATCTTTTTCATCTTTTGGTATTTCTTATGTCATTATTTATGTGTACATAATAAATTATTAAATAAATAAATATCATCTGTCAAAAATCAAACATACCTAAAAAATTACCGTTAAAAAATATTAAACTAATAGTTGATTGTGACATTGATCTGTGAGTTCCTTAATCTTTTGTAATAGAAATAGTATTAAAAAGTTTCGCTAATCTTAGCCCAAGTTTTCTATTATACTTGTAGCTGTAACAAGAGATTTGGTATACAAATAGTTGCTTTCCGATATTAGTTGAAATATCTTCACAAAATTCCACAAGCTACATATCTAGTGTAAACCTCTACCCTTTCAATAACTGTGCAAAAAGAACATTGTACGAAGATGAAAATATTTCCAGCATATTTTTGTATTGTATCCCAAAAATAAGCTGGAAATTTTTCATGTTCCATTTTTGTTTGACACGCCACGCATATCGACCTTTTTTCTTTTTGACGAACTACCATTCGAATACGAAATCAACCTTCTGATGTTATCCCAAAAATATAAATTTTCACGCACATTGGGTTGGCATTTTCATAAAAATTACCGGTTTATTTTTGTTGGTAAGCTTACTAGTGAATTTTCGTAGTGAAGCCCTTTAAATAAATACTCTTTGCAGATACGCTTGTTTTTAGATGTCGGGTTTTTAGTACCGCATGGAACAAAGTGTTGCTCTGTGGCCAGTTAAATAGACACAGAATTTAATCTCGCTCAAATAAACACAGCATATATATATATATATATATATATTTCAGCGTAACAACTTCGCAAGAGTGGAGTATCTAATGAAAAAATCAGACAAAATCTTCCGTTGTTATTACGGCCACGTAAAGAAGTAAATATTAACTTTTATACCAACCTCGTCTTGATAATAACGAATAAAAAAATCATTATCATTTAATATGGTGCAGTAATTTGTAAGTTATGCGCGTACTGCTTTCGAATGTTTTCAGTGTTGATCGCGGTTGATTGTTCGATGGGTTTATCAAATTTTTTTATCTATTTTGTATTCATTTTAGTTATTTTATTAATCTTGAATACATGTCGCGGATTGGATTACAAGTCGCTCGATTTTGCAAACAATCAACCAAATATTTGAATAAGATTGGAACACAAAATCGAATAATGCTATTTTGAATACACTTTTTACCCGTTAATACTCTGCGGAAAAAATCTGTTCTCTGTACTAAAAAATCTTGATACGTCTATGTCTTTTCGTTGATTGAACGAGATTATTTACTTTTTATAGTATCCTCGATGTTTGATGATTCACTTTCAATTAGTACAATGGTTGCTTTTATCACCTGATGAGTGATGATAAAAGCGACACAGAAATACAGAATATGTTACCACCGACTACCAGAATACTATGACATTGTACGATCAGATGTAGGTGTGAAGGTTAGCCAGATGGACTGAAATTTCTACTATCATCAACCGAATTGAATAGATAATTTCTGCCGTATGGACAATCAAACCTCGGACCTTTGGATTGAGATCTGTGTAGAGATTTTAAATAGATTTTACTGGACCACAAAGGATTTGGTTTTAGATCAAAATTAGAATTTAATTGTGTAGAGTAAAATAGTGAAGTGACTCAAGAAACTCTTTCAAACCTATAACAAAACTTTCTTAAGACATTAATAAATTAATTATGCAATTACGTGTAAAATTTCTAAATATGAATACAACGTATGATTTAAGATAATTCATGTTTGTCATTATGTACTTATTTACTCCCATGCTTAAGAATTATTAAGATAATAATTTATTCCCTTTAAGCTTAAAAGGGAATTAATTACAGTTTGACTTAAGACCCTTCGATTCTTCCTGGAAAACCAAGCCATCAAAGAAATAATTTTCTCACCTTGATACATGATTCAAGAACAGAATTGTATATAGCACTTCGTCTTCAGGTGCAACCTTCCACAGTTTGGCAATCATTATTAATATCTTTATCTTGTCCGTCGTCCATGTTAGTGAATCAAACATGATATGCAGCGTCGTCCTGTTGTTAGAGGCGATTTTCCCTTGCACGATGGATTTCAGTTGATTATACTTTTTATTCCACACTGTGACCAAGATACTACAACTTAAGGCTTCTAATAAATTTTAAAACTAACTTTTGTTCATTCTCATCAAAGCCGTGTGTTTCTGCGCTCTATATTTTCACGATATTGAAAATCAATATCCTACCTTGAAATTTTGTTGAGATAAATAACCACGTTTGAATGAAGTCCATTATTATATGAAAAACGATGTTGCTGCTATAATTTGTTCCACATTATCCTGCAGAGCCTCCAGAAAGTACGCATTGTGTTGAAGTGGATTTATTGCCACGAAATATTGCATCGTCAGCAGTCGATGTTTGCGCATGTTGATCAATCACCGTGTTCATTAACACCCGTAATATCAGGCTTTGTCCGCTTATCGTGAATCCGCCCGATTCATCCTTCGATTTTTTATTGTAGAGATAAAAATGGAAGAATATCTACCTAAATATTCTTAGCTTTATACAATTCTCAATGACTTGTAAAGGGAGGTACAAATAGCTTAGATTAACGTTCAATACGTGTATATAAATATAGCAAAGTTGAATACTTGATTTATACATCACATCATTTTCATTACCTCCATAGGAAGGCGATAAACTTTAGGCTATAACACAAACAGGCTCTAATCTCTTAATCATCCCATGAGGTATTTCGATTGCATAATTATTCTGTTCCAACATCAAAGTGTATCTAATTCTGAATTGCTTAATTTATATTTCTTGGAAACATTAAAATTGCGTAATACGTTAAACACGGTACTCAAGATAACACGTATGAAGTAGATATATATGTAAACTAGTCATTATTTGCACATTATCCTAACTCTTATATTTAAAACAATAAGCATCAGTTTTCCTAAACGCTGAACTCTAAAACGGTATTCTGCTAGAACAAGGAGAATTCTTCGCATCCATTCAAAAGTTAGACTTCGTTCCTGTTTCATTATAATTCGGAACGTTCTAAGTTTCTCTCTATGATAATATCGGGCTAATTTAAATTGCAAAACTCTGCCAACTCACTTATTGTTTTGTGGAAATCTATGACAGACTAATGAAAATCCTTTAGAACAGTTGAACAAAATTATAGCATTCATACAATTTGTGTTAGTAAAATGAGTAAGTACTATTTGACAGCCATCTTGTCGAGCGGTCAGTTCCCGCAGTCTACTTAGCCAAAGGTGTTGGATGTTTTTTATATCCGATATTTAGTAATCATTACACAAACTTATGGATAGATTATAAGTGTGAATTTGAGAAATAATAATAATAATGAGCCGTAGTCTCAACCAATGGCCTTGTTTCAACTCTTCTTCGCGATTATCTGAAGAGATCTGATGGACCAATAACTGCCAGGTTCTAGCGAGTGGAGTGGTCTTGGATAACGCCAATTTCAGGTACTCTTTACGGTAGGAAGCGAAGAAGATTAGGATATTAGACATTTGCGACTAGATTACAATATAAAATATGATGCTAATAAAATATTTATTAAATTTTTTGCGTTAAGTCATATAAAAACTTTTAATTAATGTTTCTTGTCATTGTTACAGATAGACGTCATGGCTAGTCTCCGATTATTACTTGCCTGCTTACTGGTATCTACAGCTTATGCTCAAAATGGTACGTTACATTATAAGCTTTATGTTTAAGCTGTTACTGACTTAAATGCTGTAATTACTAGATAAAATTTAAAATACTTCATTGATTTATTATTTCATATTTTATTGATAGTTAAAGAAAAAAACGAAAGAAGATCTTTATATAAAATAATAACTTTGAAATATATCGTATTTAACCGTTAGAGTGCTAAGCAGCGATTTGGCGCTGATTTTGCTTTGATTTTTTTTTGCTTAGCACTCAAACGGTTAAGCAAAGAGTTTTGCATAGGGCGAATATCTAAAACACTAAAAGTTTTTTTGTTCCTTACACTATCTTAAATAATTTACCGGTGTCTGTTAATTGTCTATTTGCATTCCAAGTCCATTTAAGGCCGATCTTTATCTAGGGAATAATATGTCTGAAATATTATCTATACATATAAAAACCGTCAATTTGTCAAAGTTGTTCCACGATTAAAAGTTAAATAAATTGAATATAGAATTTGATATAGAAAAATTCTATTCAAGCTCCTAATTGAGCTAATTTATATCCTAGGAAGGCTTTAAACAAGCTATTGATATGCAAATTAAGAAATATATTGTTTTCTTAAATTTTAGAAACTGAACCTACGCCCACGTTAACCACCAAAACGCTCCCTACCACGACCGTGACGTCAACGACTACCATAGCATGGGAGGAAACCCTGAACGAAGGCCAGGCTATACAGAAGGCTCTGCAGTACTTGCTCCAACATCGGCAGCTAGACTGGGGTTGGGGGAACGATACACATCATGTCATGTTGACACTGCAGGTAATACAAAAAAAAACCATAATATCTGTATACAAAACTTAATCTATAATCAATACATCGATTGATTCCGATCTATAGAACATTGTGTTGATTGGAAAACCTGTATTTTCTGGGAATGGCAGAATTTAAAAGGCTGTTAGGCCCAACGCCCAAACGATCAACAGACGAGACAAAGTTAAGGCACGGCATCCCTCGCCCACGCCGGCGTGGGCGTGGGAAGCCGTGCATGAAGGGGAGGCGAATTCGAGGTGTAGGCGAAGGAGGGGCGCTCAAGTGTGCTCGAACAACGAGTACACCTAAATTTTGTCAAAGAATTTGAATGTGAAGGAAGCAATCCCGCGGCCCCTCGACTCTACGTAGAGATTGAATCATGACCGTGCCGCGAAGCCGCGTGCCGTCGCCACGGTAACGTACCCTCGACTTACCTACCACTGAGGAACGCACCTTAGGATCTGGTCAGAGAATTTTGGATAAACAACCAAAATAATCGTCAAAATTAAAGATTTGCAGTGACTTTCTTTAGAACAGTAGAAATTGTAAGGCTTTTGAGGTTAGATAGTTCTTTGTTCTGACGAGAGGCATTTTGAAAAGCCACTATGTTTTTTCCAGTTAAGTTATCAAAACTCCTGGTCATCACCTGTGATCAGGTTTGTACAGCGATGAACATGTGCCGTTGCTGCGTGGCGAGTTGTTGTATTTTTTCCCAATAGGCAGCATGAACTAGCTACCTTTAATATTACGCGGAAAAATAAGAATTCGAGATTACTAAACACAAAAATCGCAATATGACAGGAATTCTATTTTCAAGTAATCATGAGATTATCGCAGTATCGACAAAATTGAATTAACAATTATTACGAACTCTATTTTACACAAATGGATCACATTTATATTTAACTCGAATAGTTATCGTATCGAGTAAAACTCGTCAGCTGTAATTTAGGTGAGTGGTCAGAAATGATACAGTAGTGAATCAAAAATTTAAGATTTCATATTAGAAATACAGTATCCCAAAACAATCATATTCAAATTTCAAATCATAAAATCTTTGACGCGTTTTCAAAAATCAGAAACAGAAACTCAGGGTTCTCTCAATTAAATATTAAAAATAAAGAAATTCAATTCATCTAATGGTAAATTGAATATACTCATTACTCTACAAAGTAATAAATTAATTACAGTTAGCCAACAACACTGGAAAAGAAATTGAACAGCAAGGACTGGAAATGCAACTTTCAGCAAAACAGATGGAAATTGAAATACTGCTCATGATGTCAAAGTAAGTAGAAATACTGCTCAAGATATCAAAGTAAGTACAAATACTGCTCAAGATATCAAAGTAAGTAGAAATACTGCTCAAGATATCAAAGTAAGTAGAAATACTGCTCAAGATATCAAAGTCAAAATCAGTTGAAATCATATTTCAAACAATATATTCCTTTTACTCTTTCGAATTACAGATCAATTTTCATCAGCTTTACTTCACTTTGGTATTAACGGTATCTAAGTGTCATATTACTCATTGTTAGAATACGTGTACTAAAATTAAGGCATGGCAAAAAATGATTTGAGTACACGACTCCAAAAACTTCTTGATTTAAAAATCTTCAATTTTCTTACAGGCATCACGAGTCCCCACCACCGCTTGGCCGTTTGGCGGCTTACACTCTTGCTCTCGGAGCATTATGCAAAGATCCTCGCTCTTTCCACGGCCGAGACTTAGTTGCAGCACTGCTTCACCGTGAACCACCTCACGACTTAGAGTTCGCATACGCCACATTGGCAGCGTGTTCTTCGGCCGCTCATGTACGTCGACGACACATTCGAAGGCTGTTGGATATTGCCAACGCCGCTGCCGATCATAGCTTAGGTAAGATCTGTTTTCGTTAGAAAAAAATCCTACAGCTTCCATTTTTATTCAATCTTTAATTAAATTACCTGTATCGACACAGTTTTCCTCTACGCCCCCTCCTTCCCCAAGACGGCACCTGTAGCCCTCTGCCGTCTCGGAGTCACAATTAATCTGATCGCAACTTTTACTAAACTTCGTATGTATTGTATTTTTGAAATCTAAATGTATAATTGTGATCTGCGAAAGGGCCCGACTTTCGGGCTAATGCCTCTCCTGTAGAAAGAACGCAAAAAAATCCTTTCGATTTTGGCATATAAGAAACAATATTATTTTTTTATACTTATTACATTCCTAATATTCTTCCATCTTGACTTTTGACATATGAAACAATAATGATAATGAATCCTAATTCCGCATCTAAATTGGCATTATAATTTGTTATCTAGAACTTCACTGTTGCATTAGGCACGTGCTGATCTCGGTTATTTCGGCAACCGCTTAACTCACATACCCACATTGGGCCAACGTAGTGATGTTACAGCCCAAATTAATCAGTTGTTTCTCCCATGTAAGAATCCTGAGCACAGCGGTGGGACGTAGATATAGGTTTATGATAATAATGATCCAAATTCAGACACGATTTCAATGGTGATACTGGCATTGCGCTGTGTGGTACAAGACCACAGGCATAGAAGTCTGATACACTTCGTGCGGCGTCCGATGGCTGGCCTGGCCCGACAGCAACATCCAGACGGAAGCTTTGGAAGTCTCACTACCACCGCTTTAGCTATACAGGTGACTATAAACCTATTCATCCTTTTGTGTTAGAACACGTTGTAGCTCACCAATTAAATCTATTAATTGGCCGGCTTATTACTTAGCTCCAATAGTAATGCCAATAACTTTATTCGAAGATTATTGCGTATTTATTCCTGACAAGCTAATAATTAATTATCATTATGAATATTTTCTGTTATTCTGTTGTCCTTTTTAATTATCTTAGTGTACATAAATTTTTTAATAAATAAATTAGCCTTAATTAACAGAAATATTACAAATATATTGAAGCCATTGATTTCTGAACTAGGAGGCGATACCTGTATCTCAGATATCAGCGTCTCTTATTATCTCAATGAAGTTTTAATTGACAAGCAGTGCATTAACAAGACACTTCAGATAATGGCTATTGTCATTACCGTTGAAGTAACGTAATTAAGGGCTGATTATGCATAAGTTACAGGGCGGGTGATACGATCAGTAATCAGTACTTAATCACTAAGGTTCCATTACATAAAATTTAAGAGAAGGTAAGAAACAAAAACACACAGTCACAATTAATGTAATAATTACAATAAGGCACATAATCACTATACAATACAGGAAAGCGACCATTAAAGCATGAATGCCCCAGAGAAGTAAGGACGAGGCACGAATAGAAATGTTAGGCGTAATACCAACCCTGTATTGACGAGTAACGTGTTAGTAGGCAACCTTCTTATTCGGCTTGGATACCACCATGGTAAAAATTATTTTTTTCATAGGCTCTCGAAGATTCAGACAGCGGCCCTGGCGCTCATCAGCACTGGAGTCTCCCCGCTGCAAGGAAATGGCTTCTCGAGCGCCAGAACCCTGACGGTGGCTGGGGAGACGTCGCCAAAACTGCTGCAGCAGTCGCCGCGCTTACACCTGCTTCTTTAGCGGCTGTTCGACCTCCACACTGCAGCGATAAACTACTTGATAACAGACATGAGCCCTTAGGTGAGAAATCTATAAACAGGTACGAAAAAACATTAGGCAATTTAATGAATGATGTAAAATTTCATTAAAGACAATACCCCCAATAGATTAACGAAATGATGGCTTTAAGTGACGTTAATATGTGTACATATATATGCACCAAAGTTTAATAAAATATTTTGACTTTGCCTATGAGTCAAAATAAATTCCAATACAAATCTTGACCTACCAATAATACCGCTTGTAAGGTGGACGGTATAGTAAAAATATTCTTATTCACAGACAGCAACGGCGGTGACGGCAGCTTGAAGCTGGCGTATCAGTCAGGTCAGACCAGCAACGACTCCGATGCTAGGAACGTCTCCTTCACCTACACTCTCTGGCTTGGCACTAATGTCACTGAGAACTTCACTTTGCACATGGTAGCACCTAGGTGAGCGGCATAGCAGCAGAATTGTTGGACAAATGTATTGTTTTAAGAATCATTTGTTACACTTATTTTATCTTGAGTTGGTAAATGTAGTGACTCTCCTAATAGAGTTCTTTGTATTACAAATTTAGAGGAATGGAAATGGAAATAAGAATTCATAAAAAGAACAAATATTTTTTAAACTATGCCAAAGACAAAGATCCCTGAAACGATCATGATATCCTGTAAACTTTCCAGAAACATATCCTTCTACCACGTAATGCAAATGGCTGCGGACCAAAACCCTAAGTTCAAGTTTGAGGCCAGTGAGTGGCCGAACGGTCACTACGTGCATACGTTGGCGGGCCACAAGGAGGAGCCAATGGGCTACCACTACTGGCTGCTGTACCGCCTGCCAGAGATCCCTGACCCGGCCAGCCCGCCAGGCAACCAGCTTGTGGCACCAGTCGGTCAGTCCAATGTTATTAATGCTAATGTGACAGTGATGCTTACTTTGATATCAGGGACAAATGAGTTTTAAGGAAGTTAAAATTATAACAGACATATTTTTCAGCAAAATTTCCTTAAATGTTCTGGTCCCCTGGTACCATTTTGAAGAATACATTTTGATATGAGGCAAAATTATCATTTCCTTTTACTCAATGACGACCAGTTGCCCTAGTTGTCATGTGCCCCTATTAAACAAGATGTCTGTGTTCAACCCAAGTAGAAAAAGATATTTGTGCAAAGAACACTTGACTACCCTATTTAGGCGCAGTATGAAGACTTACCAAGTTTTCCTTCGAGTCCACACCTGTGTGTCTTTTTTTGTCTACCACAATAACAAAAAGTCGATTTACGGTTAAGCTCCCATTTTTTCACATTTAGTACATAAAAGAGTTTATTGTTATAATTCGTAGTTTTTTAAAATGTTATTTTATTTTAGATTAAATTATTACTTATTTATTGTTACAGGCGTGGATGACTTATTAGTGGAAGACGGTGAACACTACCTCTTCTGGTACAAGAAGCTGTAATTTCAGAGATGCAATTCACCGTAATTCTTTTATACGTAGCCTTATACTGACTCTCCAGATAATTTGTAGCAATAAATACTCTTAGTAGACAGATTTCTTAACCTTACATAACATAATACTCAAATGAATGTCTCTCGTCAATTCGCACGTATTTTCGACGTGTATGTGACGGTAATCATGCCGTCATTGGGAACGCAGTCGTCATTATGCGACATAATGACGACTGCGAAAACAAGTTAAACAAACTAAACAAGTTTTCCTTCTTCTCCACATCCAACCTTCCTGTTTATTGAAATATGAATGAATAAATATGGCAATGATAGACCGGAATTTGGGAAGTTGGATCATCTTTAATATCGAGTTTCGTGACATGCTCACGTGAAGTACTCGGGGTGCACGCAATCATGAATATTCTGTATTAGATTCGCTTTAAGCTGGATTCGCTGTCGAAAGTAATTCACCGGCATTAACATCTATTGTATCCAGAATACAACGCACCTACTAATAATTAAATATGGTGCATCAATTTAGATAATGGCAAGCACTTATGTCACATAAAGTATCTACCTTAAAATGCGCTATAAACATCACAAGGGCGACAGAAGCGGGTCTTCTGCATTCTTACTCATTTTTGTAGAAATCTGTAATAGGTAGATTAACTTATATTGCTTTGTTAATATTAAAATTATACCTAACTATCACAATGTTAAATTTAGCTTCTATCTCCAGACATATCGGTAATTTACTATCGAAATCAAAACAAAAAGTGATCCGTGTTACGTCAGGTTCAATTCAATCGACAGATTTTTAAACGGATTGATCCTCGTAGACTGAGTGTAATCCTGTAAACTTTTTAATATTTATCTATTTAAACTCACCATAGATTTAATAGATGTCTATTTGTTAATCTTGTAAGTATACCAAAGACGTTTGTGATCCTTCTTAATACGAACAATATTAATTCTATGTAAATAATTATTGATTATGAAGTTTACGTCATATATAATGAAACTCCAATTTACGTGTATTTACTGTTTATATATTTCACGTGCATGAACAAGTCAAATTAAGTTCAATTCATGAAAGATATGTAAAAAAATATCCAGACAAGAAAGCAGATATGTACATGATATTTCGTCGTAATGCTTATTATTTACGCCTAGGAATAAGCCTTAACCGGCTTCCCTTACTTTTTGGTTTCCGATTAAATGTCAGTAGGTAAAGCTATGCAAGTAATCGAATTTTTGGTTTGAAGTATTTAATGGAATGTCTCCTGTACGAAAAGTGCTTTTCAACCTAAGGCGCTATTCGTAAACGAGGCCGTGCAAGCTCAGAAAGGATCAGATTGTATTTAACTCATTATGGTTTACTTATACAATTTAGTTGTGAAAATATTTATATATATTAAACTTCAATTTCGCTACGTCTTAAACCTACCTAACATATTTTTAATATATATATGTATACCTATTCAGATATCATTCGGAATTCGTTCGAAATACCTACTTTTAGCGGCTATAACAGTATTTTCGTTAGGAGAAAATGAGAGAGATAATGATGAACAGAATGCCTTCAAATCAGTTTAATGATATCTTTGAGGAGTAAACTATGATAAAATGTACTGTTTGTACCGTTTGCAATATAGGTGCGGAACTTGTCATCAAAGAAGGTTGTGGTTACAGCCACCCAGAAGGCAGTGCGAGTCGGAAGTAACTTACATTACCCACGTAATCTGTATTCCTCCAAAGATTTTCATAATAATACGGTTTAAAATATGAAATTGACGTACTGACCACTTTGAATAGAAATTAAACCTTCATGGTGTTCCAAAACCAAAACATTTTCCAACAACACAACATGCGATTGCGGCAAAGGAAAATACTGCCGTAGTGAGAAAATAATTGCCTAGTATTATCAATAGATTCACATGAAAAAATATATCTTCTAACATTAAAAAACATCTTTGACATTTTTAGAAAACATTTTTATTTAGATATCCTTTAAAAAACTTATGTCACGTGCCAACGCATGCATTAACTATGAAGTGTGTAACATAGCTTGTTAGAGTTATTTGAAAACTTTCAAAACAATCAACTTGGCTCATATTTTATATATAATCTAATATCTACTGTTTCAATTAATCTTGTCCTGTCAATAGAAATTAAGTCCCATAAGCCGATACATACTCAAAATCATAGACTGTTCATCATACGCATGTCAGTGAGAAAATGACTATTATTACAACGTATTAAGATGCCCCAACTTTTCATGAATATCTTGATTTGTGGGTGTGTTTACAATAGGTTCTGCGGTTTACAATAGTTTGTCAATTGTCTAGACAATGACAAAATGCCAAAAATGTCAATGTCAAAATTTTGAGGTTATATTTGTGACAGTATTTCAGTAATAAACGAACAAGGTGAAATGTACTCACTGAATATGCCCCAATGACTATATTATGAACCTTTTCATTAAATTTATGCGTATCTAAGTCGTCTATTTCAATATAGGTATCTCAAAATACTTATATACGTATTAACCTACATACTAACATCTTCTAAATAGTTACTGTGCGAGGTTACGTTCTATTGACATGACAGTTATAATATACTTTGTATGTGTAATCTCGATAGATTTTAAAATTAATCATTTTAGATGAGACTGAATGATTCCAGTGTTTACGATACAAGAGCGTTAGAATAACATTTTTATTGTACCTACTAAATGGATCTTAATAAATATTAAATTAAGGTTGAGTTTTCATTGCATATCCTTTTTTATGTTATTCTGTCAATAATCCTAGATTTAGATTAGTTAATTTAGTTGAAATTGAATTACTTAGACTAAATTAACTAATTAAATTAAATGGTAATGGTGTATGGTAATGGTGGTGTAATAATGTATGTGGTAATGGTAAGCGACAAGAAAGGGACAGATTGTATGTGACGTTATTTGACGTTTTGAAAATCTCTTTCTTAATGAAATATAATAAAAGGAAGGCAGATGATATTAATTTTGTATAAGTTAATGACAGCATCCTTTCTACTTTTCTTTCTCTTTCTCACAATATTAATAGAAAAAGGATAAAAAATAGAACTGCGAGATATTAAACCAACCATAGACTATTTGCGAAAGCATATAAAGCCTCGTACGATATAGACATCTTCGGACGCGTTGACCCTAATTCGTACAAGAAAATAGGCCTATAAACTCAAATTCGTACGATATTCGTATCAACGATGACTTATATTCAACGGGCAGTTTCTGAATTTTTATCGTGATTATAATTCATAAGTTAATGTTACGAAGTTCAACAGAATTTTCAACTATGGAACCGGTTCGGAGTCAACAAATGATCAGAATAAGTCGGTGCCCCACCGACATAGTGACGACGCGTCAATGAAATCATCATTATTCTTTTTCTTTGGGTCAGACCGATCAATAACCCTAAGCTATGTGTTTTACAAATTCCACGCTCAATTTTATAAAATTATAACACTTCGTTTAAATATTGAATAGTATTCTAGTAGCGTTATCTTCCATGGTAGGGCTGTCTTATTAATATTTTACAGGTTTGACTTAATAAAAAATCATAATTATTCGCAACATTTATTAAATTTGTACACAAATTACACATAACACCAAAGATATCAAACAGCTGCGTATCAAACCTAAGTGCACAGGAAACTACAATTTTTGTAACAACGCATCGAAAATTTAAAAATTGAACCCAAGTCTAAAAACACACTAAATCTAAATTTAAGTTCAGTCTATCTCTTTCTCTCTATTTGTAATAGAAAAGGATAGCAATAGACAAAAATTTAGACACCTTCTAAGGAATCATAGTAAATATAGGTAAAGAACTGAACAAGTCAAATTTTATGACAGTTTTTATTATAAGAGAATACGACACGCTGCACTTAAATTAATATTTAGCATATTTTTCAGAGAATTAGGCTCCATATACTTAAAAAAATATAAGTGGCACATCTATGATATATATAACGTATAAATATTATAAATACTTCAGCAATCTATACAAAAAAACCTTAAAACGTTAGAAATTCAGTTACACCTGTATCTACAAGTTATTAAGGGGAGGTTCCAAATTGATGTCTGTAACTCATACATAGTATCTGACCAGTAAGCGTAATAAGTAACTGCAACTGAAATGACATTGGAGTTCATCTGAACTTAAATCACTACCTTTGGCTGCGTATAAAGGCTCATCACTACAACGATGTCTTAATAAAAGAGCAGTGGAACCTAATAAAATTCAAATGACGTTCAGTGGTATTAATTATTATTATTAGTACGCCGGCAGTTTGAATTTGAATGCTCAAGTTTGATACATTACTGTGTCGTGAGAATTATTTCTTTACAAATAGGCGAAGTCAAACTTACGACAATTTTAATAAAAATTGATACAAAAATGTTAAAATCCCACTTATTTTGTTATTATTTGTAATTAGACAAAATAACATCACAACAGTCACAACAAATCTTTGTATAATACATTCTAAAATAGGTTTTCAAAACGCAATAATGTTTATAGGAATAGGTATTTATGTCATTATCACTATAAAGATATAAATAAATAAAGTATTTTTTGCATTATCATCATCGGAATTATCGAATAGTAAAACTTATACGTTTAGATAGAGACAGCTATAGCGAATAACTGACGTCATATTTGCATAATATTGCATTTATCTAGAGACAGATCCATATAAGTTCAATTAAATTTCGTACTTAGAAATTAGTACCAGTCAGAATAATACTTCCGTATTACGATAGTGTGCACCTTATAGAGTTAGCCGTAAGGTGTATATTTGAATATCAGTTATGTAAAATGAGAGTATGAGTGGTATTTACATGAATTAGGTAGTTAATAATTCTGTTATTAATTTCTATTAATATACTGACAGAGATGGCGTTTTGCAAATCGGTGATACACTATTTTTTTGATGTGTTTCATCGAAATCAAACATTGATTGATCGAATCGTCAATTATGATGGTTGAGTGCTAAAAAATATTTCATATAGGTTTTCAAAATTGATACATAGAACACGTAAAACAGTAGAATATTCTTTTTGTAATGCCTACCATACAGTCTTTGGCCACACTGCCAACGATCACGTGAAATTGAATAGTTTGAGAATATACCCCTGTCCTACCCAAAAGCCACGTATTAAGAATAAAAAAACTGTTACTTTTAAATGGTAATATTATAAAAATAAATAAAATCAAACAATTTTTAATAAAAAAAACCGAGGTAAAAATATTCAAACTACTACATTGTACTACACACCGTATTAGCTATCTAGCGCCATATAAAGTAAAAAAAACAATTATTTAATCGGAACAAAAATCTCCAGTATAAGTGTTTCTCCCGAATCATGAGGAGTTTTAGAAAATCGTAGTACTTTGAACAGTTTAAAATTAATTACTAAGGATTTATTCGACAAATAAATTTAACACAGAAATTAAAAACCGAATGTTCCTACAGTCTTAAGTGTTCTATATATCTCTAAAGGTCTTGTTACATTCATGTTATGTACATTTTTACGATCTAATATCAATAATAATTCAAAAGTACAACTGCCTATTTCAGATTGAAAATAATTAGTTAATTAATCACATGAATACTATAATATTGTGCATTATTACTTATACAATACATAATTAATTGTGCTATCATTAAAAATTATCAATTGCGTAATCATATATATTAATTTAAATTAAACATAAGCGCACTTTTAATAAAACATTTATAATATGTATTACACGGCATTGTTTGAATTATTACACAAAGTAAATACAAATCTCGATTATAATACATAATAAATTATCCTATCATACGAGTCGTGAGATTACTTTTAACTTTTTAAATCCTCTCCTTTTGTATACATATTTTAATTAACTGTAATAATTATCTTGACCGCCACCATTACATGGCGCCATAAACTGTTTGCTTATGGCGCCATGTAATTGTGGTTATCTCCCTGAAATCGAAGGGTGAAGCATGACAGGACTGTCATACAGCCATTAGCTATATGTTTTTAAAAAAAAAATATTGATACCTAATGATTCCATTGGAGATCGTTAAATATAAATCAACTATCAAAAAGTCTATTCTACAGCGCTAATTTAGCATTGACTTATTTAGTTGTAATAGGAGCGGATTTCGCACTGCATTTACTACACATATATACGGTGGCTGTACACCCGTCAGTATTTTTTTTTTATAAAAAGATCAAGCAAATGACTCTATTCCCCCTGATGGTAAGCAGAAGTGGAGTCCAAATAAAAAGTTGGCTAGTGCAAGTGAAACTATGCACTGCACTAACCAACTTGATCTTGCCGATCTGTAAGATGCTTCTTCCTAAGGTACCAGGATTGTAGGAAGGAGGGAAAACCTGTGCTGGCAAAGAATTCCATTTCCTGATTGTGCGACAAAGAAATGAGTTACCAAATTTCTTTGTGCGCGTAAGAATGGTCATCATAATTTGTCTAATTTAGAATTCATGATTCTCATTACATGAGCAACAAAAGTGATGCTGTCAAAAGGGAGTACTTGATATCCAACAAATATGGAGATTTTGTGACATTTCTCAATTAATATCTAGCGAATACATAATATATCAATTCATTATAAATATGTCATTGTTAATATTTTCATAATTATACCTTAATGAGCGTGGCTTTTAAAAAGTAAATTGTCATATACATAGAATTTTATTGAATTTTCATTTTAGTATATCTAGCTCCCACTTCTGGGCACAGTTTCTGCATAGGTAGGAAATATAGAATAGAATAGAATATATCTATATGAGGAGTTTGGTTTATAATTCTCCAACGCGGCCCAATGCGGGTTGGTGGGTAAAAGAAGTTGCTATAACAACCGGAACCAACTTCTTAACGAGCCTAACGAAGCACGAGGAATCTCTAAAATATAAAATCTAATCGACACGTTCATTCAAGATCGGTTCCAAGGGAACATTCTGGATTTTAAAATGTATTTAATTAATAAATCGACCTTACTTTTATTTTCTCATTTAAGAACGTCATAAAGTGGGCTTTATATATGTTCACTGTCGACTTTTCAAATGACACTCTCTTAAGGCAAAGTACGCTAAGGAATAGTTATACATATAAAAAAGAAGTGCCAATTGCTACTAAACTTACATAATTATCACATCGCGGGACATAGAGGTAATTTAATATCAGTCCTATTTTAAAGACATAAGGTCTGATTCTGAAAACACACTCAAATTCTAAATTTAACTTCATTACACTTTTATCTCATCACACTAAAGAAAGTTGTTAGCATAATATGAATTGTCACAGATGATAAGACAGTTGTTGTTTTTAAAAATGATTTTGAATGCGTATTTCAGAATCAGGCCCAGTGGTACTCAAACTGGAGAGAACCTCCACCCTCCATTCGCTAACAATACTTTCAATAAAATACTGTAAATTAAAATAATAGTTAGCTTAAAATAATCGTGTCAACACCTCAATTGTAAATCATTGTATATAATCATTATTTATCCAATTTGGATTGTCTACGAGAACCAAACGTATTTTCTAAACAAACGCTAGTCGAAATAAAATGGCGGATCGCATAAAAATGTGTTTTTCGTGATTCCACATTTTTTTATACATTTAATTTACTGTTAAAAAGATGTATATCTTTTTAAACTTCTTGATCAATACTTGAAGACCAACATATAATAATAGTTGGAATTTAATAATATAGTTCAATAGTTACAAGAACAAACATCGTTTATCAATAAAAGTTGAAATTACAACAATCATAAATTTAAAAAAAGCTTGAATAATAATGTAAGTAATAATGATTTAATAATAATTAACTATCACCAATACATATTTTTTTAAATCATTATCTCAAATCGTATTATATATATTGGGAGTATAACCCACAGTTTGAGGACCACTGTTTCACTTACATAGTGACGAGTTAACTCGTCGCACATCAAGCGGCGACTGCTGCAGCCATAATGTGGTTGATGACGGTCGTGTACGCTAAGCCAAGGGCCCAAGAAACCTCGTGACCGTTTACTTTTTTGAACAGCTGTGGAGTTGAAATAAAGTTATATAAGTTATCAGAGTATAACGGTTGCTCAGAGAGGGCTATATATCAATAATTGATCTACAGATGATTTTAAATATGATTTCCTTGCAAATTCTTATTGGTACTTACATAAAAATCTATTTACTTTCATTAAGAGATATTACGTCTACATCCAAGGTGAAAAAGACATGCTTTCATTTAACAAGAGGCACCATCAAACACTTCTACATTAACATCATTATCATAATCATCGACTACGATAAAGTAAAAATAGTTTTCTTAAACATGCTTGGAAATTTGAGCATTATTTTGACAAAGTTCTTCGAGATAAAACGAAATTGATGTATTAGCTAAAGACAAACAGCGGACGAAATGATAATTGGTTGTTATTGTCAGCAACTTATGACGTTATATCTAAGAAACTTTAGTGCCTTTGACCACCACGTTAATGTTTTATTTCCCATAATAAAAATACGTTTATTGAATACTTGTTGGCAAAGGAAGTTTTGTGAAGTGAACTTCGTCAGTGGTGCTGTTCTATTTTGTCTACGACGGCATAGGCAATAATTACTGTCAATGCTATCCTACTTTAAACGCCAATTGACAACTCACCGAGACAGGGTCGACGTCCTTCATCTTGTAGGCGTCCTGCAGCAGCGTGAGCACGTACACGAGGTCCGCGCACGCCCACGGCTGCTCCACGTTAGACGCCGAACACGCCCGCAGAGCGGCACTACGGTACTGAGATAGCGATACGGTTCCGCCTTTCATCACATCTAGAACCAATAAATATGAATGAATTGACTGCGATGAATTAATGTCTAAAAATCTACTTTAATGTGAAATGTTGATGACCTAGTAAGCCCAAAGATCACAAATTGGAATCCCAGAAAGATACAAACATGTATGTAAGTCATCATCACCAGGATCAATAGCCCATAAACGTGCCACTACTGGACACAGGCCTTTCCCATGTAGGAAGGTACAGACATTTGTGTTAATCATCCTTTATCAAGAACAACAGCAGATAACACAGGACTTGACAGGCCGAAACCCAGGCGAAAAAACTACCTAACCGGCCCAATATCACAAAGATTGGGACACAGCTTCACGGGCCTTCCAAAGCACGGAACTGAACATGACAAATTTTATGGACCCATCCGGATCCAACCATAACGAAAATTCCTTTTTAACTACTTCGAACTATTTATTACGCCACGAAACAAGCTAAGACTAAGTTAAGAAAACTAGAGTAAAATGAACTTGTAACCTATCAATATTAATTGTATTATGCATTTTTACAACAAATTATTTTAAATATTTTATAATCCGAATAAGTTTGACAAATTTCAACGACTCGCTCATTTGGCTTTGATTTTGTTCAATTGTGACTTTTTAAAGATATATTAATTTGTTTACACTATACCACGTGCTGGTCTACAGACTCAACAAATCACTGTCACTACCTCAACATGATGAACACAGCGATTTCGTGACTCACCTGTAACACAGCCAGAATCTATATCTTACCGGCACATACATTCCCTCCTTCATATAACATAGTTTCTTTCAGAAGAGGCGGTAAAGCTATGGGCCTGCAATGTGAAGGTTGCTGGGGTCATATATCAGATGCTGCACTAGCTGTACGAACATATGGACTCCTACTACTTACCATCAGGCTTTTTCGAGGCTTATGCTGGGCTTTGAGACTTCACTGAACCCTCTGGGCTTAAAATGAACTCACCAATGATCCCCGCGTCCGCGGCCACGTCATAGAAGTAGCTCATGGCCGCGACGGTCCCGTGCGGCGGCTGCGTCGGCTCCCAGTCCAGCGTGCTCTTGACGTAGCGGGCGACGAGGGCGTGGCAGCGGCCGAACACTGCCTCCCGTTTGAGCCCTTGGCGGGGAGCACCGCTGGAGATATTAGTATGCGTCGTTACGGTTTGAGAATTGGATGCAATCATTAGACACTTAATCACGCCACGATGTATTTTATTGGAATAGTAAAGACACAGAAAATGCCTTGAATACGATAGGAATTTTTAAATAGATTGAAGCATGATATATGAATTCTGGTTTAAATGTGCACAACAATAAAACGAATGGATTATATCTTCATCGTTATCAGCCTGTACATGCTACTGCTGAGCACAGTCCTTTCCATCATGGAAGAAACACGAGAGGAGTTTGGGTTACAACACCAACACATCATAACCGGTTAACCTTAATAGAACCATGACAAAAGTTGCTATTTTCATTTTCGACTACGCCAACGAGCTTCTCATACCTTATCACGACGTATCGGTTTAAAGAACTTTATTTCTCATTAAGACAATTGACTCTTACAAAAGAATACAAATATAAAGAAAAATATTGACAGTTTACGATCTTTTTCTTGCAGCTCTGTTTCAGGAGGTAGTTCAAGTTACAGAATACATATGTAACACTTGATATATGGTTAATATTTAACGCCTCGAACAAAACCGCCAGTTGATAACTTATTGCGCATGAAACGATTACTTACCTAACAATATATTGTTTATTGGCATATGTCCAGTGTTCCTTCTGGACTATAGGGTCGACGCATACTGAGGTGAACTCCGCAGTGGAGTTATCGCCGGCCTCGAGGCGGAATACGCCATAGCGGGCTGCCAGTAAACCTAGGTTGAGGTAGCTGCAACAATATTGATTTATGCAAACATGACACAAAAACATTCAATTATTATTTTTTATACAACATTAACAAGTACTCTGTCTAAAGATAGCGATTGCCACAATTTGGTTATCAAGTAACCCGTGTTATTATACATAAATTTATCAAAATAAATTAATAAAGAATACCAGGCAAAAATACTATAGAAAGCTTACTTCCATCCTTGGATATAATATAGGAACCAGACGTCAAAAAGCCAATTTTGAAGCCTGGTGGTTAAGACATTAAAAGAAATCGTTGAATAAATTTTTTTTGGTTTTACTTAAATACACAGCATTTTAAAAAGTAGGTACACATACATAAAGAAGGATTTAACATATTACCAATTATGACTAATTACAGACAGTTCATATTTTTTTAATGACAAGTATTTCTGTAAAATTTCTTATCTAAAAGTTATTTTCTCTCTAGTGGCATAGCCGTACGTCATTCTGTATAGATTGTTTATGGTAATGGATTATGCTGGCTTCGGGATGTGATTGTTTATCCTTCCATTATAGTTTTGCTAATCTGCGTTAAATTTTGACATAATTATACTAGGGAAATATGTCGAACTGCGCAGTCGCGTGCGCGGGAGTCGCAAACGTAGAATTAGTTTTCGCCTCTTTAAAAAGGGAAATCATATCAAATAGATAATATTTAATTATGTAATAAAACTTTAAAACGTATCTTATTTCGCTCATTTTGACAGAAAGAAAAATAAATGAAAAATAATGGTACACAAAATTTGTATAATTTAATTCTTTCTTTGAAATATTACCTTTTTAATATCATGTAAACCAGCGAGATACAAATAGTACCAAAGATTATTTTATTACAAATTTATCCATACAAAATACGAAAAGACTTTATCCGTTACCTAATATGTCAAAATCCAACGCCTCACCATCAAGAGCATCTTTAGTCATATTATTAAAACCCAGCATTCGATCGCTAGCTCACTCACCTGTGAGTATACAGAGTGATGTTTTCGCCAGCAGCTGGTACAATGTACTGGTCAGTGGCTGGGAACATCTTAGTATCTGTGCCTAACTGATACGTTATCTGTGTCGATGCGCCGCCCAGATCAAGTGCAGCCATAGTCTCCCCGTTCATTAGATCTGTAAAATTCAATTCACAAATTACGAAATATAGTACGCGCGTTCAATTTGAAGACGGTAAACTAATTAAAAACCTATTATTTGTTTTAATATCCACATCGCATGCCGTGGCTGTCTTTAATTAAAAACTGTACTTAATTTAATGTCTATGCTATAGTTAAATATTTTTTGTTAGTATGTGTTTTTGTTTACTGCCCTTAAAATAAATAAAATAAAATAAAATATGAGTGAGTTACGGTTGTAATTAGGTTAAAGGTTACATTACATAGTTTTCTAAATTCTAGGTAAGATAATTCTACTCAATAAGTAATACATTCATAATACCTTTTCAAAAATATTTGGTCATTTTAGGATTCCTTAACACGAAATTCTATGAAATCATTTCATATTGAGTAAAATCTATAAATCATAAAAAAAACTAAAAGCAAAATTTTTTGCAAATTATTTTCTGCGTACACGTGATTGATCAATACGTCCAAAAACAAATGTTTTTTGCTTAATTATCGAAAAGTAATACTGTCGTTCAATTACAAAAGTTTAACTTTAGAATGACAGTTAAGAATAAGTATATTAACGCATAAGCGTTGTTTTTAGTTTCCCTTATGAAAATTAAGAAATTTAAAATTGATATATATAAAATTGTGTCGAACAAGCGAGATCTTCCAAAAATGGATAGAGATTATTACGTGGCCTCCTTCCAAGAGTTGCTATTTACAACAAAACGCATAATATTCAATTTCTTTATTTTTTTTTTCATCAAAATGTTTAGAACTATGTCATACTACAATATTAATTAAGTAACACTTACTGTGTAAGAGATTCAAAGTGTACCAAATGAAGATTCCTTCGTCAGAGCCGTCCATGATTTCCACGCTATTCGGACCGATGTCATAAACTAAACTGGAATAAAATATGTTTTTTTTTAATATAAAAAGACAAGCTTAAAAAAGACAAGAATCGCGGTTTTGATGTCTATCATCGCGTGAGAAGATATGTTCTTCTTCGAGTTGTAATCTATCGCCATACCAAGATATGTCCCAATAGACTAAGAATTACTACAGCCCTTGGGGAACCCCAGTAGTAGTGATGTCCCTTAATAACACTAAATGCCGGAAATGGGATGGATTATTTGTTTGAGTTAAGGCATCAAAGCGTATTATATTTATGTTTAGCGTTATGTTTTTGTTTCTTGAAAACAATGGTTAAATTACAAAAATCAGAAGGGTCATCAGAAAAAAAACAACGTATAGTTTACTTTTTTTTTGGACTGACTAATGCTGTTGGCCGCAGATGGCCTTTAAGGAGGCGAGAACCTTGGAGAGTCTTCAAGCCTTTAGGTGGGATTCGCCTCTGAAGGAGTTCTAATCTACCGGCATCGCTTCCAGGGGAGGTGTCCCGCTGTCTCGGGCGCTCGAGCCATGAGGTAATCATGGTAGCTAGCGACTAAGATAATAATGTTTTTTTACACTCATACCTTTTATCTAGCCCAAAATAAACAACATTAAGAGCTTATGTTATGAATACTAGACAAAGGTAAATCACGTTTAATATTATACATATTCCCAAAAAAGGGAAAATTTCACTAGACATTTTCCCCAAATTATTGGAGTTTTTATTTATTTATATACTGTAAGCGACGCATTATTTGATTTTATTAAGAAAACTTATAACTTACTTAAAAAACAGGAAATATTTTGCCTAACAATATTGTTTAAAAATTAAAGTGTAATTCCAATGTATAACGCTAGGGGCGAGGGGCGTGGGAGGGCGCCGCTCATCAGTTTTTGTCAACCTGTTAAATTTTATAACGGCAGTCTAAATGCGATCCCACGCACGCCGCACGCTCCTCTTCTAGGAAACTTTTATATTCCACCTCCTATTTTTCAAAAATATAGTTTTAGTGTTTTTCCTATCGAGTTTTGGACTTTTATTTATTGCTGCAAAATAACCATCATCACTTTGGCACCGCCTACATATACTTTTGTTTTAAACAATCCTGTTACTTAGAATTATTTGGCTAAATATTAGAAATAAAACAATGTTTGTGATACATTATAAACTTACTTAGAAATGGCCTTCGATACTTCGACTAGGAGCTGCTGGGCCTTCTCCTTGGGCAACAGCCTTAGGCCGGCGGTAGCGCGAACTATAAGTGGAGTCGATTTCCTCTTCTCAGCGGGAATCAAAAATTCGGCTCTCTTAATTAACTGCACTATTGTGTCTGCGCCCTGTAAAAATCATTTGTAATAAATTGCTTTGAACCGATGCTAACTTTCTGGAAGTTTCTGTTTTTTATTGAACAATCCACGTTTACTTGTGGAGTAAATATATATTATACTATATAATACAGAGCACTGACCAAAAGGTTGGGAAATTTAAAAGAATGGATGCCTTTGTTCTGGTCTAATTTACAGCCGACTCCAAACGAACATAGCAAGTATATCCTGTAAGTATTCCAGTTCAGCAGACATTGGGATAAGTGACACACAGGAACCCTTGGGTCAAATTGCTCCGGGAGTTCATCCTAACCCTTGAGTTAAGATTAGATCTTCATTTACCACATCCTTACTGTGCTCGAAAGAAAGGTGTCTTTCCTATTGCAACTTTTACACTTGATATGCTCTCATCAGTCATTTCTTTTTCTTTTCTAAGACTAGAAAAGTTTCTGTTGTTCATTTAAATTATTAAATAAAATGTCCGATCGAAATCCACCTCGATAGCACGTGACTATGCATTCTTAAGTCATCAGTTTATTCAAACATTCATAAAAGTGACTAAGACACAAATAAATCACTTTAACTTTGACTTAACAGCATCACGTTCTCATTCTTTATCTCTGTACATGTGACGAATTATCCGGTGATACATAAAACAGTAACTACATCAGTCATATTCCTAACTCAACGTTAGAAAGTAAACACTGCTCATTGTTTAGCGAGAGTAACTGAAAGTCTAGTTTACAAAGACAAATGCCGATTTGCGATGGGACGTTATCAAACGTCAAAAAACTTTAAAAATACGGTCAGCCTAAAGACAATATCAAGAATTAAAGGCTTCAATAGGCGGTCAACCTAAAAACAATTATAAGTGACATCATAAACATTACTACATACCTTTGCTGGGTCATCAGCAAAAGATGACAGCCCTGGTTTTGACTGCTCAAAATATTCATCTACCAGATCCAAATTTGCTTGTCCAAATACTGAAATAATAATATAACCGAATATATATAAAATGTAAGTTATTAACTGCAATTCATTGTAAATCTTGTGTAATCGATAGATTATCTTACACCACGGACAAGATATACCTAAACCTTATGTACATATTAATCTAAAAATGACCCACGCCATTAATTAATCAAAGAACCACAGATCCATGCTATACAAATAATTTGCCACAAATACAATAAATTAAACAGTATAATGAATATTACTTTTAGTGGAGTAATAACATATATCTTTTAATATACAAATATTTCGTGTCTGTGTTTGTTATTGTATTATTCCGAAATATATTTGGTGGGCCTAAGAGTGATGGTCTTTGTGTATATTTGATAATTTATTTGGAAAAACTTTGCCGGGTAAGCTAGTATAGTATAGTTATTAGATTCCTATTGCAATTATTCCACTTATATGAATTCAAAATAAGAACAACATGTGGTTGGCAGTAAACTGAGACGTCACAGACATGGAACTAACTTCACTTTGGTGACTTTGTTTATAGTTTGCCAAAAACGTAACAACAAAATGAAACTTTAACTTTATAAAAAATCAAGTTTTGTCATAGATAATATAAAGACGGATATTGTTATTTTGTGATCATCATTTGTTGGAGTGAAGTTAACGGCATTGTACGGTTTTTATAATTCAGATATATGGTTGAAGTACATCTGTCTAGGAATCGCATTTATGGTTATGTGTTATCAAATACCACAGCATTTAGTCGCATTAGTTTTACTTAGCGCTACTTCGTACTATTTCGTATTCATTCAACATGCGATTTAATACATTAATTAGCTTTTAATTAATGATTCAAGTTTATTTATATGTTCAGTAAAAAATTCAAACTTGATTATTCGTAAGAATATGGACAATTTTTTTAAATAAGATTTACTACAATCTACAGCCTACAAGTTTAGATTGTAATATCATTTGTTTTAGAATTATTTTTTAAGCAGAATAAATAAAAATGATAGGAACATATATATGTAATTTTTGAGGGTCGAAAGGTGCTCTAAGGCAGCCGCGAACCATCAGACCTTTCTGTATAGTTATGATCCACTACAAACTTATTAAAGAAAACTTACCTGTAAACGGTACCCTAAATTTATAAGCGAGCACTCTGGTGCCCGACGAACCGGCGTCGATGATGACCGCGTAGTGGTTGACACTCTGGTAACCAAGGCTCTTCGCTATGCCGTCCAGCCATTGCGATTGACCCGCAAACAGCCCTGCAAACAAAATATAAATGTTGAAAAAATGTTGCTGTTCCAAATCAGTACTAACGAAGTAGTAGTTACGTCTTCTAATATGAAACATGAAAACATATGTCTTAAGAAAATGTTAAGCATCCCTCCCAACCCAACTCTCTCGCCTGAAAAATTAATGTTCAGAAAGACACTGGCGTGTAAAATAAGTATAGTACTAATAAATGGAAGCAAAAGGTTGTAAAAAAGTACATTTATTTCTACATTTTTGCCAATTTTATTATATTTACAGGCGTTTCTAATAATTTTGATTTGATATTTGTCAACTTAAAAGGATTAGTTAGTCAGACATAAAACAAGTTGACGTCCGTCTGGTCGAGTGCTCGGAAACCCTGTGTACTTAGCCAGAGGTCCCGAGTTCGATTCTTGGTAAGGGCAGATATTTGTATGATGAGTACGAAAAATTTGCTCATAAGTCATGAATGTATGTATGTTTATATAGTATATTCCTGATATTTGTATGCATACTCGTATTACTATTATTTCTACGCTATCTAGTATCGATAACACGAGCTTAATAGGGACATAGGGATGTAATTAGTGTGTTTAATAAATGAAGAACTTCTTCTCCATTTCTCCATTAGAAAGAAGAATTTTTATTATTGTGCCAAATTTGATGGACGCACCTACATAAGCCAGGGGCAAAAATACTTAAGAATTGTTTAACTTTCCCGTAAGAAATTCTCTTTTCAAATTATATTAAATATTATATCATAATTTTCTGTATAATTATCTTATGATAATATCCATTGCTCTTTAATTACATAACCTTATCTTTATAATCATTTTCTCATGAGTCATCGGAATGCTCATTACGAACTCATAATATTATCACTTAAATGTCAACATCATAAAGGAAATTTTGTTTATCTTTCTCATTAGCATAATGTGTATTGTTTATTAAATTTTCCAAACAACGAAGACGTTAATAAAATAGTAACGGAAACTAAACGTAATATTTGATTAATATCTGTTTATCAAGAAGCTTTGTATATCAGTCACAAAGTTGGCGATATTTATGGATTCGATTAAGAACGGGATATGCCATATACACTGAAAAAACGACAATACGACATTAATTTTGAACATTTCCTGAAAAAAATAGAAACGTGATAATAATGTACGTCACTATCACACATTCACATCCCTCGCACGCACACACGCAGGCAAGATATTAATTTTAACTGGTTATAAGTTTAAGCGATATCTTGTTCAATTTAATCAAAATACATGTAATATCCTCAACCAGTATTAATAATTGTAAGTAACTGAATTAAACATGGCATGTTGTTATGCCATTAAACAAGATATTTGGTACATATCCTATCACCGAGATAGCTCCGAGATATAAATCTTACACGTCTAAAATTTAAATTGTCGTAAAAACATTTGAATGGACGGAGATGGTTTTTTTGTTTTTATGACCCTTGTCTATAATATTTAATAATACATTATACTTATAATCAATACTAAAAAAATATTATTAATAGATGAATTGCATGCAATATTTCAAAATAATCGTAAACCATAGTAATTAAATCACATAAAATTTATCACGCGTAACGTTTAATAGCCAAATGAATGGGAAGCAATTAAAATACCTGTTATAAGAACTGGTAAGGTACGCGATATCACAGTACTGTTGGCCATTATAATGTGAATGATCAAACACTGAAAACGCTGTAAGGAGCTGAACGCACGATATGTCATTTAATACCAGCTCCCCACCACCACTCCGGACACTATCACAATCAAACTATTTCGCTTGAATATACTGTATGGGGCGAACATTATTTATTTATTTATTTATTTTAAAGGCAGTCAACAAAAACACATACCAAAAAAAATATTTAACTATAGCATAGACATTAAAATTAAGTATAGTTTTTAATTAAAGCGATGTGGACTAACAGTTATACACCTAAGTCTGTTTTTACACGGTCTTTTTGTACACGGTTTTGATATAACACGGTTTGAAAATTGAATATTTTTAATTTTTTTACACGATTTTATTCCATTTAGCACGATTTGAAATTTTATGTACTTAAATTTTTTTGTCAAATTTAATTTTTGCGAAGTATATTCATATCACAAAAAAGTATTTATGAAAGAAAAAAGTCTAAAAATTGAATAACCTATTCTTTTCGTTCACAACATAGTTTTTTAGTTCCTGAACTTGCCATACATTTAATTTATATTACTTTTAAGATTAGAGTGCATATCTTTTTTATCATTAATTACTATGCTTGTGAAAATAAGCATTATATATTTGATTTAATAAAATAAACATGAATTCTTGTTCTTAAAAATTCTTGTTTTTCTCTAATTTTAATAGGTTTTAGAGATTAGGAACAAATCACCCATTTTTGTATAAGATCAATGTCTTTTTTTACACGGCTTCTTCTGGAACCAATCTACCGTGTAAAAACAGACTTAGGTGTAATTATAATATCTTAAGTGTATATATATATTTAAATTAATTATTATTGTTTATATTATTATTTTATTTTATCATTTCTTATTGTTTAAATTAAAAAAAATGTTACAGTCAAGACCTTTATAGTCAAAACTACATCTGCCCAAAGATAATAGTTAATAGAACTTAAGCAATACGTGCTCATCTTTATACAAAAAAAACTAAATAAATCTTTGTTGTTAAATAAATACAAATGTTATATTTACAATTACAAAAGATTAACGTCAGATGCTTCTTTTTTTATTTTCTAAGTAACTAAATTCGTGGCACGGACGACGCAGCACGCGTAGCACAACTCCAGAAGATTTCGTCTAATGACATATAAATATCACGTTTCTCAGATCATTCTTTGGGAGTTGAAAACTTAACCCGAAAAAAATTACATAACAGTGTAATCAAAATGTTTCTCAAGTTCCTTGTGTTATCTCTTACATCTTTAAACTTAGTTGTAGTTATTCTGGTGCTACTTTTCGCTCATAACGTTATTTTGTAGCGGCCTTTTAGATAACTATGTAATGTTCCATATTTAAATTTAAATGCAGTGTATCTCGACCATATAATAAGATTGGGAAAATTAATCAGTGACATCACGTGGCAATCCCAAAAATATTTTTTTAATAACCTAAAATGATCATGGAAGATATGATCGTAGTAATTTAAATCAATCCGAATAATTGAGTACTACTGGGCTCAACTTCAGACCTAATTTTGACTGGAAAGAGATTCAATTGAACTGTAACATACCATATCAATATTTTAATCAACTGACATGCATGCATGCGAGCATGGAAAGTTCTTTCCCAGCCTTGTATGCTGTTATACTCGAAAGAGAGAATATTTAATGTATTTTAAATAAGCACCTACCTAAAAGAGATTTAAAAAATCTAATTAGAAAAAAAAACAATTCGCACAGACATTTAAAAGTGCATTGCATAAAAACCTATTAAAACTCAAGAGAAACCAATCGTGACAAAAAAACACCTTTACATTTCTAGTTCTATCAAGCTTCTACAATAAGCGTAATAAACCTATTTTCAATTAAACAGTCTTTTGTCTCGTTTTGTACTAAGAACCTTGTATTCGCAAGAGCAAGAGAAAACATTTTTCAATTGCATTGTCAATTTACTATTTTTTATTATTTTTTATTTGTAAACAGGAATAATTTCTGCACGAATTTGCTGCTGCTGCTTCGATATTCCAAGTATATATGTTCTGGATGTAGAAGATTAAAACAAGCATTGGAGGAACTGCACTGTATAGCCTAGTCGGCGTACCTTCGCACAGTGCGCCGACTTGGGCGTCGGAAGGTTTGGTTTGGTTTGGTCTTTTTTTACAGGCCCTTCCTTTCTTATCGCTTATCCTTCGGCCCGATATGTCGATGGAAAGCGGCTAGGTAGGCTCGCTGAGGAGTTTAGTGGGTGAGAGCCACTCACACCCCCCTTTTCCTCCTCCCCTGGGTAAGGGGATCGGCTGGTATAGCTTCTCCTCAGCGTCACAAAAAAAGGCTTTGGACGAAAACCAGTTAATGTTCACAAGTTATTACCGTTGACTAAGGGTTAATGCACAGCATATTGAGTATAGTTCATGGTTAACAATGAATTTAAACATTTCAATGTCAATATTTTCATTAGATACAAGAAATTAACTGTAAAAGATATTTGACTGAACCTTATTATTTTATATATTGGATATGGGTTTTAGAGTTTTTTTAGGAGAACAATTATGATATTGCATAGTGACAATAAGAGGGTCAAGAAATAACATAATATATCCTGGAATAATGCACAATAACAGCATGACAATTGTATTATGCAGAAGTGTATTTATAAGTTTTGCTAAAATTCGTGAAATAGAGTTTTACAGCATTTTCCTACAGTTTAATATTAACTTCTTCCTACTTTTCAATGTATTTCATTTTTTATTACAGTTTAAAGTATGATTCTACTTTTGACTAACAGGCTTATAATAATGGCAATGACATAAAACTGCAGGAACTTGTTCGGAAATAAACTTCTGTCCCTCGACTTGATTTCGTCAATGGCTGCTTCAGGTCTATCACAAATGTTAAATAGGCTTATAACCTTCCCCAATTAATGGATTATGCAACACAAAAAGAATTTTTCAAATCTCACTTCAGTTTAAGTTTTCCAAAAAATTTTGGAATTTTTTTTCATGCTCCAAAACTAATGCCTTTAATTCTGAATACTCCAACCATCTTTATTCACTAACATCCAACACAGAGTTGTGTTGTCTTGTCTCAAACTCTGCATAAAAGCATTTTAAAGATGAAGTCTTTGTTTACAAGAGAAACAAAATGTATTACATAAATTAACTTACCCAATAAATATGTGACAAATAGCACTAATACCACTAGTAAAATAAATACTTTCTTCAATCTTCGGGGCTGCTTTATACTTCTACTCCTGACATTAATATGTGGAGTTGAGGTATCATCTTTTAACTGAAACAAAATTGTTGTATATAAGAAAAACATTCAAAATAGAAAATAATTATGTTCCGAGGCAGGCACAAAACAGATGACCTGGCAAAATGTAGGTGACTGTTCTGATCTTTCTTTCATGTTTCGTCTTTCTGATATTATTATATAAATTAACATTTACTTAACAATATTGAACTTATTATTTATCAACATCCAAAAGAGTATTTTAAATGTAGAATGGTGATCAAGCTATGGCAGTAGAACTTCATAATTTAATAGATTCTTGAGCATAATTGTCAACTACAATAACAAGTTCATTAGAAAAAACTTATCTATCTGATCTGCAAATTTGTGTAAATCATGCTAAAATTACAAACATAGTTATCTAATTTGATATGTACAAAACTTATAATTTAATACTATCTAATTGTTATTTATAAATATACAATGTCGTGATGACATTGTATACTTAAGAAATGCATATGATATTTTACTTAATCTTCAGAAATCACTCAATTCAAATTGTAAATTATCAATTGTACTTGGACTTGTAGACTTGTAGATTATATTCCTAATTCATAATTGTGAAATAGGTATTAAAAGATCAAACATACACAACACACATTTCATTTTTAAATTGATATTGCTAAGCTAGTAAAGAACAGATTAACTATCTATGATAATAATTCTATCAGAATTATTACTGCAGTTTGGCTTAACTTTATATCCTGTTAAGTTTATTATTCAGAGAAGCACTTTATTTTTCAAAGCCAACAATATTAATAAATTATAAATCACTTTGAAGGCACTTTATTTGAAATAATTTTTTAAACTTATTTAGAATGACAAACATATATTGTTTAATTTTATTAAAAAATAAAAGTAATATTTATTTTATTTTTATGCACTATCAAAATATATATTTTAAGCCTACATCAACAAACAAATATTTATTTGGTAATAATTATTAATAATGATTTTAAAAATCAGAAATAATTTTTGTTTTCCGAGTATCAACTTTCCAATTAAAACAAAATCCTATAGCGGAACAACAGGTCAATGCACAGGAAATATATTGAATACCATCTGTGAGAAAAAGACAAATATTTACACTGAACTCACCTCTAAATACCTGTAAGTACTGAATTTTCCCATAATGAACTAAAATAAACATCACAACCATATAATACTTTTATGTATCCTGAATACTGACTGAAAATAACATTTTTTTAGTAATATGCTTAGTAAAATAAAATGTTCTAAAATAGCTACTATTAAGCTCTATTAGATTTTATTGAAAAAATCGCCAAAAGAGAAACGTCAACAGCATTGATTGTCAAGCCGCATGACATTTTAACTTTTAAATTATGACATATCAGCGTTCCCATTTTACAAAAAGATAGAGTTTAGGCGCGTAATGTCGAGGGAGGTAAGAAATTGGTGCCAAAAACGATCATTATGTCGGGAAATATATGAAATACATCATTCAGCGCTTATTAGTCACTTACGTGAGATTATTCAATGTTTCATTTCCATTCATTCATTTATAGTATACGTTTAGTATACGTTCTTTATCATCATCGTATCATTCCATTTTCATTTTGGTATAATTTCATCATAATCATTAACATAACATTCTATTTTAGTATAATTTTATCGTAATCACTAACATTGCATTCCATTTTCAAAAATATTTCTCGTTAGTCAATAATAAAATTGCGGGGCCTACTATTAGTCACCAAAAAACTCCTAGAGACAAATGGATACATTACACTGGTATCCTGGAGCAAAAAATAATCACATTAGATAAGGCTGTATGGGTTTTAGTTCCCTTTGCCTGCCATGAATATGGCGGCATTTAATGACGTTGGTCAGCTCTTTAAGACAATGATTGAAAAATTGTAGATGATCCGAATTCAAGTAAATACAATGACCACTCAAGCCATAAAAATATAATGTAATAAAAATAATGAATACTATAATTCAATTAAATGTCAAGTTCGTCAAGAAATAATCAATAACTTGCATCATTCATATAGCTCCATACTATCCATCCATAATTTACCTTCAAACTCTAATAAATTCATTAAAATATGTTTGTTAAATAAATTTCATGCATATACCCGAAAAAATTACACCAGATTTAGCAAGGCTGCGTGAGTTTATTTAACACAAACAAGTGGTGATTCTGTTGACAGTTGACTTAGTATCTCTTCTTCTTTTTGTGTGGCATTAAGACTAGTATTTAGTATCTCAATATGGTTTGTGCAGGTGACAACTTAAATAATTTGCTTCTCTTTTGTTCTAAATGAATAAGAAACAGATAGAATGACTTTAAGAAACGCGAAGTTAGTTGACACTAAGTCCATACAGGTATATTTTTATATACGAGAGAAATTAAAGCCAACTCAATCACCATTTAAGAAATATCAAAATTTGTTACCGGTCACCGGTTGTAATGAAAAAGACGAACTTTGCAATATTTGTCTGTGAACAACAGAACACGACTTTTTTATAAAAGTCACATCTATCTCTAGTTTATGGTTTGACAATTTTTAGATTTAGCTACTTTGGTCAATTATAATAAAATAAAATTTCAATTACATATTTAAATATTTTAAATGAATATGAAATTGAGGGCAATTTGTTATTATTTATTGGATTTCGCATAATAATGATAAATATATAGGTAATATAAAGTACCTCGCTATATAAATACACTAACAATTATACCGTAATATCATGTAATAAATAAAAGAATGGGTATTTTTGGTACAAACGAAGTGTACCTTATTGGACGGTGACCTATACTTATATAAGTACCCAACCATTCATTCATTTTTTGGGATCTACCTACTTAAACAATTATAACCTCAAAAATTTATTCCCTGCTACCTACCAAATTAAAAGTGAGTACCAATAATCAATTATAAGGGCTTAATTGAAAATAAAGCAAAATTTTTCTAACAGGTAATATAGCTTTAATTAATACGTACCTTTCGCCTTCTCACTTCTTGCATTGTCCTAGATATTAACAAATCTGTAAAAATCACGGCGCTAATGATAAAAATGATACCTATCTACCAATTAAGACGTCCCGAGATAGGTACTTGTCGTACCTAGTAACAATGATTGTTTTAAAAGGAGATTATTATTTAGATTAACATGACGCTTCAAAAGTTATCAACAAACATGTCTAAACGCCACAAGTTATAGACGTATAATGAATAATGATGCAATAACCAAAAAATACTAGTTTCGATAAATGCCTCTTCGTGTCGTATATTTTGGTATCTGTTTAATATAAATCACGATAATTTCGCGTGTATATTTTAAACATTAATTCATTTATTTACTTAAACTTACATAGCACTCATATATTAATTATAGGTACAACGGAATTCTTTCATTGTTTGGTTATTCTTTAACCTCTAACCCATTCTATCAATTACATCGGATGTTAGGTAGTAGATCCTAGTAGGTATTACGTACTTAAATACTTACCGACTTAAATTGACAAAAAATAAATAAGTAATAAAAATTGAAAAAAAATAATTTTTAATTAGGCATCTATGATATCTATCCGTATATGTCACCTTCTCATCCTCTTTATATGCCTTTTTATTGACTTTCGGTATTGATAAGTTCATGCATCACTCAACCGTTCTAAATCAAGGTTATTGGTTATAACCTTGACGTACAATAACAAATCACAACCACACAACGGATCATTTTTATCATATTAAGTTAATTAAGATACTCAAAAGATGCTTAGTCAGTGTATGATATGTGAAGTGGTCTGATAAATATAATGGATTAAAAAATATTTCGATGAATTTATTACCTATGAATTTCATCACCTATTCGCTGTAATACTTTTTTAACTTAAATAAATTGAACTCCTTTAGGTTTTATTGACATATATTAACGATTTTTAAAATTATTCAACCTATTATGAGCTCTTGTTGGATTCATAGTGGTCGATATCAACCTTTTGGGGTCGAAATCAGTTTCTCAGAGGTTGACATAGAGGAAACTGATTAAGTTCCTAAATTGGTAAGTATTTTGTATCACAAGCAAAGAAATTAGAGTTAGGATTAGGATGTTTAAAGTTATTTTGGTTATGGGGCCCTGAGATATCAGTTTGTTTTGGAAAATCTCTTGTCAAAAATAGTTTGGGAATCCCTGATCTAGATATTCCTTCACTAATAGCAAGTTAATGAGATATCCTATTGCATTCCTTGGATAATATAATTAACTAATCTTTAGGAATTTTAATAATAGATAAATTAATAACTATTAATGAATATTTACACCATTAAGTTTGCAGTTAGTGAACGATTTTAGTTAAGTGCACTCATAATAATATTAATAGTAATATATAACTATTACATAATAGTGCAGTTTTTTATTTTGCCTACCTCTGAAATTGGTTCCTCCTGTAGCAGGTCCTAACCACGCTTATCTAACGTTTTGTCCAATAATACAGGATAACTAGTTAACCGACAAGTGTTTCTTTGAATTTAATACCACATAAAGAGATTATGTAAATCGTTTCTTTGTCGAAAATCCAGTTTGATCTTTTCTGGCACATGCTATTCCCTCCATTATAGGCTCTTTTAAGAGGCGTTTAAAGGCACTATTTGAGCCGGATAAATGGAGCTGTCTAGGACATTATTGACAAACTGTATGGGTCCTCTTACAGATTACCATCGTGTGTTATTTTTTGTGTGTATTTGAGAAAATCACTGATCTTAAGAGATATCGAGTAAAATTAGCGTTATCAATTCTTTGTTCACTCGTTAGCCTAGTTAAGGCTTTCGATGTCGGTAAATATATCTTGTGACCTGTTGCATTCACCACGCGGTTGATGATTCTGTCTCTAATATGCATGATCACTTTTTAGGAATGAGTCCACTTAGGAACCCAAGTGGAGTACGTGTGTGGGACTCATCCAGCGCTTTATCATTTACAATCCTATCAATTCACCAGGCGACCCCAGACTAATATGCACGATTACCTAAGAAATTCCGTGATATTTGATAGTACCTAGGTGACCAAAGATTTCACATGGTACACTATAAGGTATAAGGTCAAAATTTTTATTATTTTAAATTTCGGGTTTTTTATATGGCATAAGTACGATATAAACGAGAAAAAAAAATGTTTATTTATACCATCAATGATGATTTTTACCAGCCATGTTGATTTTTACCATCCATGTTGATTTTTACCAACAACCCACGTTGATTTTGAACAGAGATCTTTGGTTAATATAACTAACCTTGTAGTAAGTTCATTATCGTCGTCACCGTCTTGTTTCCGGAAATTGTATATAATTACCGTACCATATCAATATTACATACCTTAATAAGATAATGTTAATGACATAGTATTTAAGTAATTATCTACAGCCATTATGCACGACTGTTTTTCTTTATTTAACTATTTTAATGACTTATTATAATGTAGTAAATCTCGCGTAGATGCATTAATTTACATAGTTAGTCCGCTTTTTGTATACAGAATTCTTTGCACTAGTCTTCAGAACTTTGTTGTTCATATAGTTCATTTATAACGGATCTGATTGATAGGTAAATGAGAGGAAAGAGCCGGCACTCAAATATAATTCCGGTCAATTAGTTTCACTCTCATATCTACATAACGCAATTAATCTATACAGTTTCTAATTTGTATTTATTATATGGATCTTCCATCTATATTTACCAGTTATACCCGTTCTTCCATCACGGAATAGTAGGCTTTAATGCTAACCAGTTTGAGGGTCAAACTCTATGTGAGTGGTGATTTTAGACTGTATTGAAAAAATATTTGTTGCCGCAAAAGATTTTGTTTTGTCAGATCACGAAATACTTCTTCAAAAACGTGTATTAATATAAAATTATTGAATTTTGAATTATGTTTCAGGTGGATATGAATATGTTTTTTGAAAAGCTTAAATTATACGGGGTTGGACGTCGGAAACTCGATGACAATCTGTTCTCCGAAGACAAGCCACCAGTTAGACTAGGAATATATGACTTAGACGAAGAAAACTTATGCCACGAAATGTGAGTCGCTTAATTGACTAATATTATTATAAACAATGATATAATAAATATTTATACACCGTTTTTGGCAGAATGTTTACGGGAAACTCCTACTATAACATCTATGCGTAAATTCTGTACCTGAAAGTCTTATGAATCAATCAATGTCATTTGTTTAATTAACTATATGAGGTATCTTTTTGGGAAAGGTCGTGTTTCTAGGGACTATCTCCACGGGCGAGTAAATCGATCGACGGTATTATAGTGGCTGAGCACAAGCAGCACGTCATCATATCGTCGTGCGCCTGATGGTTACTACTGGTGCAGACTACTGAACTCTTTCAAAAAAAGATTCCTCGTCGCAGAAGCTGACGATAGAAGCGCGGATCCGTCACGATTCTCTCGATCGTGGAGATGGTTCCTGACTCACCAGCAATGTTAGTCTGTCCATATCAGACTGATCCATGACCAGATCTGAGAGCTGGTGAAAATAAACTGAACAAAATTAATAATCTGGATAGGTGTACCGACTTTACTATTTCGGCAGTGAAGCAGTACGCTGTGTTCGGTGAAGGGAAAGGTAACTTGTGTAATCACAGAACACGGAAGAAATTAACATTTCCTAGCTACATAATGTCGACGCTTCAATAGTAACAAATGACTCAGACGTCTAAAGCTTAGTTCAGATATATTCCAGCATGGTATGATCTGCTGGTATCTAAAAACTGATATCTGAGTAACTGGTAACTGACTGTCCACCTGATGGAAAGAATGGTCCACCTGATTCATACTTATTTCGAATATCTAACGTACACTACACTACTACACTACTTACTTTACACTACTTTAGCCGAAACATGATGATAAAACTATCAGAGTATGCAATCAATGCATTGTCTGATGGGAACATTCTCTATTATTCCGGTAAAATTATTTTGAATTAATCAAAAACCTCTGTAATAAAATAAATCCAATTTCAGCATCACGACAACATGCACAGTCCCCGGTTGCTTATTCACAGCTGAAACCCTGCTGGAGTATGAGAACCACTACAACAGCTCACATAGGTATGCCTGCAGTCAGTGTAAGAAACTGATTCCGTCTCCACATTTGCTGGATTTGCATATACAGGAGAATCATGATTCCTTTTTCGCGGTTATGGCGGAGCGGAAGCCTTCGGTATGTAATAAATATGACTTCTTGTTTAATAAGGTATATTTGGAGCAGAGCTAATCCATTCGACCCTGATATAGCAATTTACAGTCAACAATATACAGAATTATAATACTGTGGAAGTGGTAGTAGGGTTTAACTTAGATGTTTTAAAAGAACTTGTAATTGAGAACATTTAAATAAAGAGCTTTTTGATTATGCTTGATACATTTTTAAAAAGAAAGAAAGATAAGAGTTAACTTACACTAAAAATTATACACAAGAAGAATATGACAATAAACGAAATGTCACTTAAAGGGTATTCACACAGCATGCGCCGAGTGTCTCGGACATACGACGCTGGTTTTTCGTGGTCGCTTTTAATTTTTAAAGCACAACTACGCCGCAGATATAAATACATAGTATTAGGACAGCATAGAACCAATAGTTCATATTTTATAACTTTTCATACCGATAACAGTAAAAATTCCTGTCACCATATTATTAATAAATACCAATGTGTTTGTACTTGATCTTTAACCAAAATTAACTGTTTCAGTATTCTTGTTACATAGAAGAATGTAAAGAAAAGTTTAAGAATGCAGAAGAAAGATTAGACCACGGTGTCAAACTACACAAACTACCGAAAGACTTTCGTTACGAGCAGAAACCACAGACCGGAAGAAAACACAAAGGAAAGAAAGTAAATGCGAAAATGGATATTGATGCACCTGCTAAAGACCAAATTACAGTACGCAATGGTAAGAAAAAAGTCTTAGCAGTGTACACAGGCAAGAAGTTTACTAAAACCGATGTTAGAAAAGAATCGTCCACAGATCTTAACATGGATGTCGTTGTATCAGAATTACGAGAAAGCTTGCCAGAATAAAAATACAAACTTTGGAACTTGAATATTTATTTTAATTCCTGAAGCAATACAATAATGTAACATTGAATTTTATTGGCAAACTGCCAATTAAGCTTATTTTACACATTTTTGATGACGAAAATTCCAGACTGATTAGGATCACCTATTTTGAATCATCAAACATATTAGAATATTACACATTAAATATTATGACTCAATATTGGTTAATAGTAGTTTTTGAGAAATGCTGTTACACTTAAATAAATAAATTCAATAATTATTATTCAACATACACATAACCATGTGTTGCTCCCATGTAGGTCTGTGCCTAACTGTGAGATGTATATAGTCTGTAGATGATACACATTAATCTACATTTCAATAAGTCAGTAATTACTTCCAATTAAATGGAGTAATTATTAGCCTGATTACAAACTATTTGAAGTGAGATTATCTAATCTTAACACTGAACATTGTCTCATTTTAAATATTTAAACCACTAACACTTCACAAGATAAACATCAGATTCTTTTAAAGAAATTAATAAATAATATTTTGTCATTACATTATTAACTACAACAATTACTTAGCCTTGCCTTGAGCAGCAACTGCAGCCATGGCTTTCTTGACTGTCTCTTCATCACCAAGGAACACCATGGAATCAACAGGTTTCATATCCTCATCCAGTTCATAAACGAAGGGTATTCCAGTTGGCAGGTTCAGTTCCATAATAGCAGCGTCACTGAGGCCTGTAAAAGAATGAAGTAAATTCAATAATTGTTAAACAAATTACTAAACAGGTAGAATTCTATAGAATTGATTGTTGATAATTCTTGTACAATGAATATTACTAACTCTTGGAATACTCTTGTAACAATGCAGGTAAATTTATGGCCTAACAGAAATGTAAAATTTTTTTTTATACATACAATATTATGCTATGTCCGTATGGCAAAGCTTTTTATTACATCAGCAATGGATTACATATGTGCAATATGAGAGAATACAAAAGAAAAATTGAGTTACAGGATTATCTCACTTATATCCCACAAAATAACTACAACATTTGTTATAAACATACGTAAAAAGTAAAAACTATCGTAAACAATCTAAACTTACCATCCAAATGCTTTACAATGCCTCGCAAGCTGTTTCCGTGGGCTGCAATGATAATTCTCTTGCCTTCTTTGATCTGTAATACATTAATTATGCATTGATTCAATCCAAAAAATAGGATACATTGCAACCAACCTATATTTGAATATATTATGCACAACCTAATAATAAATATCCAATGCCACTTTCTCTATTTCACTCTCACTAGAAAAGGGCAGTAAATGTCTTTTGGCAATTTGACTGTATTATTCATATTGCCAAATGGATGATAATGGAAAATAAGATGATTTACAGTGTACTCCTATTTAGTGAGTCTCAGAATTGTGCCATCTAAGTTTAATATCAATTAACAATTGAAAATCGAAATTATACTAGTGTTTAAGAAATAGCTTTTATTCTCTGTTGTAAAGGTATAAATTACTAAGATTTAAAAAAACTGTTGCTATTGTCTGGCACTGGCAGACTCAGCCTCCTCCAGATTGGCCTATATATTCCTGTCTACTGCAATTATTTGCATTTCTACCAGTATAATTATTAAATTTTGAAAAAATAATTGAGTAGAAAATCATTTAGTCTATAGCTTACTTGAGGCACAATCACATCATTCCAGTATGGCAAGGTTCTCTCAATGGTCAGTTTCAAACTTTCAAACATAGGGAACTCCTCAGGTTTTGGGTCACCTGCATAGCGCGGGTCATTTACAATTGTTTCATAGTAAGGGTGATCTTTCTCCATTGGAGGTGGGGGAACATCAAAACTACGACGCCAAATTTGAACCTGTAAATTTTTTAAATATGATCTTGAATGGAAAATTCTTTGTTATTCTTATTGCAAAACATACATACCAAGTCTAGTTATATTATGGTCTATTAGTTACATTTCGAAGATTGTTAACATATTTATTATGAAACATAAGATGTTCATTTTAGCAACACCAGCATTATATTATTCCTTAACTTTTCTACTGAAATAACCAGCCTCAAATGGATAACTTTTAAATTAATCATTTGGCTAAACTTAAAACTACAAAAGTTGCATTTGTTCATGAGTCCCATGCAGCTTACATAGTAACCCTGAGTAAACTAAAGCCTCTACACAAAATACAAGAAAATTAAGGATATAGTAAAAATTTAACTATTAACAAACAAACAATTAATTGCTAGGAGAATATGTTCATAGACTTAGTAATTTAAGATTTTGATCTTAGTATAAATAGTAACATACTTGAGCTTCGCCATATTTAGCAGCAGTTTCTGCTTTATTTAGGCCAGTGAGACCACCATAGTGTCTCTCATTCAGGCGCCAAGTCTTGCTCACAGGCAGGTCAGTTTGACCAATCTCCTGTAACACTGAGTTTAGCGTGATCTGGGCTCGTTTTAAAACAGATGTGTGGGCTATGTCGAACTGATAACCTTCCGATTTTAAAGCCTTACCGGCCGCTTTAGCTTCTTCCCGCCCTAAAAAATTAAAAATTGTTATATTTCAATAGTAATACAAAAGTTACCATGCCCTTTAATTAATTGCACTTACCTTTATCACTGAGGTCAGCGTCGAACCAGCCGCAAAATAGATTTTTCTGATTCCATTCACTTTCGCCATGGCGAATCATAACAATTTTATATTTTCCTGGCATTTTATGTGGATTGAAAGTCTTACGAGCAAACCGGCTTAAATCGAGTTCGACCTTTCCTTTTGATCTTCTATTTTGATTTGACAGATTTAACCTCTATGACCTTTACGTAAAAAATGTTCGGATATCTTTTATCGTGTCCATTGTCTTCATTTTTGTTTTAGATTTTGCAGTAATTATCGATAATTTTAATTCCCTGAGTAATTTGTACAAAAGGAAAGTACAGAAACTAGTTAATTAAAAAAAATTATTACCATTTGCTTGTAAACAATTTTCAGCATCTCATGACCATTAGGCGTCACATCGATTTTAAATTGAAACATCTTCTCCGATGGCATTTTTATTATAATGTAGTTGTGATTTAGCTACTTGTCAAATTTTGATCGCAATGGTTAAGTGTAATAAATATTCCTTAAAAGGTTTATTTGACGTGAGTCGGAGGTAAACTTAAATATAATGAAAAAAAAAGTAAGAACAATTTTTAATAATGAGTTCATGGATAAGTTCACTTTTTAAGATTACTGTACAATCTCATCATTATCTTTTGCATTTATATAGTTAGTGCCTCTTGCTTACCCTGTAATAAGTAAAAAAATATAAATAAGAAATGGCTGTACTGATACAAGCTTTCTTTGCATTATCCACTGTAAAAATGTTTGGTACAGGTAGCAGCAAATCAGTGATGACAAGTTATATCACTTGAGTTCTTATAATAACGGACGTAAGGTACACAATTGACTTTTGCTGTTCTAGGTCAATGTCAGCGATTTGTGTCCATTTCCTTTTTATTAATTCACAGAATAAATATATTTCAATCACGGAAGGCAATAAAATCCTTTAAATTAGTGTCTTTGAGTTTTGGCCAAAAAATAATTTAACACGATTTATTGCTCTTGCCAATGGCCAATCATTCTAATAAATATTGTTTACTGTTAATGTTATTTAAGTTAGGCTAATCACCGGTATATAATTAATAAAAATACTTCCCACTCTAAAATAACCTTCATATAACCAAAACAACAAATATGGCACCAAGGAAAAATATAGAGAAAAAGCCAACTGTGGTCAAAAAATCGCGCGTAGTGAAAAGTGCAAAACAGGGATTTAAAAAATCTAAACCACAAAATAAAAGCCCTGGTGCGACGAAGTTGAAAATTTCTGACTCAAGTTCTCGTAAGTAACAAAATTGTTTATTCAGAAATTTTTTGGTCGCATTTAAATTTATGCTGTCGTTGCGCTATTTTTTTAATTAGTTGTAGCTTCGAATTGAGCAGTAAGATACCTGATTACAATCGTGTTTTTTATTCCAGAACCGACTAAAACCATGCGGAAAAAGACTGCGGTTACCAACAAAGTCGTGTCGCCGAAAATTACCAGAAAGCAATTGACAATTCAGAGAAAAATTGAACTTGCTAATGAAGGTAAGCAGATTAGTGTAACATAATGTATGCTTAACAAAACAATTTTTTACTCGCAAAGTTTTATTTCAATACAATTTAGTTAATTCACTAAAGTTGATAAAGTTTGTGTTCTATTCAGATGAGCCCATTAACAACAAATGGTATTAAGTTTCTTAAGGTTCTTTTATGCAAGACAAGTAACAATTATAATTGAAGGCTAGCAATATGATAACTAATAAAGTCACCAGAAAAAATTTTCTATTGTAAATATTATGATAACTAGTAGAAATAATTGCTTGATTGAACAATTATTTAGACTTATTTACATTTTTGCTTTAAGTCTAAATAATAACTTTTGTGTATTATTTATGTAACTTTTATGTATTATATACAAGTGAGCTAGCTTCAATTATTGTTCAAAAGAATTTATTTGGCAAAACCTAGTCAGCGAAAATTTAAAATTAATGATGTCTAAGAAAAATATAAATAATCTATTCAAACCCAAAAGATTTTTTAAAGTGGATTACTACAACTAACAAATTTTATTTGTCACGAGCTAGCCTCATATCAGTATAATCTCATAAAATGATTTACATGAAAGCTTAAGTCCAAAATCAGCACATTTAAGCTAGTCAGTTAATGAGTTAAAATTAACAATAGTTATACTATCCCAATAAAAAAAAATTATAGTCAATTTCCCAAAACAATAAAAATTCAGGTAAAGTTGTTATGAATTCATTTAAAGAATAAAAAGCATAAAATGTGAAATTTGTTAAGTAAAATAAACATCATCATCAAGAAACTGAGTCTCTTAAGCTTAGTTAGCCTTAGAATGTTCTTAATATGTTAGTTTAACACATTCAATGCCCAATAAAAATGCCCATACCTGCAGTGAGAGGAAATATTTGCGAAATTTTTAAAAATTTTATTAAATATTTTTTCCAATAAAACATTAACCATTTCGCAACATTGAAGTGCCTACTGTGACTCCTTGTGTATTCATAAAAATTAAATTATAATCTATTTAAGAACATTTCCAACAGCGCAACATATATTTTGTAAGTTAGTAAACCCTTCATTATAGGTCAAACACGGGAGCTGTGTTGTGTGTGTCTAAGGAAAATATAGTATGACACTGCTACCATGTCGTTAGCGAGGAGTGTTTTAAAGTGTTAGTCTGGTATAAAAAGACAATAAATCAAATATTAAATTATTATCAGGCAACAACCATTTCCATTATTGTATTTTTGTCAGCAATCTACAATTGCCAGTTGTGGCATCTTGGCCAATATCACCTTCCTGCTCATTTCCAGGCAGTGCACATTTGTCTTGTTTTGTATGTTTTGTTAAAAAAATTGTTGTTGATTTTATATGAAAATCTTGTCAACTATTATAATTAAGGAAAGTATAAGGATTTTGAACTAAACGTTCAAAATCTTAATACTTATAAATTTGATTGTTAAATTATTTTTTTTCGGGTTCATTATCCCATTCTACTCAGTCAGAGATCCCAGGTTTGAATCCTGGTCACAATCTCCTCTATGTATAATACAAGTTAAGCTTTGAACTCAGTTATTACAGAAACTACTATCATCCAACAATCTTAACCTTACAATTTAGAGAGAACTAGTGTCACTAAAATCAACAAAAATTACAATCTTACAGTTGCAAATGTGCAGCTTATCAAAAAAGAAGATTCATCCGATCTACCAGTCCCAGAAGCCCCATTACCGGAGCCACAATATGTTATAACAATAACTCGTGCTGAACCTGTCCGTAAGAGAGCAATTAAGAAGAAAAAATGCCCAGAGCAATCAGATTCAATGGAAAATATGAGAACGAGCGGTACAGGTTCTGAGGGTAACTTATTATTGATTTAATTAATAATTTTAAATGGAATAACTTCTTAAAAATAATAATTTTTGCATTTTTGTGTTTTGCGTTTGCATGAAGTTGATAACTTTTCACAATTTTGCATAGTTAACTTCTAAAGTCAAAGTTAAATGAAGTTAAATGGATGGCAAGGTGTGTGATTTGAGGTTTTAGCTAACTAGAAATAAAAAATTATATGTCAAAAATAAAAAAATATATTCATATGAATATTCTCCATATGGCCATAAAAACAATATCTCTTTCTAAAAACTTTTTTATTAAGTATTGTCCAGCATTGGATAAACCCGCGTATCAGACAAAAAGTAGTCAACTGCGAAAATAATTAAAATAAGAACCTCACAAGGGAGGCTTATAATTTGTTAAATAATAACCCTTCCCTGTGAGATTGGATTTAGTGGACATTCGCGAACTTTACGTATCGATAACAGATCTAATTTTCTAGCCAAGACTTTTAGTGTTTTATCAATATATGTGGATAATTCCTTTTGAAAAAGCATTCTCTCCATATTGGTGAAAAAATCGATTCTTTTGAACAGTTAGAAGAACATGAAATGGGTAGCATGTGTGAGTGTTTTACCATATAATTGTTGCAGAAGCTTTTGATTTAACACCAAAGAAGAGGAAGTGTGTAAGAAAAGCTCAAACTGAAATCAACGAGGAGGATAAGACAAAATCAGGTCCAAGGAAATATAAAGGTAATGTTAATATTTTGACTGTGCAAAACAGATTATTCGAAATTAGGACATTCAATATTCAAATATTTTTTTTTCTGCAGTTGCTACAAACAAACTAAAACAAGTAGTGACACCAGCGAAGAATCTGAAACAGACAAAGATTGGTGATGCGAAAATTGGCATCACAAACACTCAAAATAAAACTAAACAATCGGTTAAAAGACAAATAGCTCAAAGGGATATAATCAATACACGTACAACGCGAAAGAAAAAACTAGTCACCGAGATAGGTAAGGTTGAAACTGACAGTTCCTCCACTGACATTCAGGCATCACCATCCCTACTGGAACAATTAGAATATAAATTGCCCAAGACTGACTTCTTGTCAGAAATACCCAAGATCTGCAATACATTGGCTTCGCCTATTGAATCCAGGAAAACTTCAATGACAGGTGTTTCTGATTGCTTTTCGTGGACTAAAAACATTTCAAGTTCCAGCACTACCACGCGCATTTCTGTTTGCTCCAATGATTTTGTACGTATTGACAATAAACTTCCTATTGTGAGAGTTGTGGATAAATCTCCTGTTACAACGGCCCAGGATGACTGTGATTCTTCATCCGATTCTACTAGTTCATCTAGTGAATTTACTCCAAAAACACCGGAACGAGAATCCTCCCCCGAATTAGACTCACGCTCTTTAGAGTTAAGTACTTCTTCCATAAGTTCCAAACACGTGTTACCGTCAATTACTTGTGAAAAGAGTAACCAAAGTAATGACACAACCGTAACAAAAAAAGATCTTATTCTCGACAAACTAAAGAAAACATTAAAAAATGTTGATTTAGAAATCATTAATTGGATGGGTTATGATAGTGCACAGGTTGTTGGCAACCTTTCAAAATTTCAGGAGAATACAATTAAGTTTTTCCAGGAAGAAAGTGATGTGATTGTTTACTGTCAATGTATAAAGCAAGCGTTGAATCCTAATAAAAGCAAGAACGATAAAAATGAAACGGACGCAGCTATTCCTCTTAATGTTTGTAGAAACAATATAGTCAACCAAACAAGTAATATTTCTAATGTAAATTATGACAATAATGAACACAAAACCGAGTCGCCTAATAAAACCGTTAATGATTACGAAAACAAATTCACTTTCGATAGAGTGAAACACACGTCCATGGATTACAGTTGCGATGATGACGACGCGTTATCTTTATTTGCGGAAAGCATAACTGGTATAGAGTCTTCTAAAATGAACGCTTCTGAATCTAATAATACAAATAGTGTAGTAGAATCCTTAGAAGAATACGTTCCGCAAGCAATAACAAAAGAGAAATGGAAGCCCCCTAACAACATTAACTACGTGCCTTCAAAAATTGCGAAAAATGATGTTCAAAACCATGATATAAAAAAGATAGTTTGCGAAAAACAAACTGCCGATTCTACCTCAATATCGAAAGATACTGAACAAATTAAAGTTTTTAAACCAATCTCTTTTGATAATAATCAGATGGATGCACAAAAAAATGTTGTAAATAATTCTAGTCAAAATAGTAAGTGGGTAGCACCTGAATCGAGAAAAACTCCATGTCTTATGTCTTCCTTGTACAAATCCCCTCATGGAATTAAAAGTATCGTTTTCAGAGGAATATGTTTCTTCAATCTTATTTCCGGTTGTAAAAATGCTGTTTGTCGTTTTCCACACGTCATTCTTGATTACGATGATATGAGGCAGAAATTGGTTAGATTGAGTGAAGAAATTTTTGTTCAGGAGTATATGTTGCTTCGTAACTGGCCAGTGCTACGGCGCAAATATGGTATGGTATTTGTGGAGGAGTGTAAGAGAAGGGACCTTATTAGATTTCTTGTGGAAATGGCCATAGACTTTCACATGAAGGCGAATGACAACTTTCGCGAAGATGCTATTTTAAAGGTAGAAGTTATAGAGTTCGTTCTAATGAATCTAAACACGGTGGATTTAAATACGTGTGAAGATCTTTTGCTGTATAGTATACAGAAGGATTATCTTCTCTGCGATTTGTTCATGCAATCGCTTGCAGATACACAAAACTTTACTAGGTTCAAAATTGTGTTTATTAATCTTTCTAACTTTATGATACGCCACGGGAGAAAGTTTAATGTTGAAGTTGCTACTCATATTTTGGAAAGACTGTGTATCCTGCCTAGTGAACAGCCTCTATCGTTGGCGTTGCTAAGAATTATCGAAAATACTGATAATGTTATATTCAGCCATTCAATGATGAAGCATTTTGAGAAACAGCTGTCAGGTTTGAGTAAGGATCTCTACGAACAGTTTACGAGACTAAAAACAAAGAATATTAATCAACCGGTTTCGAAGAGTCAAAAGGAAATATCGTCAAATCCAGAACCGGAGGTAACAATTAAACCTTTAGTACAAGATGAAAGGGGGAAGAGGTATACCTCTCCGGATACAACAAATTTGGATAATATGGTAAGTGTGAAGAGATTAAGAATTACACATTAACAGTTTTATACTTTGTATAATATTCAATATATTAATTAATAAATTATTTTTAATATTTATTTTAAATACTACAAAAATAAACACTATAAAGACGCTAAAATAACACTTTTTGAATACACCGCTGCAGATAAGGTAAATTCTGGAAACAATCAGAATTTGCACCTTAATTCTCTAAAATAAAAATCAATTTTATTTGTTTCAAATCCACAAAGGATTGAAAAATCACGAGTTCTGTAACATGTTGCTTGCTTGTTGCATTGACAAAAATAATGTTTTAAAAGGATATATATAATTTGTATACACAACAATATCACCATTGCTTAAAATCTGATTGTAATCTTATCTTACCGACTTTCTAAATATTCTGAAGAATCAACAAACGTTTTACAATTTTTCGATTTATTTTTCTATAGCTTTATCTAACTATAGGAAACCCATACCTTGTGCAACCATACCACATTGATCGGTAAACAGAACATAATATGACGTTCAACCATTCAGCGGGTAGCGCACAAGGTTATCATTCGGATGCCATTTTAACAATTCGCAATTGGACGGTTTGCAACATAATGCATTTCATTGCGTTAGACAATATTTTGATAGTTTACTGTCTCGCGAGTTAGATTGTTTATTAACGGTGTCCAGTAAAAACCGGTGATATGAAATCAATGCGATTACAAACATTATGATTGTATTTCTTAAGGCTATCTTTTTCATCTGTTATATTATGATGTTGAAAATTTTTAATTGTTACAATTGTAAAAATGAATTGATTCCTCAAAGAAAGTAACACTTTGAGGAATGAAAATCTTATAAAATTATAGACAATTTTGTTTCCTATAGCATAGATATATTGCAAGTTTCTTAGTTATTTACTAGCAAAAGAAGTGAGAAATTCTTCGAAAATCAACAAGGAATGTTACTTCATGGCATTGCGACTGTTAAAAATATAAGCCTAGTATCTGTTTTTAATTAAACGTTTACAAATAATCTTCCAGAACAAAGCAGTCGATGAACTGGTAAACACACGAACACAAGATCTCAACAGAATTCAGAAGTTTAACATACATAGAAACAGTACAACATCGTCCAATTCCAACGATAGTAATGAAGAGAACAGGATAATGGCAAAGCCCTCCCCTGTCTTCAACACCTGGAGGGGGAAAAGTGTATTCAATAAAATACGTGAATTGTCTCCGGTGAACCGGCCCAGGCAGTTCGAGGGGCCAATGATAAAACGGCGTATACACCAGCAAAGTCAATACGGACCGAGCCCATCTGTATGTATTTCTTGATATTCTCCCAGGAACCAAAGCTGTTTGTACTTTTTGCTAATCACACAAATATAATTTTGAAATTTTGTATTGCGATTGAGGATTCTATGGTCGTAGTAGTCGATCTCTACTTGGATTTTACTAATCAGTCTTAGGCTTGATAAAAATATCTGTGGGGCTAATTTTGAAAAAACTGTATTGAAAAACGTCCAAACTTCCACAGCGAACATTGTTTGTTGTTGTCTATGTAAATTGTACATATGATCGTCAGTTGATACTTATTTCTATTGTTGCTAAGACTAATTATTTTCAAATTATATTATAGTTTCTTTTACTATCACTGAGCGTAGTTGTTACCAACCTCTAAGAACAAGCGTTCCTCCAGTAAATAACACTGGCTAATTCATAATAGAAAACCTTAGATGAAGACATTAACTGTAGCTAGTTGAGCGAGTTTCTTTCAATCAATACATAAATATCAAGTATTTCGTGGTTATTTCTCTTGTATTTTGTGAATTTAAAGAAATTAAGTTGCAATATCCAGAGTTATTTTAGTTTCTTTATTTGTGATTGTTTGATTGATTGTTGATTAAAAAATAATTTGGTGATTTAGTGTCCATTCTGTTTATTGATTTACAAATGTGATTTGTTATCTGTCATTAAAATGGCGTTTGTAAATGACTATTTTTATTTGCTAAAATATAAAACCCCGAGAATTCCAATAGTCTAAAGCTCTTTATTCAAATGGACTGGGACATAGTTTTTCATATTTAATCTAATTTAATTAAAAATTATACGCTAAAATAATCTTTGTATAAAATTAAGTATAAATATAACATTAAAATATTCTATGTGATTGTTCAAAAACTTCGTATTTGTTCCAAGTTTGGGATTTTGTGTATTCATTTTATTATTTTGAAAATTCACTTGTTAAGTTCTTTGCTTTAAATAAATAAATACTTTTTCATCTCATCTAAATGATTAAATTATATCTTGAAAGATTATAAAATAAACAAAAGTTTTCATGATTTCCATTTAAAATATTACTTACGGCTAATAAACAAACTGCAAACCAATCCGAACCGAAAAATAAACTCATCTTCACTTCCAAATTATGTTAGCATAAATAAATATGTATTTTCAATTAATTAATACCTTTTGCTTATGTAGTGTTTTGAATACAGTTTTTTAATTTAAAATTTTTGTAGGCTAATTTCAAAAATATATCTTTTATTCTAAAGTCTATGTGCAATAAGTGACTGTTCGCTTTATTGGCTGGTTTGTCTGTCTGTTGCTCGTTTAAATTCATAACTGTTTTTATATTATCACTGACCTGTAATTGGTTGAATGTTTCATTCTCTCTTCTCTTCTTCATAGGTCTTCATGGCACCACTATGAGGCCAATCCATTAGTAATCTATTGATACTAAAGTAGTCCTATTCGGTTTGGATTTCACTGAGTTATCTCATAAATAAAATATGGTCAAACTGAGACATGCCCCTTTCTTATAAAATAGTTCAATAAGTACCTTTTAGCGTTTGTCGATTGGATGATCCCATTAGTGATGATGATAGAATTGACAGATTGTTATTATTATTATTATTTATTTACAAAATACAGACAAAAAAACTATGAATAACAATTACTTTGATAGCTTTTGTGTAATTTATTATTCATGTAAATTTTAAAACAATTAATTTATTAAAACAAAAATATCATTGGTAAACCCGTCAACATAATATTTAATATAGCTGTAGAACAGAGTTGTTCCGCGATGCATACATAATACCACGGCGTGACGTCATACAGCATAAGTCGTTTCTTAGGAGCCTTTTTGGGCAAGTCAAAAGATGTGCTTTTCTAACTTGTAATATCTAAGGGAGTTTCCATGATACAGAAATAATTATTTTACCAATGTGTTAGTCGTACTCTATTGCGTTTATGAAGCACTAGTTGGTTTGAAATTGTGTTTGTATTGTTTAGCATTCTTTATGGTTCAACCACTTTTTTAGACATTTAGAAAATTTTATGTTTTAATTCTACAGCTTTTTAAATGATAAGTTTGAGCATAAACAAAATTCTTTTCGTCCATCAGAACATCTTGCTGCAATAAACATATCAATGGAGTACATATCTATAACTTTATCAAAGAAAAAAAATATTTAAGGGTTTGGGATCTTTCGATAAATTCAGAAAACAAATAATTAGTTGTTGTTTTAATATACAATTTTGTTTCAGAATTTCCCTCGACGATTTGGCCCGGACTCCAGTAGTTATTAAGTTGTTAAGAATCTCGTTATTATTATGGATAAGAATTAGTTTTACATGTACTAAAAACTGTTGTAAAAACACTTGAAAGAGATAAAGTATGTTTTAGTTAGCCAGTTATTCACTCAAGTAAGATGATATGTGGGCGATTGTGTGTGATTTTACATATAAGATTTTTAAACACGCATGATTGCGTTTGCGCATGATAGCTGTCCGTCATCGACTATGATAGCGTGTTATATCTGTTATATTTCATTAAATGACATAGGAGCTGAATATGCTAGTTACCTTTATCAAAATTTTGCATATCGAACATCGTCTTAAATAAACGACGTAATAACTTTCCTTACAAAGATGGTTTTGAGTGAACCAAGTTCGAAAGTACAGCGTAAGAAAGTACAGGTTTTTCGAAGATTTTATGGTAAAAGAGGCTGGCAGTTTATATCGCGTGCTAATCGTTAATAGACCTTGTTAACGAACATTTAGGGTATTTTACTCATTGTTGTTGTTTTGTTTGTAACTTCTCGTAGTTTTAGTCTGCAGTTGACTTTCAAACGTGAATTCGAAATATATTTTTGTGAACGTTAATTTTAAGTGATTTAGCTTTACCGTGAAAATGTGATGATATACAGAAAGTTTTTTTCAAGTGGGCCTACATGGCCATATCCGACACTACGAGGAATGGAGGATTTTGATAATTAGTTTCATCAAAATCGGGCCACAGACTACTTTTCGCTATTCCTCATAGATTTGGATTTAGCCATGCACGCCCGCTTGAAAAATTCACAGGTAGTTACAGAGATTTATGACGTAAGATAACTTAGATATGAATAGTATATAGTATCTATACATGTTTCATTGAATAATGAAAAAGTTTAAGGTTGTTATGTTTTGTATTAAATATTCTATATATATTATAGTCATAATGACTGTTCGAATCTAGTGGCTATAGATGTGTCAATCTGGATTCAATATTGTACCATTAAATAGATGTAAGCTTACTAAAATTTTGTTGACTGATATCCTTTAATAAGCCGGTAAACGTTGGCTATACATCTTCTTTAAAGATGAAAATGCATCGCCAAAACGTATTTATGTGTATAACTTTCGAACGAATATTTTTTTTTGTGTCATACCTATTGCCCTGAAAATGTTCCCAGCACTTGCAGAAGATCATTTAAGTGGTGAGCTGGTAAAATTCTGGCGGCGTTTGATTAATATACTATATGTTTCTAATTTTTAATAAAATACGAGCTTCAAATTCTGAATAAGATATATGTTTATTAGCATGACTGTATTTAATTTTTTTTCAACTTTCTTCCAAATATTATACTAAGAATTAATTTTACTCATTAATTTAAAGCTCAAACCGTCAAAATCGCTTATAGAAATGCAATGATACTCAATTAAGTAAACAAAAACCTCTTTAAGTTACTGAGCGTCTACTCCGAAAGAATATAATGTGACAGTTTTCAAAGTAAATTGCTTGAAAAATATCCCAAAATACGATTTTTGGTATGCGAAGTAAACAAAGCGTATTTAAAGTACAGGAAAACAGTATAATACAGTAATTTTAAGTGATTTGCATATTTTCCCCTAAATATGATGGCAAAATTGACAGTTGTCGTATCACGTGACCTTTAAAGTGTGTTAAATTTTCGGCCATGCATCATAAAATTTGAGTTCTGGCATTCTTCTTCTTTGGAGTTTTATTTTGGATTGACAGGTTAAGATTAGTCATTTGGCGAAGACTACATGCCTTCAAATGAAATGCTAGAACTCACTGGCGCTTCCTTAATAGATTCCGCCTGTAAGCGTTTTAACCTGTCAAGCCTTACCAATACAAAGACACGATTGAATATTAATTGTCACAAGGTTCCCGGACGTATATCGCGGCTCAGCAAATTGAGCTATATTATTTAGTCAGTTCGAATGTTTGCTATCCTTTCTAATTCATAAAGAGCGAATGAGGCATCATTGTCGTTTGTATTATTAGTTTATCTCTTATTATAGATATGTAAAAATGTAAATACATGTTTTCATTTTGTATTTTATAAGCATATAAGTGACCTTTTGTTTTCAGAAACATTTTTAATAAGATTTTTTTGTATTGACCAGAACGTTCCTAGTTATAGATTATAAATTCAATTTGTTAAATCATAAATAACTAATTATATGGTAAATAACTCTTATTCTAATTTTTATAACAGCAACCATTAAAGTATAAAGTACTAGTATTCAAAAAACTTTATTCTATAAAATAAATATTTTCGTTTGTTTATGTTTTAACGGGACAGAAATTTGCTTTAAAAAAATTTTTACATACAGACATACATTTACAGGGAATTACATTTTCACTTACATTGTATGGCCAGTAGCTAGGGATTTTTGTTGTTCAACATAAAATGTAGCCATATTATAAAACTGAATCTCTATATTATTCGAAACATACGTACATACAGTACTGAGAACTAACATTAACCGCCTTTATGAAACGCAACCTTACATAGCTTTCATTGATTGTCTTCGGGAATACTAATCGGATTTTTAAAAATTAACTTAATTTAAATTGACTTTTCTTTATTTAACTTTGTCATCGATTGAAAATGAAGATATTATCAATTTTAACCCAAAATTTAGGTTCAGTCCATCTCGTTTTCTCGTGACACGTACATGTGACCTTTGGAAAGGTTTATTAAAATTTCAGTTCATTAATGTCATTAAAGGTAGTTTTCAAAATGCCTCTTTATACGCATTATAATGTAGTTTTTTTAATCATCAGAATATTCCAGAATCATCAATTCAATAGTGTTCTTTTAATTGTATAATCTTACCTTGTAGTGCAGCTTATATAGCTGTTTAAAGGCTCTTATTCATGCAATAAAGCCATTCAGATAGAGACATCTGGTAACGTTTTATCATAAAGCGGTAATTGTTGTTGACTTCGAAATATATTTAATTATGTGTCAGTTAGGTGATCTTGTAGTCTTCAAATATTGAAGTACATTACCTATAAAATAGGTCAGTATAAAATAAGTATAGTGTATAATCAGTTTTGTTATTCAGTTCGGAGTAAACCGTTGATTTGTTTTTAACAGTGGCAACACTTGAAAATGAAAAAAATAAAATTGGACTAAAGATAATGCACTTGTTTCATTTCAAATAAAACAATAATTGGTTGTTGAAAAAAATATATTATTACATGAAGTAATGCGATGCTACACGACATACATAATTTAACATAATATAAATTATTAAGATACACATTGTAATAACCCAAGTAATAAAAAAGTTGACAATTTTTAGTCCATTCACAATTCAGTTTTGATTCGGGTAACGTAAAATTTAGTTGATTGATAAGTATTTGAGCTATAGATGATAATTTTAAAATTTAATTAAATAAAATCAGTCATATCAACAGCAAACTTAGTTTTTCCTATCAGTTACTGTGTGGTAACATTACATATATTGCATAAATATTGGACAGGTTTATATGTTAATTTTTTATAGTCTGACAATAAAAGTAGAAGTAATGGTGGGTAGACACGGTAGCCAAAGTACATAAGCTTTATTCTCTTCTCTTTGGTGTAAATAATCTCATTTATTAAGATATAAGTACGTCAGTTTAACCGAGTAATAATAAAATATACGTAATTATTTCATACGTAATGGTGAAACATTTGCCATTTTTACTTAGATTGAAAGAACACCAAAAAGTACAATTAAATTAAATAAAGTTTATATTTTTTGTACAATATTGCTCCGGTTGTCTCTGCTTATGTACTTCAACTGGTACTAGTATACCGGTTTCACTAACCATTCCATTTTTTAAGTATTTCTTATCTACTTTTAATTGTCTTACGAAAACATTTTTACAATGACTGTCAAATAGGATAAAAGAATCCCTGCAATGTATGGAAACGATATTTGTTACTAAGAAATACAAACTGCAGTCTTCATACATTAGGATCTTCTTAGCCTTTTTCTTACGTACATACCAACTATTACAATCAGTCTTCGTAACACTTAAAATAATGTTATTGAAAGAAAATCTCCACTTCAATTCTTAACCTAAATTGTAACATTGTAAAACTTAAGTTATAATAATTGAATGCTGCTTACATTTTAACTCAAGAGCTTTTAAGATTTGTTATATCAAAAATTTTGAACACATATGTAGAAATCATAGCATATAGACCATGATATTACCAAGTAAGCAAGTATTTTGTAATACAAATGTTCTTATAATAACATTTTGCAAGTGTCGTCAGCTTATTTATATCATAATACAACCCAGGAAAATGTTATATAGTTTATATAACAGAATCGTTTACATACCAGAGTCAAGCTTAGCAAGCCCTTTGCTTCGAAATTCAAAGTTCAGAGGAAAGTCGTAGTTTAAAAGCCTTGCTAGTACTATATTATATTATTATTCCATAAATTAATTAGTCACAGAAGTTTAAGAAGACTTGGTGGCTCAGATAGTCACCGGGGCTTGGAGTTCGTTACTATTGCATATATAGCAGCCAAATTTAGGAACAAAATATTGAGATTTCGTTTTTTAATAAAATTAATTATTAAATTTACTTACACATTTATTTTGCTTCCCACTATAAATAAGCCGTTCAACACATTGACTGAAATTCAGTGTTAGCATTTGGACCAAATAAATTTTAAATGGCCATAAAAATACAATAGAAATAAATAAAAATACAGAAAATTGTATTCAAAGATTCTTTACATCACAAAAAATATTACAAATATTCTTATCTAAGCGTATTAGCGTACTACGATATTGTCTTAGCAAAGCGTAATATAAATCACTCGAGGGGTATTCAAAAGAGCAGGTGAAAAGAGCTCTTATTATCTGACTTTATCACATTTAAATATAAATTTGTTGGCAGACTTAATCATTGGAAAATTTAAAACTGTGTGTTCTTTAGTGGCAAATGTTTACAAGAAACGTTCTCCTACCGTCGCTGTGACCGTTAAATGTTGTAATTTTTATTTCGTGTGTCAAAATGTCTTTTTTGATTTGAGAAAAATATCACTGTAACAGATTCCCACTGGCAATGGTTCGAAATCGGTTTCCCGGGTGTCGACATAAATGATAATTGATTAAGTTTTTAAATTGGTAAGCAATTTTTATCTAGAGGAAACACTTAGTGACAACATTTTGAAAGAATTTTGTCTGAGGTCAATATATGTATGATATAATAAAATCCATACTAAATAAATAAATACTTAAGCAATGGCTTTACCTACCCTTAGGTAAATTACCCTTTGCCTCTACTTACCCTAGGGATACCCTTAGGTATCAATTTGCCTTCTTTATTAAAAGGAAAACTGAATAAAAATATACGAAAATGATGGGTCTGTAAAAGAACTTGTAATGGTCATTGCTATAAACATTTAAAATCATGAAATAAGAAAACTTTAAACCTGCTTCTTAAATTGAACTACCCGTAATTCATGTTATATCTATAATACATAGTTTGGCATACATTAAATACTGATTCGAAAACTTTATTAATGTTAAACATTACCAGTCAGATTATGCACCGTGTTCCTGAGGTTATAAATTAATTTCGTCATATTAATCAGACCTTTAAATTGGTAATTTGTTACTATGGAAACTTTTATGAATTACAATTTCCAAATAAACTAAATAAAAATCTAAGATGTATTTTAGCTATTAGCTATTACTCTTTAGCTAAGCTAGCAACATCGCATTATGATTGATATTAAAATTTGGCGTACAAAACATTTCTTACGTAAACAAAGTTTTTTTTGATGATGAGCAGGATAATCGTACGTCATTATCTATCACAAGCACAAAACAAAGTAGGATTATTTTCTTCAAAATGTAATAAATACCTGCAAAATATTGTATTGTCTTTGTGTGTACATAAATTGTTAAATAAATAAATATTAATTTAACTGACAAGTCAATAAAAAATCCTTTAACTTAGGTTAGTTTGTTCATAATAGTTCTTTACATTGCGATATGAAATGCAGACTGTTGATTGCACTAAATGGCAACATTACACAGATAAAGACTCTTTCTCACTGCACATTAATTGTTATTAAATTAGTTAATTATCAATAACATAAAAGCTATACTATTTAAATTACTACTTCTTTTGTATGACTTAACCAACAGCTACAGCAGTATTATGCAAAGTTAATGTATAACGTCAGGAACACAGTGTATATTGACCAAAAAAACAATTAATTTAAGATTTTATTATTACATATCAAACCAAAAAAAATATTAATTAGTTGCCTTTTCTTAAATACAATAAATTATAATTCCTAAGAATTGTGTACATTTAATAAATTCCTGATGAATTAATTTACAAGTAAATTCAGTTTTAATAAGAGCAGACTATTGCCTGGTTTAGCATAAAAGTGAACAGTCACTAAATATTGCTTATCTGTATCGACTTCTGTTAACGTTCTATTTGCCATAACATTTTATTCCAGCATTTATGACAAGAAAAATTCGTAAGAATTCTTATCAACCTATAAAATATTGTGTTGACAAATTTATCTTATTACATTTTAAATCCATACCAGTTAGTTGCCTCCTGTAAATAAGTTTGGGTTCTATGTTTTTTGGGGACTATTCTTCATCAAACGGGGAAACTGTATAATTAATATATATATATATATATATATATATATATATATATATATATATATATATATATATATATATATATATATATATATATATATATATATCTTATCACTCTTAAGATCCTAACTACAGCCTCAGCCTTAGCGTTTCACTGCCAACAAGACAGCTAATACAAGCTATTCGCAAATATTCATAGTTAAGTATAGCACCAATTGCATAGATTACTAGCTACAGACAGTAAAGAAGATTCTTATTTGTAATATTTATTTAAAACTTATATTACTCAATTTATAATGCATCCCTTTGTCAGCTTCCTAAGAAAATGAAAGAAAAAGCTAGCATTTGGCTCAGATTCTGTTTTCAATGGACTAAAACTAAATTTATATTCATAACTTAATATGTAATTTTATAATATAAGGAAATAGTCATTAGTCAATTTGCGATCCGATTGGAAAGAATAAATTATTTTTGACATCTGAAATGGCAATTCAAACGAAATGTATTTTTAATGCATATATATAGTTACAAGCGGTTTACAATTACGTTCTGTACACTGTACATGAACAGTACATAATTGTAAACAGCTTGCATTTTTTAAAGGCATACTATACCTTTCTAGCTGCAGTAGAAAGAAAAAGAAACAGATAAATTTATTTTAGATTTAGAGTATGCCAACATAATCCTGGCCATTGTTAACTGTTGTTAACATTACTTAAGTTAAGTTAGAACCATTACGAAAGAACCATTCTCATAGTTTTTAATGAAGAGTAAAGTGATTTGAATTATATATTACAATTAGTAATCAAACTGTTATTGGATGTACAAGTTGTTGAGTTATACATAAATACATATTGTACAAACCAATAATATTAGGTAAACTAAAATTATTCTAAGGGTCTAGGTATCTTGAAAGTGTCTGAATATTCAGTGATACTTCAATAAAATAAACACAGCAATATGACACCTATGGTGTAGCCTTACAATCTTCTTTACTGTGTAACCAAGACATCTTAATAACAATTAGACGAAAGCTTACCTTATGTTAAGCGGTGGGATACATTTTGTGCGTATGTATACAAATATGGACTGTATTTGCTCATACATAATATATGATATTCAGTGAAAGAGAGCTCTCGGTCTCTTCTTCGCCAAAAGGTGCCATGAGTGTGTTATCCCTTTGCGGCGTTTTGGGGATAATCTAAAACAAGAGAGAATATTGTAATAGTTCAAATCATAACGACTAATGCTAGGTTTCAATCAACTATCCGCAAAACCATTAGTAGATTTTTTTAAAGGTGTGGTATATTGATATTTTGCACGAGATTTAGATTAAATTGATCAATAATACAATTTTGTTGGGTCCCCCCCCCCCCCCCAAACAACTTTTCAGCTCAAATAATGAGAAACGAATTTGTTGGACTGGTTTGTTTTATTGTTAAGGATGTTTTTGCTTGTCATGTTCTAATTACTCTCAACGCTTTGATTGATATGTTTTCAATATATAAATTTCTCTTGATAGTTACTCGTTAACTAAAGTTTAATATCATAGTAAAAGGAAAAAGAACGTTGACTCAGACCCTGTGCGAGCGATAATTCACATGTAGGGATATCGCTTTTAGTTTGGCTGATCGGTGTAGGCGAGCTAGACGAAAGCGTATATTACCCAGAGTATTTATTGAAAATTTTTAATGAATACAATCTGTGAATAAAGGAACCTTTTCTGTGGTTTTTAGATTGTCAGACTATTCTCTTTAAAAGCAGGTTCATATAATTTATATAAAGACAAGAGATATAAACTCCGTTCTTATTTATTTCTTGTTGCATTAAGATATTACCATAATGTTGTTCTTCATCTTAACAACACTACAATATTTTCTTTTCGATGTAAAATTTAATTAGTAGTCCATTAAATAAATAAACGTAAAAAACGTTAGACAATAAATTAGAACGGTAGGCGACGATCTGTGGCCGCGCGGTATGAACGGTGCAGGCACTTTTGGGCGCGTAATGGCGGTGTAAATTCGTGTAATTTTATGACAAAAAGGATCGTTAAATCGTGCAATATATGGAATACATCATTCAGCGTTGATTAGAGACTTACGTGAGATTTTTCAGTGTTTTATTTCCATACATTCATTTCTAACGTAAGTTCATTTATTTAACATTTTAGATTTCATTCTCATTTACTTATCATTTCATCGTAATCATTATCATAACAGTATCACTTTATCATTATCGTCTACATTGCATTCCATTTAATGAAAAATTTATTCCATTTAATTGTTGCATGTAAGAAGACCTGTGTCCAGTAGTGAGATGTTAATAGACTGTCAATAAATCACTTATCCCGCCATGCCAAGATAGTGTACAATAACTGTGCAGACCTTATGTGTTACAAGAATAGCCTATGGTAGTGTTATAATAATAACTTCGCTCACAAAAATCGTTTCAAGACTTACCCATGTTCTGGAGTATCCGGCATGTACGGGGACATCCGAAAATCGCGACTGTGAGGAGTTTCAATTCCAAATGGGCTGTACAGCTTTGTAGGGCTCCTGCCTAATAACTGTAGATTTTTTTTTTTTATTACAAGTATGAACACAGTTTTGTTATCAAATTATGAAAAATATCATAAAAATGTTACATTTTAAAATCATTATTTAATATAATTCATTCAAATTAATGTTTTTTTATTTATCAAGTGTCTGCTTTTAATTAAGCGTCGGTGGTTAAGTGCGTAAGGATCTTCCACATGGTGTGGAAGAAATATCCTTACGCATTTTGTGGTTATAACTTTTTCTTTGTATAGGAAAAAGTTTGTATGCATTTTATATGAAAATTCATATAGATATTTTTTTTAAAAGTTAATTTACATTTCATTACAGTTTATATGTGCCATTTTGTTCGTAGACTTTATGCTATCTTGTAAGTGGAGACATAAACCCGTTGCTGTAGAAATTTTGGGACTTCTGATGAAAAAAACGCAACAAGTAGTTTTAGCAGTCCTCTATTGATGCTAAAATGTGTAATAAAATTTTAAGATGTTTCTAATTTCTTCAATTGATTCGCTTATTTGGCTCATTTGGACACTTTTTTTGAAATGTCACCTTTTTAATGTAATGAAAACCAGCCAGATATAAATAGTACATCCAAAGATACATCCAATAGATTTTATTACAGCTTTATACATACTATATGCAAAAAGACTTTTTTCCTGACCTACTATAAGATATATTATTATTTATATTGATAAGTGATTCCATATTTATACTTCTTTTATTGTGTTTTGTTTATTTCAATATTATATTTTAATTTTTTTTTGCAATCAACTACTGTGGAGGTATTAATTTAAAGGCTGTCTGGTCAAGTTGTCAGTACACCTGCCAACTCATTGTATCCAGGATACAAATCCCGATTGTAGTTATTTTTATGATGAGTATATTTGTTCAGGAGTCATGAACATGTGCATGTTTTAATACATGTTTGATATTTATATATAACAAAAAATATTTATCTGTTATTTAGTATACATAACATAAGCTATTAATAATGCTTAATTTGGTTTAAACTTATGTGAGTAAACTTAAAATATTACCGATTTCTTTTTAGTGACTGGTGTAGTGGGAGCCCGACATGGCGAGCCTGTCTCTGTTAGCCGATGTCTTCGCCTGCCACCAAGTCTGAAATGCTTAAATCAAAAAATGTTTTCTTTATAAAATGCTTTTGCTAAAAAACTTTTATCATTTTAGCTTATTTTTTAAATTAATTCCAACATATAATTACATTGGAGACTTTCTTATTTACAATTTATTTGTTACACAAAAAAGTGTTGATCAAACATTGCATGAAAAATATACAATTTTCAGAAAAAACCTTTAAATAATAATAGGCAATGGCATTAATAATTATTATTGGCAGACAGTATTTGACAAAAACTCAGATTTATTGTGCATTTTAAACAAAGATATTGTAGTACCTGGGATATGTTGCCAAAAGTGTTCCTAACGCTTCTGAATGTCCTCGAGATTTTATCAGCCCCGGACTGCAAGGCACGACGTGAGTTTGCAAAAGATTTTGTTTTGAAAATGTTTTTATTATAACAACCATCATGATTCTTCAGGCTGTGTGCTGGAGAATCAACTGCATCGGTTGCGAAAGGGTCTTTCATTTTAGAAAATGGAAGCGACGCACTAGGCTTAAGATAACTATAAAAAATTCTTAATATTACAAACTTTACAAATATGTATATAAAAAACACACTTCAATACACGTTTACAGAAAATTAGGTAAAAAAATCAATCGCAATCGCGCAATATCATTGTCCGTCCGTTGGCTTTGTTGATTTTTTAAAATGGCAGTTACGGTGTAGCCATGCTTTGACTACGTTAAACATTGACATTTGAAAAAGCTTGGGAGATCATTTTTTATTTTTGAATATTTATATTATAAGTTAGGTAATTTATAATATATTGTTGACTTTTTCTGTTTGGTATAATGATAATTAAATTCTTACATATATTATCTAGTGGAAGTAAGCCACATACAAGAGCTTGTGTTATGGATATTGTATATTTTTTTATTCGAATAAAGAAAAATACATGCATATATAATACAAGAACAAATACTCATGTTTATAACATAAATATCTGCCTCGACCGAGATTTAAAGCCCAATAGTTAGAATAACGATCGAGAGTGAACGTCAAATCCTATACATTTTTATGTAGCGGTTGCGGAATAGCATGTTGTCTAGAAGGACTGTGGCACGAAGGCAAAGGATTTTCGTTCGCTAAATAGGAAATATATAAGATTCAATTATATCAGTGTTTTAACATACCCCTTGAACAGCCTTCGCAGCGATTAATAGCAAATGTATTAAATTTGACATTGTTGCTCAAAAATTTTGCGAAGGCCGACGTCAAATTCTATACATGTTAAATTCATAGATGTGTATACCTTTTGCATGGCTAGGTAGGTTATGTCGTATAGTATTATTATCAAAAATTTTGCATTGAGGGGAAGGGGAGAGAGACAGGAAGTAGGGGGAACTATACAAAATCATAACATTAAAAATTCAATAGCCTACAACGAAATAATATATTAAGACAAGGTTTTGAATAAAATCTTTATGAGCCACGTTGATGCATGTAATAATCGATAACTGTAGAGAATGCTGCAAATCCAGCTGCACCAAATATACCAGCTTTCAGCCCACCTGAAAATACAATATTTATAAAAATTTCATAATGCTTCTGAATATTATATTAAAAATTGTTGTCATAGTAAGACAAGAAAGTGTTTAGAGCATGAGGATTTGTCTCATAAGATAACAAAAGAACACTATAGATTTTTACAGTATATGTAACATGTAACATTGGTTTAAATTATTTAAAATATTTATAAGCTAAAGTAGCAGTTTTCCTACCTCTTAGCCCAATCAATCCACCAGTTATACCACCAGCATATGTACCATTTTTCCAATCAGATTTTCCTCTAGCAGTTTCTATACAGCATTCTACCCCAGAAAATACAGCACCCAACATTGCAAAATTTTTGGCATAACTCAACATGGAACCCTTCATTTCTCTCAATATCTCTCTAGCTGTTTGGTTCTGCTGTGCCATAGGGTCTGATACATTGGGCATTAGAGATGATGTGAATAAACCCACAGCGGCACCAAGTCCATATCCTGAATAAAGTCAACAAGTAAAAGAAGTTTACCCTGAAGAATATACCCTGAGAATAATGTTTATAAATTCTACTTTGCAGGAATCAATAAGTGATTGCAATACAAAATTGTTACAAACTTAATATTTTTAAGAATTTTGATAGCATATTAAACTTACCAATAATGCAACTGGTCAAAGATTTAAATGGACAGCTTTCAATTGTAGCCTCAATCATTTTCTCTTCATTAGTTTTTATAATAACAGGTCCCAACACTTTGGGTATGATAATATTTTCGCGAAATCTCAGATTGTTCCCTATAAGGTATTTCGCCAGAGAATCATAATCGTTTTTCTCTAGGAACTTGCCTAAATCCGGATCCTGTGGTGGTCTTGTGTATTCAGACATATTATTAAAACAAATTTAAAGAAATTTTACTACACTTTTTTTCAAATTAAGAGATTTTTCTAATCTCGAGTTAACCTACAAAATATTGTTTTGTTGTTCTTTTTTTTTTTTCAATATCCTGTCGTATACGCGTAAACTGGCTACCAAAATTTTCAACTCACAAAGAAATCAATGCATTAATGTCAATATTTGTAAAATCTTACACTACAGGAACACGTTAGTAGCGCAGTAAGACAGCTGTTTTTGATACCTAATATCTACTAGTGACACTACAGTGTTGTTTTAAGAGTATATTATGTAATAAAAAGAGATACTTTCATAACACGGAACTTCGAAAGTTTCTTATGATTTTAAGTTTTAATAATAATCTAGTTTTAATTTGCTATCATAGTTGATTTCTTAAATGTATATAATTTATAAAATTGTGTTGATATACAGATAATGCACAAACCTTTATAAATGCATAAAAGTAAACAACCTAACGTCAAAACCACATCACTTTTCACTAATTTGTGTCTTTCGTATTTTAATTTAGTTTTATATTCATTGAGATTGAGATTCTCTTCGATAGTGAAATACATAATATTGTTTGTTCCGTTCTGTGTACAAGGGTTTACAAACTACATTTTCACTTTGCATTTGGTGTCAATTTTGGAATATGTCGGATTCATCAGAGGAAGAAGATCTTTCTCGCTTTAAAGAAGCTGTTGATATTTCATTCACGAAATTGATTGATCAATCGCGTGGTAGAAGTGAAACAGAATCAATATTAAAAGGTTTATTTATTTGTTAATACATAAAATACTTAAAATTAATATTTAGGTTAAGATGCAGAGAGCATTTTGTTTTTTTGTATAATTTTTTATAATTATTCTTGCTATTTTTAATAATCTCACTTAAATTGATTAACTGAATTGTCTAATAAAATTAATAATTTTTGGTGCATAGAAAAGCCGAAACAAAAATCTGAGAGGTATCTAGAAGTGGCGAGTCATTACAATGATGTGAAAGTACCTGAAGAAATGCAGAAAAAGATAGGTTCTAAGATATCAGCTATAATAAATAAAAATGTGGAGTATGTAGAAGTTTCTTTAAATAAAATTAAGTAAGTACCTACTGAAGAAGACCAAGACGGTTTATTTATTTCCTTTAATTTGGGTTGCCAGTCTACTATTTATACAAATTCTAATCTCCCTTTAACTCCTACACCAGCTGCCTAGTGTCTTCTTATTATTGAAATATATATTGTAACAGTTTAGATATCACAGACTGAAATTGTTACTTTATTTAATTAATTGATTAAAAAATAATTTTAATCTTATTAACAGGAAACGTAAGATTAAAGGTGGTGTAAAACTATTCAAGGACTCTGTATGTTTCCTATCTTGTGATGAGCCAGAAGATATTTACACAGAGGGTCACAATGCTGAGGCAAAGAAAATGGTGAAAACTAAACGAAAAATAGATGATGTTGCAGATTTAAATGAAAATGGTAAGTAGTTATGTTAAATAACCAAAATTGTGTTTCATACATTAATTATACAAAGAAAAGAAATATATGTTACACTTACGCATTTCATAGTGGGAAAGTAGACTACAAATGCATATTTAGATGCAATTTGCTAGCACATGCAAATGTTATATTCATTGTGGAAACAAGAGCTTTTCAAAATTTACTGTATTTGTATTTTGTTGTAGCACATTCTGGTTTGTAATGCAATATGCTATTTCTGGTTTGTATTAATTGTTGCATATTGTCTTTGATTATAGTCTGAACATCTACATTTTTAACCTCATTTTTCCTTTTAATGAATTTATACTGTATATTCCAATGAACTATTATAATAAGTTTATATATTACTTTAATAATTCTTTTTTTAGATAAAATTGATTCAGTAGTGCTCAGCGGTGAATATATTCTATCAAAAGAAGAAACCAAATATTGGAAATCTAGAAGAAAAGAGAAGTTGTTCAAGTACAAATTAGGCAATAAAAAAAGTAAACTTCTAACAGCTATTGAATAATATTGAAACATAATTAATTTTTAATTGTCTCCTTACTGCAGCATTTAAAATGATATATTTTTTTAGATAAAATCATTGTCATTGCAATATGTTTCACTATAAAAAATAAAAACAATTCAAATTAATATTCAACATTTTATTTTATTTACAGTAATACACTTAATTATTTAATAAATATGTACAAAATGATATCACATTACTAACTGCTGTTGCCATAAAATAAGTACATTGGTTCATCAAGTATTAAACTCAATTTGTAAATGAGCATTCAAATCTAGGAATCAATAATTAACAACATTAAAAGTCGGCATACTAGTCAGTAAATATAAAATAGTGAAGTTAAAAAAAATAATTGTAGTTTCATTAAGAGTTAAGTTAATATTAATTCTTTTTCTCACAAATATTAGAACTATTTCTAAACTGAACAGTGTTGCTCACATAAATCTAATTTTATGTACATTATAGCTAAGTCAACATGTAATTTATTATTAAGCTAAGAAAATTGAGAAGATAGACAGAATGCACACTATATAATATTATTTGATTATAAGTTGGATCCAAAAATTTAGTTTCCCTTGCCTTTACTTTTAGGAGGATTAAAAATACAACGATCAACAAAATGTTAGTGGCGATTCTGTTGGCATTCATTTTATTTAAATTTCTCTATTTCATTCCAATTAATATGGATGGGATAGAATGACTTTAACACGTTGACTGCCGATAGAATTTTCATAAAATGTCCAAAAAATTTTTTTATGTTTTTAGGTTTAATTTAATATAATAGGTCGAAATACAATTATTTTATTCGTTTTGAGATTATTTTTGGTTGAATTATAGTGTTATTTGATGTGTCAGCCACCGGTGGCGGACGCGGCGCTAGTAGTAAAATATGTATTCATATTTATGAGTATATATTTTAGAACTATGAAGATATCCTAGGGCCAAATCGTAATAAGATAGAAAAAGGCCGTGCCGGCCAAGTTTAATGGTAGTTTATACAGAGCGCGTGACCGGCGGCACCGAATGACAAACTAAAGTTAGGTATGTCGTGTCGGCCACCGGTGGTGTACACGGCCCAATTGGAATAACTTGGTGTCGGCCACCGGTGGCCGACACGGCAGTCAACGTGTTAAGGAACTTCATTAGCTTTTTCTAGGCGGATTTGAAGGAGTTCAAGTTTACAAATTTGTTATTTATAAATGACATAGGTAAGTCATTTAAATTTACACGGCATTTAAAAAAGTTTAGTGTATATTAATTAGTTAATATACATTTAATTTTTTATATCCACACAAAATACATTTCAGTATTTAATTTATGTAGCATGATAAGCATGAATATTTATTATTGACGGACAAAAATTAAATATTTCAAATCATTAATTGACAGTTAAGTAGATAGGTGCTTATGTACGAAATCAAATGTATCCTTTTTTCATGTTACTTAATTACAGTAAGTACTTAAATTATTTATTTTACAGGTACACATTTAATTAAATTACATTCACACATGTTGTGAGATAAAAATATTATCAATGAATTATTGCAAATATAAACAGAAGCAGAAATTAAATCATCGATCTGTTAAACTTTTCTGCATTAATTTCTTAAACTCATCTTTTTCATTTTAAAATGAAAAATTAATATTTTCAGTCCTGTCCTGGAATAAATATTTTTTTTTGTAAAAATTGTAAAAACTTTATTTAAGTTTTGTTTCGAAGTCATTTAAATAATTAATAATTTATCTCGCAACAAAGCGAAAATCTCTCAAGATTTTCTCAGTCATTCTGTCATTTTTTACGTAAGCAACGCAAATGGCTTTGTATAACAGATTTAAATGTATCGTTTCCGTTGCAACAACTGCTCCCATTACAACTTCATTGAATTTCAAATTAAAGTTTAACGCTAGAGATTACAAATTCCTTTCATTCAGTCTCAAATAACTGAGCTATAAACGAGGACCAAATTCATTCTGAAAATGGATCGTTATTTGTTGCAGCACATTAAAAAGCTTTGATTACCATAAAACATGTTTCAATTCATCACAATCAGCCATACGCCTCGCACGCATTGCAACAAAAACAGGTATTCCTAAATTTGAATGTGCTAAATTTTAAAATGGGTTATATATGCAAGACAAATATTATATCAAATTGAAAATGTTCCCTCAATGAGCACGATCGCACAATCAAAAACACATTACTTTTATAAAACTAAAGACGGTAGATAATTATTCATTTAGCTTCCTTTAACACCAACAAGATAAAAAGTACTAGCAATACAAAACTTGTTACGATGTATTCCATTTCCAATTAAAGTCAATTCCGATTACTTTTCAAAATAACAAAAGTAACAAAACCATTCACAGAATTAGGACTAGCATTACTCTAAAGTCGGCTGGAGTCAGGCGCTGGAGGTAGACTTCTACCGGTCTTGGCGAACTCATCGTGAGTGAACGCTCTGTTATCAAGGCCGTTGCTTTTAGGAGCTGGCTCTTCGGTCTTCACCTCGATGGGGCCATCCATCAGGAACATAGTTAGGAAGAAGAGAATACTGCCTGGAGATGAGAAAGGGAAAATTTAGCTATATTAGAAAAATATGATGTGGCTGCTTTTGAACAGCAAATTATTATAACAACTCTTTTTATTTTTCAACATTTATAAACTTTTTATTACATAACATAGTTGAACCTTGTAACAACCAAACTAATTCGCCACAAAAATTAGATATGTAAGAAATTACAATTTTTAATAGCACGTCAGAAAATTTTCCATTCTGAATTATCAATTAAAATTATATATTTTTGATTTTCTTTAGGATTTTCCGTATTTTTTATATTTTAAAATAGGATGATTTAAATTTTCAATATTGTTGAAATATTTAAACACAATGGAAATGATCAAATTATTCAAGCTGCTTTTGAGTTTTAGTGAAACTAATAAACCGCTCTATTTTGATATATAAGAATTTATTGAATAAAGTAACAATCTCGCTATAGCTTTCATGGCGTTTATCACGAACTAGAACATGCTCGTGGGTTCTCCACGTTTACTGTAAATTTAAAATTTAAAGAAATAAATTTTATTGCTTATCTAGAAGCCAGCGTTTAAAATCAAGTTAGTGTTCTTTAAGCTGATCTGAATAATTTAGTTATGATGAGGTACTACTCGCTCATAAGATAAGATAAGATACTTTTATATTTCATCATCATTAACTACTTTTATATTTCAATTTTTAAGTTTAATAATTTTACTTACTGATTCCGTAGAAGCCAGCATAGAAGATCATGATAGCCTCCCTATAGCCGATGGCCTTGGACACCGGGTCTACAAGGATAGGCAAGTTACCGCCGACGTTGTTCATAACGAACAAAAATACGCCTACGGTTGTAGATCTCACTGATAAAGGAACGATCTCGACCAAGATGGCGAAGACTATGCCGAACCACATTTCAGCTGAAAATAATAGGGAAATATTTTAACCAAAGGTGAACTTTGAGATGCTAGCGAAAATACTAAGTAGAAAAAATTGGATTTTGGTATTAGATCATTGGACTTTAGGCTTTTATTTATTATTAATTTCAATATTGAAGGCAAAATGATATTTAAATCGTCTATTCTACAAAATGATAATGAAATTATTAATTTTAACCCATCAAAATGAGTCAAACCAAACACTTATAAGTTGTCATTGTCTCGAGGTTCCCGGGAGTATATTGTGATTCATCAAATCAATATCACCCTTCTCCAGTGAATCCTAAAGAAATGTATCATATACATAGCCTTACACATGATACTACATAGCTTAATACATGATGATACATAGCCGTACACGTGATGATACATATCCGTGATGCCTTACACTTACCGAAAAAGTAAGAGATGGCAAGAGTGATCATGGCCCATAGAGGTCCAAAGACAACTGAACCGAAGGCCGGTAGTGTAGCGATCAGTTGCGACAATGCCAGTACTAAAACTCTGGAACGGACACCCATCTTTGCTACAAACCTGAAAAATATTAAATGTCAGTACCTGCTTATTGGAGAGAGAGTTCAGTCACCTATTAACATTTCGTCAGTTTAAGAAAGCTTTAATGAAAAGTTTATGTTAATGATAATTAAGCATGGGATGGGTTTAATGCTGTATTTTTTTCCAATCCAAATAAAAAGTTGGCTAGTGCAAGTGATAACATGTACTGCACTAACCATCTTGATCTTGCCGACCTGCAAGATGCTTTACACGCCTCTTTTAAATGACCCAGGATTGTAGGAAGAAGGGAAAATGTGTTTTGGCAAAGAATTCCATTTCTTTATTGTGCGACAAAAATGAGTTACCAAACCAAACATTTTTTGTGCGCGTAGGAATGGTCATCACAGTTTGTTAGGAGTTATTAACAATAATATTGACACCTAATGGTATATATTTTGTAAATGTCATTACAAAAATTTAAGAATGAGTACATAGTTACCTACTACTCATGCTGTAGGAGAGGGGACATTAGAGAGATAAGAGATGTTAATACTACCCATGCTATCTTATTAAAAAGAACTTACTTATCAGAGATGACTCCACCCACCACAACGCCTACGGAGCCGATGCCCACGGTGACAGCGAATAGCCACCATCCGAGATCCACATCAGGGAAGTAGTCACGATAGTACAAGTCCGCATTGTACGCGAAAGTCATACCACCTGGAAACAACGCCATGAATAGCATTTAACAGATGCGCACACTTACCTAACAAACCGAAAAATTTCAGAAGCTGACCAGCGTGGTATTTTATATATATCAAGTCAGCAACAAACAGACCATTTTAACTGACTCAAAAAAGAAGAAATTTGTTCATATGTCATTTTATAAAAGAAAACTTGTCATTATGGATCTCACAGGCTATCATGAAAAAAAAGAATATTCGCCATCATTGTTGTTCCCGGATTCTCGGATGAATCATTAAGCCGATAATTATCTCTGAAGGCACATTAAGCCGTTAATCTCGGTTGTTAAGACAACAGCTTTCACCCAACACCTCTAATTGGGTCAGTGTGGTAATATGGCCCAACTCCTCATGAGGGTCTCCCTTGTTCGCCTGTGTCCAACAGTGGGACGTATGTCTGTTGCTGATAACGAATACTAGATATGCAGAATTAACTGAAAGTTAAAACTACATACCCACGAGAACAAAGGACAGAAACTAATCAACTACCTACACATCTCAATATCTTTCCAGCGTCACTTTGTAATTTTGCTTTCATTGTCATTCTAATTGCTACCTAATATTCACAGTTTTGGTTCGCGGAAGTTTTAATTTATCAAGTTATTGCTATGCTAAGGAATTGTAGAACAACTGAGCTACTTCCGGCTCAGACGGTGGCCTTGAGTTGAGACTTGTGACACCGTGACTGGCACACCCAGCAAACTTAGATAAGCGGCCAGTAAGCTTAGGAAAAACTTTTATAATGAACAATTCGTTGGCAGTAGTTTTAAAAATCCTTAGAAACAATGAATTTTAGAATGGCAAATAGAAGCTTGGAAACGTTAGGTAAAACCGGTTAACATTTCACGACAAAAACTTTGTTGCTTCCCGGAATTGACTACCACATTGGCAACATCATGATTAGCACTTTTGCAGGTTTTCGATTGAATTTTACAGTTGAAAACACATCAGGCATTATATTTTTACATCAAGATCGCCCTTAGTTCGTTCGCAATAATGGCAGCTTTCATAGTGCAACTATCAAAATTGATGTTTTGTCATTTGTACTTAGTTTGCCAAAAAATGTTTGTGGTCTAAATGTAGACATCAAATAACAGAATTAACCAGGCCCCTATATACTACTTTATTCATCGTCCTTTATATATACCCGTGAGAAACCGATTTGGACTGTAAGGGGATATCGATTACTTTTATTAATCCCTGATCTGAAAACAGAACCTAAGGTTTGGAAATAAATCATTAAGACCATAATTTACCACAATGCCTGATTGAAGCAGCAATGCAGAGCAGCAAGATCCTGGGTTGCGCAATCACATGCCAGATTGTCACTTGAGGCATCTTCTTGCCTGACTCTAAGGTGGCGTCTCCGCCTTTGGTGTTACCAGCACCTGAACAAAGTACAAAGTTTTATTTTGGACTTAAGCATCTCTCGTATAATTTTTGTTGTGTGTACAATTTTAAAAAACTTACCTTCTTCTCCAATAGTGGTTCTCTCAGGTTCCTTAAGCGTAAAGAAGGTTAGAGCTGCAATAAAGAGGCCAATAATGCCGGCTCCATAGTAGCATAGTCTCCAGCTCTGTAAAACAAGGAACAATAAATATTCAACGAGACGAAAACACAACGGATTTTGATTGATAGGTGATGAAAACAAAATGGTGGTTATTTCGTTTTGTTTTTTTCTTTAATGATTAAAATACTAGTTTTATTCCTACCTACGATTATAGAAGGCTCACCGGAATCGAAGATATCGAATATTGTGAAAAAATGACAATTCCGATTTCGATAGATATAAAGTTTCTACTTAACTAACTTCTAAACATTTTATAGAGCAAAAAATTTGATTTAATTTCAGTAAATATTTTTGTTGATGCAAAGAATTTCAAGCTTAGAAATTATTTATATGTGGCTAAGTAATTATTAATCCTCAGAAGAATAATTCAATGATTATACTCATCGGAGTTACAAGTCCTTGCATTCCTCAAGATTAGTGTTACACGACTACTTCTGTTATTCATGAACATTATTACATCAAGAGTCACGTCGCATGTCACACTCTTTAGGTCGAGGTCGGACTGTTTGAGCACCTTAGCCTCTAGAAATATGACCGCTTTTTCAATACGATTGATACACTTGATATGCTGTTTATTATGCTATAAAATGATCTTTTGTTCCTAAAAATTTTGAACTATGTAGAATTCATGAGGATAAACCAGCACTTTTGTGGCGGAACTTAAATAAAGTGTTAAGTTAAAACGTGACTTGTGTGTATGTTAAGTAGTTAAACTCTTAAAAAATATGAACATTAGATTTATAATAATGATATCAACTGCATATCAACGGTTTTTGTCCATCAGACTCGAGCGATGTCGGGTAGTATGCTACCCGACATCGCTCGAGTCGCATATCATAATAAAAACTGGTGTCTCCAGTTGGTGGACAAAAGAAGTATGAAACTATGGTATCAAATATTGATAGAGAACTTCAACCATTGCATTGCAAGTAACCCTACTTTAAATGTGTAAAAATCTACACCATTTGTTATTTTGAATTATGTAGTATGATAATTCTAAAGTTTTAGAAGAATAGATGGCTTTGCGATCGTATAAAAGTACTCTGTACTTGCATACCGTCTAAGTGAACTTTAAAATCTAATACTATCCAAGTAGCTACGTTTACTTTGAATTTGGAGCTTAGCATGTAATCGAGATTACAGAGGACAAATAAAAATAATATTTCAAACTCACCAATCCCCAAGCGTTTAGGGTTGGGATGTATCTTCCGACTGGGAAGGCAATACCATATCCTCCATAGATTCCCCAGTTGAAGATGGAGAGTACCAAAGCCCTCTGGTGCTCAGGAAATAGGTCTGTAAGGATACCAGTTGCTAACGGATTGCATCCAGACTCTCCCGCTGCCATGACCATCCGAAGGATCACAAGGTGCCAGTACTCCGTTACGGTACCCATGAGTAAGATGGCCACGACGAATACTATAGTACAAATTGAGAGGATTCGAGCTCTGTTGTACCTGTTAACAAAATTTGGGAATGTCCATCAGTAAACTATAAATGGGTAGGTTAAGAGACCTGAAATTTCGTGCAGGTTTGTATTTATGCGCAATATTCGTACCATGTGGAAAATACAGTATAATAGTCACTGTGAAAAATTGGAAACCATATTTTAATGTGAATCCATATGGAAAGTAAACACTGATCAAATCAATTCAGATCATATTCATTACTACTCATTGAAATGAGTTGGGCTGGAATGTATTGAACTATAACTTGTTTGTTAGATAGAAAATAAATTTTTCCACCTGTTTGCTGACTGTATAAGTTTCAAATTATAGTCATCAACCTGAGGAAGCTGAACAGGGAGTGATGAAGTGTCATATCGCGGATAAGAATTTGAAAATGCTGTCATATTTGTAGACTTTTACTCCCTTACCCTCAGCCTAGTAACTTTAGTCACAACAGGTGGATTCAATTAGGATATTTAGTGTCAACATTACTCGATACATTGCGAAAAAGAGGTTCTATTATTGGCATGTGTGAAACAATTGCTAATAAGACCTAAAACAACGTGTATTCTTACTTATCAGCTACCACGCCGAGTATGACGCCGACGACAGTAAAGACAGCCATGAAGGCAGGACCGGCGAGGACCTGGTAGTCTATCCCGAGACCGTTGTACCCCCACTCGCAGTACTTCGTCCCGTTTAATGATAGAGATGAACATCTGTGGGGAATTGAAACGGTTCATAATAGTTACACAACAATTTTCACTAGTCTTGATTTTGTAGAAAACACTACAGAAGAATTAGTATTAGTATCTTTCAATATAATCAAAAAGACAGTTATTATTGAAACTTAGAAAGTAGTATTTATAAATATTGTCTTTAAGCCAAAATTTGTACATTTTGGAAATTATAACTGTATATGTTTTCTTTTAAGATGCCTAAATTTAAAATATTTAAAAGCTCTAAAGTTTTTTTTAGATAATGAGAGAATAGAATATACTGAACTTAAAATTTAGATTTAGTGTTTGTCTTGAGAATCAATCCCAAAGAAATTTCATAAAATGATGTTATTACATTCTTTGTCGATTTGTCGTAATAGATATTTCAGATGGCTGGTACTAGTTCTGATATTTTTAATTTAGTCATATATTTTAGATTTTAAATATTATCATTATTATCATTATGCGTCCCACTGGTGGTCATAGGACTTACATACAAAAACACATAAAGAGTATAAGTGTAGGGTTATTTGGATTTAGTATTTATGAAAAGAAAATCTTCCTTGAATTCTGCTTAATAAGAAGTTTTGATAAGGAAACCGCCATCAGTAGGTACAAAAAGTTTTTGTGAAGATAGATAAAGTAGGTGGCGTTATATAAATTCATATAATTACTTTCGGGGCCTTCCGCATGCTTGACAAACATTCAAGAAGAAATCTTTTTGCTTATACATAAAACTTTATTGATTTTTTAATCTATCTAGATTTCTTCCGCGGCAAGTTTTTGCTAGCTGTTTCTTGTTATACTTATGACTTATGAGTCGTTTAAGTTATTCAACAATAAATCCATGATTAACGATCGCAAAGTATTGTCATTAGTTTCTTATATCTCTCTTATCTTGTTATATATCTCGTAAGTCTCGCTAAAATTAAGAAACAACCAATTTTAATAATTGTTATTGGGCTTTGATCGGTATAATTTAGCGGTGGTTGGAAAATAAAAATAACTGGCAAAATCCTACAGAAAAGCTAAAAAATATAAAACTGTAAATTAGTTCTTTAGTATGGAAAATCATCTTACCGGCATGTGTAATATAAAAATTGTATTTTCTTCCATCGCTAGTTCGGGTTTCTTTTAATAGATGGCGTTAGTGGTAAAAATTTCATCGGGTCAACTAGTTTGAATTTAAAAAGGTTAAGATATGTATATATCTATAATTTTATGTAATTTTCAAGAGATGTAAGGATAGTTTGCTCTTATCTATAAAGACAGTAAAAGTTGAGTACCACTGTAAGATATTTTCTAAAAAACTTAAAGAAAAGAACCTCTTATTCAAAAAGACCTAAATTAAAATGTGCAACAAGAAGAATATCTATCTCGAAGCTTAATGTTTCTCATTCTTCATAGTGTTACAAACTTAATAAATAAACTTTTTAAATTATGTACTATTCACTTAGCTATTTACAAATTTCACAAAATTATATTATTATATTATGTATATTTACAAATTTCTATTGTTTCATAATTCAAATAAATATGATTTTATAAAAAGAATATTATTATTTATGTATCTCAACGCATACGTAAATTGTTACTTATAAGTAGTAAAACTTCAAGAAAATATAAAATAACCGCAATATAATTTGTCAGCACGTACCTGACTAAATATTATCCTGCAATAATCATAATAATATTAAAACTCTGCAAGCTATTTTTTTCATATGATCCCAATAAATAAATGTGTAAAACCTTCCTATTATGTTATAAATTAATACAGTCTTACTAATCATGAATTACGTGTTTTTAGCTTAATTAATCGAGGTACTTCATGGTAATTCATAAACAATGACTTTGGTTCTCTTTAAGCGACCTTCATCGAAGCCTTGAAAGGAGCCAATGTTGAGTTGATCGCAACAACTTTTGAAGGTCAAACCAACTTATTAAGTCTGCTTTAACTAAGCAAGTAATTTGCTGGTGATTAGAATTCAATCTGTATATGTTTACATTGTTAACTAGAACAATAGAACGTGAAGTAAAGTAATTGGTATTGGTAGCAAATTTCAGTTTTTACCATTTCTGGAGCCTCTTTTATTCACTCTGTAGATTTTAAAAATTCTGAATACACGAATCCAGAATATTCTATAATAAATAAATAGCCATTTAACCATTTTAGAAAGATCTGGTTGTGGTTGTTAACCACTTATATATTAATTACTTACTCAAGGTTACCGATTACCTAGAGGACTATTTTTTACCAAACATAACACTAATTTTCTTTTCAAATCTTGTTTCCAAATATTTTCATTGGGTATCATTTATCATTACCTTTACGTGGGCTATCTGTTTATTTGTAATTTTTACAGTAGTATCATCAAATTATCGTCAAATTGATCTTAACAAAGTTCATAGTACAGTGCGCCGTTCCCTTGTTGATTTCCAGGAATGCTGCTACACAATTAGTTTCTACATGATATAGTTGAAGACTGGTGGCAATCAATTTACAATTGAATTGAAGGATTGATGTGAACATCGTATCAGTCAAGTCATTACTCCTAAACTTCTCAACTGATTCGCTGAACACTGTTAACTATGTCCTGTTTCGAATTCGAGTCTGCTATTAAAACTTTACCGAAGTTACGTCCCAAAGTTAAGATTGTTTCCATGTTCATTTGTGACAAATGTAAGGTTCAAAATCGAAACTTACTTGTGTTTTGTATAATTTCCTGTTTTGTATTTCACTGGTTTTTATGTACAAAAAAACAAAGGTCCTGTTACCGTTTTTGTAGTGCTAGATGTAATATTTATCTTTAACCATAAATATTTGACTATCATCGCAAATGGACTCCTTCCTCATTTAATATTTAAAAAATAGGATAACGAAAAACAGTTAAATACGAAACACTTGCCTGAAGTTAATTATGCTGACAATTATAATATTATATGTAATAGTATAAGCGGTTACAAGAATTCATATGCGAAGACAGATAGGTTAGCACGAACACTCCCGCGATTACGTTACTCGCCTATATTTCAGGTCAATTATTAATTATATAAATCTGTTATTAACAAAAAAAAAGCAAAACTGTGTAAAAAAGCATAATAGCACAAATGATTAGTAAATGTCATCACAAAGATATAAAAGCTGAGGACTTTCTAAAGCTAAAGAAATTATCGAAATGGAGGTAGGGTTTATTTTTGACAAACTAAAAGAACTTAGTAATTTAGTTCATTTAAATAAAGAGCTTTTTGAGTTTGATTTTATAAGAAGGAATCATTGTTTATTCAAGTTTTATGTAAATTTGTTTAAAACACATGGTGGTTGGTTAGAACAATGCTTCAACGTACATTTCTGAGGAGTTGACGCTCTCGCAGACGACTGGTAGCTGGCTGAGGGTGAAGTGTGTGGCGTTAAGCATACACGACTTGTCCCCGTAGTGGAGATCATCTGCCGTCACCTTCGATGTTGTTCCTGGTGAAAAAATAAAAATATATCTTGAGATTTTTTATACAAAATTACTTGCGATAATTGCTATCGCTTAACGAAAAATGTGAGGGACTCATATTGAGCGCTAAAATCAAAATGTAATCAGCAGAATCCAGACACAATCCGGAACCTCAAGACAAATAAAACCCGATTGCGACTGGTTTATTTTAATAACGGAATTGCATAGCGTTTTTACACATAAGGAAATATTGCATTACACGTTTTGTTAATAATTTATAAAATTAATTTACTAATCAGCAAAGATGCCACACAAACTAACAACAAAAGTGTATGAGTTAACCATACGCTTATGTTGTTAGTTTATTATAATGATTATATCCTTTAAATGTCCGATAATTATCTTTTAGGCATCCCAAAAGTTGGGGCACATGGTAACTATTCTGTTCACAAGTCCTTTCGTAAGAACTATTCATTAAGTAATCTTAAGCGTGTCAAATCATTACTTCTTGCAATAACCTTGACTTTGATCGACCCCGCACCATTACATAATACATGCAACAAAAAGTGTCGCTTTTTATCGTTATTTTGATCAGCTCTATATGTAGATAATTAGAAGAGTTCATATAGAAGTCAGCATAGCGTCAAGAGCAAATGGTTTTTCGAAATGCTTTTTGGGTCCTTTTTTGTTTTTAAGATTTTCCCAAAACCTCTTTTGTACTTTACAAGCCTGTTCAAGCCGAGCATGCCGGAGTTGTTATGGCGATGGCAGAAGCCACCCGAAGGTAGTTCTTCTGCGCCCCGTTCTTCGGCGATGGATGACTGAGGTGGCGACCGACTCTGTCTCCTTCCTACCACTCCCTGTACCATATGTTTGTTTGGCTTTGATATGCTTCAACTCTGCGTTAGTATAAATGGACCCTTACGATCAGGCGGGCCATACACTTCTTAGCCTCTCTCATGGTATAAAAAAACAGTCCTTGAGAAATTTTAAAGATTTTTGTTCCCTTTAAAAAAAAATTTATTAAGAATATTCAATGCCATTAAAAGATTTATTACTTATTGTGATAGTATTAAGAGTGTGTAAAGATAAAGTGACCCCGATGCCGTTGTGCACGGAATGAATTAAATCTAAATTCAGTACTAGTCTGGCAAACGAAACATGAATCTGACCGTAGACAGGGATGTTGACAAATAAGTTAAACATTTCTTCACAACATTAGAAGCAAGAAATAAAATACTGTGAAGCACAGTAATGACGAATCGAATTGTTAAATTTCTAGTTTATGTTTTCTCTTTCATTATAATCCGACCAGAAAGTACAGACGAATGGTGACGTAATTACACGTTTCTAAAATAATAAATATTATAATTTCAAGCACATTTCCTTTCAATCGCATCACTATCAAAATCACTAATTATTTCTACTATACTACTATATTTATTACTATTTATTTATTAATCGCCAAGTGTCAACTAACCGGATGTTCCTTAAACTCATTCTTTCCCTTTCAAATTGAATCGGAATGAAAGAGATGCGAATAAATTTTATTAAATTTAAACGGTAAATTACTGTAAACTCTGAACTCAGTAACAAGTTGCAAGTAAAGTTTGTTAGTTACTTAACAACTTAATACGTGTAAACCAGCCATTAGGTTAGTAAATTATCTCTCATTATATATATACCTCTTTGTTTTGTAATGATCTTTTATATATTCATTTATGTAAAGTTTTGTTATAGTATTTTCGCTATTTATTGTAGTACACTTCTTATGTTGTGGTAAACATCACTTCTAGCGATACGGCCTTTTTTGACATATTTTGTGATTGAGTTATCTCTATGTTATTTCTTATGTATAAAATAAAGAATTTCTATCCATCTACTTTTATATGCACGATCTTAATCGACTTTTTTAAAGTTCTTTTTTCAAAAATTTAAAGAGCCAAGAGTCAAGAGTCTAGAGTCATGTTGCTATTAGGCGTTTTTCCCTTTTGGTTTTCGTACAAAAAGTATTGAACAAAAATAAAGTCACACTTGTTAGTTACCAGGCATATGTAAATATGTGGGTATGTTATGTGCATGTCAGTTGCCGTATTGGCAATGACGGCAGGTGTCTGAGCCCAGTTTGTATACGTATCAGTCTTAATTGATTTTAAACCTTAAGAATTCTGGGTTTAGTGTTAAAAATTTTTAACATTTACAAATGGAAATAGTACTTGAAGTTGTCGTAATACCTTAAAGGCTATTTGAACAAGAAAGGGTCTTAATTTTTTGTCTTCTTTTTACTCGTAAGATTTTCTTGTCTTTATTTAGTTCTTAGCAATGATGTTATGACAAAAAGAGTATAACAGGCATATTTTTACACCGTTGAATATTTTATACCTACTTATTGAACAACTTTTTAAAAGTAAATACTCCCGTCAAGTATTTGAGGAGCCCTATTACATTCTGATAGGGACGGTTTTAGGACAACTGTGTTATAAATATATCACATAACATATTTATAACTCCTAATTTAATTTGAAGAGATTGTATACCAATTTTGAGTCAATCGAACCTCTTTCTCCACGACCTTAAAGGAATGAAATTTTGAAAAATCATTTCTCAATGGTTACTTATACTTCAAAACGAACACACGCGCAAACTGTATGTCTAAAGCATATGTTATTTAGTCTGAGCGTTGATGTATCAGTCAGCCAACTTTTAATTTTATTTATATATCGTAATATATAGCGGCGTATTTCGCTTTATTTCCTCACCAATCTCACGCATAATAAATACAGTTTAGTTGTCGAAAATTGGTAAAAATATGTAATTACATTTCAAATCCCTGATGCGTTCGACAAAGATGTGTACTCACCAATAAGGTAATGCCCCAGCTCTCCAAGGATGTAGCCAATTGACACTAGACCGAGCACGTACCACTTGTAGAAATCTTGGAACTTCGTCCAAATGCCTCCGTGGAACATTTTTGATTATCCTGAAACAAAAATAAAATTTAATATCATCATAATTAACAGGATCTCACACTGCGTATATTGTAGATTATTATTTATTATATAGAAGATACCAGTATTCCTAGTGTAAGTGTAAATCCGTCGGAACAGCAGCGCCTTTGTTGTGAAGGACATTTTTTTTAAGTGGATTTGGCAACACAAACACTTAAGTTCGATTGAAACTTATTAACATGCGAAACAAAAAGAGATTTTACACACAGTACAAGTTTGTTATTTTTCTTCGTCTTTGACTTATTGGCCTGTCCTTAAGGTTTCTCCGATTTCTTGTTAAGACGATTCATTCATTGACTGTTTTTTATCAACTATCATCGTAAACTTACTCAAGAATAACAGTTCAAAATACCAAAACAACTGTGAAGGTTAATAATACGCTGACATCGCATTATGTCAACGGAAAAGTCCATGGAATCATGTTTTAGGTAATAAGTAAATTCATTTCCTGATTTGTTTATTCAAACATAATCATCTTTCAGTCTTACAGTTAAAAAATCTAACGCGCCTTCAAACTTAAGAACATGCATGTCAAACTTAATTTAACATGTAAAACAAATTAAATAATATCGGTTTAGTACTAAATACAAGGACAATGAGAAAATAATGCATTAGAAAATAAAACGTTGAAAAATTACAGTTATAATATACGATTGAAACTCACACTCAGGGTGCTGAAGTGAGACGTTGGAATTTACCTCCTAAGTACCCTTGTTTAATTTCTTCTTTTGTGACAATGATTATGGACATTTTACCAAATTTTCAATATTTACTGCCAGCGACCCAACTCAGTGACCCAGTTACAACAAAGACATAATTAGTTGTTGTCGTTGCGTGCAAGCACCATTGTCCCGGTCGTAATGTATTGCAAATTAACAAGACAAGGCTCTTATCATAAATTGAATAATAATGCACGACAAACCGAACAAATGGTGGTCATTGTTTATTAAAAAGGTTTTTGATCTCCTAAAAAGGTTTTACTTCCAAAATGTGTTTATTTTAAAACGTCTAATGAGGTTAACGCTTCGTTATATAAATATAAATAAATATAAATTTAAATTTGAAATCATAAGCTTTAATACAGATTGTTAAAATTAATTAAATACTTTTTGTTCATAAATATTTTTGGAATATTACATCACTGATAGATAGGAACTAGTTGGCCGAAACGGCTTCTTACGGTTGGTGTATTTAGAAAAATATTAAAAAAAAACAAAAAATTAATCTCTAATAACAATGGGAAGTAAAAAGGAAAAATAAGTGCAAATTATTTATTAAAGTCTGTAGCTACAAAAACAATTGAAGGTGATATTAAGCTCGTAAAAATAGGACAAAATCTTCCGTACGATGTAATGTAATAAAATTAATTTCGTAGTTTTTAATGTAACTTATTTACTGGTTTTTATTAAAACATGGAATATAAATTTTAATCCTTTAAAACTAGAGTGTCATTTTGCGAATAAGGTATTTGTGACTAATTCCACCTGGATAGCTAACACCGTCTTACATAAGTCTGCTGATATAACAATAATGGTAACAGCGTTGTGTTCCGGCAGTTTGAGGTAAGTTAGCCAATTTACAAGTATCCGCTTCTATCTTCAGCCTTATACCTAACTCTTTATATAATATTTTAAGGTATATTGGTTATAAATTTAAAAACGTATTTTTTTGAATTTATGATAAATCATTTTTGATAGACTCAGTAGTTTTTGAATAACTTTTAACTCATGTCATTTTGTTCGGACTTTGATAATTTCAAATATTGATTTTTTCATCATAATATAATACATGCCATTGCCATAAATGCCTTTTTTTTTGCTATTTCGACTGGTAGACTGGTAGAGAATGCCTTAGGCATTAAGCCCACCAATTATGCTTTTGAACAATGAAGAATAAATAAATAATCATAAATCACATTTAACGTAACTCCTTCCCGCTTTCGAAGCTTAAACAGATGAAAAAACATGATGTTGAGCGACCTTGCACTTGTTTTACGCTGCTCAATTTAACTTTTGCCCCGTTTTTATACGCCTACCCGCATCAATAAACACAATTAATATAAACAAAAATAGATCCAATCCTTCCGTGTTCACGTTAATTTCACAGTTCAGGTTTATAGAGTTCCGTACCAAATGACACATATAGGAACAGACAGTCGTGTAATTAAAAATATAAATCCAATAGGAATGATTGGATGTCCAATATAGTCTGTCGAGCAATCCTTTTCCTGTGAAAATATAAAACGCAATTAAAAGATACCCCTATTGACACTCGCGAATGATCAAAACCTGAAGTGGTAAAGGGAAGTCCTTTTGCCCTCAAACTATTAATTGGCATGAAATAATATCTTATATCTAAAGGAAACATTGCTAATACCAAAATGATTTACTTAAATCCCATAAAATATCTTTACAATATTGAAGTTTCACGTTGTCAAGACTTTGAAAGAAACTTGATATACGATTAAAAGCTGAGAAAGATCCAATAATACATGCTTAAAAATTATTTACATGTTGCATTCTTTTTTTAAAATTATTTATTCTGTCAATATTATGTTGGTCGATAATTTGTCTATGGCAATTACAATTTGAAATTTTAGTGATTAGCGCTGTGGGCTGCATTATTGGTATTACTTATAATGACCTCTAGAATGAAGCATTTAAATGTAACTGTTTGCTTTTTCTTAGTAAATAAGATATAAATACATATTAGTAAGTGCGCGATCCGACTAGCACTTGGCCAGTAATAATTAATACGATATTTTGTTTTATTATCAAGATTGGTTAGATTGAGTTAGAACTATGTATTATCTGGGATTTATTAGGATTAGGTGTGTGCTTAAGGAGTGAAGTGTGTGATAAAAAATAACTGTAGAGTTTAAGATTACAAAAGGTGATATTATTATAATATTAATAATAGACGAAGGTCTCGACCTCATGGGTAGTAATAGAAAATTATACTATAGTCTGCACATCAACCGTGAAGTTAGTCAAGCGACTTTGGTAGGTACTAATCAGGCATCATGATTCATACTCGTTCGTCTCATTAAAAAACGATGTCAGGTTGATTGGAGAAATACAATCGGCGACTAGATTCAGATGGCACTTGATATAACGTATTGTATTATCTTAAATAAGGTTGAGGTTATTTTGGAATTGTTATATTGTTATTTAATTTTTTCCCCTTTGTCGTAAAAAATGGTTGAAGTGAGGCGAATTAATATGCTTATAAATATTTTGAACTTCCATAATTTTAAAAAAACTAGACAAACAAATTGTATACTACTATACAATTTGTTGTTATTCGGTTGGTAATATGTGACAAATTAATTATTTACTTAGTTACGTTTTTCTTTAATTTTTTTCTTGTGTGTGAGCCCGCCGACTGAAGCCGGCACTCATATTTTTGCCTCATGAAAAGAAAAAAAATTTGCTGGAAAATTGATTTTACAGGTATGGGCTGGTATTTTGATGCTAAAATTTGTATGTTAAAAGATACGATAGATATAAGGTAATACTTAGAAAAAAATATACTTTTGTTCATTAAACTTTTTGACAATATTTTTTAAAAAGTTGTCTCTATAAAGGGACATTTAATCTCATCATCAAATCATAATATACCAAAGAATAAAATGATTTTCAGATATTTTGTATTTTATGGTAAAGATAAGTATTACAATGAAATTCCTGACGCCTTGTCATAATAATTTAATTAAATAAGAATCAATTTATAATAAAAATTTATTATTTCATTTATTTCAACTATGATGTCTCGTAAGTATCTATTTAAATATTATTATTAATTAGTAATTAAGTGTCAATTTAGAGATAAGCAGATACAAATACATATTCTGATTATCAGAACTCACGTGTTTATTCAAGCCTTGATGGCGGGATGTGGCAAGAAATCCTTAAAAATTTAGTCACAAACATGTGAATTTTCGAATTTACCTAATTATTGATTCTAAGCGCAGTTTGCTCTGAAGAAGGCCAACAAGTGATGGTAAAGCATATCATTAATAATTTTGTAGAATTTTTGCATACCATCAAGTTATGTAACCCTGATTTTGTTACTCTGTATACTTTCAAGCATTTTTTGGCTTGGTGAGCTGTTAATCTTTATAGATCATTGTTATTTAATTAATTTTTCGTTTTTCCTTTAAAGAATATAAGTAAATCTCTACTTTCTGAAAATTGGGAAAAATATTTTCTTCTTCTTCTGTTGTTTTGCATTAAAACTAGTGTTGCCATTTGCATGTGCAAGTGAACCGGTAAACTTGGTTTTAGGGAAGAATTGATAAACATATATTATTCGATAGGAAAAGCAGGGAAACGGGAAAGCATTTTATATTTGTGTTCATTCTTTAATATAATTATCTTTTTCTTTGTTTGTATGTCAAAATGACACTTATGTCTACATAACGTTCATTGTCTATTCTTTATGATGAGGGAGTAGATACTGTTGTGTAGTTTAGTTATAAATGGTTCAGTCTCTTTTCAATGTGCAACCCTGTTTTAATCTGTGTTTAAAAAGCAATTTCGGTTTGTTACAGATCGTAGTCTAAACTTAAATAGTTCTGGTTTTTAACTGGTAGCATATTATTTGCTTCCATTAACAAAAAAATGAGACACCCTTTGTTTTAAGCTACGTTACCTTCAGTTAAAGTTTGGATCTAATTAAAGATGGCTGCCAGTTGATACTAATTTGCAATGTAGTAATGCGCTAAGTAGAATCGCTAGAGCTCATTAAGAAAGCTTTACGTAGAGAGCGACTCTTTGTGTGTTTCAGTTACATCAATTTCATTACTTTAAATTTTGATATTCATGTGAAATATGTGAAAATTAAATATTGACAGTAAGGTTGAACTTTCTTGCGTTGGCAGGAAAGATCAAATTATATTTCAGTAACAGATAGAATAAGGTTGGTCTATGTTCACACACTAAACTTTGTATGTAGCTAGGTTGTATTATTTATTGTATTTACTACTAGGAATATGCTTTTATAAAAAAGTTATAAAATGAATTATCGTTAATAATGATGATAATATTTCTCATTGTCACACTATCTTGTAATATATTTCAAATTAAGCAACAAGTGTTAATAAACAGCTTGTGTTATGGATACTAGAAAACGGAAAAAAAATCAAACAAATATTAACAAGATTCGAACCCTGGTAAAGTAAAATTATTACAATAATATATGTTATATTAATAATTTTACTTTAAGTCCATTTTTTCCATATTAATATTATAAAGAGGTAAAGTTTGTTAGGTTTTGGGGGGTAATTTCTGGAACTACTAGTTGGAATTGAAAAAATATATTTCTGTAGGATTGTTCACTTATCGGGGAAGAAGGACAGATAAGATTATATCTAATATTCGTGGCAAACTGAATCAATGCGGGCGGAGCCGCGGACGGAAACTAGTATCTAAATAAAGCGATGCTTCTACAGAACAAATGTGGAAATTTAATCTCATCTCATCTTCATAGGCTCACCTTTTCGATTGGTGTTATTTATAATTATCTATATGTGATGTAGTGTTATCTGTGACGTATCAGTCTCGTGTCATATCCTTCACCTGTTTGATTAGAAGGTTGCAATGCGCGTGCGTGTTACACCCACCTTGACAGAGCTCGTGTGGTCACCTTATTAGAATTAGAATGATATTTAACGCAAGGATATGTTCATATTAATTTTACTGTCAAAAATAGCAAGGAGTGGTGAGAAACGAAACGACAGTCAAACAGCTTTTTATAATACTAGTAGAGACGCTTTCGCTAAATGTTCCTGTAATTGTCATCTTATGGCTATTGTCATTGACTCTATAAATATTATTACAATAATAAAGTTACTCACAAAAGCGTATATGTCAATAAATTGTGTTTAGATAGCAAATTTTTAGAAATGAAATAATCATAACATTATTAACACACCTTTTAACTAGCCTTATTAAGATAATGAATACTTTACTACGGAAAAACAAATTTACTTTCGCCAAATGTTATGTTAAGATTAACAAGCAAAGCTCCTGAATAATGTTGGTATGGAACTTTTGCAACCCTAAAAGAAAATACGGTACAGGTTCCTTTACAGCTGTTCCTATGATCTATCAGATATCATTTGATGCCCATAAGGGGGCTGAACAGAAAAAATAAAATAAACCCATATTGAATTTAAGGTATAAACTTTTTGTTTTTTAGCCTTGTAGACCTTTTATTTGATACCCATAATATAGGTTGTATTTTTGAGTTTTAGTTGTTTTCTTAATTGTTCGTTGCTGTTACAATAAAATTTCATTTAATTTAATTATCATTTTTATTTCAAGGGGGTTCAGAAAATATATGTAATCCGCCATCTTGGGACGGTGGCCATATTGAAATTATTACAATATTATATTTTATCCATTGTTTTATCACCAGAATTAAAGATGTATGCAAAATTTCAGCTGAATGTATACCAACAAATGATCGAAAAGTGGTTGGCGAACATTGACAGACAACTTGCATAGTTAATTTATTATCCTGTAATATAACCTGCCTTTTTGTTGTTTAACTAGCGGCCCGCCCTGGCTGCGCCCTTGGTATGTATATAACTAAACCTTTGTAATTATTTACTCTATCCATTTATGAAAGGCAGCGAAATCTGTGCAGTAGTTTTTGAATTTATCACAATCAGTTGCGCGCGCGAATTGACGATTCTGATGATTGACGATGCCGATAAATTGACGCTGTTTTTTAATAGTTGTTATATTATAACTATTAAATTGATATGTATATATTCCGATGATTCTTATAACTTTTTATATTCAAAACATTTCCATACGAATCTACCAAATTAATTAAAAGCTAATGTTTCTTGTTAAATAAATAAAATAAAGATAAATAGTAAATTTTCTTCGTGAAGCTATGTGATTGGTAAGACTCAGATAAATATATCTCATTTTTTTAAGCCTTTGACGTCAATATTTCCTTATTATTTCTTACTAGCTATTGTATTACAAAACCAAGACTGAACGCATTAACGCAATGAACGGTTCAATTGTTTGAAGGAATTTTGTATATACAACAACACGACAGCAATAACTCTTTGCGTCTTCAAATATTTCTTATTGAAACCAACTAAGAGTCAATTCAGAAAAAATTGTAATGCTTTATTGATAATCCTTTGTTTAATACCCAAAGATTCATCAGCTTTGAATAAGAACAAAAAAATATTCAGAAACTGTTAAATAATGTTGTCACGGATATGCTCATAAAATCTGTGACGGCCTTGAAATGGTTTCGGGTATTTTGTGACATATACTACTTTATTACGTCTGAAATCTGGCTTAAAACTGTTTAGTAATATTACAAAGTATCTGCCTCTATTGACAAAAAGTAAGAATAACCACCACAACATATGAGTTTTAGTTTATCTCACTAGCTGCGCCTGCGACTCGTTATTAAAATCAAACTGTCACATTCAGTGTTATTATTTTTTATAAATTAAATTATTAAATACTTCTATCGCGGCGCTTTTAGTGGAACAACTTCATCGATAATATTATGTTCTTGGTAATTTATATCTGTTACAAAATACAAGGTTTTCATAATCTATCAGTGCCTTAACATTAAAGTGGCATGGCTTAGTATGATACTAAGATATAATAGCATTTTGAATTTAAATCTAAGCGATTTTCAAGTAAAGAATCGATAAGATATTAATTATTTTCACTTTAAAGTAGCTAAAACAGTGCCAGAATGTATCGTGGCGTGGCATAGCAAACGGCCATTTAAAATTCTTCAAATAAGATCACTTGACAACAATTACATAATATGAATGCGTACTTAAATAGTAACTATAATGTGCCTACTTAGCTGCGAGCTTTGCGTTAAGGTTAAAATAATAGGTTTTTTTATTGACATATTATAAATATTGATATTATTATTTACCGAAATGAACGAAATTAACTCTCTTAATACGAATTGGGGTAAAATAAGTGTGCTCAATCACGCACACTATCTGAAATATTTAATTATATCGTTCCATGGTTATTTCGCTAATAATTGCTAAGCCAAAAACATAATTTATTGAATTATTTATATTCTTATTTTCAAAAGGGAGGGTTTTTGTAAGCATCTTACCCATTTATTGAGAGATATTCATGAAAATACTTGTCATTTATAATAATAAATGACAAGATACTTAGATACTAACTGGTTAAGAAGAATTTTAATACTTTATTTACTTACCAAATTAGTTTATGACTTTCGCCAATTAGTTCTGTGCTATAGTCAATATCGAGATCTATCATCGATATCCGATTTATCTTATCTCATCTTGATATAGGACCAGGATTATTCCCGGAGCACGTCACCCAATGGGATCATTTGTAATCCTAATGTCTGCTGTCCTGTAATAACTCCAAGATGTACTAAGTACACCCGGAGTCAGCAGCCTTATATCTTCAGGACTGGGATAACCCAGTCCAAAAAGACCCATTATTTTCCTGGCAAGAGCATCACAGTTACATAGGATGTATACCATTTGTTCCGATGATATCCGATTAATATATAATGCCTCTTAATATGTAATTGCATTTAAAATGAGATGAGTCAACAGTTAACTGTTGATAAAACATTTTACGAGCCCTAGAATTCTTTTGCTAAGCCTGATCAACGCCCTAGAAATTGTATACGCATGTTTTTCATATTTTTGCCTAAAGCCATTCGAGTATTTACGACAAACAGACAGCTTTGTGTGTACCAAATATAAGATAAAGGGTTAAATTTTAATTATAAGAAACAGGGAATATTTAATAAGCTTTATAAAACAGTTTATTAAGTGGAGTTTCTCTCTCAATTCGGCCTTAATTCAAATACTTGCAAACTCTCTTAAAATAAAAAATCAATATTACACTTTTATTTTTATTTTTAACGAGATGACCTTCCCTTAACTATAGGTACGAAAGGCTACACAGGAGGTTATACATAAATAAATAAAAGATTTATCACGATGCATTATGTTCGTGACTGGACCAAGACAGGACGATAGCACGTAGGTTTTAATGTTTATTTAATATTATTATACACGAACTAGATAAATGACTGCGAGATTGTAATAAAATCTATCCATATAATAAATTTACCGGTACATTGTATACAGATTACGTGTCTGTAAATTGTTTTTTAATACAGGTAAATCAGGGTGATAAATCTGAGTAGGAGATCACAAGAATCATTTAAAAAGTTATTGGATTAGTTGTTGACTTCTTGCAAAAGAGACGTGAAAAAGCACTCGATTCAAACCAGTATTTTCAGAGATTACGCACTTACAACCTCACGAACTTTACCTCTTTTTGATATTAGTATAAATAGAGCCTGATCTTTTGTTTGTAGAACTACCTACCTCATTAATTGAGAGATAACTAATTACTATGGTCCGTTTAGCGCAACATGTTAATGATCTAAGAAATGCATAACTATTCTTAGTGACGGAAATTGTGTAAATAGTTTTTTATAAAAAAAAATAATTTACGTCTTTGTTATAAACACGGAAACAATAAAAGAACCAATTATGTTAATCTGTTCAATTATCGATTACGAAATACATAATTGAAGTGTTTATTTATAAGTGTTAGTTCAACGGTATTCTTTTTATAGTTTTGGTACACAATTTTCTGTACACCAACCATATTAAAGGGGTTATCGTTACCAGCGTTTGAGTATAATTGTATTAGCACCATAAATAAATATTAATTTTGTAACACCAGGGATGTCTGTCAACTTTTTATGCTTAAAATTAGTGTTCTGATTTATCTTCTAGGCCTAAAAGTCGAGATTTAAAAGTTTTGCTGCTAGTCCTAAAATATTTATTTATTTATTTATTTATCTTAACACTGTTTCAACAGCAATTTTCTACACACACAGAATATAATACAATAAACAAGACACAAGCCAATTAGAGAAACACATTATTTTTCCAAAGAATCATCAGGAAGCCAAAAATATATAATGATTGAACAATAATTTTTAACATTTGTAGACCTTACAGATCCGCCCACACGAGTTATGTCATAATACGATAATACGACCTGTTTGCTACGCTGCACGATGCCCTCAATTAATGTTTAGTTAACAAAACAACGAATTAATCTACATAAAATCTTAATTTTGATGCTAACAGAATTTTTTATTTATTCTCTTATAAAAGTGCTAAATTGCATATTAATATAAAACAAATAATGTCTCATTTACTTGCAATCGGTAAATATAATACTGTTAAAGTAAAAATGGTGTATTTTACATAGATACTTGACAATTTATTTAAATTGAACAGCCTGTAGGTTAGTTTACTTGTATTACGTTGAAACTTAATTTTATTGGAAATCTACAGTAATTATATATATAACTAATATATTCTTTATTGAAAAAGATCTACTAAATGTGAGGGTTGTGTGTGTGAGGTGGAATGTCCAGGAAAAGACGAGATAAAACAATAATAGAATTTAATATAAAAATAGAAGCATCTTAACAAAACGAATTTTCTGATAAGTGTTATTTTCATTGTTGTCATGGTAACCAAAAACAGACTTCAATACTAAATGCATGCATGCATTTAGATATATTAAGAAGATGGAAACATAGGATTATAATATACAGCATGTACAAAAATGAGACGTACTATTTAAGGGGGTGAATTAGCCTATCAAACTAAACTACTTTCTCTACACCTGTAATATACATTGGGTTTCAGTTAATATTGATGTTTGTATGAAACAGCTAATCTTTTACGCGTTATCAATATTAGTCCCATAGACAAACCTATTTAGTTTGATAGTCAATTTCACCCTCTTAAGTATAACTGCTATTTATTAACATTTTGTTTTTAGTAACTCTGTAACCTAGGTTTCCGCCTTCTTCCTACGTCAAAGTACATGAAGGCATTGTTTTTAACTGCTATTAAGATGCCTAAATTATTTTAGATATGAAATATATCACCGATTGTGGTTGATAAATAAACCTAATTATATTTATGCATTTCTTTATATTATCATTAACCGGGTTATTACAGTAGGTAGTGTACAATACTTATCGTTATGTTCGCCATTATTTAAATCCTTTGTTTGTATATAAAAAATTAAATAAATAAATAACCAAGGTTATAAGGATAATAATATGTTGTTTCTGTTTACGGAAAAAAAAATCTTAATTTTTGAGCACTGTAAATTAGCAGGTTTGGTATTTTGAATAAAAAATTGTTTTAAATTACTTTGAATAATAAAACATAAATTGAACTTAATTGTAAAATCAATTGATAATTACTATTTGTCTTTATCTTAAAGGCCATTTAAAAACTTCATGTAAAAAACGGGTGATCTTTTGGTAATTACGTTTTAAATCCGTAACATTAAGTTGTATGTTGCTTCTTATATTATAACAAATCAATTAATCACAAATACTCAAGACCAATTAATGTAATTGGACTGTATTATCATCTAATAACATTTATCTATTTCAAATAGTTACAAGGAAGTTAACTCGATCAGGTTTAAGAGTTATTCCGTTTAAAATAGGTACAATTTGCATATATTGTTGCTACACAATAACCGTTGTGTCATTTTGATTGTGTTTTTAAATATAGAATACCTATAAACCTCCTTAAAGCTTTAAATCGAAAGAGCAGAAACCTAATTATAGCAATTTGGATGTCAATGTAAGTATAAATTAGTGCGTACCCCTAGTGTGAGTTTCAACCCAATTGAACGTTATCGATCATGTTTGCGTTCAACTGTCGAATCGTATAAAAATGACAGCAGGATTTCTTTCCTGAAGTATTGGAACTTAATTTTAATATAACTTAATAATTTTAGTTAGATAAATGTGTGCTAAAACAGGAAAATCTGATTAAAGGTGGGCTTTTCAATGGTGTAATTATAATATGCATCGCCATTTTGAATAGTACCAGCCTGTAGATAATTTTATAGTCAGAAAAATTATTACATCTAATGACACTCATAAAATTAATAAAATTACTAAATTATTAGTAATCATAGTATACTGTTTACATTACTATTATTATACCATTAATAATCGTAAACTTATATTAATTAACTTATGTAAATCTACTACAAAACCTTTTAAATTCTCTTATATGATTGGATAACTCGTTGGGAAAACCTAACCTATAGGTAAAGGATAAAGACATTAATATTTAACCTGTTCCATTATAACATGAAATAAAAGGGAACTTTATGGTCAAGGTCTACGGTCTAAGAGTCTACTTTTTATAAATAAAAAAGTAGCTACCTTTTTAAAACTGGCCAACAGCGAGTCGCATTTACAGGATTCCACGGACAAGTTATTTAAGACATAGAATCTAGATTTAAAACTAACAAATTTTATTGTAATAAGTCCTTATATAGTCCTTATATATTTTATTTCAACTTATATATATTCTATTCTATTTAATTCTTAACTATAAATATTTCAAATTAAGTGCAAAATCAGTATACAAATTTCTGTAATAAAAATCTTAGCAAAATACATTTTTGATGTCAAATAATTCGTTAGATAAACTTATAGAGATAACGTTATGTACGAAATGTTGGCATCTAGAGGGTTATAGATGTTGTAGTACATGGTTATTTATTGTACTTTAGGAATATATACTTATAAATGAATAAATAATTTAAATAAAACGACATTCATATACGTTAAACTTGGAATAAAAATGTAAGATTTTTAATCGATACCTGATTCAAATTAAATTCGGTTACAAGTTTTACTGATAATTACGGGAAGTAATTGAGAGAAGATATAGCCTCTGCTGTGACGTGTTGGTAATGATTTTTTATTTATCCTATTATTAGTTGAACGCAACTACGACCGAAACGTCTAGATACGGTTGAAACTCACACTAAGGGTAGAACTCGTTCTTTCTGCGCTGGCGCAGGTCAATATCCGTAACAAAAAGTTATTCCAATACAACCGCACGTAACCACATGGAGAGTCATATGCGGAAACGATGCAGTAATTGAAATATCACTTACGCTGTTAATAAATGTTAGATATAAATGAACAACAATTATTCATCCCATTAGACAGCCTATGAATTAATATAATGTAGACAATATCAGAGTACCAAAATATTAAACAAGAGTAAAAGTTTAAATATTAAGAAATGCCATAAAGTTCACCACAGTTTGAATTTTGTTCTTGTTATTAAATAGTAGTATATTGAATTGGACTCAAATAAAACCACTTTCCGTTTCACTCTTGGGAGAAGTGAGTTGCGTTGTGTCGTGTGTTATAATTTTAGAAGATGGCAGAGTTCAAAATGTAATTTATTTAAAAAATAACTTTCTGTAACGTTCCCGTGTATTTTAATAAATATTCTGTTATTTAGGGCGCAGAGAAATTAAATAAATAAAGGATCATTACAATCGTTTCAGCCGTTGTTTTCAGTTATTAATGATGTAACTAATCCGGCTTTGTTTTATTTTGTCTAATTGAATATCGCAGAGAGAGTTTCGATCAAATTACTTGCCTAACTTAATTTGGATTAAACTGTTATCCGATTTGATTCTACATATTTTGGTGTTTACAGAAAAGCTTCAATAAAAGCTTGCAGTTTGAATATCAAATACTTATATTAATTCCAAAAATTAAGGTCAAGTTGATAAACATTCTTATTTTAATTATCTTCACATTTGTACATGTTTATTAGTGACTCGACTTGTTTACGTGGAAACAGATAAATACATAACCCATCGTCATGGACTTCCGCATTTTAAAATGTCAGAATTTTTGGATATAATACGGAAATCAATATTGTTTTTACCTAAAAGGTGACAAGTATTTTAATTTCCTTGATCTAAGTTGTATAAAATATAGCTTTATTTAAAAAAAAAAACTAATTTAAAATAGAAAACGAAAACCGACGAAGGCAGTTCGAAAACTAATTATTAAAAACAAAAAATAAACATTACAACAAACATTAATTTTTTTATTTAAATATTTTTAAAAGCTTCATTTATAAGTTAAAAGCATATTATGTAAATATCGAATTATAGATATCATAAATCAAAATTACACTGCAACATCATACATCAAATCAAAGCTGGACTTAATTTAATTAGTCACTTTAATTAAATGGTTCGTGTAATATTAAAAGACGGCAAAATCAACTTTAGAATAAAGTTTAAAAAAAATTCAACTTGTGCTTTGTGGCATAATGGCGTCAATCCTTTCACTTCTTGTGGTAGTTCGTATGAAGTTCAAGGTCTTGCGTACTTTTGCTAGCTGCGTTTTATATTACTTTCCCGATCAGATAAAGAATGGGAAACGAAATGTATTCTGTAGAGGATAAATCTTAAAAATGTATCATAATAGATACTGAAACCATTTTGGCCATTTTCCCGAAATTTTAGGATCTTCCCAACCTCAATAGTTTGAGTGTCACTTGAAGAATGACAAAGGCACTAGAATTTAGATAAAACCTAAAAAGTTCTGAAAGTATATGTGAGTATATATTAGTTATTTACTTAGATAAAAAATAGTTGAAACTGTTAACATGTGGTTGTGCCATTAACGCCATCTATCAAAAGTTTTCCGAAGTAGCGATACAAGAAATCTCAGTTATCATCAGTTGGACAATTAGCTAGCATGAGTCTTAAGGAGTATGAAAGTCGAATAGCAATGTATCAAATTTTGAAAAGGCTTCTAGTGCTGATAATTTGAATCATTATATATTGAAGTATTTATCCCAAAACTAAATAACAATGAAATATACAAATTCCTTGTACCCTTTGTAGGCAACTATAGATAATTGTAGATATGGATAATTATCCAGGTGCAAGACTTAATATTATCCATATCTACAATTGATATAATATAATAATAATATTGATATAATTGATTATTCATATATCTGACCTCCTACTGATTTTCACTCTCTTTTGTCCAATCTTTTACCCAGTCAATATAAATGAATGACTTTTACCCTAATGCTTACTAAAAAATAAGTAGAAAAAATACAAGTTAAAAATATCATTTAGTATCAAATTTCTGTTAATAGTTTTGTTGTGGTTAACTTATATGTCTTAAACCAAAGTACATATTTGATTAATAACGGTCGGTTATCAGTTGGTAAGTTATTACAAAAGTTTAGTTTAAGATTCTATATGTAATTAAGCTCTACATATTCTCTACAATCAGTAATACATGGAATATAATAATATTAAAAAGCTTTTTCGACAGCTTAAGTTAATAGAAAATCAACTTTAGGTCTTGAGAGTAAAGTGATGAATATAACACAAGTTTACAATTATATATAACGATCTAGATTTAAACTTACCCAAAGACTGCAACTTTACGAAAAGAACACAATTTTTGTAACAAGCAACACTACGGAACCGCCAAATATGTTCGCGCGCTCACGTTTTACTTTGAAACTTTTTAGAACTTTAAACCTTTTTGCTACAACCTCTAATAAGACATCATAGGTTGCATCAATGCGCGTGCGCCGGTCTGGTCAGCTAAACGACTACTAACATAGCTTCGATCCTTACCAACCTTGAGGGCTACTGAAAGCCCCGCCTGACATTCTTAAATAATAATTAGATCATTTAGATCAATAGCGCTGTCAGTCCTTCGTTTTTGTTGAGAGAATCGCTTTGTTTAAAATTTGCTTATGATCTGAATACACGTTAAAGAATCGATTAGTTGAATGACATTACTTATTCTGATCAGATTTTTTAATATTTGGGTAAAATCTAAACGGTAAATTTGGAAATTGACAGTGAGACTATAGAAATTATCTGAAAACGCTACAATATTCAATAGATAAAAAATGTATGACTAATGAAACATAGGGCGTAAGGAGATTTAATTGTAAAATCTCGTATAACAACAATTCATCATATAGATGCAATAAAGTACGTACCAAGTTAAAACAGAAATATTACCTGACTACTGACGGACTTCATTCTTTTCTTAAGTATTAGGAATAATAAAACATTTTTAAGTTTAACTATAAAAAAAATTCTTTAATATTGTCTTAACGTTTTTGAAAACCATACACAAAGTGGAGGTAGTTTCGATGTCTATGACGTCACAGTTTGCTGGAACTTCATTCTGCGCGTATTTGGACTTATAGTATTTTACTGCATTTTTTAAGTATTTACCCCCGCCATTATAAGTGGTTTACACAGCATGAAGACGCTCATAGCATAGTAAAAGAAACAAGCAGAAAGTACCCTTAGTGTGACTTTTAATTAAATTAAACAGTGTCGATCGTGTTGATCGTCACCTGTGAAATGTATGAAAACGATAGCAGCGCCTCTGTTGTGAGCTTGTACAAACTTTTTTATACATGAATTTGCTAACTGAACGGAACTAAGATTTTAACGTCTCGATTCTATTAAAACTTACACACGGGGTACAATTAACGTCAATACATAGGCATCTCGGGGGGCACACAATAACCAAAATTTATTTATGCTAAAAGTGCGCCAGGTATGATTCTATTTTATTAATGTATATTTAGAAAATATTGTATTGTTGTTATGTTGAAGAATAACGGTTAGTTACATATATTACTGCGCCATAAAATTATTATAACCTGAGTTTTTTTGACTTCAGATAAATAACACGATCGCAATGAAGAGAATGATCAATTCATTTATTTTTACTGACCCACGATCTGTTGAAGGTATACAATTATCATGATGATCCAAAAATAATTTTAATCTTTATAAAAACGTTTTCCAGAAATGAAACTGCTAATGAATCGTCTAGAAACGGGTAACGTTTTATTTTCATGATGACCACGACCTATGCTACAAATAAATGTAAAGAGATAATTATTTACTCATTCATTTAATTTATATAAACGGAACACGCTAATCATTAACAAGGTTATTACTTTCATTATAATTAAAACAGAAGGGTGGCGTGTTTGATGAGAATTACGTTCTAGAACTCCGTGGCACGTAATTGTCAACTGTATTTCTAGATTTTTTCTTAGAAATGTTAAGATTCATTCAAACTGTCAAGTTTCATTATCCTACCATTTATAAAAGTATATGGTACCTCAAAAATTTAAAAAGTAGCAAGGTTTTTTTTTAAAGGAGTTCGTTAGCGTGTTCGTTAGTAGTTCGAGGTTTCAAATAAAAAAGCATTGTAACTTCACCATTGGTCCCTGAATGGGTCAATCAGACTGTTGCGGACTGGCTGGTTTTATAAAACTTTATGTTATATAATTTTTGAATTCATATTTTTTATATTTTTATATGCGCTTTGTTTTTCTATCAGTTGTTCAATATACACGTCGTAAGCGACACATGGTGTTTCATTCTCAACACAGACTTTGTTATATAAGCCTGTACGGTTGTTACGGCAAACCGCTTTCATACAACTTGCACTGGGCCAGCGCGTTCGTGTTCATGTTTGTGTGGCCCAAATTCCTCATCAGAAACACTTCTGCCATGTTGGAAGGTAGCAGTAAGATATGTAGGCTGCCGATGATGATAAACATGGCACTTTTTAGTGCGGAAAATTGCAATTACATTTTTTTAACTTTGGATTTGAAACTTATACTAATACGGCTGAGGTTAGCTATTGTGCCAAGTATCATTTTGGCGCCATTTCCATCATTTTTGACTACAAAATAGGAGAGATTCCCAATTCGATTATAGGTTTTTTCTGTACGTTGGTTACACGATTTCTCTGTCAATTGTGAACAGATTTTCTAAATTCTTGTTTCAGCCAATTCTTGTTTCAATCATCGAGACCGAACCCAGGGAAATGGAACAAAATTCAAATTTTATAGGCACGTGTTTAATATTCTTTTCCATTCGAGTATGTTTAACAAACAACAAACATTTAGGCAAGTCGACTATTTGACGGTCATCTATCTAATTGAGTCAGAATATTAACTTTTTAATTTTAACAAAAATAAAAACCGGCTTCAAAACACCATAAAGGCAAAAATAATATAATTTAAGATACGTTATGTTATACATTTATCTTTTAGTGTTTTGAGCCTGTTTTTAAAATTGTTTAAACTTTTTTTCAACATCATTGGATGTATAATATTACTTACATCCTTATTTATTGTACCTACATAGTTATTAACGCTACGTATTATTAATTCATAACAAAAGCTCTAATTATAGATCGGGTGTGATTTTGAAAGATTTAACACGGTAAATTATGTTTCAGTGTGCTTGTAAAACGTCAGATTTGGACTGATCGTGACTGTTATTGCGAAAGCATTAGGTATATCTATTGTCAAAGTTATCAATAATTGTTACAAAGCATGACATGATCCCGTAAACTCGGATATTGGAAAGGTATTAGTTTTTCTGTCAAAACCTTTAAAATGATACTTCTTTTCTTTTAGTTTCACTGTGGGTACATTTACATATAAATTAATTTTAATTAATTCACATATAAATTCCATCACTTTTGTCACATTTAAAACTTTCTTTTTCCCATCAAAAATTTAAACTCATTTAATGGAACATGCCCAGTCTGAATTCTCATACATACTTCTCATGCGTGTTTTCGTTGAACCACGGTATTTGAGGTGTGTCATACACCAGTCTTTTAGGAGATGCCTTGTTCTATAGAAATTGGGTAAAACGATGGCAATATCTCCGCGAATTTGTCCCTAGTGATGAGACGGTAACTTAAGTTCTATAGCATCAGTTAAGGTTTTTTTAGCCGTATTTATGGTAAACTACAACTATACGAACCTTTCTAAACGATTTAAAAAAAATATTATAAAACCTCTTTTCACAAAAATAAGTTCTATACTGTGTACGTGTATTTCGATTCAAATGCGTCTTGAAATAGTAGTGACTAACGGAAATTTGGACTTCCTTATTCAAATTTTTTAAATGTTTTTCTTAATGCCCTTCGACAAACCTTGGTAAGCCTTAGCTTTATATTATGTGTACATATATATGTACACATGCCTGTTCCTTTCTGTTCTTTATTGGCTTCGATTGCATTGGATTTTCAGGCAATAAAAGCCGATTGAGTAATTGAACTGGAAAAGTAAACAAAAGATTTTCAAGGTTCTTTCGCTGAAGTCATGATTTCTGACTTGCTTAGATTAGGATGCGAAAATAATCCGTTCCAAAAAACATGGTCTTTCGACCACTTACTAACTGGCATTGGAACAGATTTTTTAATTTTCCTAGTAGACATTTTTCTGAACTTATTAATAAAATAAAAAATGACAAAAGACTTATCGATTGTTTTTTTAAGTATGTCGTGTTTAATAGAAATGAGACAGTATATTTGAATACCAATCAAATTGCATCTAAACTAAAATAACTAATCTTTTGTTAATAGTAATAAAACAAAAATTAATGCTAATATTTTTTATAGAAAACTAAAAATTATTATGATTTGTCAAAATATATAAGCGTACCTCATTCAACTAGTATTCTTGATTGCACATGAATCATTTTAACTAAACGTCAGTTCAAGAAAACATACCTCACCTTATAGCCGATAACCAATTTCATGGTTATACATAATTGTTTTATTTCTATCTAATTTTATTGTATAATAATTTACTTAATTTTCACTGCATGTACTCAGAATACGTATCTAAGGTGCGTGGGCGCATGCAAACTAGTTAGGTATCAAAGATACACAATAAGTAGATATTGCGAGTAATATTCGGAACAAGGATTTCCGCTATAATAAAGTAAATTTTTATTGTCAATTCCGTGTAGGTTATTATGGCGTAACAAGAGAGCCCATAAACTGACGGTAATTAATAACTTATAAACATTGCTTAGGATTAATACCTTATTCGAAAAAGTATCGAATACCGAGCAGAAACATAAAAGGAGTTTTTAATGTTATTTCGGCTTTGGATCAATGATCTTTTTAGTTCTGTAGTCGATATCATCGAGTGCCCAGTATTTTATCTTGAGAGTATCTTCATCGCCTGCCCAGAATTTTCTAGATTACAAGTCAGTCAGTGAGATGTGAAATAAAAAATATTTAACTCAATAGTGCATGAACCGATTCTACATTTTTACTGTGCAGTTAAAATACTGCCTAATGTTACCTTAATTAATACATTGTTTATGTGTATATAAACCTAAGTGATTATAACTGCGGGCGATCAATGACCACTTAGTCGCCTATGACGCACGTGATATCGCCCAGGTGAAAAGTGAAATTTGTAAAGGGATTGTTTTTGAAAATGTCACTGTATTTTATAGCTATTTACTTTTAAATTATTGGAGAGGTAGTTCACCGTTCATATTACTTAATTATGTGTGAGATAACACGGATTCCCCTATCACAAATTAATTGGCTATCGTACTGCGGATATTTTTAATTCGTGGGGACCTACTAATACCAAATAGTCTCAAAATGTCGCAATCACGTCCGCCACTTTACCCTATGAATTTCTTTTGTTTTTCATCCGTCAAACTGATGTCTTCTTTAAGAGTTATAATATAAATTAATTGTTAATTGTAGTATATTCTTCGACATGTAGGTCGACATGTACTTCGGCTGTGGTCTAGAGGCTGTATAGTGAATTCACTAACTTCAGATATGAAGGTCCAGGCTTCAATTCGCAATAACAATTATGTTAACAGTGTTGTGTTCTGGCTATTGTAGGTACGGCTGTGGTTCGCTTCCATCTTCACTTACCATCATGTGAGATGAAGGGTAAGAGCTATCCTGTTAAGAATTACAAAACATTCTTCTCCGGGGTCGATTCCTGGTGCGAATGTGTTACCTGGCACAGCCCCACTAACACACTTCATTACACTTAAATTTGGATTTTGCGGGTGTATACAGTCCCATTATTCCCATTTTATATCTACAAAAATTATATTTCTGACTGTCCATTTTACAAAGAAAAAATATTAACGAGTTTTATCTAAAGTATGTATATAATTCAATGTCCCAAAAATAACCTAAGATGGTAGATATTTCTAAATAAAACCATATATCTTATGCTAAGAGAGTGTAATTAAAATCATAACAGCTTAAACTATATACATACTTTAGATAAAACTCGTTAGCGCGATTCAAAACCGTGCAGAGCCATCTAGGGACCAAAACTGGTATTAATACTAACAATATGTAAATATACACTGACTTTGTACAATTTGTGACTCTTAACTGAGTTTTGCTAGAACCATTTAATACAGAAATGGGCTGTTAGTTTTATTATTAACGAGTTTATTTATGACTTGAAACCTTACTCTAGGTAATATTTATCATTGTAGCCCTAAATATATATAATAACGTTTATTGTTCTTTATGTCAATCAGAATAGTCTGTGTAATTTGCTACAACTGCTCATTACTATTGATTTATCGACCAAGGCTTTCTCAATCATTAAGGTGTGCTTTGTCTAAGAGCAACATGATTTTGAATTAGACGTAAAAAGAAAACCGAGAATTGAATAATAAAAAATATAAAGTTACAGGTAAATTGACAGACTGTTTAAGTGTTGTAAACACCAGCCTAAATGATTTTGATGATTGTATATGAAGTTGACAGGAGGGTGAAAGTAACCCTAATACACTTTAATAAGTGTAATTTTCATGTAATTATGAAAATTTCATTAAGACCTTTAATATTGGGACCATCAATTTATAGAAAGTGTCCAGATCTAGGATGATGAGTTATAAATCGTCACCATAGAGGTTTAGCTCGCAGTGACAAAACAAACAATAAAATATTGTCATTTGTTTTTTTCAAATTATCAACGTTTAAACGACACATGGGCTACGAACAGGCCGTCCTCAATGGGTGATCCAGTTTCTACAGATACGTACTTGGGCGCTTCTCTCCTCCGACGACTCCTCTCATGACTCACCTGAGCCGAGGTGCGAGCCTTTAGAGGCACCCTCAGGTTTGTCGCTCCCTCAAAGCTCGAGCACCCTGGAGACTCTAAGAGAAAGCGGGACACCTCCCCAGGAGGTGATGCCTGTCGATTAGAACTCCTCCAGAGGCGAATCGCCCCTTAAGGCTTGAGGACTCTCCAAGGTTCTCGCCTCCTTAAAACCCCGGTAACGCTGTAAAGGCCATCTGCTGCCAACAGTATTAGTCAGTACAAAAAAAAATGGGATGATCCAGCTTCACATAAACCTTTATTCTTCATTTAATTATTAGATTAACGCCTCATTAATATGAGGCGTTAATCTAATAATGTGAAATGTAATGTGTGTGTGTGTGTAATGTGTGAGTTTGAGGCGTTATTTATAAAGGTTTTTTTTATATTATAATGTTGATAAGGCCGTATCGTCTTTATATTGTGAACGGATAATGATTAACATTATTTAATTATTCTGTCATAATGTCAAGAACTCGACCAACGAGTCGGCATAGACTAAACGCGTCGACCTTCTTTCTTGAATGAATGGGCTGAGTTCGCCTGAAACTTATTAATATTCAGAGATGTAAACTTTTTTCCCTTTGAACTGTATTGTTGAAAAAAATGCCGAGGTTACAGGTATTAATTTAATGAGGAGACTAGCAAGTGTCTAATTACATCTGGTGATCCAATTTTAATTATTAGGTTGGTATTTAAAACAAGGAGGTTGCAACCTTTTTTACCGCAGTCTGAAGTAATACACTCTCCATTTTATTCCTTTGCTTGAATAATTAAATTTCATAAATTCTGCCTCAGCTTCTGGATTTTGTAAGAACCATTAATCTTAAAACAGAATGCTATCCAACGTTTAAAAATCTATTTTTTTCTATTTATCAAAAAAATAGATAATTTACAAAAACTCAAGTATACAATCCAACCAATGACCTAATCGAGATGTAATTAATTGTTATCGGAAGTGAACATTTGCATGCGTCGATAATAAAATAATCATTTTAATGCTCTTACGCAGATAAACGAAGGTTGAAAAGATTAATAACCCAATACCACATCCATTCATTAGACCTTACATTCTTAAATCTTTATTGACAAATGCTCTTAAAATATTTGGTTTTTTTATCAACATATCTACATCAAATGAAGCCCATTGCTACTATTGGAGTAACTATCTTATCTTATCTTGATGTAGGGCCAGGACTATTACTCCCGGAGCACGTCGACCCAATGGGATCTTTTGTGCTTCCCTAATCCTACTGACCGCTGTCCTGGAATACCTCCAAAATGTACTTACTAAGTACACCCGGAGACAGCAGTCTTATATCTTCAGGACTGGGATAGCCCAGTCCAAAGAGACCCATTCTTTTCCTAGCAAGAGCATTGGAGTAACTAAAGGGACCGGCAGTTTTTGGCTGAGATGCGATCTCATGACATTTCTCAAATCTCGGTTTTTATTGGTAATAAGGGAGTAGTCATCTTCATGGGATCTGCTGCAACTCCCTGTCCACTTGGCTTTAGACATTCGATATAATGTTTCTGGATAAGCCTCCTACCTCCCCCCTCCGGACCATCTGCTGACAACAGACTAGGGAAAATTTAATTTCTTTATTTTACCAAGCCATGTTATACCATAAAGAATGAACCCAAATTATGATTCCCAATCTTTATTTCGTTATAAATGTCATAAGTTCAACAACCTCGTTCTAAATCAAAGGCTTAATGTGCCTTCCATAGTATGGAGAGGTACAAGGTAACGAATTAGTTTGATCCATCCAGGGTTGTGATCCCTGGATGGATCAAACTAATTCGTATATGATCAAACAATTCGGTATAAGATCAAACAAATTCGTTATTCGTTCTTTTTTATATATAAAGCTTAGCAAATGACTTGACACCACCTGATGATAAGCAGTATAGGAGTCCATATGTGAAGATAGCTAGTGAAGCATGCGACATACTGCCCTAGCCTACCTCACCTTGCCGGGCCAATAATTGCTTTTTCACGCCTCTTTTAAAGGAACCCATATTGTAAGATGGATTGAATACGTGTTGGTGGTTGGTTTCGTTATGTTGTTGGCGTTGTTTTCGAAACCCGAGCATTCAAAACACCACTACGCCATAGAACTACTCACATCAACAGTTCTTATGGTTTATAGATGTGAAATATTTATAGATAATGTATCTTATTTGCAATCAAAGTCAATACTATAACGAAAGTTATCCTAATTTTAATTGATGTAAAATGTTTAGTACGTATGCAAATATAAAAAACAACCGACGTTCTATTGTGTGTTAACGTCGGCTGGCTCGTTAATGAAATATTAAAACAAAAAAAAACTAGGAACTAATCGGACTCGGTGAAAGTTTAATTCATTTTGACCTTGTAGCGTAGAGACAATATGCGTGGCGGTTTACGAGTAGATAGCAGATAGATAGCTATTTTTTTATAACCTAAGATTCAATTACTCTTTGATTATTGATGCTCAAGGATACACCGCAATTTCTTGTTAGAAATCAAAAGTGGGCTTAGATTATATGCATTTCCATAATCACTAATGCAATCGCTTAGTTGCATGTAAAAAATGTATAAGATTTGATATGACTGCTATTATATCACGAAAAATAATGTTTTTTCATTCTACGTTGGTAAATTAAGTTCTCCAAAAAATACACTGTTTGTTCTAGAAAAATGTCTTAGTACCTCTTGTAGGATGCTCTGTAATGTGTGATTCATCCCTTCATATGACGTTACGTAAATTTACTTAGTATTTATCAGATGTAAAAGCTAAGTTAGACAAGTACATTATGTTTTAAATAGGTACTTCTTCCTTCCGGATCCTATCATTTCATAGAAAGCGTCGGATTGGAGTAGACATAGATAGACCTCTACAACATACAGTAGATTTCATCTCTTGAATGTTATAAATAAAAATGAACGTTGCTTAGAGCAAAACTCGAGTTAGGCTGGACCAATTTTTCACAAAATGTTTCTATGTAGAGAAAAATCATAAAACTTATAAAAAAACCACTCTTTTCCGATACAATCCTGCTGTTTCGTGATTTTGGCGCTCAGCCGGATTATTTCCTTAACTGCACACGTATTCCCTCCTTCATACAACAGAGAATCCATCAAAAAGGTACTTCTTGGGTAGGAAAGTTGGCTATGGCTAGGGCGGTGTTTCGCATGTCGCACTAGTTAACTTCGCATTTATACCATTGCTTATCATCGGGTGGTGTGGAGTCGTTTACTATGCTTCAAATGCCATCGCCTAAAGATACCAGTGTAACGTTACGATGTGAGGAGAGGGTGAAGCAATAAGGACCCTTATGACGTCATTGTACATTTATTTGATAGTAAAGGCACACTGTCACAAAACAAAACGATATAAAACTAAACACTAGACGGATAATAAACATAATTAGAATACTTTAAGGAATTTTAAATAAAATCAACTGTGAACTATAGATAATAATAAATGTTATTAGTAATAATAATGGCGTGGCTAGTAACAAGAGTAAACGGAGAAACGTACCGTCGATGGACAACAGTGTAAGAAATAATTTAAAAGGTGAAACCAAAATAATGAAAAATATGTCATGATTTTGAATTTAAATGAAAGATAGTTGTAAAATATTGCCAGTATTGATTTAATATATGGAAGGAGTTGCTTTAACATACGGTGTTATAGCACCACTTTACACCAGTAATATCAAGAAAGAACTTGATGCTGCAAGTGTCTTGACATTATAGATATAAGAGATGTTAATACCACCCCAACCCTGTAATGACAATGGATACGTTACCCTACACTCTGAAAAAAGTGAACTGCTTCAAGTTGTTCAAGTTGACTCAGTGAAAGGATAATACAGGAACCAATCACACAATATTAAAAAAACTGGCCTACGAACATTACGTAATGTAACTAACGTTACACAAAAAATCCCTATATCCATATTTCAGGATTCTAAGTGACCGGGAAGTAGGTACCACATGTATATGTGTTGATTCCCTTAATTGTCATAATTAAATTATGCGGCATAAACATTAGGTTTCACTAGGTCTTTCCTATTACTGGTTTCATCGGGTGGTAGATCTAGATCGGAGGTGGTCTGATGAATTGCTCCGGCCCGGTCACTCTCGCGAAGGACTGCGGAGTTAGTGGGTATAGGTCCATAAACGGATTCGTCCTCGACAAAAAAGTTTTCACTAGTTGTTAGCCTTTTCAATTACGACCCTTAAGTAGTTCGCTGTGTTCGGAGTGAAGTGTCATCCTGTTGGCAGGCTGATCTGATCTTTAGTACACACTTGATTCAACCATTAATTGACAAACTGAAATTATAAAGGTCGTGCTAAGCGTGTCGGAAACGGAAGCCCCTTCTAGTGTCACACGACAACAATGATATGTAATTGATAACAATATTAAGATCGAGGTCTAGATAAAAATATGTATTGCATATTGATGTGACCTCAGACATGCCTTTGAGCTAAATTGCGGTACAGCTCATAGGTCTAAATAAAGAGGGAGATAGAGCATAGTGTATCCTTTTTAACACTGCCAACTAGCTGAAGACATGTTATTAATATGGCTTTTCACAATTCGATATTGTTACGGATACCTATAACTCAAGAACGCGCGTTTTGATCTACGGAATTATCAATTTGTCTCCACTTCATCATAACAGACAAAGAGATTTAAGCGTGAAACCCGTGAGGTCTAGTAGGTTCTGCGTTTAAATCACAACAGACCCCACGGGACCACAAGAACTTGTCACAGAAACTGACCGCCGGCTTCTATTTAAATATTCCTTTGCCTTTCAATAGGCGACTATGTATGAAGAAAAGTTGAAAGCAGAAGATTATTTTTTAAAATTGGAATGCTAATATATTCCGATCTATAATTGAATTAATAATATTTAGATTGACAACTGAGGACATAAATTGAGGACCTCACTATAATAATAAAAATGTATGAAATATGTTTTTTTTGTTGTTTCCAAAAAAGTCAACTTGTGGTAACATTATAATAAAAATCCTGTCAGCTCATTCTGGGAGCATAGTGTAGTGACACGTTAGTTAACCATTTGCGTAATGTTTATCCACTCGCGACAAAATCGCCCAACGAAGCATGCCACCCCATAACTCGACTGTCGCAAGCACGCTTGTTTATATTACCCTTAAATACAAAGAGATAGAATACAAAATCAAACAAAATAAATATTATACCAGTACTTGAGATTTTCCGAGATAAATTAGGTCACATTATTTAGCTTTTGTGGTGTATTTTTAAAACGTTACGGACGGATGCGTCTTTTTTCTATTCTTTGATTGATAGTCATTATAGCAATCAAAACATGCTGCAATTAAACACGACCAGCTCTTTACATCTCTTAAATTAAAATTAAAATTAATACTATGCCAATATAAGTTCAGCAATTGGCCATTTATATCTGATACATATTATTCATATTCTCATACATATTCCCTGATATGACGATTTAAAAGAACTTAGTAAATGAGTCTATTTAAATAAAGATATTTTGACTTTGACTTTTTTTTTTGGAAGGCGTTAACGACTGTTTTTATTGTAAATTAGTACGGCTGTTGACAATCAACAATATTAAATATTGTGTTGAAATAAGTGTATCACAACTAAATCAAAGATTGAAATTTGGAAAAAAATGCAAAAAAGGACATGAGGCAGAAGACAATAATTTATTAAGATTAAAAAATTTACATGCATTTATTTTGGGTATAAAACACTACAGAGGTTCATATCCTCTTCACTCCCCCTATAGCCAAAATTACTTACTACTTAAAAGCAGTCAATACCAAACCCTCTCTTCCTCTCATTAAAGTTTGTTTGGGCAAAGCTTTTGTGAATATATCCGCTAATTGTTCAGAAGACCTGACCTTTAGGGTATAAAACCATTTGACCTCTAGAATAATAGATATATTTAAAATTATATGTTTTGTAAAAAATCAATTAAAATTGTCATAAATGCGTTTCTTGCGGGAAATTTTGTCAATCAAGTTACTGAATTTTTATCCTGCTAATATATAGTTGGCAATGTCACAGTAAATTTGTATTGCTCGTTGTCAATATGCAAGAGAGAGAGGCAAAGCACTATTTTAAATTTTGCATAGTGAGCCGCGGTTTTAATTACAGAGTCAATAAGTATCAGTTTTATGTCAAATGTAACGACTGTAATTACGGTAACTACTCCATATTTCTATTAAATGTATCAAAGTAGATATGTAGCTTCTGCAAAAATATTTATGATATGTAATAAAGAATATTCTATCAATTTTTATTAAAAAATTCTTCAGAAAACAGGCGCTGTGATCGATCCATTGTTGCCTATTATATTTATTCGAAACCCATTTTTACCGCTCAATCGCCTTCTCATTACTTTACGAGATACACACAGTCCACTAAGTTCTCCGCTTCAGGCGCTATTACTTATCAAAGGCTTTGACAGCTGACATTAATTATTTTGTATGTGGAAGGGCTCGTTGGTGTAATCATACGTACTGGTTTCGATTACGAACCCTAAGCAACTGTCGCCATGGTCGGTTTTTGGATGCGTCAATTGAAATTATTTGTTTCCAGCTACTTACGCTACACTATTGGTTCCGGTTGTTTCGACAACCGCTATCATCCAACAAACCGTATTGGCGTTTTTGTCGTTTGCCCAAACTCATGTGTTTATCACGTATGGACTGTGCCCAGCACTAAAAAGCATATTGGCGAATGATAATGATAATGAACCCTAGTGTAAGTTTTAATCTAGTCGTCGTGTTGACTTTTTGCTCCTACGGGAAATCGAACTCTAGAGGTCCAGAGTTCTTTTTTTGGTGATTCTATATTCTTTAATCTTTCTTTTTGAGAGACTGTATTTAAACTGAATTTATAAATTTTGACTTTATCTTTATTAAACCATTAAGTGTCGAGAGCGCCTAAAAGAATCCAACCATAATTGTAATAATCATTGATTAGAGTTCATTTGCTCTGAAAAACAAGTACGAGGCAGCGAGTTTCGCGTATTTATTTATTTGGTTTACCAGTAATTGTTCCACTGATCAATGTATATGCATACAAAACAATATATATCTTATAGCTAAGTGTACAATAGAGAAACGGTAAACACTACATGCATATAGTAGATAAGTTGTAATTACAAATAAAGTATATTATTAAAATTTTGTTATAAAATATCTAAACGATATGCAATTCACGAAGTTGAAATTTTAGCTTGCATATGGATGAACAAAATATGTCTATTTGAGTCTTATATTTGTTGTGAATATTATCTCTGTAATAATATTATATTGTATAATAGATAATATTTTTTATACTCACCCCTATTATCTAGCCCAAATATGCATAATTTAGAGCTTATACTAGATAACGGAGAAATACTTCTAAACAAATATTCGTATTCATCATACAAATATCTGCCTCTACCGAGATTCGAACCCGGGATCTCTGGCTTAGTAGACCTATGGAGACTTATCCATATGATACTTAATCTTATTGTAACATAAAAATACTAAAAAACCCAAATATAATTAAATGTAAGAAGTCACATTTTTTTCTTCCTTCGTGCGGGCGGTTTCCGAAAATCGACGTCAGCATGTGCCTGTTTTGCATCAGAGGGTGTGTGCTGGTTCACTCCAGCCATCCCGGTTGCTCCCGGAAGTCACCCACCGCTTTGATATTGCAAAGATCTCCCGGAGGCTACCTGGAGATGCCGGTTTTTTAAAATATTAAGCTCAGCAAATGACTCAAAACCACCTGATGATAAGCAGTAGAAGAGTCCATATGTGAAGATAGCTAGTGAAGCATGCGACATACTGCCCTAGCCACCCTCACCTTGCCGGCCCAAAAAGTGTTGTATGAAGGAGGGAGTACGTGTGCCGGTAAGTAATTCCACGTTCTAGCTATGCGACAGAGAAAGGAGTCACAAAATCATTAGGTTTGTACGCCCGTCTTGGAGGCCCGTCTTGTACCATTTTGTAGGATGAAGGGCCATCAAAGAAATCTTAATTTTGTATGTATGACAAAGAAAAAAGTTACCAAACTTTATTCGAGATATTGGGCAAGAGGCTGACAATCGAAGACACCTAATTTTTAGATTCGGTTAGGTTGCCAAGTGCATTGGTGTAGAAGCAAGCTTCACTAGCAGTTAAAAATACAAATACAAAACTAGATTGGTTTTGGTTTATTTTGAATAGTTTAATCCCTAAGTTAAAAATAATATTTTCTTAGTTATAATAATATTAATTATAATAATATTTCTTAAGTTATTTTAACTATTGCCTATGAAAATCTGATGGAGAATATGAATTAAACGATAACTCATTCTTAAAAAAAAGTTTTCAAAATTATACACGAGGTCTCTATGGTACATACAAATCCACATATATACGCGCGAAAAACGTACCTTCATTCTGTGTTGATCCGTAAAAACAATATAATGCTGACAAACTATTACAAAAAAATGATAAAAGATTAAATAAAAATCGATATTAAAATGGATAAAAACATATTAATCATAATAATAAGATAACATCTACAACAAAATGTATCATAATAGATGTTATCTTTCCACAACATTATTTACAAATATTTAACGTTATTAGATAATATTATCGTACTTTTATTATTTACGTAGTAATCTTAGATAGAGAAACCAATTAAAATGACTTGCGGTTTTTTTTAAATTAAAATTTTTATTTTATTTATTTGATTGGAAACTCAGAAGCTTTTTTACATACGCCAATTTTTACATACTAAATTACTACACTTAACCTTAATTCTTATTTATCTAATACATATACACACAAAAGCTAAACACATATTTTATACACACATATATTAGCTTAATAAGAATTTAGTAACAAACTTTTGTATCCGTCAGTACTTGTACCCGTTAAAATAAAACAAAATAAACAAAATAAAATATAATAATATATACATTTATCCGTATCGTCATCATCATTAACAACTATGTAGAGTGCGTGTGTGTGTGTGTTCTTTTAAAATTATAATCCATTAGTCTATTCACATATTTATTAATTTTGAATATATATATGTAAAGAAAAGTAGTAGTTTGCTTTATTGATATAAAACCTCTTTTCTTAATTTAGTACTGGTTGTGTTCGGCGCAGTATTAAGTGTGTAAACTGACAGTTGTCAGATGTGAATTTTATTGATTTGAATGTTACGTAATATTAAGATAATTATTTGTAGAATTTAATAAGATGAAAACCCTGGAATAAAGGCTTTAAATGTTGTTTCTTATGTTTTTACAGGTGAGTGAATTTATGTTGTTATTATTATTTATATTTTAATGTTGTTAAAAAACGTATCTGAAATAAATCTTTTGTCTTTACAGAGAAACGCAATTACGTCTTTGTTTCATTTAAATAATTAATTAAGAATATTATATATATATATATATATATATATATATATATATATATATATATATATATATATATATATATATATATATATATATATATATATATATATATATATATATATATATATATATATATATATATATATATATATATATGTAATATAATAACTAATAAATAGTATACCATGAGTTAACAACAATAAATATAAAAGATAAAAATTGTTTTATAGTAATAATGAATTAAAAAACGCCTACAAGAAAATACTAAGTATTTATTAGAGCCTTTTTAAAATGATTAATGTATTGAATATAGAATGTACTTAAGTTGTCATAGTGACCGTTGTAACTATCTTGTCATAAAATTACGTTTGTATCGATGTTATACTATTTACTTATTAAATTCCTATTAATTAATCATTAGTTATTCCTTTCCATTATATATATCCAACAAAATGTACCTCATCAATAAAGATTAAATTGAAATAGTTAGACATGTCATCACATGGATATGTAGTTTATTTTTGAGCATGCTTTTTTTATTAATATAACTTCTTAATTGATATTTTATGTGACATCACTAGAATTTGCTTAATATTTGTATACATAGGTTAAAATTATTAGACTTCATTATTTTTACACCACTTAATATAAGTAATTAACTTCATTTATTTAACTCTATCAGGGTTCTAGTTAGGTCTAGGGTATTATTCTAATTTTAATTATTGAAATCAAACAATTTAACAAACGTTTACCTGTCTATAATAATTATGGAAAGTGTTAAATTCACGGAAAGTGTTCAAAACTGATGATTTCTTAAAGTTTTTAACGTTTAATTATGTTGTCCAAGGGTGTACGAAGCCAGGAGATAAAGCCAACGCAAAACGTCCAGAACGTATAGACATTTATAAATGCAAACACAATACTTATAAACTAACCTTGAAAACACTTTAACAGCAGAATAGAAAGTACTACTAGCGATCTAGTGTTGACGCTCAAAATTAATCTAAAGGCTTTGAACAATGCACAAGTAAGAAACCTTACGAAATATGCAATAACATACCTATTGTAGGTACGAAGTATCCGTGTAAAAGTTACGTGATATGAATTTCTGTTTCTGTGACGAAGATAGATACAAACAATATTAAGTGATAGTTAATATAACTAATTATGTATTTAAGCTTACTATTAGCAGATATTTAACAATGGCGACGATCGCCCATCTAATCTGATGATAATAAATATGACCTTGGAAATGTACCATTCAAAAGTGTAAAAAAAGTTGTATCTAAGCAAAAATAAAATCAGAGTTCAAAACACCAAAAAGAGAACCAATAATGATAATGATTTGAATAAATATCTAATTTAAGTATATTTTTGAATATTTTTTTCATAACGTCACCAGAACCAATAGAAAGTACACCACTGCACACCAAATAATACCAAAAATTATATAAGTCGACACTTCGATACATTCTTTCACTATTAATTCATAAAGTGACTTAGGTTCCCGAAATTTGAAATAACTACCTTATCACTTTGTTTATTTCGTTTCTGTCAATAAGTCCGAAGCAAAAAAACAACGCAGATAACTTTTGTATTTATTATAAGTTAGTTGATATTAAAAGTCATGCTTACAAACAGAACGTAGGTTTTCTACCTACTCACTCCTTGTGAGCATGACTAAACAGAATATTTAATAAATTAGTGTAGCGCGTAGCTTTGAAATCGTTTTCCGTTTGTTATGAATAGATATATTTGTCTATCATTTCGATTGAATTAAATTATCTCGATCGTCTTTGTCATCAGCTGACAAATCGTATGATAACGTTACAGCGCCTCTGTTGTGAAGTTTTGGAAACTACTTAGTTATTGGAGTTTCAAATCTATTTGTTATCTGTCACTTTATAATAATTAATAGTTTTTTAGTAGTTAAATCTGTAGGCTTAATGTGCGATGTAGTGCGGAGAATACTGGATAAAAATGCTTATTAAATGATAAACTGAATCATTTGATTTACACTATTGAATTGATAAAATATTTTAATGATTACTTAATTTTTTAAATCCAAATTAAGTGTCGCGATGTGATTGATAGATGATTACGGACAGTCTAATAACAATTATAATTTAATTCATTCAAATAATTATAAGTAATTGCTACATAAAGTGATCGGTTACATTGCACTGAACAATATGTTTGAAAGGATATGAAATGAGGTCTTACTTGCCAAGAAACTCTTCTTGCATTTTAGCGACGTTTCAATATAATGAAAACAGAAAATCGCATGCAGATAAATGTTAAAAAGGTGAAAAGTTACTCGATGCAAGCTGCATCTAAACTACATTTTTTTTATGACTTGTTCATTAGCAACCAGAGTAATTGTTCAAAATCACTTTTAAAAATAGTATTTTCGAAAAAGTTTGGTCAACGTTAAAGAATTATTGCAACTTGTCCTGTGTATTTGGAAAGTTATGGATACTAGGTACAAATCATCTTCCACTTTCAATATTCTATGAACAGGTTGAAATAGAATAGAATAGAAATAATTTTACGATCGATATGGCCTGCAATATTTTATGGCCTGGGTTTCACGTTTTTCCCTAGACAAATAGTTCTGTTTTTTCTTAATTTCCTGACTGAACACGGAATGATTTCAATTGAAGGAAAACAAATATACAGAAATAATTTTACTATCCAAACCTAAATGACGAGCTTACACAAACATTTAAAAAGACAAGCAATCTCAATAAAACTGTAACTATCGGTAGAAATTTATCAGTATAAAAATGTAAATAATGTTGCATAGCATTTTTAGTAATTTTATAATGTTGTGGTAGAACTATTACTAATCGCTATCTGAGTATGGGATTTAGTGGCTACGAGTATATCACATAGTAGAAATGAATAGCTCTTTATGAGGTAGGTATAATCACAGAATAACATTTACAAATCGTATATGGTCCAGATTCCGTAGTGCACAAACCTAATTAAATAAAGGTTCTACTCCTTCTGTACAATCAAAAAATAAGCATTTAAGCAATAAGCAATAGGCTTATTTTAAGGCGTATCACAAAACATGCCGATTAAAATAAGTTGAAAGTGTATGGATCGCTTAAGTGTCAAATAACTGTGCGTCCCATAAAGTCATTCTATCCCTTCTTAATGAATCGGAATGACAGAGATGCGAATAACTTAATTTAGTCGGTGTACTACGGATTAAGGGCCATTATCTTCTTTTTATTTTTATTGAACCGATTGAACGGTATTCATAGATCAAATCAATCATCAATAAATAATAATAATAAATAGATCACCAATGTGAAGTTTACAAGATTCTATTTTAAATAGAACAATTCATGTTATAAGATAATATATAATCATTAAAAATATTATTAATTCATAAAACTATTAAAAAATATCTACAGAAGTATCATAAGTTCCGCCACGGTAATCAGAGTATTGGGGTCACTACTTTGTGATTTTTTTAAGACTTTTAGTTAACTTTATTCGTATTATCAGTGTTATATTCGCTGGCAGGTCACTCACAATATAAAACTTCTTATGTCAGATATCTGAGTGCTCCACGGATTATTTAATAATATTCAGGGTTTCTCTAATTTCTATAGACCAGGGATTCCCAACCTTACCTCTTGTGGACCTAATGGTCCGCTGGAGCTAGAATTTGGTCCATGATAGATTTCAATATTTCAAAGAACGCCTGCTGCTATTTAATGAATTCTCAACAAATAATTCATGCTAACAAGGTTTCACTGCCTTAGGGATCGCTTATCGCGCCAGTAATTACTTTCAATAAGTAAGTTATGATGATATGAGTGTAGCTTTAAGCAAAAATATTACCCCAAATATTCAAGAACTCGTAAGCTCAAAAATCTTATTGAGACTAACCGAATTATCTATTAAAAATTATGTTTTTAATTATAGCTGTTAATTTATGTTACTTTTGAATTTCTCAAATACTAAATAGATTTTCGATTAATGATTGATTTAGTTTATTTTAAACCTTGTGGTCCCTGGTAACAATTTGAAATGAATCAAACCAATCAATTTAATACACTATGTGTTATACCTATTTTATAACATACATAATTACTTTTTCTTATATACACTTATGCTATGATTAATTTAAATAATTATCATGAATCAAACTAAGTGAAAATAGCTGACTTTTTATGGGGAGCCCCAGCCAGATTAGATTTTATTTCTGTCCGTATCTAATCTGAATTATATTTAAAAACAATCACCAAAAACCCAGTCAAATCAACAAGGTTTATTTGTTTAGTAATTATTGGTTTTTATCAAATTATGATTTTATGAAACTATTAATTAATGTCCTTCATTATCCAGCAATGTGGTGTCTATATTGTAGAATCATTTATATACTTCGCCTTGTGCGCTGTCTGAGTAGTTCACGATAAACGTTCACGTGACAACATGATTTTAGGAATACTCCTATCATTTTTAGCCTTCGCACTTGTCATTCTATATTATGTGTCGCGATGGAAATACGATTATTGGGAGAAACGAAATGTTCCTTACCTTAAACCCACAACTATAGTTGGAAATTATGGTCGATTTATCTCTATGAAGCAATATTCAGGGACAGTCGCTCAAGATATACTTAAACAGTTTCCCGATGAGCCGTATGTTGGAGCGTTCTACGGCACAGAGCCGATGCTCCTCGTCCAAGACCCGGAAATTATCAAACTGGTCACGACAAGGGATTTCTATTACTTCAACGGACGGGAAATATCCAAATACGCTGAAAAAGATGCCACTACGGGAAACTTAGCATTTGAAGGCGGAGACATGTGGAAAGTGAGCCGTCAAAATATGACTCCTCTATTTTCATCTGCTAAAATGAAAAAAATGTTTTATCTCATAGAACAATGTTCACTCAAGTTCGAACAAATTATTGACGACGAAGTTTCAATGTCAAATAGCATGGAAGTGCGGATCCTATGTGCTAGGTTTACCATGGCTTGCATCAGCTCCTGCGCTTTCGGGGTTGACGTGGATACTTTGGGGGCGACTTACAAAGAAAACCCCTTCACTAATATTGGTGACACGTTATTCCAGCAAACATATACTAGAGGTTTCTTAAGTGTTTTGCGATCGATATGGCCTGCAATATTTTATGGTCTGGGTTTTACCTCTTTCCCTAAAGAAATAATTCCATTTTTCCATAATTTCCTGAGTAAAGTATTCGAAGAGCGGCAATATAAGGTAACTACAAGGAATGATTTTATCGACCTGCTTTTGCAATTGAAGGAAAACAAATATATAGTTGGAGATAGCATTTCTAATAGCAAAACTGGAGAAAATAAGAAAATACAAATACCAGTAACAGATGAATTCATGATGTCTCAATGCATGGTGTTTTTCGCAGCTGGCTTCGAGACATCAGCGTCGACACTGACATACACTTTATTCGAGCTAGCGAAAAACCCAGAGGTACTGAAGAAAGCGCAGGAAGATGTCGATGCTTTCCTCCAGAAACACGACAACAAGCTTGTATACGACTGTGTTACCGAATTACCGTATCTGGAAATGTGTGTTGATGAGACTCTTCGTTATTACCCCCTAGCAGGGGTACTGGCTCGCGAAGTAATGGACGACTACGAGTTCCCGACTGGCTTGAAGGTGACCAAGGGGGTGCGTGTTCACATTCCTGTATATCATTTACACCATCACCCTAAGTACTTCCCGGAACCAGAGATATTCCGCCCAGAGAGGTTTTCACAAGAGGAACGCAGAAATATCGTGCCTCATTCTTATATGCCTTTCGGAGACGGCAGCAGGATTTGTATAGGTATGTATCTTTGAAGTCTATTACTTGTAATTAACATAAGAACGCGGAATTAATTACGATCTCTAGATTTCACTCCATTTTAAGCTGTCTGTGAATAGTATAAGTAAATACCTACTTTAAATGAAAACACAATATTGTATACATTTACAAAATATCTAATTATGATATTCCCCAGCATGCGAGGTATCTCTCTGCGCGTGCGCAGTTTCATTAATAATTGTAGTTTGGGGCTCAGCGTGGGTTAATAGAGTACAAATAGCTGATTATTAGCCTCAAACCAAGGATGACTTAATATGCAAATAACATAGCTCGACATTTTTTAAATGTTCCTTATGTACGTTGCTCTTTATAACAAGTAAATTTCGTCAAACAATTTCCATAAAGATGTTTTTATATCTTTGAAATGTCATAAATTATAGTAAATATGTCTCTGACTTAATTAATATTAGAGCTACAGATGCTACCTTTAAAGTTGCAAGTTGTAAAATATACATAATTAAAAGATAAGAATTCAAGCCGAATGCTAAGCTATAAATCAGTAGGTAATCAAAATAAGCATAGTCATCCAACGTCAGCAAATTGAAATTATAGCGTAAAGTGACAATATATTTTTAGTTCTTGGCTTGTTGATATTTTACTTATTTGCACGCCTTAGTTATGCCACAGTTAATTGCACGTTATATTTGAAATTTAGTGTTAGTTTTGAGTCATATGTTTTTTCTTCGCATACCATTAAAATTTACGTTAGGAAAACATTGCTATTATAAAAGTGCTTTCATGTTAGGATGAAAAACTTGCTGCGCATCGTCTTTTTTGGACTACTGCAGCACAAACACATATTATTCCCTTCTTTTTGTATTTCTATAGGAGTCATCAACATCTTTTATATCGTAAATGTTGACACACCTGTAAAGTGATGTAAGATTGAATATGATTATGTATTTACGATTGTTTTTACTTACCACGTTAGGCGGATCAACTGATTTAAAGAAAACGTCAACACAAACTCTACCTCATAAGAAACTTATCAGTTTATAACATTCCTCTGTGAGACTAAATTAAAATTTAGTGAAGAGCCGCACACTTTAGATTCGCTGATTTTATATCTCCGACGATATATCAAAAGTCTTTTGCAAAGGTATTGTTGTCGCTTGCATAAAATTTGACAGCTATATTACACACAACACACGCTTACACTTCTAGTTCTAGTAACATTATTAGAGGGGGGGGGGGGGGGGGGGAGAGAGAGAGAGAGTTAAGACCACAGTACACAAACGACAATTATTGCTTCCATAAATATAGTGTTTGTTCCACCTTGTGATGTTATTAGATCCTATAGTTCTTGCTAATAAGAATCTAATGAAATCTTTTTGCCCGCAGGTATGAGGTTTGCAAAGATGCAGATGTTAGCTGGCCTAGTGACTATCCTTAAGAAGTATAACGTGGAACTAGCGGAGGGTATGCCGACTAAACTGGAGTTCGACCCCCGTTCGATGGTCACTCAGCCTTACCAAAAAATTTATATCAAGTTCACTATCCGTGACAATTGGGAACAAAGAGTTTTAGCCCGATAAGCTGAAAAAGTACAATTTTGAGAAGAATTAAAGTATGGTACTTAGCTCGGAATATATTTAAAACCAGTGCTAGATATTTTTCCATTAAAATCTGAACTATTATTTGAGATTTTCGCGTCGGTTATAGATATTTATTCATGTGGTTCGGTAACAAGATTGGCGGAATCTATCCCTGAATAGTTTGCGATACAAATGGCTAATTAGCCAAGAGTGGTTCTTTTTTCGGCTTGTAATAATTTTAATACATGGGTCAACAAGGAAATTTGGTACAAAATTAATCAAACAATGAACTAGAAATCGATATAATTGCCAGAAAAATTGTTTAGATTTTGTAAATGTCTAATTAAATATCAGGATGATCCAGAATTCCAATCAATAGTAACCACTTATAGTTTTAAAAATCTGTGTAAATTTTATAGACTTTTATTACTGAATTAATGTACAGTCAGTCCTAATGAGATTAACATGTTAGTACCAGTAAGATCAACTTAAAATCAACCATATTTTAATGTTCGCAATAGTCATTGTGGTGTAATCTCACTAGGTACTTATTAGATATTGTTTAAGTGTAGCACAGAGTAGGGACAGTGCAGAGTCTACTTTATTCTGTTAAATCTATTGTTGGTTAATGTTTATTTGTCTGTGTTTTATCTGTTTCTGACTCTAAGTTAAATTATTTTTAAGTATTAGAAGCTAGGTAATCTAAGTGTATTTTAGCACAAACCTAGTAAGTTTGTAATAAAAAATTGCTTGAATAAAAAATACAATGCAACATTTACGTGTTTATAATTTTTTGGGCTCTTTCATTTAGTGTAGATGTATTTCATAGATGATAGAAAAAAATAATATAATTTAAAAAAGTCCCGTCATAGCTTTAATTTGACATTGGCATTGAAATTAAAAATGGTCGGAACCCCTTTTTAACAACCGATTGTTCTGTTAAAAAAATAAACTATAGATCAAGAATTCCTTGAACTGTCTTGGTGTCAACTGTTAAGTGTTTGTTGTCAACTGTCAATGCGAATATAATTGAAAGCATCGACATTGCCAGATGGACTGTATGGTAGTAGGAGGAGTACAAATACGAAGTAAGCGCCACACTTCCCTAGCCGTGCTTAGCTGTGTTTAACGAAAGGAACGAACAACAAATAATTTTTGTATACAAGACAATAGATCCAATATAACTTGAAGAATACACTACATATTCTATTCGATTTGTTCGTTTTATTCGATATAATACCATAACAGCGGCTTATATAAAAAAAAAGTATGGATATGAACTAGGAATAGAATTTTAAGCCTTAAAAATAGGAGCTGTACCGTATCAGGAGGTTTTCTATCCTTTTTTTTTACGCGGAACCCAAAAATCTTTTCTTTTATTTATTTGGTAATACCAAATCTTTTAAGACTAAAAAATTCAACGTTAAACTTGGAACATTAAGACGGGTATATAAACAGCCAAATTATATAACTGCCGGTCGCCTGGCCTTTTTTTTACGAGGAGGAATCCATTTACGGACCTACCGCCACTGGCTAAGCGACGGGCCTGTGTGGGGCTCACTCAGTACCTCAATAGAGCGGCACTGAGAATACCCACTAAAACTCCCCGGTAACTCCATTGCCCTTCACGGGGGTAACCTGGGTTCTGCGGAGCATTGCACCAGTTCAAGGAGCTTTTCTATCCTTGTGAAATACAGAAAAAATTGTGTTATACTGACAAGAATGTTATCAAGTTTTTAGACAGAAGAACAAGACCTAACTAGGATATTTAAGAGAAAGGAATGGAAGTCACAGGAATAAATAAATCCAAAATATAAAAATTCCATATCACAGTGTTTTGTATCGAACTCCTGTGAAAAGTCTTGACTGAGTTTTATGAAATTATTAGTATATACTTGGTAGGTCTAAGAATAGGTCGTAAGCTATTTTAGTACCACTGTGATTAGAGTAACCCTCCAGATTTTTTCAGATATAATTTATATGGGAAAGCTACGTTTACTGAATCAACTAGTGACTCCATAAAAACCGATTATGGGAAACAGTAAAGGGCATTTGGATTCATTCTGAGTGAAATGTGATGATTATTTATGAAGACATACATACGAATACAAGTTACCTTACGTACTTCACATTTAGGTTTGATATAGTGTAGTGTTTATTTTATTTGATTAAACATTCTTATGATGCAAGTGCGGCGTGGAGTCAACACCGCCTGATGGTAAGCAGTAAGTCCATATATGAAGATAGCTAGTGTCAGTAGGATATCATCATCAACAGTCTATAAACGTCCCACTGCTGAGCTGGTCTCCTGTGAAACATGTAGATTTTGAGCCGTGGTGTTGGTAGTAATAAATAAATGGACTGTATTAAAATAGGGCTAGTTTATTGTCTCTAAAAGTACAAACTGAGGTCGCGTTTGCGGACGGTGTAATCTCCTCCCGCGCGTCTCACCCCGTGCGTAGAACGCTATGTTCTCAACAAGCCTTAATGCTATCACAATAAACAGTTGCCGTGACAACCGGCACCAACAACTAAACCATAGTTAAGTTGCCATCAACCATGGTGACACTTACTTTATTTTTGACTTCCAAACCAGAGTGCTTGTATTAAACCAATGTGGTTGGCAGATGGCGCTGCGTACGTTAACAAAAATAATAAACAAAACGATGGAGTTCATCACTTTAAATTAATTATCTCTCTTTAAAATTACCTACGTTATCAGCCCTCGGAATAGTAAGGGTAGGAATTATAAACTTACCAAAGATAAAACCCTCGAGAAGATACGAAAATAAGCCGTTAGCAAAAATAAAGCTCACTTTGTTGATTAGTATTGCTAGTTTTTAAATGCTTTAAAACAATTTTATTTATTATACATATTGTTTTAATGTGATATATCACAAACATATCGTTTCACGCGATCTCTAGCGTGTTTCAATGTTTTAATTGGAATATAACTTGAAGTAATAGATATTAAAAAATATGTAATTCACTTTATCTTCCCTGCGATGACTCGTCTTCTTCATGCTCAGTTACCAACAATAAATAACGTTGGGTGAAGTTGACAAAATCCTATTTAAAAATATCTATAATAAGTTTATGTAATTAGTATAAGTTATCAACTGTTTATCATAATTATCGAACAACTTGATACGAAAATTACAGATTTAGGGTTACCACATATCTGATGTTTTAAAGACTTTCCTTTAGTTTTTCTTGTCAAATTAGGGTTTTATATACAAATTTTGAAACAAGGCAGAACTATAAGTCGATCATCATTAATACAACGTATTTGTTATAAAAACTATATATACAATATTTTATACCTATAAAAAAACCAAGAATTGTGTCACTTTCGACAAGATCCAGTTATTGCTTAGGGTACCCCTAGTAATCGTATCAAAACTATTTGCAAATGATTGAGATGGTTTAGATTGATTGAAACTAACAATTGAATGGTACCGTCTCAATCGTGTTTCCAAAAGAAGGACATAAATTTTAAATTGAATCAAACCAATCAATTTCCTACAGATATTTATTTACAAAAATAAGTAAATAACCTATTTTATAGAATGCATTCTTATTTACTAAGATTAAGAATTGGAATACATAAGTTATTTTTATGGTTTATTAAGTATTAGATTAATAGAATAGATTGAGTTGAAAAATTAATTATCCTCAGAGTAAATGAAAAATGTTTTTATTTATGTTTCGTTTCCTTTTCGATGGGAAGAGAGTGATAGGTGCAGCCACTAGCACAAATTTTACCAAAACTTATGGCAATGTCAAGTTGAATACTTCATATATTAATGTTTATCTACACCAGTAAAAATACTTTATGATTGTGCTACTGAGGTGACTAGCCTGAGAATCATTAGAATTTCGTTTGTTTCTCTCTTTATTTTGATACAAACAGTCATTACATTAATCAGGTAATTTATTTATTTTACATGTAAACCTACCTACATAGACATAGACAACGAGTATTAACTTAAAAAAAAAATTAGTTTACAATAAGCCTTTGAACGAGAGACACAGCCGTTATGGGTATAATTCTTGTGTCGCAATGGTGGTATGAACATGTGTAATTTACGAGAGGAGCGAGCGGGCAACTGTGCCTTATCGATTAAGTTAGTTTTGGATAGCAAAGTGGGGCTGTCTACACAATTATACAAAATTATTCTTCATGAGTATCTTTAGAACTTTATTTTGAATTTATACGTATTTCCAGATTTTTATTATCATTTAAATTTACGTTTTTTTGGAATTTGAAGATATTGCAAAAAATATTTAAACCCTAAAATTTTACCTTGATTACTATACAAAATAATAAACAACAAGAACGTCATCCGAACGATACGTACCGTACAACTGAATTTTATACATCAATAAAATAATGTCCTACATTATCCGACAATGTGGTGTCCATATTGTTAAATCATTTATATACTCCGCTTTCTGGTCTGACTGTATAGTTCACATTTATCATTCACGTGACAACATGATTTTAGAAGTACTCCTATCTTTTTTGGCCTTCGTGCTTGTTATTGTATATTTTGTATCGCGTTGGAAATTCGATTACTGGAAGAAACGAAATGTTCCTCACCTTAAGCCTACTACTATAGTAGGAAATTATGGCCGATATATCTCCATGAAGCAATATGCAGGGACGGTCGCTCGAGATATACTTAAACAGTTCCCCGATGAGCCGTATGTTGGAGCGTTCTACGGCACAGAGCCGATGCTCCTCGTCCAAGACCCGGAAATTATCAAACTGGTCACGACAAGGGATTTCTATTACTTCAACGGACGGGAAATAACCAAATACGCTGAAAAAGATGCCACTACGGGCAACTTAGTCTTTGGAGGCGGAGACATGTGGAAAGTGAGTCGTCAAAATATGACTCCCCTATTTTCATCTGCTAAAATGAAAAAAATGTTTTATCTCATAGAACAATGTTCACACAAGCTCGAAGAAATCATTGACAATGAAGTGACAATGTCAAATAGCATGGAAGTGCGGATCCTGTGTGCTAGGTTTACGATGGCTTGCATCTGCTCTTGCGGTTTTGGGGTCGATGTGGATACTTTGGGGGCGACTTACAAAGAAAACCCCTTCACTAATATTGGAGACACGTTATTCCAGCAAACATATACTAGAGGTTTCATGAGTGTTTTGCGATCGATGTGGCCTGCAATATTTTATAGTCTGGGTTTCACCTCTTTCCCTAAAGAAATAATTCCATTTTTCCATAATTTCCTGGGTAAAATATTCGAAGAGCGGCAATATAAGGCAACTACAAGGAATGATTTCATCGACCTGCTTTTGCAATTGAAGGAAAATAAATATATAGTTGGAGATAGCATTTCTAATAGCAAAACTGGAGAAAATAAGAAAATACAAATACCAGTAACAGATGAATTCATGATGTCTCAATGCATGGTGTTTTTCGCAGCTGGCTTCGAGACATCAGCGTCGACACTGACATACGTTCTATTTGAACTGGCAAAACATCCTGAGGTACTTAAGAAAGCGCAAGAAGATGTAGATGCCTTCCTCCGGAAACACGACAACAAGCTGGTATACGACTGTGTTAATGAACTACCGTATCTAGAGACGTGTATTGATGAGACTCTTCGTTATCACCCCTTAGCGGGGGTTCTTTTACGCGAAGTGATGGACGACTATGAGTTCCCGACTGGCTTGAAGGTGACCAAGGGGGTGCGTGTGCACATTCCTGTATATCATTTACACCATCACCCTAAGTACTTCCCGGAACCAGAGAAATTCCGCCCAGAGAGGTTTTCACCAGAGGAACGCAGAAATATCGTGCCTCACACCTATTTGCCTTTCGGAGACGGCAACAGGATTTGTTTAGGTATGTATATATTAACTTTAGTTGTCTTCATTCTAGAGTAATCGTTCACTTCATTTAAATTAGTAAGGAGTACGCATTAATTATATTAAAGTGAAAGTATTTATTTTATTTCTTTAATCATTTATACACACAAAGATAATTAAATTCCACACAACAAAATAACAGAAAATCGCACAAAGGTACTACTTATTTCTATTAGAAAACTTTATTTTATTAATAACATTTAACTTTACTACAAGAATATGTTGTAAAGTTATCGTAATATCGTAATTATCGTTAATATAATATCATAATAAATATATATATAATAGTTATAGTAACATTATCATATCAAGATATTGCTCAACAAACGAAGTATCTGCGCATACGCCGCTTAATTATAACAATTTGGGTTTCAGCATAAGTGGCATTTGTTTTAAAGCAAATAGCTGATTTGTATCCTCACACCATTCAAAACTTGATATAACCTCAAAAAACCTCATAGTATAAAATTTTCAAAGTGTAAGAAAACTGAACAACATTAAACCTATAAATTAAAATGCTTATTATGTCCTATCTTTTCAATGTCATAAACACATCAAAATATGTTTCTGGTTTATTTCCAGAAATGATAAGATAAAATTTTATAAATTACATAACATTGGAGCTACATGCGTCTATAAAAATGCAAGTTGTAAAGCGTATTGCATAAACAGATAAGTATTGATAAAGTCGTTTTGGAAAAAATCTGTATAACGAAATAAGCACAGTCATCTTTCGTCGGCAAATGGCTAATCATTGCGTGCAGTGGAATTATATTATTTATGTTCTCAACATTATTTAACACTAGATATACCAGCGATTTGAATATATGTCAACAACAAATATTATATGTGTTACTAATGTATATAAAATAACATTAAGTTTATAAAATGTACTCTTTAATTATGGCTACAAAAGTCATAACATCATTTCTGAAAAAAAAATGTGTAATATAGTAGGAATTTTTAATTAAAATTGCACGACCAGTCTAAATGACTGGTTTGGTAAATCTAGTGTTAAGACTGCGGTCTGGTTTTTTATAGTAAATTATAGTGAGAGTTTCAATGGAATAGAAATCTCGTTGACATGTGCCGTCCGCACTTAAATTGTATGCAAATATTATCAGCACCTCTGTTCTGAAGTATTCGAAGCGACTTTTTATAAATGCGAGTGTCGGCTAAACGCAACTATAATCAACACGTCTAGATACGATTGATTTTTAGTATGGGTTTAGAATAACCACTATATTTTGACACTTTACACTACTTTGCATATTTTGTAATTTTGCATAGTAACAGTTTTCCATATTATTCAATTGTTTTAATGATCATAATATTTTCAATTGAGGCAAAATACCAGGGTTTTCGCCATATTAATGGCCGAAAATTATTCGGCTATGATACAGGTGTTTCGGTAGGGTAGGGAAAGGTGTCTTTTAATGATTGTGTTGGACGATTTTGATTAAAACAAATCATAACACTTTGTATGCGGGCATTTTCCCGCCCGACGGCGGCGTAGAGCGGGTGTTTTTTGTTCCCGCGCCCTACCGCTAGGCGCGACGAAACGAGTTTACACGTCTCCCGCACGTTACTATAAAAATGTGTATGACGAGTTAACTAGTTTCCCGCAAAAGATGTGATAATATTTTCTCTACCCTGTCACGATTTTAGATCGCATTTTTTTCATTATAAGTAATAAAACCGTTTTGTTCACAGGTATGAGATTCGCTAAGATGCAGATGATGGCTGGTCTCGTGACTATCCTGAAGAAGTATAACGTGGAATTAGCGGAGGGTATGCCGCGCGACCTGGTGTTCGACCCCCGTTCGATGGTCACTCAACCATTCCAAAAAATTTATATCAAATTCACCATCCGTGACAATTGGGAGCAGAGAGTTTATAACCGCAAAGCGGAAAATTAATTAAACGATAGAGTTAAAAAAAAATAAAAAAAAAGAAGAAAAGAAGAAAAGAAAAAGAAGATAAAGATTTTTTGTAAATATAAACTAGTCACTTTCGAGTGTAGGACTAGACAAAAACTATTACTACGCTCAGACTGAAAGTAAACACGAGAACTATACAAAATCAATGTCCCGTAGTAGTAAATTAGACTAGTTTTTTTACTTTTGGCATTAAAAACAAAAAAGGACTGGCTGTCTTTCCATGTTTATTTTTTTTTAATATTCTCGACAAATTCGTTTACTGGATACTACTATTATCGTTTACTGATGACTACTGCGGACAATCTGATTTTTTGATAGGTTTATGAAGATTACTACCTGTTTAAATAATGAATTCAAGGAGGGAACACAGGACTACATTTGTGCGGAAAATGCCCTGGTGTTTCCTCTTGTTTTCAGTGCTATTTTACTATAGCAAACCGAACGTTGACATCATTGGCTAAAATACGTGAAAATATATGTAGAAACATGTCCATTGAATAAGTCTTCTGGACGTTTTGTGGACATGCTGTTGCTTTGTATATATCATCAACTGCTGTTCATTTACCCACCGAGTGGCCGAGCCACCGAGCCTACCCCAAATCAGGCCTTAGTCGACTTCACATACCCTAAAATTTTTTGACAGATGTGTGCAGGTTTCCTCACAATTACTTATATTTATTCTTGGGCAGATATTGATAAACACTGCTATGTTAAGTACATCATTAAGCACTGTGTTTCGTGTGAAAGTAAAGGTATCGATCACTGTAGTTAAATTTCAGTTAATAATATAATTCTTAAATCCTTTGCCACTAGAATGTCACCGCACCAATACCAAGTGACTCTTTGATATTTCTAGAATTTTTGGACTTAACATTATATAAAAACAATCATGCACTCGTTATTCAGTAACAATATTTATTGACTAACAATTCAGTTTTCCAAATAAATTAAGATAATTTAAAAGAAAACAATAAAATGAAAGTCTAAAACAATATGATCTTTTGATCATAAAAAAAATAAAAAAAAGTTAAGTTAAAATAAGTTTTTATTTTCGGCTTGTAATACTTTTAATAAATCATGGGTCAACAATAAAAGTTGGTACAAAATTAATCAAACAATGAACTAAAAATAGATATAATTGCCAGAAAAATTGTTTAGATTTTGTAAATGTTGAATTAAATATCAGGATGATCCAGAATTCTGTCAGTTATAAAAAACTGTGTAAATTTTATAGACTTTTATTACTGAATTAATGTACAGACAGTCCGAATGAGATTAACATGTTAGTACAAGTCAGATCAACATAAAATCAACCATATTTTAATAGGGAATATGTTCGCAATATTCATTATGGTGTAATCTCACTATGTACTTATTAGATATTGTTTAAGTGTAGCACAGAGTAGGGAGAGTGCAGAGTCTACTTTATTCTGTTAAATCTATTGTTGGTTAATGTTTATTTGTCTGTGACTCTAAGTTAAATTATTTTTAAGTATTAGATAGAGGCTAGGAAATCTAAGTGTATTTTAGCACAAACCTAGTAAGTTTGTAATAAAAAATTTCTTGACAATGCAACATTTGCGTGTTTATAATTTTTTGGGCTCTTTCATTTAGTGTAGATCTATTTCACAGATGATAGAAATAAATAATATAATTTAAAAAAGTCCCGTCATAGCTTTAATTTGACATTGGCATTGAAATTGGTCAAAATGGTCGGAACCCCCGTTTAACTACCAATTTTTCTGTTAAAAAACTTAACTTTAGATCAAGAATTCAAGACTTGAACCGTCTCGCTAGTGTTTGTTGTGTCAACTGTCAATGCGAATAAAAATGAAAGCAGCGACAATATTGTAAAGTACAGTAAAGAAAGATACCTCTTTTTAAAATGCCTTTGTCAGCTGAACGCTACTACGATTGAAATGTTTCGATTGAAACTGACACTGGGGCTACAGTTTAGTCCGTACTAGGAGTAATGTCTTATTCATGTGTCTGTATACAATATATCTATAAGATGGCTGTACCGGGTTCGAATCCCGGTAGGGGTAGATATGTGCATTATGAGTTTATATTCATATTACTATCTATATTTCTCCGTTATCAAGTATCCATAACCCAAGCTCTGAAAGATGCTTACTTTAGACCAGATAATGTGTGAGTTTGAGAAATATTTTGTCATTGGAAAAAGTTATATTTGTTCATTATTAATGACTCGACATTGCCAGATGGACTGTATGGTAGTAGGAGGAGTACAAATACGAAGTAAGCGCCACGCTTCCCTAGCCGTGCTTAGCTATGTTTAACGAAAGGAACGAACCACAAATAATTTTTGTATACAAGACAATAGATCCAATATAACTTAAAAATTACAATACATATTCTATTCGATTTGTTTGTTTTATTCGATATAACATATAAAAGTATGGAGACGAACTAGGAATAGAATTTTAAGCCTTAAAATTAGGAGCTGTACCGTATCAGGAGCTTTTCTATCCTTGTGACATACAGAATAATTTGAGTTATACTGACAAGAATGTTATCAAGTTCTTAGACAGAAGAACAAGACATAACAAGGTGTTGTGAGAATTCTTGGCACAGTCTCACAACCTGATATATCTTGATAAATGAGAAATCCTTGTTGGTAATGTATAAATTTTATTGATTCACTTATCTTGATAAGACACAACTTGCTAGTATGATGTTTTTAAAGTGAATGAAATGTAAAATAATAACTAGTTAATACAATAATACAATATGTACGGTAATTAGACCGAACACTAGGACATGTAAGAGGAAGGAATGGAAGTCACTGGAATAAATAAATCAAAATATAAAAATTCCATATCACAGTGTTCTGTATCGAACTCCTCTGAAGTCTTGACCGAGTTTTATGAAATTATTAGTATATACTTGGTATAATAGTCAGAATATCCCAAAACACTGATCGTTAGATAATTTTATTATTAAAATTGTAAAGATAATAAAACATGGGAAAATTCTATTTCGTTGCTAGGCTACTACAATAGATCGCGATGCCCGTTTCCGCGCAAGCGTGCAAAATTAAGGATGGCGACCATGAGAGTTGCAATAAGGGCTGTCAAATCAGCTGTGTTACATTGGTAGGTCTAAGAATATGTCGTAGGCTATTTTAGTACCACTGTGATTAGAGTAACCCGCTCCAGATTTTTTCAGAAATAATTTATATGGGAAAGCTACGTTTACTGAATCAACTAGTGACTCCATAAAAACCGATTATGGAAACAGTAAAGGGCATTTGGATTCATTCTGAATGAAATGTGATGATTATTTATGAAGACTGTGTACATACGAATACAAGTTAGCTTATCTATTTTAAATTTAGTTTTGATATAGTATAATGTTTATTTTATTTTATTAAACATTCTAATGATGCAAGTGCGCCTGATGGTCAGCAGTAAGTCCATATAAGAAGATTGCTAGTGTCAGTAGGATATCATCATCAACAGCCTCCAACTGGTCTCCTGTGAAACATGTGGATTTTGAGCCTTAATGCTATCACAATAAACAGTTGCCGTAACAACCGGCACCAACACCTGAACCATACTAAAGTTGCCACCAACCGTGGTGACACTTACTTTATTTTTGACTTCCAAACCAGAGTGCTTGTATTGAACCAATGGGGTTGGCAGGTGGCGCTGCGTACGTTAACAAAAATAATAAACAAAACGATGGAGTTCATCACTTTAAATTAATTATCTCTCTTTAAAATTACCTACGTTATCAGCCCTCGTAATAGTAAGTAGGAATTACAAACTTACCAAAGATAAAACCCTCAAGAAGATACGAAAATTAGCTGTTAGAAAAAATAAACCTCATTTTGTTGATTAGTATTGCTAGTTTTTAAATTCTTTAAAACAATTTTATGTAATATACATATTGTTTTAATGTGATATATCACAAACATATCGTTTCACGCGATCTCTAGCGTGTTTTAATGTTTTAATTGGAATATAACTTGAAGTAATAGATAAACATTGAAAAAAATATAATTCGCTTTATCGTCCCTGCGATGACTCGTCTTCTTCATGCTCAGTTACCAACAATAAATAACATTGGGTGAAGTTGACAAAATCCTATTTAAAAATATCTATAATAAGTTTATGTAATTAGTATAAGTTATCAACTGTTTATCATAATTATCGAACAACTTGATACGAAAATTACAGATTTAGGGTTACCACATATCTGATGTTTTAAAGACTTTCCTTTAGTTTTTCTTGTCAAATTAGGGTTTTATATACAAAGTTTGAAACAAGGCAGAACTATAAGTCGATCATCATTAATACAACGTATTTGTTATAAAAACTATATATACAATATTTTGATTGAGATCTTATAGAATACCTATAAAAAAACCTAGAACTGTGTCTATTTCTATAAGATCTAGTAATTGCTTAGGATACTAGTAATCGTATCAAAACTATTTGCAAACGATTGTGATGGTTTAGATTGATTGAAACTAAACAATTGAATGGTACCGTCTCAATGGTGTTACCAAAAGAAGGACATAAATTTTAAACTGAATTAAACCAATCAATTTACTATAGGTATTTATTTACAAAAATAATAAATAACCTATTTTATAAATTGCATACTTATTAACTTAGATTTAGAATTGGAATACATAAGTTATTTTTATGGTTTATTAAGTATAAGATTAATAGAATAGGTTGAGATTGTTGAAAAATTAATTATCCTCAGAGCAAATGAAAAATGTTTTTATTTACGCTTCCTCTCATTTTCGTAGGGAAGAGAGTGATAGCCACGAGCAAAAATATTACCAAAACTTATGTCAATGTCTAGTTGAATACTTCATATTTTAATGTTTATCTACACCAGTAAAAATACTTTATGATTGAGCTACTGAGGTGACTAGTCTGAGAATCATTAGAATTTCGTTTGTTTCTCTCTTTATTTTGGTACAAACAGTCATTACATTGATCAGGTAATTTATTTATTTTACATGTAAACCTACCTACATAGACATAGAAAACGAGTACCTAAAAAAATTAGTTTACAATAAGCCTTTGAACGAGAGACAAAGCCGTTAAGAGTATAATTCTTGTGTCGCAATAGTGGTATAAACATGTGTGTCGCTAGAGGAGCGAGCGGGCAACCGTGCCTTAGCGATTAAGTTAATTTTGGATAGCAAAGTGGGGCTGTCTACACAAATATACAAAATTATTCTTCATGAGTATCTTCAGAACTTTATTTTGAATACCTTTACATTTGAGATTTAATACGTATTTCCAGATTTTTATTATCATTTAAATTTACGTTTTTTTGGAATTTGAAGATATTGCTAAAAATATATAAATCCTAAAATTTTACCTTGATAACTATACGAAATAATAAACAACAAGAAAGTCATCCGAACGATACGTACCGTACAACTGAATGTTATACATCAATAAAATAATGTCCTACATTATCCGACAATGTGGTGTCCATATTGTTAAATCATTTATATACTCCGCTTTCTGGTCTGACTGTATAGTTCACATTTATCATTCACGTGACAACATGATTTTAGAAGTACTCCTATCTTTTTTGGCCTTCGTGCTTGTTATTGTATATTTTGTATCGCGTTGGAAATTCGATTACTGGGAGAAACGAAATGTTCCTCACCTTAAGCCTACTACTATAGTAGGAAATTATGGCCGATATATCTCCATGAAGCAATATGCAGGGACGGTCGCTCGAGATATACTTAAACAGTTCCCCGATGAGCCGTATGTTGGAGCGTTCTACGGCACAGAGCCGATGCTCCTCGTCCAAGACCCGGAGATTATCAAACTGGTCACGACAAGGGATTTCTATTACTTCAACGGACGGGAAATAACCAAATACGCTGAAAAAGATGCCACTACGGGCAACTTAGTCTTTGGAGGCGGAGACATGTGGAAAGTGAGTCGCCAAAATATGACTCCCCTATTTTCATCTGCTAAAATGAAAAAAATGTTTTATCTCATAGAACAATGTTCACACAAGCTCGAAGAAATCATTGACAATGAAGTGACAATTTCCAATAGCATGGAAGTGCGGATCCTGTGTGCTAGGTTTACCATGGCTTGCATCTGCTCTTGCGGTTTTGGGGTCGATGTGGATACTTTGGGGGCGACTTACAAAGAAAACCCCTTCACTAATATTGGAGACACGTTATTCCAGCAAACATATACTAGAGGTTTCATGAGTGTTTTGCGATCGATGTGGCCTGCAATATTTTATAGTCTGGGTTTCACCTCTTTTCCTAAAGAAATAATTCCATTTTTCCATAATTTCCTGAGTAAAATTTTCGAAGAGCGGCAATATAAGGCAACTACAAGGAATGATTTCATCGACCTGCTTTTGCAATTGAAGGAAAACAAATATATAGTTGGAGATAGCATTTCTAATAGCAAAACTGGAGAAAATAAGAAAATACAAATACCAGTAACAGATGAATTCATGATGTCTCAATGCATGGTGTTTTTCGCAGCTGGCTTCGAGACATCAGCGTCGACACTGACATACGTTCTATTTGAACTGGCAAAACATCCTGAGGTACTTAAGAAAGCGCAAGAAGATGTAGATGCCTTCCTCCGGAAACACGACAACAAGCTGGTATACGACTGTGTTAATGAACTACCGTATCTAGAGACGTGTATTGATGAGACTCTTCGTTATCACCCCTTAGCGGGGGTTCTTTTACGCGAAGTGATGGACGACTATGAGTTCCCGACTGGCTTGAAGGTGACCAAGGGGGTGCGTGTGCACATTCCTGTATATCATTTACACCATCACCCTAAGTACTTCCCGGAACCAGAGAAATTCCGCCCAGAGAGGTTTTCACCAGAGGAACGCAGAAATATCGTGCCTCACACCTATTTGCCTTTCGGAGACGGCAACAGGATTTGTTTAGGTATGTATATATTAACTTTAGTTGTCTTCATTCTAGAGTAATCGTTCACTTCATTTAAATTAGTAAGGAGTACGCATTAATTATATTAAAGTGAAAGTATTTATTTTATTTCTTTAATCATTTATACACACAAAGATAATTAAATTCCACACAACAAAATAACAGAAAATCGCACAAAGGTACTACTTATTTCTATTAGAAAACTTTATTTTATTAATAACATTTAACTTTACTACAAGAATATGTTGTAAAGTTATCGTAATATCGTAATTATCGTTAATATAGTATCATAATAAATATATATATAATAGTTATAGTAACATTATCATATCAAGATATTGCTCAACAAACGAAGTATCTGCGCATACGCCGCTTAATTATAACAATTTGGGTTTCAGCATGAGTGGCATTTGTTTTAAAGCAAATAGCTTATTTGTATCCTCACACCATTCAAAACTTGATATAACCTCAAAGAACCTCATAGTATAAAATTTTCAAAGTGTAAGAAAACTGAACAACATTAAACCTATAAATTAAAATGCTTATTATGTCCTATCTTTTCAATGTCATAAACACATCAAAATATGTTTCTGGTTTATTTCCAGAAATGATAAGATAAAATTTTATAAATTACATAACATTGGAGCTACATGCGTCTATAAAAATGCAAGTTGTAAAGCGTATTGCATAAACAGATAAGTATTGATAAAGTCGTTTTGGAAAAAATCTGTATAACGAAATAAGCGCAGTCATCTTTCGTCGGCAAATGGCTAATCGTTGCGTGCAGTGGAATTATATTATTTATGTTCTCAACATTATTTAAGACTGCGGTCTGGTTTTTTATAGTAAATTATAGTGTGAGTTTCAATGGAATAGAAATCTCGTTGACATGTGCCGTCCGCAGTTAAATTGTATGCAAATATTATCAGCACCTCTGTTCTGAAGTATTCGAAGCGACTTTTTATAAATCCGAGTGTCAGCTAAACTATTAGGGAAACAGAATAACAGCATGTATATTATATTTTGACACTTTACACTACTTTGCATATTTTGAGTAATAGTTTTCCATATTATTCCATTGTTTTAATGATCATAATATATTCAATTGAGGCAAAATACCAGGGTTTTCGCCATATTAATGGCCGAAAATTATTCGGCTATGATACAGGTGTTTCGGTAGGGTAGGGAAAGGTGTCCTTTTAGCATTGTGTTGGACGATTTTGCTTAAAACAAATTATAACACTTTGTATGCGGGCATTCTCCCGCCCGACGGCGGCGTAGAGCGGGTGTTTTTTGTTCTCGCGCCCTACCGCTAGGCGCGACGAAACGAGTTTACACGTCTCCCGCACGTTACTATAAAAATGTGTATGACGAGTTAACTAGTTTCCCGCAAAAGATGTGATAATATTTTCTCTACCCTGTCACGATTTTAGATCGCATTTTTTTTTCATTATAAGTAATAGAACCGTTTTTTTCACAGGTATGAGATTCGCTAAGATGCAGATGATGGCTGGTCTCGTGACTATCCTGAAGAAGTATAACGTGGAATTAGCGGAGGGTATGCCGCGCGACCTGGTGTTCGACCCCCGTTCGATGGTCACTCAACCATTCCAAAAAATTTATATCAAATTCACCATCCGTGACAATTGGGAACAGAGAGTTTATAACCGCAAAGCGGAAAATTAATTAAACGTTTACAGACTAAAGTATACTTAAGGGGAAGCACTAAGGTCAAGAGATAGAGTTAAAAAAAAATTAAAAAAAAGAAGAAAAGAAAAAGACGATAAAGATTTTTTGTAAATATAAACTAGTCACTTTCGAGTGTAGGACTAGACAAAAAACTATTACTACGCTCAGACTGAAAGTAAATACGAGAACTATACAAAATCAATGTCCCATAGTAGTAAATTAGACTATATTTTTTTTACTTTTGGCATTAAAAAATGAAAAAGGACTGGCTGTCTTTCCATGTTTATTTTTTTAAATATTCTCGACAAATTCGTTTACTGGGTACTACTATTATCGTTTACTGATGACTACTGCTGACAATCTAATTTTAACGAAGATAACCTGTTTAAATAATGAATTCAAGGAGGGAACACAAGACTGTGTACGGAAAATGCCCTAGAGTTTCCTCTTGTTTTCAGTGCTATTTTACTATAACAAACCGACCGTTGACGTCATTGGCTAAAATACGTAAAAATATATGAAATAAGTCTGCTTGACGTTTTTAAAGTAATGCTTTTGCTTTGTATATAACCACCGAGTGGCTGAGCCATCGAGCCTACCCCAAATTAGGCCTTAGTCGACTTCACACACTACCTTAAAATTTTTTGACAGATGTGTGCAGGTTTCCTCATAATTACATATATTTATTCTTGGGCAGATATTGATAAACACTGTTATGTTAAGTACATCATTACGCACTGTGTTTCGTGTGAAAGTAAAGATGTCAATCACTGTAGTTAAATTTCAGTTAATAATAGAATTCTTAAATCCTTTGTCACTAGAATGTCACCGCACCAATACCAAGTGACTCTTTGATATTGCTAGAATTTTTGGACTTAACATTATATAAAAACAATCATGCACTCGTTATTCAGTAGCTATATTTAATGTCTAACAATTCAGTTTTCCAAATAAATTAAGATAATTAAAAAGAAAACAATAAAATGAAAGTTTAAAACAATATGATCTTTTGATCATAAAAAAATATTTTAACTTGACTTTTGTTAAGTTAAAATAATTTTTGATATTATTTAAGCAATCAAACCAGAACTTTTTTCCGTACCTTATTGTAGTAACAAGGTTTCAATGAGCCGTTGTATCGAAAGTGCAAAGGTTATAAACGGTAAAGCTAACTATTTAGACGAATCTATCATCATATAGGTTTCAAAGATTTAAGCGTGATTAATTTAACACCGTAAAGTTAACTCTGTAGCTCATTTTTAAGTATAGTTTTTAAACAAATCGATTTATTTAGACGTTATAATATTGGTCTCTTAAATTAGGATTAAAGCTGTACCCAGCATAAATTATTGGCTGTCAATTTTATTGTATGTTTCATATTCCGTTCATAATATGATTAAGTTTTTATGATTATGTACAGCTTAGTAAGTTATTGTATGTGTAAGGAATAAAAAAAATTGACATTTAATTTTCATATTTTTATTTTTATACGTACCCCTGTAAGTACCCCTGTCTATGTAGCCAGAGGTCCCAGGATTGAATCCCGATGGGAGCTAAAATTTGTATGATGAATACGAATATTTGTGTTAGTATGTTTATTTAGTATATTTCTGATATTTGTATATTACTATCTATATTTCTCCGTCATTTAGTATCCATAACACGAGCTCTTAACGATGCTTAATTAGGCTTAGATAATAGTAGTGAGTGTGAGAAATATTATTATTAGTATAATAGTAAATCGCATTTTATAAATTACAAAGATATAATTAAATTTGTCCATGCGCCCATACATTTGATTGCTACTGTAACGGAACGTTACAGGCTCTATGGTGGTTGCCTGGTTACGTAACAGAGTGGTTGATGTGTCGTGTGGTTTTTGCTGTGCTGCTTGTTTCATATTATTTTATTTTCATATCTTATTATTACAAACTGTCATTGTTCTATTACATATATTTAATTAAGCTATCACTCTTTTATTCCATACAGTCCATTCGCTTTCATTGGTCCTATGAATTAATTCAATTCATTCATTACATTAATATACAAAATTTAACCAAATATTTTTTTAAAAAACGCGAACTGATGCACCGATAACGCTACCCAGTATACAGATAACAGTCAATTATATCAGTGTCTCAATATTTAGATGGCGTTATTTTTTTATTTTATTAAAATTAAGTTATTTTCAAATAAAAGCTTTGTTTTAAATCCAATTTATTTATTGACATACTATTTATTTATGAAATAAAATAAATGTTGTCATTATTTTAATTCATAAATATATAGAAACCCTGTTAATCATAAAAAAGAAAATTGCACTATAACTTAAAATATTACCAAAAAAATTTTACTGAAACTAATCAGAAGAGTTGTATGAGACATAAATACGACATATTACCATATTTGACATCAAGAAGTAATAATAGTAATGTAATATTTCTCACTCTTACATCTATTATCAATCCCAAATTAAGTAACATTAAGAGATTGTGTTATGGATACTAGATAACAAACATACTAACATCTCGTGAGCAAATTCGTACTCATCATACAAATACCAGAACCTATAATAATAGAAGGTATTAAATAGTAATTATTGACAACGAAAACAAATATATTTTGTTTCCTTATATTTCTTCAATGCCACACTGACAAACGTCGAAGAATAGAGAACAAAAAAGGGAGATTAAATCTGACCAGGTTTCCCAACATCCTCCGCTCCCGAAAGCTCTAGCGGATAAATCCATTGGATAGGGCGGGACACTTAGAAATCCGTACTCTGTACCAGCTCTTATCTTTCCGTCCCTACCTAGAATGAGCTCTAGAGCAGCTAGTGTAGTTTTTTATCGATATTGTTACCCAATATATCACCAACCTTAAATTCTTATGAGTGGGCCAAAACCTGTCTTTCATTGGACATAGACCACGATAGCATCTGCCTAAGCCTTGCTCATTGATAATATTGACGTCGTCAACTTCGTCTTTGATAAATTTAATTAATGATGACAACGTTAACGGCCTAGGCTCCCGTAGATCCTCACTCACATATATGATATGTCGTGAGTTGACCACCGCATCTCACTGGCTTAAAACTGTCATCTCTTCGTGGCTGACACATGATGTTATAAAAACTTTACGCAGTTAAATCTTTCACAACTTTTACTAGTCGTTCAGAGAAACCCCACTAAGGTGCACTAGGTACATTGAAGTGCCATTCGACGTAGAAATTAGCTAGCCGACACAAAGTTAGTGCCATTACTATAAGCTTTAGATAATAAATCAAAAGATTATATTTGTGTTCATCATTATGAGAATCTGTTTCTTACATTTTCTTGCTTGAAAGCATGACTTTTTATAGATTTGATTATCTTAATGAAAATCAAGCCATCAAATAGTAGATTACACATTGATTTCACGCTATTATATATTCACAAAAATGTAGTTCTGTTCTTAGATTATTTCTAGTTCCAGTGAAAATTGAACCCGTACTTGGAGGTTCAGATCACAGTGTGGTTCCAAGCCGAGCAAAGTGATGCTATAACTCTATATCTCTATAACGACAGTGTAGAGCCTTAAAAAGAAGAAATAGGGAGGAATGGGAAGTTTTGGCCGTGTGGCTGCGCCCTTTGTTTTCTTAGCATTGATACAAGATTCTTAGACCCCATTCAGAGACATAATTCAATCTTTCATTCTTGACATCGACGCGCTCAGCTGTTAGCTGTTAGGTTAGTTATCTATAGTATCCTCTATACACTGTACTGTAAAACATGTCATTGATATGGAAAAGGAAAGGTGTAGGGGATAGAATGGAGTTACGTGGTACAATGCCGATTCACTGCCAGCGCCTAGCGTTCTATTAGAGAGATTCTTCGCTCATGCAGGAAGTCAAAAAACTGGAAAGCATAAAGTTGTGACGGTAGACCCTACGCCGGTATGGAGAGAAGAGCCATGTGTCAGACCTGATCAAAGGCTGTGGCAATGACACAGCTAATAGGAAGGCTATGGAATCTGTAATAACAAGTTAAGTGTTTAAAAGTTTTTCATGTATGTCATATTCCAATAAAAGTCGTGTTTATCGTCGGAATGTTTAAATATTCATTCTGAAATAATGTTAATAATGTTAATTTTAAACGGTAATTAAGTTTTAATTTAAGTGTTTTATTTTCTTTAAACACGAGTGCCCAATGATTTTTATTGGCGCGAGTTCATGCGGGCTTAGTTAATACAATGCTTCAACGAAAAGCATTTGTTGGCTGTATTACGGCAAAGTGGTAGTCCTCGAAATAGCGAACTACGCCCAGCAAAATGTAGGTTGTAATCATTGCCGGCAATGAAAGATTTTGACGGCAAATAAATATGAAGGTTTTGCATACTTATAAAAAAGATATTTAAATCAAATTAGCTTTGGAAAGTATATTTCTATTGAACTCGCCTAAAATTATGTCAATATTCAGCATTCTATAAAAAAATTGCATTGTAAGTTTACTTACTTTTAACCTTAAATCTTTTTTACTATTCCAACAATGCGCGCATTTAGGATATTATTTGGTAGCAATTTCCAAGTAGGTCGTCACATTACCTGCCTCGACGAATTAAAATAAAGGAAAATTGAGAAATTGAGTTGTCCCATGTTAAGACGTTGCCAACAATGAGTTCATTGGGCTTGATTCTAAAGTACGTGGTGGTACATAAATCTAAATTAATATTATAATAGCAACGCGCGTGATATAATAACATCACTCAACTGTCGTCATGCCATCTAAAATTGTGTATGATTCCTAAAGCTATTATAATATAGTTAAATATAAATTGTTAAAGAGTTTATTGTTGCTATCTGTATCTTTAGGAACACACCGGGGCAATTGAAATTACATTGATTTCTCAACTTCTTGTATATAATATAAGTGGAGTGAATGGTTGGCGAGTTAGTAAGTAAATGTAATGTGAATCACAGACGCGACTTCATTCACATGCAACGCTGTAAGATAGCAACATTGCTATAACAATTATAGTAGGCGCACGAAAACTATCTTTTCCAATATATAATGAGTGAATAGGATACACTAAACTTAAATTTGGAATAAGTGTGCCTTCAATTGCTTAACTATTACCTAGTAATACCACCTTGTACCACTGCTGACCAATTTTTTCAAGTAATTCGTGATCATGAAATTATTGCAAGTGCTCAAAAGCAACGGCATTTTACTTTGAGTTAATAACATATATATATGTTTAAAGAACAATGTTAAAAATTTACAAGAATAAGAAATACTTGTGTTTTATTTTTTTATTGAAATTTGGGATTCACTGGAGACTTCACACCTGGAGAGACTCCAACAGTCACATTTAAAGAGATCTTTAGCGTAGTTGTCCGATCGGTCTAGTTTCATTACGAAAACAGAAACTATTGCCAAGGTTAGTCCCCAGCACCATACTTCAGAAGGCACGCTAATCCATCAGTCCTGGTTGTCACGGCAACGGCTTTCAACCACCAAGCTAGTACCCAACCTGTTGTTGTTGGATCACCTCTATGTAGGGCCTGTGGGGAGCACGCCGAACAAATGGAACACATCCCATGTAACTGTGATGCTCTTGCTAGGAAAAGAATGGGTCTCTTTGGACTGGGCTATCCCAGTCCTGAAGATATAAGGCTGCTGTCTCCGGGTGTACTTAGTAAGTACATCTTAGGTATTACAGGACAGCAGTCATTAGGATTGGGGAAGCACAAAAGATCCCATTGGGTCGATGTGCTCCGGGAGTAATCCTGGCCCTACATCAAGATAAGATAAACTCCTTATGTGTTTCTTTCGTGTAAGAAGGCCCGGGCACAGCAACAGGACGTATATACTTAGGCTGTTCATGATGGTGCTTAGACCTTTCCATCTATCTAGGAGGTTATACCAATGAGTTTTGTAGGTCACTGCTTATGGCAAATATACTTAAATAGAAGGAGCTAGCAATGCTTACGCTTACTTACAGGATATAGGCACGTAGACTTGTTTAGTTTTTTTATTAATGTCAAAAGACTACACAATTTCTATAACTGAATAATGTCTTTCAATCAGACAAAGGATTCTTTTCGGATATTCTTTTAGGATACATTTTTTTATTGGTAGTTCATTTAGTGCAAAATCATGGTGTAATTTTTGGGCAAATTGTGTCGTCATAAAAATAAAACTAACTTTAGTAACTCTTGGTATGGCATTGAAAGAAATTAGCAACACAATTATGTTATATCTATTTTTTACTTATATAAAAAACCAGCAAATGACTCGACACCGCCTGATGGTAAACAGTAGGAAGAGACCATATGCGAAGATAGCTACAGCATGCGACATACTGCCCTAGCCATCTCCGCCAAGCCGGCACAAACAGTACCTTTTCAAACCTCTTTCGAAAGAACCCATGATTTATTAACGAGCGAATACGTTTGCCGGCAAGGAATTCCACGGTCTGACCGTGCAACAAAGATAGCGAAATCTTTTTTATTGGAAACCAGATTTACTTTATTATTCATTAAGTATACAAATATGATTAGCATTAATTTCAATGTTCGTTGACTTCCTTGTGGACTGAAGCAGGCTGTCGTGTGCTTCCAGTCTTATTTCGACGCCATAGTACATAGGTTATCTAAAAAGAAACAATGTTATCATCATCATGATCGGCAGAATAGCCTAAGAAAAACATCTTAATTATAGGTTGGTAATAACTAAGTAGGTTAAATGATAACTTGGAGGAATATTACAGACATTCAGACTGTCGCAACACAAGGAACTTCCGTGCCACGTAATTGTTGTATATTGCATGTAGAACTAATGGATATAAACTTAATTTATAGACGACTGACCTAGCCAATGTCATATCTCCATTAAACTATTTCTAATAACAAATTGGAGAGGGTCATCCTTATCACATAGGGGCATAGAAAATAGCTTACAACCAATAGGTCAGTCCTACCAAAAACACACAAAATATTTGATTAGAAAAGTCAATCCTTTTCGGAGGAATTCCATTACATACACTAAGATTTTTGTATATTAGACAAGGATAAAAAATTAAGATAAAATCGACTTCAAAACACTAAAAGGGAAATAATAATTTACTTTCTATTGTTACTGGGAACCACTCAGCACCAAGTCCTGCGGATTGTAAGGAGAGATTTGCTTACCTCTAATCTAATACCACTGTACAATTTATACTTTTATTTATTTGTTTATTTAACAATTTATGTACACACACAGACTATTAAAAGGACACAACAGAATATAATAAGAAGAAGAAAATATAATTTTAATATATATTTCAGAATAAATATATTTTTTCTATTTTCCTGTAAAATTAATTTGTAATAAATATATTTCGCTAAGTGGAATGGTTAGATTGACCTGGTGAATTGCTCGTGCAGAACCCAGGTTACCCCGTGAAGGGCAATGGAGTTACCGGGGAATTTTAGTGGGTATTCTCAGTGCCGCTCAATTGAGGTACTGAGTAAGCCCCACACACGACCGTCGCTTAGCCAGTGGCGGGTAGGTCCGTAAATAGATTCCTCCTCGTAAAAAAAAAGTGGAATGGTTAGATATGAGAAAATAATATAAATATCAACATAACGTCGTCATTATAACTGGGAAGTATGAACACCGTAAACACAAGACACAAATTATTTTGATAAATACAAAGGGAGACTGACCTGCAGATGAACTCTGATAAGATGTGTGTAATGACTAATGTAGGGTCAAAGGACATTTTGTTAATTAAATATATCAAAGTCTATATTTAGGTCTGTAGATCGCCTGCACAAGCAATAGTATATATGCAAACAATATTTTTCTACATGTACTGATATTTGACGAGCTGATAGGACAAATTTAATAATATCCTTGTAATTTATACACCTATACCAATTTTATTTACAACTGTGCATTGCTGTCAATAATTGGTACAAATTGGTACGTTCAATTTGAGTAAACAGGTACTGCTGGTTTTCTTTAAGAATTGCGTACGTAATCTTAGTTTATTAAGTATTGTTTTTTTCTTTATTTCTACACCCATAATAAAATTCAAAATAATACAAGAAAATTATTTTTTTGATTGATTGATTCAAAGTCAAAGTAAAAGTTAACTTTGATTTAGAATTCAACATAATAGGGATTCCAATATGAGATTGCCGATTACCGTACTGTCCGCTTTGAATTAGAATTAAACCTGTATAGTGTTTTCAAAATAAAAGTTTTTACACACGACAATTACTACATTCTAAATTTAAAAAATATATTTAACAAATTCATAAAATATTCTAAATTTTAAATAATGATAATCAATTATATGACTTTCAATTGTTTTTATATTCCACTTGAAACGTAAATATGGATACATTGAAAATGAGTGTGATTTTTACATATGAGTTTCTATGTAGAAATAATGCTACAGGAACAGGTTACAGTCCTAATATTTTGTAACCGCTGCCGTAATAGAAACTTGCACTTGACGAATGAACTTTAAGGAATACCTGCTACCGAATTTATTACGACGAATAAATCTAACCCATTTAAAACTATGGCTTACTCCACGTCAACCGCCACAACAATGCCTTAAAACAGTTACCATCACCTTTTTGAAAGCATCACTAAGCTTAACACACAAAAAAGTGATTGTAAGTGTCTGGTAATCACTCCGTGATTAAGTTATCTCTTCAGATCTGGATAAGCAATAATAGTTAATATCTACTGCGCAGAACCTTTAACTTATGAAAAAACTCGCAACGAAACAGCCCTGAGACGTAAACTGATCTTCATCATTCATGCTCCATGATAACGCAAGACCTAACTGTTCGAGAAACCATTTTGACATTGTGAGAGTGTTGAGATAAATAAATAAATAAATTGTACTTAGAAACCATCCCTTATCCTGCAGACCTCCGGTACCAACTACCATTTTTCAGCGATTTGGACAATTTAATTTCTTCTAATCAAAATAAATAACAATATGGTCATACACTAACGCAATTTTTAGATATTTAAATGCATTTACAATTAATTAATTTTTCAATTTAAATCAAAAACTTTCTTTTTTTCTTTAAAATTTTGTAAGACATTAAATGTGGAAAACATTTAACAAAATAACTCTATTAATATAGCTTTTAATAATGGCTTAACGCTTACAAAAATCTAAAGAATATCAAAAGATGGCGATTCTGCCAAAAATTTCAATTTTAATATAATTCTTTATTTAATTCATATCCCAACAAACAAAATAAAAAATACATTATTTATTTTTTATGATTTTAACTTATTTTGAAAGCTAGATGACAGAGCTGTCTTGGATATTTTTAAGCACATTTTATGTTGGAGAAAATATTAGAAATAGAATGTTTTCTTTTTTTTCATTTCTAAAAATACAATTAAATTTTTACATTTTAAGGTTATTGTCACTAAAAGTGCTATATGTAGTTTCTGGACGAACTATTATTTATTTTGATTACACAGATCGTTTTTAACGAGATATTCCAACAGCTGGAATAAATATATTATTTTACCTAATTTTCCATCGTCAGAGGTCAAGTTAGTGTGACAATAAAGTCAACCAAAATGTCGTAATAACAAAATCATATAATCATCTGTTTACTTCAAGAGATGTTTATTAAGGATTGTTTGGAACCTATCGTTCGACTAGCACAGATCACACTTGGCGCTTTGGTTATCTTTCATTACCAGGATATGACCATGTTTAAGCCAAAATTTTTTAGGACAAACAATAATCTCACATCAATAAGAAAATGACTGAAAACCCATATCCTAGTGTGAGTTCCAATCGAAACAGATTGTTTGTCGTCATATGTTGTATAGTATGAAAACGACAACAAAAAAATCTGTTGTAAAGTATTGGAAACTAAGTATTTTTTATTATACCAGTTGAACGCTATTATTAAACGGCTCGATTGGATTGACATTTAAAATAAGGTAACTGAAATCTCTTATACAAGAACGAGAGCTTACAACCTTTCACAAATCATTTGACTATTACAACTACGGCACTGCTTGAATGGATCGGACGAAATAAAATATTAAAATCAACAAAACTTATAATATTTTCAATATTTTGACATCCTAACTCGACAAATCAGCTTGGATCTAGTTTTACGTTAAATTTCGCTAATTGTTTCTAATTATTAAACAGTTTAGAATGAATGAAATACTATTAAGACAGTATAGCCTGGAAACTGACACAACTTCCTAATTTGATACCTATAGATTAGAGATCATAAAACTTGAAGCCCAGTAAAAACAGCGTACCACTATGGAGCACAAGCCCTGAATAAGGAAAACTCTTCAGCCTTTATAGCCCTAAATAATACCATCAACTCTCAGTGTGGATAAGCGGGTAAACGTTTCAGAACCAACTTGAATCCACGTCCCAGTTTATATTCTTTGCATGAGATCATACATGTTTGGATGAGTCATCCTTGTCTTGGCAAAAGGAGGCAAAACTTTCTTATAATTAGAAATTCAACCCAGAACACGTAAAAGCATATTAATACACAATCTCATATATATTACTGTCCTTTGTTATGTTACTAATGTGGTGACAATGTTAACAAATCACTTAAATACTTCGCCTAGCATGCTATCTGTATAATATTCAATTAAACATTCGAGTGATAACATGATTTTAGCTGCAGTCCTGACGCTTGTGCCTATTATACTTTTTAGTGTTTATAATGTGTCACGAAGAAAATTCGGGTACTGGAAGAATCAAAATGTTCCATATGATGAACCCACTACTATCATGGGCAATTATGGTCAATATATCTGCATGAAGAAATATCTTGGGTCAGTCACTCAAAACATACTTAAAAAGTATCCTGATGAACCCTATGTTGGAGCATACTATGGCACGGAGCCTGTGCTCGTCGTTCAAGATCCAGAAATTATCAAACTAATCACGACCAGGGATTTCTATTACTTCCACGGAAGGGAAATAACTAAATACACAAATAGAGAAGTGACTACGAAAAACCTTTTCTTCGATGGTGGAGATGTTTGGAAAGTAAGCCGGCAAAATTTGACTCCCCTCTTTTCAACTTCTAAAATGAGAAAAATGTTTCATCTCATAGAAAAATGTTCATTTGAGTTTGAAAAATTTATCGATGAAGAAGTTTCCATCGCAAATAACATGGAATTGCGCCACCTGTTCGGTAAGTTCACCATGGCTTGCATCTGCTCTTGCGCTTTCGGGGTAGACGTTGACACTATGGGGGCGAATCATAAGGAAAACCCCTTCGTAAACGCAGGAAGCACGATATTTGAACAAACATACACCAGAGGTTTCCTAAATGTTACCAGAGCAATATGGCCAGCTATCTTTTATAGTGTAGGCTTAACTAATTTCCCAACAAAAATTGTAAAGTTTTTTGATAATTTTCTGACTGAAGTATTCAGAGGCCGTGACTATAAGGTAACTACACGGAATGATTTTATCGACATGCTTTTGCAATTGAAGGAAAACAAATATATAGTTGGTGATAGCATTTCTAATAGTAAAAAAGGAGATGACAAGAAAATACAGATACCAGTAACAGATCAATACATGATAGCACAATGCCTTGTGTTTTTTGCTGCTGGTTTTGAAACATCAGCTACGACATTGACATACACTCTATTCGAGCTGGCAAAAAATCCTGAAGCACTCAAGAAAGCACAAGAAGATGTAGATGGCTTCCTTCGAAAATACAAGAACAAACTGGTGTACGATTGTGTTAATGATTTGCCATATTTAGATATGTGTGTGGATGAGTCTCTTCGGTTGTACCCTGTTCTTGGGGTGTTATCACGTGAAGTAATGGACGATTACGTTTTCCCGACTGGCTTGAAGGTTACCAAGGGAATTCGTGTCCACATTCCCGTATATCATTTACACCATAACGCCAAGTACTTCCCGGAGCCGGAGGAATTCCGCCCAGAGAGGTTTTCTCCAGAGCAACGCAGAAATATCGTGCCACACTCGTACATGCCTTTTGGAGACGGCGGAAGAATTTGTATAGGTATGTATACTAATTTAATTTACTATAACGTTTTGATTTCATGGTTACAAATATAAGTATTATAAGTTATGTTCATGATAGGGCTTTTTCTAAGCTACCACCATCTTACTTGAATCTATCGTGATATAAATGCAGTTAAGCGTTGAAGTTTCCTTATCATCACTTACAATAATGCGAGATGAAATCGAAGATATTCCCCGATATGAATTTAAATAATACTTATGCGATGATTACTACATTGTTATACATCCTAATTATACTATCATTTGGAGACAATAGACATTCTTCAACGTTTAATGAGTTACTTTGAATGGTTTAGCGATAGCTCTATGATAGACAAATAAATGCCTAATATTAAATTATTTCCTTAAAAATATTTTGTGATTACAGTGCATTTATCTTTGCAATGTCATTTTTACTATTTAATTTCCTGGCATATTCTATGATGTTATTACTTAATTATGTTACTAAAAGTAGCAAGTTGTAAAGTATACTTAATACGCGGGTATACTTAATAAACACAGCCTTTAAATATAAGTTGCTTAAACGACAATTAGTATAAACAAATACCGTCATGCGTAATCTTAGTAAAATAGTAATAATATGTTTTGTCCATCGACTAAACTTCATGCATTGTGTTGCAAGTTTTATATTCTTGCGGGAAATTTGAACATGAAATAAAATTAAGAAGAACCCTCTTCTGTCCAGCGATTGTCGTCGAATAATAGTGACGAGATATGAAACTGATTTCACTACAGTGACTTTGCGTACAGTTTCCAAATCGTTACAACAAAATTCAATGTAATTTAGAGAAAAACTTATTTTATATATTGTTGAAACTTATTTGGGGCTTCTATTCGGGTAAAAAAAAGATTATCTACTATTTTACGAAAATATGGTAGCACGATAACAAATCTGCCACGCCTCCACGAGACAGACTAGTATATAACTAAGTGGAAAAGACAGACCACATTCATTTAATCGCATTTATTATGATGATTGCTCTATTAATATTCGCGTTTTCCACGTATATTATTTTTTTAATTGTAAAATTTAAATCTAAAGCAAACTATTGGAAGAAAAAGAATGTTGCATCCGTCCGACCTTTGCCTATTTTTGGTAACTTCAGTGAATACGTCTTTTTAAAAAAATACTTCGGGCAAGTGGAACAAGAAATTTGCAAAAAATATCCAAATGAACCTTATGTTGGAACAGTTTATGGTAAGGAACCTACCCTTATTGTTCAGGACCCAGAAATCCTCAAACTAATACTAACTAAAGATTTTTATTACTTTAGTAGCAGAGAAATATCCAAATACACCCATAGAGAGGTCACAACCCAGAATCTCTTCTTCACTTATGGAGATCGGTGGAAAGTCCTAAGACAGAATCTAACACCACTCTTTACATCATCGAAAATGAAAAGTATGTTTTATTTAATCGAAAAATGCAGTCATGTTTTTGAAAACATGCTGGACAATGATGTTTCTTATAATAATATCATTGAGACTAAGACTCTCTCTTCTAAGTTTACCATGGACTGTATTGGCTCCTGCGCGTTCGGTGTCAACACAAACACTATGGGCAAAGATTCGAGCACAAACCCTTTCACAGTTATAGGCCATAAGATCCTAGAAAACTCTACAGGAAGAGCATTAAAATGGGTATCACGTTCAATGTGGCCGGCCCTTTTCTATGGATTAGGTTTCAAAAACTTTCCCCGAGAGATAGACTATTTCTTTAAAGACCTCTTGAAAAATGTCTTTGAAGGAAGACAATATAAACCTTCGAACAGAAATGATTTTATTGACTTGGTTCTGAATTTGAAAACAAATAAAATTATAACTGGTGACAGTTTGAGCAATTCAAAGACAGGTAAAAACGATAAAGTGGAAATGGAAGTAGACGATGAATTACTTGTGTCCAATTGCGTAGCATTTTTCGCCGCTGGATATGAAACGTCTGCTACAACGTTGTCGTTTACATTGTTTCAATTAGCCAAGAATAAAGATATACAGAAACGTGTTCAAGAAGAGATTGATGAATACTTACGTGCCCGTAACAACAAAATAAAATTTGATTGTATAACAGATTTGAAATATACAGATGCGTGTATAGATGAAGTTCTTAGGTTGTATCCTGTATTGGGAGTGATTACTAGAGAGGTTGTTGATGAATACACATTGCCTAGTGGATTGAAGCTTGGTAAAGAAACGCGGATCCACATACCAGTGTATCATTTACACTATAATCCCGATTTCTTTCCTGAACCAGAAATGTTCCGTCCAGAAAGGTTTTTGGGAGAACAGAGAATGAACATCAAGCAGTACACGTACATGCCCTTTGGTGAAGGACCCCGAATTTGTATCGGTATGTAGTAATTGTATCGGTAAAAGTTTAACGTTATCTAAAATTCTTAATTCTCTAATATAGAAATTCTATTTTTAATTATTTAAATAACTGGCTTATCGTTAAGGCAAAATATTCTGCGTACGAAATGTTATACGTAACGCAACGTATTTCGTGATAAGGTGTTATAACAGATACATGTAATTAGGAAGCTCTTTTACATGAGTTTCCTAATTGGTTTGACATCTGAAGCTCCTAGTATTTAAAATGAAAGGTTCAAATTAAAAACAAATACATCATAGCGTTCGTCGTATTTCGTGTTTCGTTATTCGACTCGTGCCGAAGATTTGGATAGACTATTTCTAAAGATACTTTTTATGATCGTTGTAAATTTTCTCGTAAATCTTTAACTTGTTTTTGGTGTAGATAAGCCATTTCCATTTGAAATCTGATACTTTAAATATTGACCGTGGCAAAGAAAAAGTTTATTCAAAACCCAAGATTAATAATATACTTTAGTTATGTATAGATTTTAAGTACAACGCGAGATTTATACAAATTTAACAATGGTCTTATACACGTGTAAAACAATCTTTTCTACGGAGAATGCGAGCCTATATTCTAAATGAGATCTCTACTATATCGGTGAAAATACATTCAACTCCATGTTTTTGCATGATCTGTATCCAAACAAAAAGATAGTGAAAAATTAGAAAACTGCTGCCGAAAACTTAGCTTCTGTTGCTATAATAGAGAACCCCCGTTTAAGTGTTTTTCAATATCTATAACGTACTGACATTAGCACGATACAATTTTATTTATAATTAATGAATTGATAATTAAATAAAATCTATTTGCACGCAGGAATGAGGTTCGCTAAGATGCAGATGATGGCTGGTCTCGTGACTGTCCTGAAGAAGTATAACGTGGAATTAGCGGAGGGTATGCCGACCAAGCTGGAGTTCGACCCCCGTTCTATAGTCACCCAACCGTACCATGATATAAAGCTCAAATTCACTCCTCGTGAAAACTGGGAACAGAGAGTTTTTGCCCAATAAACTGATTTACTGGTATTAATTCGCGACTTATTATTTCTGTTGACTATCCGATTACGTGGAGATATGTTACGTATTTCGATTAAATAAGGATGAAATCTATTCTGTAAAAAGCTGCAAAACTAAAAATGCGTAGTAATTTTACCTACACTCATAAAATTGCCAACGCATACACAAATTACCTAACTGATTATCTAAAATAGCTTACCAGTAATAACAAAGTTGCATACTATTTATAATAAATAACAAAATGTAAATGTAATTAATCGTTAGAAGGATTAAAGATCAAATAATTATTATATTATTTTAATTTATTATTTATTTTAGATTCAAGCAAATAATTCAATAATTTTCAATACTAATTAAATGAATGATAAATTTATTAAATATATAAATTAATTGAATTCATTCAATGTTCTTAATAATTCAATTCAACTAATAATATATTTAATTTGAGTATTATTATATTTAATTTAAGTATTTTAGATCCAAATATGTTGAAATGATTTTTTATATGGAAAAACGACTGGGTAATAATTGAAATTAGTTCGATTCTATTTTTATATTTGAATTGTCAATGGCATTTAATAAATAAATATTACCAATCCAAAACAGGAAAACAAAAATATTGGCACCTTAATTTGATATATTTTCTATATTTGACATCAAGTGTTGGAGTTGGCAAAAAGGAGGTTTTGTATATTTATTACGAAAACTGAGTAAATCGGACAAGTACAAAGTAAGAGTGGATAATTTTGTAAAAACTCTCGAATATTTATTTATTTCATTAAATGTACGATAGATTTTAACTATTTTTTTAAATTACACACAACCCGTATGAACCCGGGGCGTGCAGTTAGTCCTTAATAGATAACATTTATCCCATACATTGTATATAATTATAAAATAAATAACAATTGATACACAGGTGAATTTGAAACTTCGGACTCACTAGAGGGAGTGAAATAGTACTTAGAAAAAAAATAACCAGACAGTAATCGGTGACCCTTTATGACCTTTTAGATAATTATGGGCTGGCTGACAATTATGATTTATTTTTTTGTGATTTTCACTTTGAACAGGGTTGAAAAAGTAGAGTAGTTAGTTGTATTACTGCCCCATATTCATGAAATCATAACGTAGGAATATGCTCTAGATATACATGAAAAATATTCTGTGGACTACGCTATTTTAGACGTGTTAATCATTGTATCTTAGCCATTGGTACTTGGCTTGGTTCTTGTACTTGTTGGCACTTTACAATTAAGACGTCCAAAATGCTTAGGTAAGTGTAGCGCTTGTTTGGTCGTTTATTGTACTGACGAAAGCCCAGGCTCCCCTTCAGAAGACATGCTAAGGACGATTGCGCATGCGTCAGAGTTGAACCTCTCATCCCATACTCCTCCACCCTAGTTTCATAGGGTGACCAAACGATAGTAATACTTAGTATAACTCCTAATATAAATTATATAAGAAGTATAAATAGTCTTAGCAGAATAAATAAAAGATCTGAGAGTCTTTCAAACGTATTTTTGATTTATATTTTCATTTTGCAATTAGCAGTTTTTTTTTTAAATAAATTATATGGACATTTTTGACTTCCACCTTAAATGATACAATCTAAATTCACCACAATAATTAAACGATAGGTTAATTAGGCTTGTGTTATACTTTAAGGATAAAAGGTACAATTAATGGTATTATTCTTAACGAGGAAAAAATTAACAATAATATAACTGTCTTGTTAACTTGGTCTAAACCTACCTGGTTCAACATGTTATAGCCTTTGTTCGTAGTAGCAAAATTTTGATATTATTTTCAATTATCAAGTAAACACAAGAAAATCGAAAAATATGAATTTTATAGTTGTTTATTTTATTCTGTATGTCTTTTATCTTGTATTCGTTGTTTTGTACGAATTTAGCACGAATAATGATATCACAATAAAAACTAAGCTTCTATTGACTTTCATATATTTTTTTATTAAAGAGACTATCTTTATGGTTGTATAAAAAAAATACAGTGAAAATTGTCCCCGAAAACTATTAACTTAGTCACCCTAATATAGAAACATCATCTTTATACCTAGTGTTGCGATGTTACCCGGGCGCCCCATGCCTTGCTAATCAGCAAACAACAGAAAAAACACATAAAAATAACACGACAATAACATATCTGCTATCTGTAATACTAATACAACCATATCATGTCTATTTAGCCTGTAACCTGTGAAGAAAGTGCTGTGATGGAAATTGAAGTGAGCTTTGTGTGATTGTGAAGAGAAACGGAATGAAGAGCGTATTTTTTTAAATATCAACTAAAGTAACAGGTAAATCTTTAAACCTTATTTCTAATAATTATAAGTATTCGTTTGCAATATCTATTCATGTCATTGTTTAATTATAGCCTAGGGTTTGACGTCACGCCTTCATTTCGAATCCAAGGCTTGTCTTAGTAAATATTTTTAAAAGGCTCTGGAATCGATTACTATATAAAAGTTTTAAAAATATATGAAAATGATTTGGTTTGTTCTTTAAATTTTCTATGCAAATAGGTAGAATCGCATCATTTCATAGGGAATAAAACTATTTTTCTTAAAGAATAAAACCAGATGGCAGTCACCATTTTATTATTTACTACTGTTTCATGAAAAAGGTATACAAGAAAACTTGAACCAATATGGTTGATTTTCGACATAATATTTATTTTACTAACGAAGCTAATAAATCTCCTAATCGCCGTGACCAGATGTTTACTATCTTAAATAATTACTGTTTCATTATCTCTGTTTCTATTGCCCACAGTTATTCGAATGTTAAACAGACAAGTTCCTAAACATTGTTATCCAAATTATCATTAATTATATCAAATTAAAACATATTGAATCTGATTCAAATAGAATCAAAAGCTTAACTAGTAAATAGCTTAACTAGTATACTTAATAAAGCTGTTTCTATACAAAACTATACTTAATAAAGCTACTTACTATACTAAGCTACTTACAAAAACATGAACAATTAACATGAAACATGCAGTAAGACGTCACGCCGTTGTATCTCTTATGCGTCGCCGAGCAACTCTGTTCGACAGCTATATTCAATGTTATGTATCATAATAAATGTTTATAGAAATTGTATGGACTATCCAATGAGATTGTTTTTTTAATTGATGCTTTTTTATTTTACTATGGACTTGCCCACCACATAATTGTTCTTTCATAGACGTTACTGTTAAAATGTCGATTCTATACCAATAAAACATACGTTACTTAAAATTCATTTTAGTCTTGGTGACTGCGAAAGGTTGCACACAGTATTGTATATTTAGAAGGAATTTTTTATATAAAATATATTTAATACGTGAAAAGGTTATAATTATTTTTATTAAATCCTCCTTCTTGGCAATCTCAAACAGAGGCGTCGCTTATTCTTTTTCTGTGAATTTTTACACCAGGTTTTGTATGATATGTCTTCTCAGACTGCGTGTTCCCTGTCAGCTGAGAGGCAAGTATGTTTCTGTCGTGTTCGTCTTATTCCATATTTTGTGGGATTCAATTTCTTGTTTAACAATTTATCTTTCAGTTTTATGTTCATGCACATATGGCTGACATGTCTATAGATTCACCAATGACACACTGTTATAACCATTGCATAGGACACTGTGGATCGCCTTTACCGGTGTATTTTTAACAAATACATGCCGACACAGCCAGTCAATTAACATAATAATCGAAAGAAAAATTTAGCGATTTATTCAGTACTGCTTTGAGATCTTTCTAGTATTTTGATGTTGCTATAACTGATCGGCAGATCCCAGATGTAGACGTGCACTTTCGTATTTTTTGGAAGTTTGGTCACCCAGTCCAATTGCTTGAGTTTCTTCCAAATATATTTTAACAGGTTAGGCATCGCCCCTATGGCAACACAATAAGTATCGCCAAGCGTCCTGTGCCATATTTTGTAGGTAGTCTGCTAGACTCGTGATTTAAATAACACAACCTCCTCCACACACCCTTGATCCAATTTCAAAGTTGCCTGTTGTTTCCAATCGTGTATTGATTTGATGTTTCAGAGAATATAGACCTGAGAGTACATAATGAAAGTAGAGGTTAATAGGTAGGGAACAATCCAGGTGCCATTTCATCAAAGGTACTAGTGGTCGATTACGCATCCAATTTTAAAATTACAATAACTAATAGAATATTAACAGCAACCTTTTGCGCTAATTTAATATTATTAAATAAATTTTATTTTGAAGATTCTGCCTAATTTAAAACGAATCTTTTTTCTTATAGATGTAATAAACAGTTTTTTATTTGTCTTAATTAAAAGCAGACAAACTAAACTGTAATTAAGAACATTAGTTAATAAGGTATATTTTAGTATTGTTATATTGATATGAAAGTTAAAACCCTCAAGGTATAAGAAATTAAATAGTTAAACCATGAGAAATGTGTTATATCAGTGTTAGAAACAAAATTTGCAACAGGTTATATTTTGTGCGGTGGGCTGGTAAAGAGCAAACATTTTAAAGTCTATCCTTATTGGTAGACATTATTTATTTCTGAAATTTTGTAACGATATTGGCACTAAACGTTAGATTTCGTTTTCGTATAACTATTTAAAAAAGGATACTGGGACGTCTACGAAGTTTTTTATGCCCTTCCATAAAGTTTTTCGTAACCATTAAAACTGTTAAATTTCTTATAAGCAAATTATTTTGCTGCTCATTATTATTAATTTAGATTCGACAATTTTTTTAGTGCTTCGTTAAATTACATGTTTTGGCATTATAGTGTTTGAAGGCGGTATTAACTTTTTTTAAATATTTTTACAATTTCTCTATTAGAGCCTCCTTCTGTTTGATGTCGGTTATAAATTAATATGATCACCGTTTATAAGAACACTTACGTTACGTCTTTAATGGATTTATATCCTGAAAAACACATTCGTAACCAACTCAGCTACGCATACTAAAATTTCGTCGGCATAAAATACCTCTATTTTCGGGCTCGAAAATTGATTCTATCATAATTCTCAAATTATGAGATAAAGGATCTTGAGACGGGTTGTCTGAGTGTGAAGATAGGAAAATATATATTTTTGTAGTTTTACCATTTCAAAAACGTTGTTTGCAGTTTTCATGAAAAAATTGTTACCCAGTTTGATATATAGTGGTCTGTAAAGTAAGGGTCTGAATATTTGCGTAACCTTTGAACTATATATTATATAATAAAAAATATAAAATTGCCTATCTCTACAATGGATTCGGTGTTACCAGTAAAGTTATACAAGATCGGGAACCAAAGAGAGCGAATATGCTCTTTTTATTCAGGATGTCGGATAGCGTTTGAAGACAGGCAAACTTATTTGTTCGGTGTGTTATTGACTGACAGCGTCATGTGAACTCAGTTTAAATAGCACATTTAAAAAAAAAATTATTTGAATGAAACAGTTAATCAATGACGTCAAGCCGTGGTATTATGTATGCAACGCGGAGCAACTCTGTTCGATATCTATATTAAACAAATTATACATAAGCTATCAAAGTAATTTTTGAAACACCTTGTCAAAGTCAAAGTCAAAAATAACTTTATTTAAATAGACTTATTTACTAAGCTCTTTTAAATCGTCACAACAGGGAATATGTATGAGAAAAACAAATAAATATAATTATAAAGGCAATAGTCATAATTTTACTGGGTATCAACCGGGCATTTACTGATTGTCTCAGTTATAGTATTTAAATATATACTAAATAAATTGTTAGTTTTAATTTTAAAATAAGTATTATTTTAAAATTAAAACTAACAATTTATTTATATGTATGCATATTCCCAATCAACCCTACTACCGCTTCGACGAATTAGTAGCTGCATAGAAGAAGCGGCGCAACTTGTTGAACTTTAATCATCTTAACATTAGAAGGCATGTGTATTCGCTTGGCACCTTAATTGTATTGTGCTGTGGATATTAACTAAATATATTATCAGGATGTATTGAACTCAGTCAGTATGATAAAGTATTAAATATGGAGGTAAGAAATTATTCGTATTCGTATTTTAGGTATGCGAGAGGGCGACCAAGTGTAGTGCGAGAGTACTCGCATGGGCAGTCTACCGGACCTGACGGAGCGCTCGCGTCCGGCTCCCGGCCGCGCTGCCGCACGGACCGTGTCCGATCCGCACCGGCACAGAACATTTATAACACAGGTATACTAACTAAACATAGACAGTTTTCAGCGATGCGCAACCAATTCAAAAGTTGGCAACGGCTAAGGATTGTACCCTTTGACCGCTTGTTAGCAGGATTTTTGGACAACCAGCCACAAACCATCCTGATATCCGACTGAGGTGAAGGAGATTCAAAAAGAGTCATAAGGTTTCGGAACGACCTATTTTGAAATTCGTCAAAAATAGCTTGATTAAGCTCTGGAAGCCACACCGGCTCGGTCACATATTAAGGATGCTCATAAAATTAATGCTAGATTGTATGTAAGTTCACGAACGAAAGAACAAGTAGAAAGTGATTTAAACAATAGTGCTAATGCAGTTCCAATATTTTATTCGCAGATAAAAGTAAGCTTACTAGAGTTACGACGCCCAGCGTTCTTTGTTCATTTCCGAAAACTAACAGAGGTTGTTTGGTAAATAACCTGTAGGCCTATCATCTGTAGATGGAATATTGGAACCGGTCGTAAAGATGACGTTGGTATGTGATATAGGATTAAATTTTGTTTTCCAGATACCAGTTAGCACAATCTACAAGAAAGAATGGCCTTGGAAAAAGCCGAAGACGCCCCAAAGGGGTGCCACTGCCACGGCACCACGACGGCGAGACTCCGCGGCGTCATCCGTGGGAGCAGCTTCAGTCCGTCGTCTGCTTACCCGTCAACCTCCGAAAGTGCCCGAACTAGTCGTAAGGCGCTTCACCCTCTTATGTCTCTCCAGTGGCTTATGCGCCACTGCTCTCTTACCATTCACTGCCTTCGCTGGCGCCGAAGCTGGCGCCATGCCTTTAGCTCTAATGCACGCAGTCGCGGCAGTGGTTGCCCCATTCTCTCCTCTGATTCTTCAAAAAACTGGAGTCAGAATAGTAATTGCAGTAGCACATTTCTTAGTCTGCGTTCTCCTAACTGCACATACTGTGGCGACCCCTCTTCCAGTTCTACTTCCTCTATACGGTATTTGTGGCGTTACTCTTTCTCCAATGTCTCTTGCACTCTCTGTGTCTGCAACATCTTTAGCACAAGCAGCGGGCGATGAGACAAGAAGAAAGATAGCGCTTCGTAGAGCATTAAGAGCGCTTCGCGCAGCACAAGATCTTGGCCTAGTGGTGGGCTCTCTAATGCTAGGCGGAGCGCTTATGATTTGGCCTGAGGATCTCACACCTCTGGCGCAACTTACGCCCGCCCCGACTAACGCTACAATGCTGGTATGGCCGCCTTCCGAGGAGTTCTTTTTGGAAGATGATTATGAGGTAAGTAATTTAACTAAATTGTTTTTGTAAATTTTTCCAGAAAAAAGAATTTTGTTCAGATGTAGTGCTACAACTGTATAACTCTTGAGTCATGTGTCATAGTTATGTACCTTTATTATAATTATTGTCTACAGAAATGGATACAAATATTAGTACAGTCAAGTAAGCTATAAACAAGAATAGTTTGGTGTCTGTCTAGGCGACAAAATCTACGTATTGGTGTTATAAGTCTCACAACCTTTTGGCAGTTGTAAGCACTAGTTTAGTAAAACTGTTGCCACATACATTATACTAGCAAAAAGATATCAATATTACTCGTTTAAAAATATGCATCGTATGTAGTGATGATTTGACCAAACTCATCCTTAGATTCTTGACTTTGAACTTTCCAGGAGAGAACCTGCGGTGCGGCTGGTTGTCCCAACACCCAGTCAGTATCCGGCATATCGCTTAGATGTAGTGCTACAACTGTATAACTCTTGAGTCATGTGTCATAGTTATGTACCTTTATTATAATTATTGTCTACAGAAATGGATACAAATATTAGTACAGTCAAGTAAGCTATAAACAAGAATAGTTTGGTGTCTGTCTAGGCGACAAAATCTACGTATTGGTGTTATAAGTCTCACAACCTTTTGGCAGTTGTAAGCACTAGTTTAGTAAAACTGTTGCCACATACATTATACTAGCAAAAAGATATCAATATTACTCGTTTAAAAATATGCATCGTATGTAGTGATGATTTGACCAAACTCATCCTTAGATTCTTGACTTTGAACTTTCCAGGAGAGAACCTGCGGTGCGGCTGGTTGTCCCAACACCCAGTCAGTATCCGGCATATCGCTTAGTTCGGAAGGTCGGCGATATCTGGTGGCAGTATGGGCGATCCTCTCGCTGGTGGCGGTGGGTTTGGCCGTATATGGTGCTGCGCCTGCACCAGCACCACCACCAGATACGCGCTCTACAGCGAGGGACCCTAGGGCGCTACTGGGTGCACCCATGGGCCTCTTCATAGGACTACAACAGGGATTTATTTATACTTCTTATATTAAGGTATTACTTTTGAAATATCATTACGTGTATTTATATGTGCAATTATAAATATAGCCTCAATCATTGTTATTTGTTCCCAGTGGTATGGAGTATGTGTTGGCGGATGGTGGTGTGCATGGCGCGCGCTAGTCGGTGCGGGCGCTCTTCAAGCGCTTGCAGCAGCAACACTTAGCATGGCAGCTGCTAGAGGGAGGCGAGGAGCACTTGCTGCGGGGGGTGCTGCAGCGCACGCGTCGCTAATGCTAGCACTGCTTAGATGGAGAGCTGCGAGGACGGATTTAGCGTTGCCAGCAGTCGCTGCAGCAGCTTGGGGCGCTTGCGCTGCGCTCTGGGATGTACTTCAGGTAAAATCTAATCTGAAACTATGAGCGATGTTCCTAGTGTAATTATTTTATCTTAATTAAGAGCTAGGATGAACTCTCGGAGCACTTCGACCCAAGGGCATTGTTGTGCTTCCTTTTTCCTACTATCTGCTGCCCTAGAATACTATGTACGCTTAGAGTCATCAGTCTAAAGATATAAGGATATCTGCAGTAATGAGGTAGCTCAGACTAAAGGAACCAATTCTTTTCCTAGCAAGAACATCACAGTTACAGAGGATGTTCGGTGTGCTCCTAACACGTCCTACATAAAGGTGATTCCACTAAACTCTATTTTGAATAGCATACAATTCGTGCTTAAATAGCCAGTAATTTTACCACTAAGTCACTAAAATCACAAAGTCACGTAAGTCACGCAGTCTGCTATCTTGTAAGTTCTTAGTGTATCCAAATGGATGCATTAAGCTTTTGGAGTGTATAAAAGAAGCAATTTTATACCATTCTTCAGAATGCTTCCTCCTGCGCATACTTCCTTAATGACATTCATTTATACCGGTGAGAGTGCAACGAAGAATTCGGATCAATAACATTTTACCCTGACCTTCGCCATGCAAATTATTCTGCAATTTCATTGCCAGGAACACCTGTTTTTCCAGACGCCTAAAGGCTTACCCTATTATGCTTACCAAGCCTGTTTGAGTCTTTCAGATCTATTACTGAGCCTGTAAGATCTATTACTAACGATCAAAGCAGTGCAGACAATACTCTTCCATGGGGAAAACCTTTACTGGTTCTGATCTGAAGGCTATTCTTGCGAAGTGACGTTTCTTTCTCAGAGAATGTAACCAATCCACCTCCTAAAAGTAAGGTTACTTTCGAGAGCTGCTTCAGCTCGGTAGCTCGGTTTACCATTAGGTAAACTAGGAGCCATTGCAGTTGACTTCCCTGCTTGAAAGGCACATTGATGCTCTTGTAAAAACTCCTTTCCTAGTGATTCGTTCCTAATATACATACCTATCAACTATTTCAAGAGTTTTACGCAAAAACGACTTCAAACTGATAAAGCTAAATGTTTTTTTGGCTTTACCTGTCTTGGGTATGAATGTTACTTTAACCAGCCTCCAATATCTTAAGACATAAACAAAGGCTATATACACACGATGGATTCAGAGCTGTTCCTGTAGAAGAAAAGGATTGATGCCATCTGAGTTTGGTAATACGCACGGTAGAAAAACCACCTTTACTACCTTTTTAGACCTATGCAAATTATTTTCTACCTATTTACAGGCAGGCGTCTGTGTGGGGGGCTCTGGCTGGCGCGGCGCCTGGGCCTGGCTACTAGGCGCCCGACACGCGGGATTAGCGCTAGGAGCAGCGGCGCGCGCGCATCTTTGTGTCCGAGTGCAACTAGCAGCACTCGCTGTGACACTGCCTGCTGCGCTGGCAGCACATGCAGCTTTAGAACTGCGCCTTCGGAGGGGTAAGACCTCCTACAATAATTCCTTATAAGTTGACAATGCAGTGTACGAAACTTGGAAATATATTTTAGGAGAAATTTGTAGTATTAGTAAACGAATATTAGTCACTAAACTACAGAAGACTTGAAGGAGGAGGGGTAAATTTAGGATTAATTCTTTAAGCACTCGGGACGAGGGATTTTACATAGATTAAAAAGAGATATTATTACAACTCTCAAGCTCATAAATTTCTTTTATATTATGGCTAAAGCAGTCAACAGAATAATGAAAAGTCGTATCTAGGACATATCCTTTATCTAGTACAGATAATTATTTATAAATACTGTTTATAGCGGAAGGCGTGCGCCACAGGTCCTAGCAAAGACCTACGGCGACGCAACTGACCGCACTTGCGCCGCCCGAAGACACCACAGAAATCACTTGCCACGTCATAAGTTAACATTATCACGTTACTTACACAAGCTTTGGCGTATACAACATAAGCAAAGCATGCTGTGATGTATACAACACAAACATGTTGTGCCTACAACAATACAAGACAATGTCAATAATATTGTGCTTATGTAACATTTAAAATAACTTTGTTGTTATGTAATAATAACATAGAATAGTAACGCCTAGAAACCTATGTATACAACGAGACATGATGAGTATTTTCGGAGATGACAAATTTGTAGCCTTCAATAAACCTAATCTATATTTGCCTTGAATCAAAAGAAAATTTGGCTAATTTTTTTAAAAATAATTGCCTCATTAATTATGCTTTTTAATAAGCTAGATAAATAAGTATTAAGCCATTGGCATTTTTATTTTCTGTAAATAGAATTTTAGATGAAAAATTATACGGCTAAAGTACAAATATTGGCACTCTAAAGTTTATTGCTTTGCCTTGAATTAAAATAAAAAAATGGGCTCTTTGATGACAACTTCAAACAATATCTTCTCAGCATGTACAGCATTAAAATTAAAACATTATAATTGTTACTTAAAATGAATAATTTCTTTATTAACAAATGAAGGCTTCGTTATGTTCTGAAACATTTTTGATTCCTGCATAGTATTCTGACCATTCAGAAAAGATGCCAGTTTTTTTCTGATTACATTTTAGAATATGGAATGTGGTCAATTAATTAGGTAATAAAATAGTTCTTGTACAAAATGTTTCCTACATTTTGTTCAACTACAAACAATTTGTTTCCTTGTGCTGGCGTCAATACTAATCTCAAATTTGCCTACATAAATCAGTTTTGCTGTTCACTATAAACAGTTATATGAATATATCTTTCTAGGTGTTATTATTCTAAGTATTACACGGATTTATTAATGAATATTTAATTACAATTGATGTTGCGAATGGAATGGCGAATGTTGTAAAAATATGAAACATAACATCACCTAGATTTAATGTATGTAAGAGGAAACGCTGAAGTCAACTGAAAATAAGGTATTTAATAAATCTATTGCTGTCACGCTGTGCCTCAATAACCGAAGCATCCGGCGTGATAGGGTTATCTGCAAAGGACCAGTTGAGATGAGATACATGTCAATAGTTTTAGTTTATGGCGGCTATGGGGTAATATAAACTTATAACGTGACGTGTCCGTAACCGACGAAAGGGGGAAATCAGTAGTTTTTGTCCCAAAAAAATCATTAATTTTATTTCATATTTCCTATATTTATTGACACATTTTTTAGGGAGAAAATATCTAAAGAGTTTCTAATAGATTGTCCATCGCATAATTTACACGACAGGAAGTTAATAATAAGCAGCTTTGCTATTTATATTTTTTAGCAATCACGGGATTGCCAAAATATATAAATAGTTTACTACTCTGAATGTCAATGATGGTTATTAGCAATATGATTTGTAGTTCTTTCCCATGGAATAATTTATCATTCACAGAAAGAATAATATTTATACAAACACTAGAGAGTGGGCCCATTTTGGTCAGTGACCTTTGCTGTACATATTATTTTACTGATCGAAATATTTGTATCGAGCCATTTGAAAATAATTTTACACACGTTATATCACTTTAACTAATGAGAGTTGAACAAGGCGGCGGTGTAATGGCAACTGTTAGATTCGCCTCCACGATACGACTCGCCTGAGCCGAGGTCCGAGCCTTTAGAGGCACCCTCAAGTTTGTCGCTCCCTCATGGCTCGAGCGCCCTGGAGACTAACAGGCAGCGGGACACCTCCCCTGGAGGTGATGCCTGTCGATTAGAAATCCTCCAGAGGCGAATCGCTCCTTAAGGCTTGACGATTTTCCAACGTTCTAGCCTCCTTGAAACGCCGGTAACGCTGTAAAGGCCATCTGCGGCCAACAGCATTAGTCAATAAAAAACACATATTAGGTGAAAATGGTTGCCGTTACAACCAGGACCAACAGCTAAAGATGCCTTTGCCGAATGGAGCGCTACGTTAGCGAAGTTAAAATTGTAATTTAAAAAAAAATTAAAACTCCTTATCAAGTTCAAGACCCTTTCATTGTTAGTAATCAAAACATTTATAAGAAACTGTAAGTATTAATTTAGGGGTGTCACTTGTTAAATAGATATTCAATATATTGATATTTAATATATTGATACTTCAATTTCAGCAATTATATTAATGATATACATTCAGTCGAAAGATATTGAAAAGAGGCTATCTGTCCCTAATGTAAATCGATATAACGTATGTATATGTAAATATAAAATCACTGTTAAATGTTAATAATGTTATCAATTGTATTGGGTATTTGTATAAGTGTTAATTATAAGACAAAATGACGAATGGTATGTCACTTCTAAAATAATTTGTTAGGTATCTCTCATTACCCATAACTGTCTTTTTGTAATGAGAAAATTACTATTATTGTTATGGATTTTATAACTAATTTATTAATGAATGTTATGAATGTAGTATTCATAACATTCATTAATAAATTAGTTATAAAAATCTACCTACCGTTTTCTCTTAGCTATTCTCTTCTATCGTTCTATTCTACCGTTTTCTCTTAGCTGTTCTCTTCTATCTTCTCTCTTCTCTCTCTACTTTGGAATTGTACAATTAGCAGCATATAAGTTGTTTTAAAATAATTGTAATTTTTAACAGGGTCGTTTGTACCATTTACTGATTAATGATAAAAATATATCAGTCAATTCGAACTTGGACCGACCCTGCTCCGACCCTGCTCTAGCATCGGTCGCTGCATTGACATTGTTCATTGACCTCACAGAGTTATTAGCAGAACAGCTGTGATATTCTTGAATATATAAGTGTCCTTTTCACTCAAGCTATGACAAGACATATTGATGACACCTACTGAAAGCGAATGGACTGTATGGAATAAAAGAGTGATAGCTGAATTAAATATATATAATAGAACAATGACAGTTTGTAATAATAAGATATGAAAATAAAATAATATTAAACAAGCAGCACAGCAAAAACCACACGACACATCAACCACTCTGTTACGTAACCAGGCAACCACCATAGAGCCTGTAACGTTCCGTTACATTCCCCCCTCCGTGCAAAGAGGCACCACTTTTCTTGTCGGTCGTTTTAAAATTCCACCTGCCGTGCGTACCTCTACCACTCGCACAACTCCGTCGTGCCCTGGAAAAGTGTTGATAATTATACCACGCGGCCATATACCACGAGGTAGATCACCGTCAGCAATAAAAACTGTGTCGCCAACTTTAAGATTTTCCACTGACTGATTGGGTCGCCGACGCGGTAATAATGTAGGGAGATACTCTTTTAACCACCTTCGCCAAAAATTATCAGATAAACGTAACGCTCTTCGCCAAAGTACCTTCGCTGATAAGTCACTATCGTCTAAGTATGTGGAAACGGATGACGATGAACTGCCAAGCAAGAAGTGGTTCGGTGTCAAACTCTCCTCATCTTCGGCATTGCTAGTCACATAAGTCAGGGGACGGGAATTTACTATGTTCTCAGCCTCATTCAACAGGGTAACCAAGACTTCTTCTCGTGGGGCAGCTTCCTTTAATGTTATATTAAGCGCAGCCTTCACCGTCCTAATCAAGCGTTCCCAAGCGCCGCCCATTGAGGGGGAGGAAGGTGGTATAAATTTCCATGAGATCCCAGCGTTGACAGCAAAATCATTGATCTGTTTGGCTGCCGATACAAATAAAGTACCATTGTCAGATAGGATGTACTTCGGGCAACCTCTACGAGCGATGAATCTCCGAACTGCCATGATAGTTGAGTCAGCAGAGAGGCTGGATGTTACCTCCATATGAATCGCCCTGACGGTAAGGCATGTAAATAAGGCAACATACCGCTTTTCGTGCCGGCGACCTATGGTGACGTCAATCGGTCCAAAGTGATCCACACCACAGCACGTAAAGGGGCGTTCTCCATATTGCAAACGCTGTATCGGTAAATCACCTGTGGGAGGAACTGTCGGCTTAGCTCGACGTATTCGACAAATTTGGCAAGATCTAATCACTCCTCGAACCGTATTTCTTAAGGGCAATATCCAAAATTTCTGACGGAGTTCATTGATCACCATTTCATGGTTTCCGTGCGCTGCCAATTCGTGGTATCTCATTACTAAAAGTCTTACGGCAGGGTTACGACCATCCAAAATAATAGGGAATTTTGTGTCGTGATCAACTCCTCGCATCAAACCAATACGACTACCGAGACGAATCAAACCATGATCGTCTATGAAGGGAGAAAGATTATTTAATTTGCTAGTCGGTGGTATAGATTTATTATTATTTAAAAGATTAATTTCATTTTGAAACGCTATGGCTTGCGAATAGCGGAAAATGTGTATCTCTGCCACTTGCAAGTCATTGGCTGTTAAATATTTAACAATATCTAAATTTTGCCTAACCTTAGCACATAAAATATTTACAAATTTGTGTACATACGCAGTTGATCGTAACAAACGAATCCATTTAGAAAAATTACAAATTTCTGCACATACAAACTTAGTATTAGACGGCTGGTCTATTTGAACTAAAATACGTTCTCTACATTTAGTTTCAAAGCATTCGTCAGTGAACATGACATTACGAGTCACAGGCGCAGACTCTTTCGGCCACTCTATATCAGGATGGTATAAAAACTGGGGACCAGAAAACCAGCGATGGTCAGAATTAATTTGGCCTGACGTGCAACGAGTAGCATCATCGGCGACATTTAAGCCGCTTGGACACCATCGCCAGTTCGCGATTTCTGTCAAATCAGAAATTTCAGCTATCCTGTGTGCCACAAACGGTTTAAAAGTCCGAGCGTCATTACGTAGCCAGCATAAAACTGTTTTAGAGTCCGTCCAAAACAGTTTACTTTTAATGTTGAACCTATGTTCACTTACGATTACATCGGCAAACCGAGCAGCAATGAGTGCTGCTTGCAGCTCCATCCTCGGAATGGAAGTTAATTTAAGGGGTGCTACTCGCGTCTTACTTCCGATAAGTACAACCTTCACGTCACCGTTTTGAAAAATGAAGCGCCAGTATGCGACCGCCGCGTAAGCGTATTCGCTGGCATCACAGAAGACGTGAAGCTCGATGCTATCGTACTCTATGGACATGGAGTACCACCGGGGAAGACGAAGATCTGAAACAGAGGTAAGGTCAACAACCCATTTCTCCCAATTTTGACGATCTTCCGTGGAGATAGTTTCATCCCAATTAACTCCACTGCGCCATACGCTTTGAAATAATATCCTACCTCTAATGATATAAATTCCTAAAAGGCCTAGTGGGTCGTAAACGCGCATCAAGCATTTTAAGACATTACGTTTAGTAAGATCAGTAACAGTAGGAAAATTAAAACTAAAACTTAAAGTATCATCCTTCAGATTCCAAACTAATCCTAAAATTCTTACGTCTAAGGGTAAATTTGTACATAAATCTTTAGAAACTAAATCAGGTAAACGTAAGTGATACGGTATATTCGATAAAATATCAGGTAAATTACTAGCCCAGTCTCTGATTTCAAACCCAGCTCTAGCTTGAATATCTATAATTTGTTTTGCAAGTTGAGCTGCCTCAAGTGGATCATCGAGACTCCCGATATAATTATCCATATAGTGATCCCTGACTATAGCTTTGGTAGCTTCGGGATACTCAGAGCTAAATTCGTGAGCATTACGATTTTTTATGTATATCGCGGTACAAGGCGAGCATATATATAATAGAACAATGACAGTTTGTAATAATAAGATATGAAAATAAAATAATATTAAACAAGCAGCACAGCAAAAACCACACGACACATCAACCACTCTGTTACGTAACCAGGCAACCACCATAGAGCCTGTAACGTTCCGTTACACCTACATATTATGATTTACATGAGACATGACATATTATTGACACAATTCAATGACTAGTAAAACTCCGTGGCACTCGATAAATTACTATAGCGTGTACCTGTCATAAACGCGACATTGACAGATTTCGTAAAAACGAGAAGCCATAAAATTAAAAATCACAATAGAACATTTTTCAACACTACGATATATTTATAATCTGTAAAAATAGAGGAAAGTTCCTGTTACATATAATTATAATTGTAACCCAGTTCCTTCTACATAAATTATAATGATACAATGGCTTAATATTTTAAATTTAAACTCACCGTTTTTATATTAATATGGATTTTAAAATAATAAGAATTACCGTGAACATTATTTAAGAGAAATCCATATCAGGTGCATAGTTAAATTGATTATGTATTTCAATTTACCCACACTTGATACGCTGGATGTAATAATAGAGTTCTTAGGGTGCTGCTCGCTAATTTGATGGCTTAGCAATAGATACAACATGGAAACAGAGATTTCTAAAATTTTGATAAAAAAGTAATGGTATTAAAAAACGTCCCGGTCATCCATTGCTGTGTCATCAACGTCGGTGGGTTAATGTGTATTGTTCCTTGGGTCTTGGAGTACATTTCATGTCTTACTGTTTTCGTCTTGATATAGATTTGTTGGAAACAAAACTCATAAATAAATCATCAAATATTTTATTCCCTACCAGTGCTGACAGAGAACGTCGGCTACATAACCACTCAAATTAAAATGTATAACTTATTCTCGTCACATGCTGTTAATCATGTCGCTGATTAAAAGGAAACACTAGGTCATTTTATGCATACAAAAGTAGTCCCCTGTTTTATCTCTGGAACTAGAGCAAAACATTTTACCTTTCAATTCAAGCCTATTGAAAAAATTGTGAGATTTTCTGCTTTCTTCAGTAATCCAAATAACAAACGTGACGAGATTTTTTAAAAAAACAAAACACAATCACAGGACAAATAATGACTATTTTGTCAATAAAAATTAATGTATGCAGTAGTATGCAAAGACGGACTTTCGTCTAATAGAGATCTGTTCCAGTCAAACCGTTATGGGTGTGAGAATAAAAACTGTATATTTATTTTGAATGGGAAAGTCAGTAAATCGGGCCAGGTTTTGGCGGAGGAAACAGGGTACTACAATTATTTTTTTTGTACTTTACGGATGTATTTTCGGTCCGAGCTGCAGTTATTGCGCCCGATAGTTCGGTTGTTCGGGCACAACGCGTTCTGTACACACAGCAGTATCTGATTTTCAATTGCCTCAACCTTAGTATTTCCTTTAAAAATTGTGTCTTAAGTCATACTGTAGAAAGATGTTATTACAAATGGCATGTGCCGGATACTTATATATAAGAAAACTAATCTCTTGCTCAAATTCTCTAAATATCTACCTTACATCTACCTTATCTAATGTAAGATCAATTTTCAAGCTCTCGACACAGCCTAAAATATCAAATACATTTAATAACCTAGAATATTAGCACTCATTTTTTACATAAGATTAAAATTTGATACTACAATTGTTTAATGTTGTATTCTTAAGGTAATATTGAAGAAAAAATGTAAAGGTTGTACGGCGAATTACTTAAAACTGGTAATTTTATTTTAATACAACTCTGTGATCGAATTTTCAAACTTCTAACGCCACAAGAGTTACCTTTAAACAAGTTCTGAGGAGGATTTTATTACAAATTTCGTTATTTATAGGTCAATTTTTTTTAATGATAAATATATCAATGTATCCTTAGCATATTTCAACAAAAATATTTTACTTTTTAAAAAATACTGTTTATTCGTTGACGTTTGCAGTATTCTCTTCACTTGTGTCACATTCTAAAAACGCTCTCCTAAAGTCCTGATGTTATATCTGTGTATAAACTATGTGCACTATTTTTCTATAGAAAATATATTGTTGGGATTGAAAGTGTTAGATAAATATTGTATTCGCTGTAATTGATACAAATAAACTCCTTGTTGACTGAAGTTGTTGATTTTATTTCCAGATAATCTAGGTTAGACTCAGATAGTACAACGGAGAACATGAATGAATTATAGATATATCATTTTCAATATTAAAATCAACGTTAAAATAGAATTGATGTAGTTTGGAAAAACCCGTGTAAGAATATAATTGATGAGTAATAATACCGATATAAAATCACATCACTACGGCCACTTCCAATAATCTCTTGCAAGAAAACTAAATAATTCCTTTCAGGATAAAAAACCTACGAATGCATACCTTCGCAAAAATGAGCTGGTAACATAGTCCATACAGAAAAATAATTTCACTCATTTATTTATTCGAATACACTGTCGGTATTTTGAGAATAGGTTTCAGTACTTGTATTACAAGTCCAAATATTAAAATAGCATGTTAAGCGTATGTGTTCATTAAAACTTGTAACGACACATTGTCACTTGTATTTTACAAGTGTCATGTGAACGTTGAAAAGTGTAAAATAAATATTTTTTTGTGTTATCACGAATCCTTACATTCCGCCCTCTCTATAGTTCTCCTGGAATTCTTTGTAGTATCTATCAAATCGATTTTCGATAACTACGGACCATAATGAGTTCTAATTGTATTACTCGATTATTCTTTAAACTGTAGACCTATTCTTTCCCTTGTGATAATAAGTCGATGGAATTTGCTATTATGTTTACATCTGAAAACGGCCCTTGTCGTAAATCCTTATGCACATATATAAAATTACCACATTTAACATTCTAGTTGTGTTCTGCTGCTTGCTTCCCACGTTACCTCTTAGAGGTTTGATTGGTTACTCAAAATTGTGGGATGCCCTTAAAAAAAATTTAAATGCTTAAAACAAAAACTTTTTTATACTTATTTAGCAATGGGTCAACAGATGTGACCCCATCCTCCGCAAGCTATGGGTCGTATCCATGGTTACTGCATCCTTTTTCATACATCAAGCCAAATTAAGCCTTCTTCCATATTGGGAGACCTATGTCCAGCTGTGGGATTTGTAAAACTATAATCAATAAAACTCATAATCAACATTAACATTTATTTTTCAGTACCTATACTATACTAAGCCCAATTTCATTTTCAAAATCGTGCTTGCTTGCTTATGTAATTACGACTGAGAAACTAATATATCTGATACTGCTACAACACCAGTTTTTTCAAATAGTTATTTGTTCCTTTATCGTTTCATAACGTTATATATATAAAGAAATCACATATGGCCTCACTTATAAACGCTTATTAAACTTTTAGTTTTTTGAACAACTATGTTTTGTTTCGCTCACTCTTTTGTCATATGGCAAACTATGTTTAATATTGAAAAGTTTATAAGTGAGACGCATAAACTTATAAAATTAATTAATAGCATTTAATGAGAACTTAATTACATTGTTACGAACTTTCCTTAAGTATACAATTTTCAATCTGTGCTAGAACAGAACTACAAGTCAGGCTAGAGGTAAATGAAACGCAAAGAGTAGCGGCGAATTTGTTTTGAAAACCAAGGTCCGATTTCATGTTATGAAATAGTGTAGTTATTTTTTTATAAAAGAAATTTTGAATATATTGTTATTCACAAACTAGAAGAGGTAATATTTCGTGTAATTCATGGACCCAGGAAATATTTTCAAATTTATAAAATTGAGTTTATTATTATATAAATATCTAAGAAGTTATAATCATAAATATATTAACTAATCGAGTAAAAATTTAAGTTGATAAATAAAGTAGTATGTAGTAATTTATATTGTTTGCAAGCAAGTCTTACGATAAAGGGTATAAGTAATACATTAGGAAATACTTCTAAATGGCAGACTCATATAAATAGTAACACACAACGAATATATTTATTGTCTGACATATTTTTAACATATATAATTATGCCCAATCAATGAGTTTCATTTCGGTGTCTAAATATAATTATCTATTCTTATCGTAGTCAGTATTATTACAATAACATGAATGAAGAATGTAAAAATAAATTAACGAATAAAAATGAGATTCAATGGTTTTCGGTGCCAGTCCAGGTTGACAGTTATCTTTTATAATTATAATACTTTTATGTATTTGTAAATGCATGCAAAACATTTCTAGACATATTTTTAGCGATCAAAACAAAATAATTGCAAATTAAATACTTCTTAAGTTTTGAAAAAATTTAAAGGAACTCAAATAAAAGAGAAATTCTCAAAACGAATCGTGTCTTTATTAAAAGTAAATTCATAAAATAATCTAAAAATAGCATCACATGATAATTAGCGAGGACGATGATGTATTCTACAAAATAAGCAATTCTTTCGCCCATATTAATAAGATTAAGCGAAAACCTTACAACACGTACCTTTAAATATTGTGAAACAGATCGACTGTAATAAAGTAATTCATATTTGAGAATTCGGCCACATAGGAATGTCACCTAATAAATATTCATCATTTTAACTATTCACAAATAAAAACCATAAATCAAATTGAGATTCAATTTTTTATATCACCAAACTTGACTTAGAGAAAAACAGAACAATAATTAAAGAGGGACATAACGACTCAGCGCTTTACTTTATGCAAGTTTGCTAACAAAAAGAAACGAAACTTAACAATAAATAATTATTTTACTAAAAATTATTAATTGAAAACTACCTAAATTAATGTAGGAACTGATCACAAACACTATTAACGGGACTTTCATAATTTCAAATTAAGTTGAGTACAAAGACAGATTTCTCAATTGTTTCAAGACTTGTAGAAGAAGGCATAAGTCAAAACATATTAGATAGATTCAATCAAGACGTTGATATCAAATAAAAATAAACTGCGGTTACTGATAAACGATTTTCCATCAACTAACCAAACCTTATCCGAGTTAGTGTGTGTTAATTTATAAATTTCAATATTTCTTTCCAATTTAGTGTGTCGATTATACTAACACCTACTTATTACAAGTCTTGTTACAATACAATAATCTAAGGATTGGTTTATTAAAACCGGGACGCACACGTCAAAGGTATTTGGACAATTTTATTACACTTCTGAGGATATAGCAAGAGATTCATTTCCACAAGCAATTTTTGAACTGCCAGCCGAATCCGTTCTAAGTTTTAGTGACGAATGTTTATGACAATATTGAGTAAGAGTTTAATATCGTTACGTAGTGATTACAAATAGACAGACTGTTACAGCAATATATTTATATGTAATATATTATAATTGATAAGTAATAATACCGATATCAAATCACATCTTTACGGCCACATCCAATAATCGCTTGTAAGACAATCCTAAATGGACATATATTTCAGGATTAAAACCTACGAATGCATACCTCCTCAAAAATGGGTAGGTAACATAATCCATACAGATAAATTCACTCATTTTTTATTCGAATACACTGTCGCTATTTTAAGAATAGGTTTCAGTACTTGTATTACAAGTCCAAGTTAAAACAGCATGTTATCATAACCGTCGATTGTATATTACTGGTCCATTCTTTTTTTTTTACATTATCAAGCGTACCAACACTGCCAAAAAACACTAACAAGGGTAAAATCTCTTTTCAAACAGGACGATAACGATTCAAGTGTTTATAGACAACAGACTACGCGTATCAGTGTTCATTAAAACTTGTAACGACACATTGTCACTTGTATTTTAAAAGTCATATAAAATACAAGTGCAACGTGATAGTTGAAAATGGCAAAAAAGTTTTTTTTAATTTTTTGTAGTTCTTTTTTGGGATTTATGCCGTTTGTCAGCCTTCTGTTTAAATTGTCAACAACACTCGTTAAAAAGGGAACAAATATGTTAAAAAATAAATAAATAACTGATACATAATTTACATAGTTCACATTGTATACAGAATTTACTTAAAAATGCATTTAAATTATAATTTACTTCAGTATACTTGTCAAAAAAATGCTTATTCATGTAATAATATTTCAAAATTCAAAATTCGCTTTATAACCTCATTAAAATCCGTGGTAATGTAATAAACTACTAACAAAAATATTATTAGCTTCGTACTAATTCCGTTATTGTCTATACAATTCACGGTTGCATGCTTGATGTCTTACACCGAATGCTCGGCAGTGCCTGAGCCAAGTTCTGCTGTCAATTAGGAACTAAAATTTAAAATTTGCAATATCAAATTATGGACAAACAAAACTGGGCGATACAATCCTATTGCAACTATCAACCACCACGAATCTCACTTAAGATTAGGGTTGTCAAACTCTAATCATTAGTTTTCAAATCATCATTTTGTATAAGGTCTAAAACTCAATAACCAACTATTAGAATATTAAATGATATCATCAGAAAATTGTAAACGGCGATCTAAATTTTAAACACTACACAAAAAAGCGTTGTTTAAACCGTAAAAGTTATATAATAAACAATACTGAAGCGTTCTCCGATGTATGTATTTGTATATGACATAGCAGATCGTATCTTCCATCATTCACACACTAATATGCGTGTCTCACACACTTGGCGTCTCACATTCTTTAATATAAAATGATTGAAATGTTTACTAAAATCTCTGTAAGGTCGCAAACAGGTTAGGCTTAATAATTGCACTCAATATTACCCTTCAATTCCTCATCAGAAATATCCTCCTTACACATTACTGCCTCAAAGGAAGTAACAGAAAACCAAAGTTAAAAAGAGACGCCAATGGACTTCTACCCGCAATTGACTGGCAAAACAAATTGGACAATAACTCGTACCTTTATGGTAACAGAGTTCACATTTACACGGGTGTGTATTTGCCGTTCGGCTTGTAGAACATCTGGCCGGTGAACACGCGGCGTAAAATCTCTTTCAGGAGTAGCCCCTTCTCTTTCTTGATCTTGGCAAGGAAGCCACGGTTTTCGTTAGCCCTTCGCGAAAGGTAAGGGAGCACCTCCACTACAGGGCCATATGGTACGTATTTGTAGGCTGAGTAGCCAGCTTGGCCTGGAAATAATTGTAAACAGAGTTATTCAACGTATAATTTACAAAAACAGTCTTATTTATTGAAGATCTGTACGTGTAGGAATACGAATATGGCAATTATGAACATGATATTTTGAGTTTTTATATGGACCATAGTATTATATCATAGATCATATCTATCGCGATAGCTTTCATCTTCACACAATGATAAATGATAAACAATTAAGCCTAATTAAGCAAAGGTAATATGGCGTTTAAAGAAATGGTTTAAAGTTAAGCAATAAGGGAAAGGTTAATAATGATGATTTTCGCACTGCCAATAATTACCTCACGTCACCAGAAATATAAAGAAATCAATTGATTCTTCATACTTGACCAAGAGATTTAATGCATCTCACAATTCAGTTTGAAGGTGTTTACTTATGGAACAAAACTCCTTGTGTGGAATTTTAATAAGAATAAAGTTTATTTAATCTGAGTATACTCAAAGCACCAACAAAGAAGCCTTAAACAGCATACAGTTACACAAGAATATATAAATAGGGATTCTTTCTTTTATAGATGACATTTGTAGAATATTTTTTGAAGTTCAGGAATAAATGGAACATTTTTTTTGTGATACCTTGGAAAGAACTAAAATTGTGGAATCAGATTACCCAACCCGAGATTAACAAGCTCTTTCAAGCCAGGGACATAGGTTTAATAACAGTTATATTCAAAGTACAATAAGTTAAGGGAAATAAATGAAGGATAGTGAATTTATCATGGCGCCATAATAATTCATCTTATTAAAAAGGTAAGTATTAAATCTGCCATATCAATAATGTTAACAGCAATGTTGTGTTTCGGCAGTTGGAGATATGATAGCCAGTTTCTTAATGGTTGAGGAATCAGACCAAAGAGAGGCTTCCATCTTCGGCTTTAACTTACCATCAAGTGAGATGCCACCCCATTAAGAATGACTTTAAAAGGCAACGTTTACGAACACTGTATACTTTTTCTACCATAACAGATGAATTTTATGTAGACAAACCAAAAGTTTAATACAGAGTGCTCACCTAGAGGGAAGGTGATATGGTCACACATGCCCAGCAATTGCCCGAAGCAGACCACCTTGTCTTCTGGTCGGATGTTGTGTTCCTTCATCAGCTGGATCGCATACCGGACCGTGTCTTCATTGTGGGACGCCACCATTATACCCAAGCCTGTTTTCTCAGTCTGTAATTAAATTTAATTTTTATTACCGGAGAAAAGAGTTTAAAGTCAAAAACCGGACAAATTCGAGTCGGACTGGCCCACAGAGGGTGCTATAAATATTTTCCGTACAAATATGTGTGAATTAGTTTTTAATTATGAAATTTCATAAAGAAAAAAACCCCACACGATGAGGTAGGCCAAATTTTATTAACGCCTTCCTTTACCTGTCAAAAAGTCAAAATATCTTTATTTAAATAGACTCATTTACTAACTTCTTTTAAATCGTCACAACAGGGAATATGTATGAGAAAAACAAATAAATGTAATTAAAGGCAATAGTGATAACTTTAAGTGGGTATCAACCGGGTATTTACAAATTGTCCCAGTTATAGAATTTAAATATGTGCTAATTAAATTTATTTGTTAGTTTTAATTTTATGTACTAAAACTATGGGTACTGTATAGGACCCCCTATTAAAATATTTAAAAATATTTCTTGTGGGGTCTTCTTGCGAAACCAAAGTGCAACAAGATGCATTTCAATAATCGCAATCGAATCGCTTAATGAAAAAAATGTATAGGATTTGATTTAAGCCCTCGGTTAGCTATCGAACGTAATTGTCAAATACCATACATATTTAAGGTCTGGTTTCAGGTCAGATTCCAGCCTTACCTTGACTCTACTAAGGATCTCCTTGAGGCACCGGTGGAAGGAAGCGGTGGTGGCATCGACGTTCGCACACGTCGGGTCCTCGTAACCCATCGCTGCTGCTCGCGCGCGTTCCTTAACATCAAATATACGTATTTCTTCTTACATATAACTAGATTAAAAAAGCGTTTGCTTGTGTTTATTTGTTAAATGGTCACCATAACCTTTAAAGCTTGTTACACTAATGACATTACAACATACATTTCTAACTATCTTCCAACACAACGCCTCATTAATTAATAGTGGCAACCCTAATCACAGCAGAAACAGAAAATTGAAACTACTTTCTTAATCGGAGGCTCTGAATTCTAGACTAAGTGAAAAATACTCTCAAATATTTTTTAATTTTCTACATATAATATTAATGGTTAAAAAACTTATCAAATATATTAAAGACTCTAAATTTGATTAAGACATTTTAAAGTTTAAAAAATCAATCTTTACAACATCTAATGTAAGGTCTAACCTGCTCTATATAAGCACCACGCACGAGCTTGGCGCCCCAGTAGAAGTCCTGACGAGCAGCCTGCTCCAGATCCGTGACGATCTCGCAATACGTATTCTTCAGGTAAGTCTGGTAGGTGTTGAATACTAGGAACTTTTGCTAGAAGATATAAAAAACGTCAACCGATTAATTAGTCATTGCTATTTCATGATGATGTTCAAGATAGATGAAATATTTCACATTGAACGATACACCTGCCAAGACATAAAATTTGTATATACAATATCCGAAAGACTTCATCATGAGGATGATGACTGCAGTGAAAACAAATTTGAAATGTCTTAACTAAGTGCTGACTTACATTTTTTAATATTAGACTAACATTTTTTGGCATACTGGGTATTAACCTAGTACCCAGTATGCCAAAAAATGTTTAAGATAATTGACAGTATCAGTATCGTTAATTCTAACTAATATCGCACTGAAATACGTCTAGAGAGTCAATATACTTTCAGAATACAATTTTTATATTGTATATTAATTAAATAATTAATTTATACATATACATATATATAGTCATGGATACTACATTAGGAGGAAATATAAATATTAATGTCTACAAATATCAAAAATATACTAAATAAACATACAAACATTCTTGTACTCATCATATAAATGTCTGCCCCTAACGGGACTCGAACCCGGGACAAATAACTGTAGACAGGGGTACTGACAACTCGACTAGACGGTCGTCGTCATCATCATCATATCAATATGCTAAGAAAACGTCTTTCGTCGTCGATTTCCAAACAGACCGGTTCTGCACAGCTTACTTCTCTGATGGATTCCATTGAAACATCTCAATCATTTTACTTCCGCAGCGTATATCTATCGGCTCCCCGCTACTCTGTACTACCTTTTTTTTTGTGACGCTGAGGAGAAGCTCTATCAGCCGATCCCCTAACCTCTGGGGAGGAGGAAGAGGGGGGTGTGTGGGGCTCTCACCCACTAAACTCCTCAGCGACGCACCTACCTAGCCGCTTTCCATCGACAACACGGGATGGCCCGAAGACATTTCGCCGTAGTATCGATGGAGCGGCCCGACCGTAGTTTGGTCCCACCTCAGAGTATTTTGCGGGGGATAACAGAAAACCCCCCAAACCATCCGGTGTTTAAAGTCGGCGCACCGTGCGCAGGTACGCCGACTGGGCTAAGCGGTCCAGGTAACGGCCCCCAGCCGTGCCCGAAGCCCAGCAGGTGTTACGGCTGCATAAGACGCCCAAAGGTCGTCCTACGTCGCCCCGTTACTCTGATGAACCTAAACTAACTCATTTATTTTGACAATTAAATCCACCTACCAAATCGCCCATGTTACACTACCAAGTATCAAAAAGACATTTATGTCCGGTCACCACTATTCTACCAATAAAGATAGCGAGTACATCTTGAAGTATTATTTTATCCTAGTCATCTAACACTTACTTTGTTGTACCGCCTCATCATTTCAATGCAAATACGCGATATCGCCGGTTGGAAGTACGTCTGTTCAGCGTCGATCATGATTCTGACATCCGCTTCATTGGCAATCTAAAATTAACAGAATATACCATTACCAGAATAATGTTCAAGAAACTGATTTTTTTTAAATATAATTAGTTTCAGTCAGAATTTAAACTCTTTTGATTTCAAACTCATTAGAAAATCTAAACCCCTTTTCATATTTCAGACTTATATTCTCCAAAGAGTATTTACTCGTACATCAATTAGGAACAACTTTTTACCAAATTTTAATTGCCTTAATAATATGCGTCTTCTGCCACAAAAACCGGTTTAATAGTCCGGTGGCAGACCACCGATATGATTATAAAATATGAGCAAATTTTATTTTAAAACTGTTGTTGTCTCTATCTGCCTTGATCAACAAAAACGAGACAAAAAAAAGAGTCTTAGTTTTAAACCAGGCCTAGACCCGGTTTTGAATTACAATATAGGTTTTACAACTTATTTACCTGGATGATGTGGTTGAGGCGTCGCAACATGTTACGGAACATCTCTTCTTCCTTCGGCGACATCTGCGAGATGAGCCGCCTCATCTGACCGGTCTTCGGATCTGGGACGCGGAACGAATCCGACATTCCCATGTCCTTGTCCAGAATATTTGACCACGGAAACAAGTGGACGATGCTGAAATATTAAGAAATTTACCACGTTATCGAATTTGATTTAACTAGATGACCTTCTTAGATTCTTTATTCTGGAACCGAAAGTGGGCATCGATGAATTAGTTATTGCGACAAAGTGGTGACAATCGAATAAAAATTGTGAATGAAATAAACCGGTCTATTATACATGATAATTTTTGCTTTTGTACCTCAATAAAGATGCGATTAAAGAGCCCGATTGGGAAAATGTCTAAATATGAATATTTTCCAAGCTTTTAAATACTTATCACTATAGCTTTTCAATTATTAGTAACATTTTATAAAATCGTTAATCGTAAATCTTTAGTAATATTTAAAAAATTAATTCAATTTAAGGAATACATCAAAAATTTTAATCCTTCCAGCACTTTGAAGAATACGTTAGCTTTAGAGAGGAAGCAACGACAGAAATTCCTTTGCTTTTAAATATTTATAATAACAAACTATTTATGCCATTACGTGTCACGTTACTTTGTTAATATTAATACGACTTATACTTGATGGTCGTCGTTTATTTTATAAGCTTTCTTACACAGTTACGCTTTTATCTTAAATTTAAATCGGTTTTACTCTCATAATAATTCTCTAATATCACTTGGAAACTTGTTATTAAATCCCCTTAAATAAATTGTTGTTTCTAACTAGATAATGTTTTTTCCGTGAATTGACCTTAATAATAATAAAATCCTTATTTTCTTAATTATAAAATCTGTAAGATTAAACATTTAAGATGTCATGAAATGAATGTCTGCATGAATACTATCTCCCGCCAAATATTTTGAAGTGATAGCCATCACTGGATACATTATGTCACAGGAATTTGGAAATCGGCCAAACGCTGCTCACGAGACTTCGTGATTAATTGACAAAATTGTCAGCTCTTGTGCCGATGACCCGTCTAATGCCAATTATGTAATGCATGAGACATAGTTTAATAATAAGATTATTTAAAAGTAGAATAATAAAAATTAGAGATAGGAAGAATAGTAATAAATCGCTAAACTTTAAAACGAAAACGAAAACGATCATATGTAGCAGCAAGCAAGTGATAACTGAGTACCACTACGTAAGTACATTATGGATCAGTTCGTAGAAAAAAAAAAACTCATGTGGAACTTTTCTAGCATCTGCACAGTAAGTAATTCCAAAGATAAGATCGTGTCACCTTATCGAAATAAATATTTTGTTAATCTTTACTCTCGGTACAAACATCTAACCCTTCTTGCTGTTAAAATCAACGAAAAATTTCAATCCAAATCCGTTGTATTGTATAATCGCTAGATATCCATTGCCGGTCTGTTGGACGGTTGTTAATGTTAAATTTCAAAGTTGAATGCGAATGCTATCAGTGTCAGTAATCGTAATAATTATGCGTAAAAATAAAGAATTAAATAGAAACAAGATAACTTCGTATTGGTTCCCAAATAAGGGTTTACTTAAATAACTGACCCCTGTTTATCCGAAGTAATCTTCTTCATAAACTCCTGAACCTCGGGCTTTGAGCTGTTGTCCCCAAAGTACCGCTGCAGGTCCTCGATTGTTTTATGGTGAGTGAGCACATTGCCGGTCCCGCCGGCGATCTGCTGCATGTAGTTGCGCGCGCGCATAATAACCTCTGACAGTTGAAGCTGGAACCAAAACAATATTAGTCTATTATGATGTTCCTCTTCTTCAGGGTTCTAGATTCCAGAAGCATAGAATATAATTGAATTGCGTTCAGGTTAGTGTATATGGCGTTTCTTAATGGGACTATTACATTTTATAGTCTTTTAAGATAACGTCGTATTCCTGTCATTTTATAAACCTATCATTTGTGTGTATCCCCAAGTGTGACCAAACCACCGATTGGTCTGTCCTGCTGCTGGCATCTAACGACGGTTGTGTGTACATAACGACTATTGCTTTGTTTATGAGTGTATATTTGTATAAATGGATACTAGCTAAGGCGCTAGGTTAGAAAGCCATGATAGGCAGATGTTTGTCCATTGTATCAAACTGGAGAAGTAAAAATTCACCTTACCAGTAACTGTGGCCTTCCTAACGCGGTAAGTTTGATAGCCATAAGTCCGGTACTTTTCGTTATACCTGAAAAGTTAATTAAAACAAATTCATCGATAAGATCTTTATACCATTATAATAATAATTAGGATTATTTCTCAAATATATCTCAAATAGCGTTTGCATGCGCATCACTTAATTTACTTTAAATTATTTTTAAAGCATTAGTAAATCAGTGTATCGACAGTACTCTAACGAGTCGGTTTTATGCAGCACCTCAGAGTATAACCCATTGCAAATATATCTATTTCAATCTGTAGGACACAAACGCCGGTATTAGATAGATACCAGTTAGATTGAAAGTATTGTACAGAATTGTCCCCCGACTGCAATCATTGATATAGTTTACATTGATGACTCAACAGAACAGCAACAGAATTAATTAACAACTAAAATCAGCATCTATTCGTTCCATAGACAATAATATTTATGTGAAACATTGATCTACGTATAAGCCATTTCAAAATCTACAATCACTGAACTAACCAGCAACAGCATCGATACTCTTCAAGAACGCCTCCATGTTCTTCTCGCAAGAGGCCTCATTCAAGTAGAAGTACGTCCTGGCACTGGTAACCTTGTACCGGCGATCGGCAAACCTCTGCTCAACGTGGTACTGCTTCAACTGTCCCTCTTCTTTTGTGTCGCCGTACGCTGAGATCGACGCGCTGGGAAGACGAAACCAACGGGTCATGAAGAGTTTCACCTTTATGTAATACAACAATGGCCTGAGCTAGATTGTCTCATATCTTCTTTGTTATATACGTATACGGTCCTTACCATCGGTCGGTTGATATTATCATGATTACAAAACAGTTAACGTTCAGCTCTATCATTAGATTGTGAGGGACTCATCATTAAACTCATTAAACTCATTTGATATCCTACCCACATTATTTAAACGCTTTCTATCAGTTGCAAGGCAATATGGTAACTCTTCTACTACTTAAATTATTTTCTTAGTTGATCTATAACGTGTTGCTTTAAACTTTTTAGTCTTGTTTGTAGTAACGTTTAGTTTCTTCAAACTCGTTATGCGTTTGTCGTATCGACCAATTTAAAATAGTTATTAAATTCTAACGTTCATCAATGCTCGATCTTTGACGTTGAATAAACAATGATTGATTTTTAGATTCTCAAATTTACAGTTTCGTCATCTATATGTTCGTTCTGCAAAAATTCGATCATCTAAAACAGATCAGGTAGGACTCTTTTCTTCAAATTAAGTTTATTTCAATTTGTTTTACGCGCTGCTCACCAGTTATTATACGCGAGTGAAATATAGAGGACTGAGTACCTTCTACTACCTTCTACCCCTATTATCTATTACAACCTTTTTTGATTACCCCAGAGTTACTTGGTCAACTCTAGATGTGAACTGTTCAATACGTCACAGTAACTAAAAACGCAAAACTTATTACCAGATAATTACCTTCTATTATATTATTAAGAATAATATAAATTATTGATATGATTATCATTATTTTTATTTATAATGAACTATTAGTTTTTATTCAATATTTATTTATTGCCTTATTTAAATTTATATATATTAAAAAATGTCTTGGTTTTTAATAATAGATCGGATAGACCTTTTTAATGTCATGAAAACAACGCTTAGAATTAATCATTTAAATGGATTCTGGATTTCGGTTAGCCAGGAAAAAAAGTGCTTCTTTTTAGTGCATTTAAATAAAAGCATGGATTTTCAAAGATTTTTTTAAATTAATTTTTTATTAAATAATTTTACAGTGATTTTTCTAACACGAAATTTTTCCTTAAACGCAAAATGTGTAAGATCAAAGTAAAAATGTATTCTTACTTAAATTCTTTATAAGAACATTCTCATTGAATTGTCAACTCATTCAGAAGTCATCATAATCACTGAATTTTATAATACATGTATGTTAATCACGAAACACCACAATTGTAACGCTAGCTAATCTGACACGCTAATCTTGTGTCGAGGTTTCTACACATATGTAAACTGGGAAAAATATTTTTTGTTTCACAACATAATTGTCAAACATACAATTGTGACAAAATGGCTGTCATTTTTATATGAATTTCTATTGAAAATCATTTTCAGAATTGTCACAAGTCACCTGTTGCTTTACAATTGTCACTGACAATTATATCACTAACAACTGTTGATGTGGTGATATAGCGGCCTGCCAGTATTATTTATAAATTTACCCTAAAGATATTCTTGAAGACCAGTATAACAATGTAGTGACGCGCTACTAATAGCCACTAGCAAACCCAGAGAAATGCCAACGAAATTTAGTCACTGAAAGGTAAAACAAGCACCACAGGCCTTGCTGTGTAACTTCATATCTATCGCGATAGCTTTCGTCTTCAAAATCATTACTACGTACTAAAGCGATACGCCACAAATGATAAACAGTTAAGCGACAATGGGAATATGGCGTACGTCAAAATGAAAGTGATAGCGATATCAAAAGAGTTAGACAAGAAGGTCACAAAAAGGCTTGATGAGATCAACTTTTTTGAATTTTTTTTAAATTTTTTAAACAGCTTACTTAGGACCAAGACCATCCGTCGCTGAACTAGGCCGAAACCTGTATTTCAATAACGAAGCAATCATGCGATTGACCACTTACAATTTAGGTAATGTTTTATGACGATCGTAGTACCTATTCGTTACCGCAGCTCGCCTCAAACGTAATTCGTCACTTGTACAATTTGTCACACACGTACCTCGTCACTAAGCTGATGAGTATTCATAAACGAGGCCAATCTTTTAAATGAAATTAATTTAAATATCAAAAAAATACACTAAATATTGATCTGTTAAATTTTTAAATCCAAATTTGATCCTTATAATTTGTTTATTTAATATTAATCTTTTTTATAATCGTGCGCAGCTATACCGCACGGTATTTTCTTGTGCTCTAGGTCAAACTTAAAGGCTCACTCAAAATTAAATTTAGGTTCAGTACATCCCGCTCTCTCATTATGTTATAGGATAAGGATAACAAGAATTGGAAATAACGTAAATTAATACAATTTCATAGGAATCGTGGACAATTTCAAATAGGTGTACTTCCTAAAACCTGTTTTTCGAAAGTTTTTTAAAGTTTGCACTCCTTTTTGTTATAATATAGACTTGTCTTTTTTGTAATCATACAGATAGCACAAGATGCAATGCACTTGAATTAAATTTTCGAAAGTGTACTTGAGAAGTAGGCCCGGTACCTATTTTGACTGGATCAGAGAAAAAGAAGGAAAAAAAAGATGATTAAAAATTTCATTTAACGATTCCATCCAATCTTATATATACAAACGTTTATGGAAAAATCACGTATATGCTGAAATGGTTTTCCTTTAAAGGTTCTAAATAAGGCCCGATAAATATAGTGTAAAGGAGGGACAAATCTTCCATTTCTTCTCAGGCCAAGACAGATGGCTTAGAAAATGTATAAAATATTTGACTTTGATTGACTTGATGATTTATCTACAAAGTATCGTAAGGGGTTGTAGGGCCTGTTACCTGAGTTCGGGTACAAAAAAGCCTGATAGACCTTGCATAGTCATTTGAGCAGATACCAGTAAGTCAAGAACTAGTATACTGTACTTCGTTGTAACGGGAAAGGCAGCTAGAACTCTTGTTTCCAGAACATTTACGAAGCTGCAAATATTGAGTGATTTCATAATAATTTTGTTGAGTTAAGCGATGGATACAAGTGAGTAATTGAATCATTTATGATGGTAAGCAGTAGAAGAGTCAACATATGAAGATGCATGCATACTGGCCTAGCAACCTCCACGTTGCCGGCATAGAAAGTGCATTAATTCTTTTTTGACATTCTTTTAAATAAAGACTTAGCAACCGAACTGAGACCCTTCTCCTTTTTGAAGTCAGTTAAAAAGTAGGTTTGATTATTTTTTATTTTATTACAACAACTGAGAATACTAGGGAGTGGAAATCTGCCCGTCCATCTGTTTACTGATCGTTATAGCTCGCTAGAGTGAATATGAATCTTCTAGGTAAACATAATTTCACACATGATACCACAGTAGGCTACCGCACACTTAACATCAGGTTAAGATGTTTAAATTTATTTTAATTTAAAAAAAACTAAACTGCAAATATTTTTATTCGGCAGCCCAACCCTGCCAACGTGGAGGTGTTACGCTCAAATCCCTTCCTGTAAGGTCAGTGCCCAGCAGAGTGGAGCGTACAAACTTAATTGATCAGGTATATATAACATATTACCATTTCAAAGCCCAAACCATTCCTACAACATAATACTGTATCTTTTGTTATTTAACTTTTGGCAATAGCTTCGTATAATAATTAAATAAGCATAACAACTAGTCATGTTGTGTCGTATGGCTTCGTTTGTAATTTACTAAATGAGCAGAATACGTCAATCCGTTGTGTATATGTGTGTAATAACATTGACGTGAGTGATCACGAGCAAGTACCGAAATAATTATGTTTTAGGACGGGACTTGTCTTTAGAGCAGTTATTGAAGAAACTGATGGCTTATTACGAACTATTTAATCCTATATTAGAAATCGAATGCAAGGAGTTTATGATATATTATTAAATAACCAGCTATTTAATTGTAAAAGTTATGTCACCACATACATGTTTAAAGCAAGCTAAATATTTATTTTTAATGAAAAAAGAACCTAACTTTTGAAGTTAAATTAATAAAAATAAATTAAGGCTTGTATAATTACTTGTTAATGGTATAAACCTTTTTATTGTTTCAAGTACTTTTAATGTGAATCGATGTATATATTCCCCTACCTCTGGTAAATTGATGTTGTATAGGTCTGCGTGCCGTCTACAGTTTAGATGAATTTTTAAAGTGAATTCCACCTTGCCAAACTGTGTTTTGCATTTAACTAATTTTAGCATCTAAAATCTATTTTTATATTGTATAAAAAAATATAGACTGAAAGAGCATTTTGTAATCTTAGAGATCGAGGGAAGTCCCACCAACTTACAGAACCCCGCGAAGTGCATTGGAATTACCGGGGATTTTAGTCTTAATGATGTTATGATCGGCTCTGAGCTAGCCCTACACACGCCCGTCGATTAATGTTAACAGAACACAGCTAGCCGAGCGGAGCGTCGGCAGGACCAACCAACCAACCACCAACAAGAATTAAGCTGGTGTGGTAGTGTAATGAATCAAACTCATCATGTGCTTCCCTATTTAGAAAGGCCAGTACCAATTGGGCCGTACATACTTACGTTGGTGATGATACAACCAGGGCGTAAGCGCACGACTTCAGCGTGAGTGTAATGCGACGTGTACACGCTATGCTATATTAATCTGTACTCTCTCTGTAATTACTAATATAGGCCCTCGTAAAATATAACGCTCCGTGCTCAGTGTTCACACTCAGCGAGAAGTCAGCGAAACGCTCCCCGGCAGGCGCTGCGTAGGCGCAGCGTTACTGTATGCTAGCTCTAAACATGATCAATACAACGCCAAGTCCCTCTGACGCGTTGTCCCGGTCGATGTGTGTTGTCAGCCTTAGCCAGAGGTGGGTAAGACCGTATAAGAATTCCTACCAAAAAAAATGGTTCCTGCTTTAAATGATACCGGAGCAAAAGGGCAAGTCGGTTAATGTAGTCAAGATAACGCTTAATTCTTTTTGATATCCCAAGGCGGTGACCGCTTACCGTCAGGCCCAGTTATCTGTCCGTGTTGTGTATATAAAAAATAATACGTTAATGCTAAATTCACTAACCCCTAATACTAGACCTAAGTATGGAATGATTTCAAGCGCTTCGTTTAATGAATATTTGAATTTAATTAAATTTCATTATAATTGATCAAATGAGTTTTGTGTCGTTATTATATTTTTAAAATATTATAAAATAGAAAAGAAAATACTTTATTACCCTTTTTAAGTAATATTAAATACAGAGTATACTAAAAATTTAATTAAATCAAATTAAGATTCACTTCACTCCAAGATTGTAGGGAAATCATTTAATGGGAAGATCCTTCTCAATAACAACACAATTATACATATTCAATCCATTATGTGCATCGGGTTCTGTAGCCGCACTAAACACCGAATGTATATATTATATAGATAATATTAAATTAGCATACGCTAAAAAAAATCGCAATTATTATTTTAAGTTTTCCACGGCAATTTAAGCTTACTACAGGTTAAAGGTAATTATTGTTAATTATTGGACAATTTAAATTATGAACCTAAAATATTGACACGAAATCCAATAAAAGATTCCAACTTAAATGAGAATTTCTAAATTTAAATAAAGTAATCAAACCTAATCCTCTTTTTCTTGCTTGAGGAAATTATAGTAATATTAAAATCAAAAATTCCCTTTTTCCAAAAAAAAAGTTTCGCATAATAGTCGTTATATTTATTTTGTATTGTATATAAGTAAATACTATATGATGAAGTCTTACTGGTGCTATCGATAACAATAAATTAGCTGTCACCGTGAAAATGAATCCAATAATACAATAAAATCAAGAAGCAAAATGAATAACTCTTTCTAAGAATGATTGACAAAGAAATAATGTAAGGTCGAAACGAAATATTACAAAATATTTTAAAAAAAATATACGCTCAAACTCTATCTACTCAAGGCTAAAATGAAAAAAACTCTTAAAGAAATAATTATGAACCCAACAACAGCAATGTCGCGTAAATTCCTCGGGCCGTTCGCTAGTAACGCGTTCAGTTTCTCGCTTGTAAGACTCCCTCTGAAAGAATTTGAACGAGCAGAGGTTAAGCAATCAAGTTTTCTTTCAATTGCGTGTCATTAAGCGGCGGTTACTTTGCCATTCCTATCTCGACCGGTAAGACTACGTCTAATATTGCAGTAAGTTGATCTAATAAATGGGAATTATTTATCAGAAAATTTCCAAAAACCGTAAAAATTATAGAGAAAAATAATAAGTGTCCGTCCGAACTATACATTCCACTCACATTCAGAAACCAGACACAAATGCTTGCTACGATAGAAATGAGAATTGTTTTATTTCCATCACGAAAGAGGTTCTTTTCTCTTAGATCGAACGCAGTTAGTCTTAAGAACGCGACGCATCATCGAATTTGCTAAAACTAGACCCCGAACCCCTCTGTGCTAAGGCAAGTTAACCAGTTGGCTCCGGGTGCTATATTCTGGAGTCTGTCATTTGAAAAGCAACTTTATGCTGTTGATTTAAAAACTGATAAGTAACAAAGCATAATGCGTCAATACAACTTGTTCAACCGTCAATATTTAATGTGATATTCTGCATGTCACAAAAGAGAAGTTTGCTTTTGATTAAGCTGTTATAGATCATAATATACTGAAAAATCACGAGACTGTTGTCAACAGGTAAATGTGAACACTAATAGATAGATACATACCATATACTTTACTAAATAGAGGATGCAATAGAAAAGTCTGTTCAACTAACAATTTAATTTTTTTACATATTTCGACAATATGAGTCTATTATAAATCTAAAAAGCTTTGCATGGTCTTTGAATATTTATTACAAAATTCATTATAATTATTTGTACTTATATTACTACAATTAATGTGACAACTAATACACCAACAATATTAATTACGAGTGCATACATTGCAAATATATAAATGACTTTGTCCACGCGTTTAGACATTGGTAACTATCACAAATAATGATAGCATGTGACGTCACTCTTCACCATCATTATTAAATGCAGCGTTTACAATAACGAAACGAAACTATTAATGACCGATATGCATACTTTTTTCTTCAAATTTATTTTAATAACATACGCACCACATATTTAAATATTGGACGTTTAAGTTGTAGAGTAATCTAGTGAGCTTTAATATAAACGGGGAAGAGATATCTGAAAGAATATGCTTTCCATTTATTATTGCTTTGTTTATCGAAGCTATAAATACGCGACGTGGTTTTAATTCCTAGAAGTAAACAGAAAACTATTAACAGTTATGTTAACGTACCAAATGATAGAAATAAAGTGTACGAGTATAACATAAATGTAGCTAACATCCTTGTGTAGACGCAAGTGCGGTATTAAGAACAAAAACAAACTAGATAGATAACCCCTAAAGCGAGTTACAATCGAATTGAACCGTCTCGATCGTGTTAGCCGTCAGTTGTCAAATTGTATGGTAACGACGGCAGCGCATCTGTTGTGATGTATGGGAAACGATTTTTTTATCGATATGCGATTTTTTTTATATCAGCTGAACGCATGGAACCCACTTTATACGAAGGAGGAAATACGATGTTGTAAACACGTCATGAAATAGGTTTATTTACATCTTTAAAATTCGAAATAGGTTTATTTACATCTTTAAAATTCCATCTTTTTCTCTCATGTTTATTAGTTGTCCGTCACGATTGTGTTACAAAGCAATCCTTGTTATATTACATCTATTCACTTACAATCATATTAAAATATCTGCAATAATAATAGTATTTGCTATATTACCTAACTTCTCTCTTCTCAGCTTCCTCTTGAGAGATGTCCTCTTCAACGGAGTAGTCAAGAATGGATTTAACTCCGAAGGAACGTAATCTGAAAATAAGTACATTATATGCTGTTTTAAATAAACGGAAGTCATAGAAGCCACAATTAAAATGTTTTTAGGTTAAGAAAATGATTCGAACATACTTTTCGTGAAAAGAAATAGTGAATTTAGAAACTGAACTCACAGTATTATAAACCGTCTGAAAACTAAAAGACATATGAAACAGAAGTAAGATTATAGTGAAGCAGAGGACATAAACCTTATATTAAAATATATAGCTGTTCGTTAGACTCGCAAACTCAAAAACGGCTAGAACAATTTGAATAAAAATTATAACGATTTGTATTATGTTCGGTTTAATTCAGGGGTAGTTTAAAAATAAAAATAAATGGGACAATCTTAATGAAAAGCTAAAAAATATACAATCAAAAATTTGGTTTTTAAATATGGCAATATCGTCTATTTGACACGACTTGTTACTCAAAACTCTGTAATTTCTTCAACCTCCTTCACATTACTTTACATAGCTGGCGTTCTTGGTAGGCACGTGATACAAAGTTCACCGTTACCAAAAAAAAATTTAAACTAAAAAAGTCCATTTACAAAGTATGATATTGCAATTATAAATAAATGCAGTAATATTCTATTATTGGCAAAAAGTATAGTAAGAATAGTCTGCGTGAGTATGTTTTATTGTGTTTAGTGACTAAGAAATTTATTTTTAGCCCTTTAACGAATAAACGGTCGTTTAACGCATTTGTTTATTAATTTTAGGGACATAATGAGCTCAAGACGTTAAGTGATAAGGTATACAATTCCTTATATATTTATTTTTGAATTGGTTGATGCACCATAAAGATATATTCTATTCTAAATACGCACACATACATAAACACACACATACACTCACACACAAACACATCTTTCACATGCGATGACTGACTTTTGTTGTTTTATTTTATTTTGTTTTTGTTTATGTTTTTTATTTTTGTTTTATTTGTTTTTTCTCTCTCTTTAGTTATTTTATAGTTAATTGTAATTTGTTTGAATGTGTCTTGATGTATTTTGGGCGGCTGCCTTCTTGGCTTCCTGATGATTTTTTGGAAAAATAATGTGTTTCTTTAATTGGCTTGTGTCTTGGTTATTGCATTATATTCTGTGTGTGTAGAAAATTGCTGTTGAAACAGTGTTGAGATAAATAAATAAACTAGAATTTACTGTAAAATTTTGTTAAAGCAAACAAAGTTTACCTCTCAACTGTGGGTCTTATTTTGTTCGGGTCTTCGCCAGCCACGAACTGGCCATAAAAGGTTGCCTTCATTAAGACCTCGAACAGTCGCTTCCCCACCACTTGACGAAGTCTCTTCATCAACTGTGAACAAGTGAATAAAGCGAATGAAGTGTTACGTTACATGAATACAAAGATCAGAACCACGAGGGAAACCAGATTTGTCAGGGAAAATGATCATGTGGGTAAACTAGGTGTAATTTTTTAAGTATGGCCCACCTGATGGAAAACGGTTACCGTAGCCTATACTCGCTTGCAAAACACCAGGAAGTATCTATCTCGCGTTTTTTTAAGAACCCCATGCTGTTCTCATTTGGGAAAAGCTTCGCATATGTAATATTAACACTCAAAACTAAACTTCTTATACCTATTTAGCCCTACATCATAAGCGCTACAGAGACCTATTTGCATTGACAAAGGAGAGACGGTTCAAGAAACAGCACTACAATGTGTAAACACAAAACCGAGATGCGACAAAGAACCGTTAAAATACGTAGAGCAGTACCACTACCAACGATGTACACCCATCCGCCCCGAGCTCTTTATTATTTAACTCTGCGGATAGTTCTTTCTATCCGTTCTTTCTTTCCATGCCGCTTTTTTCTTTACTCTTGTCAAGAAAATAGATCTTACTTATTACCCTGCCTTGATCAAGTTATTTCCAATTGCGGGTCTGCTAAAAGAAATTTCGTTGTGAAACAATCAGATTACTGCGTGCTTACTTTTAACTTTGAGCTTACTTTCCAACCTACTAAGTATGTTTTATTGTCATGTGGGTACATACATTAATAATACGCTTAAAATGATAGGTGTCATTTACGGGAATGTATCTTCTCCACCAACACACAAAATGTAGATACCGGACAAATATAAATGGTTATAAGTATATAAATATCAGAAATATACTAGATAAGCATACAAAAATGTCTCCGGAACTTCTGGCTAAGACGACAGGGGTACTGCGACTCGACCAGCACGCGTAGCACAAGACACTCTAGAAACGTTTTGTCTACACCGTAATGTCAATTTTCTCAAGTTAAAACTTTAACGTGACGTTTCAGCGTAGACAAAATCTTCTCGAGTTCTTTGTGCTACGCATGCAGGCATTCGTCGATATTCACAATATTTATATAAGTGTATAAATATATTAACAACTGTATTAGCTTTTAAAACTGTGTTCATCTATTGACGCCCTCATGCAGAGATGCAGAAAGAAAATACTCCAATTACTAACAAATACTTCTAGTAAGGGATAGAAAATAATTTGACTATTTTTCTATGTATGATCTAGATTTCAATCTAGATACATACATAGAAAAATATAACTGAAATATTATTCTTATTTGCTACATAATTGTGGTCTATAGGTAGATGTGTACGTTTGTGTGTAAGTGGCATGATTTAACAGATTACAACGAGCCAAGGTTCGTCACGTTGCCGTGCACTATATGCGGTAATTCAAATTTTATTTCAACAACGCTCAGCCTGTCATTATGGTCAGGAAGTACATAATAAATTTTACATATATAATAAATAAAATTTATATTAAATTAGAAAAATAAAGACCAATGTAAATGAAACTAGAAATTTAAAAATGACAAATAAAATTCTCAATTACTTATTTAATTGCATATTTTAATCCAAGACTATATAATATAATAAAAATTAAATTATTAAATTCAATAATTAAATAATGAATTTTTGGACAAAATCGAATAGGTTATTTTGTTAATCAATTTTTGTTTGTATAGCTGATGGCACACAACGCTTGTGTTAAGAATTTACTCAGCCAACAAAAAATAAATATAAGTTTATGAGTATTTTTTTGTTATTATCAATTACTTCTTACGATTGGATTTGTAGATACTGCCTTACGTTTCATTGTATTTACTTTGGGTAATTAAGTAATGAATGTGAAGAAATGAAGCTCTATAGATCAAGTAACAATAAAACTATCGATAAAGTCAAAGTCACACATATGTACACTTATCTAACGAAATTTTATACCATTCATTAGTAAATCTACCAGGGCGATAGTGAGTTATAGTACTAGTATCGATAGTATTAATACTATAATACTATTTTATAGTATTAATACTATTTTTACTGCTTTAAAAACTCAACAATCTATACTTAAACTATCTGACCCGGCAAACGTTGTTTCGTCATTTAAATTATTTCTAAATAACATCTGTAGAGGACCACCATTAACACCCAGGGGTATTAAAAATAACCTACGACCTATTATCAGAGCTACTTAGTATACACACAAAAAATCATAAAATTGGTTAAATCCTATGGAAGGAGATAAATAACAACTGTGAGACAAGATTTTTATATAGTAAATACATATAAAAATAGGCGACATTTCTACAAATTTAATAATCCTCAAGAAAATTGTAATAATATTAGATGTACAAAAATCTATATAATCACATTCATTGTATTGTATCTACCGATTGACAGTAAGTCATCGAGTTCCTAACTATCGAACGGAACACGAACAATACCACATAAAACTAATAACTGGATAACAACGTAACGTCAATATGTTTTCGAGCAAGTTTTGTTATAAGAACATTCACCTGCTAACAAGCATAATTACGGCTGATAAAATCTACATCTAGTTTAAACTTCACAAATCAATTGGTTACTGTCACGTGTTTTGACGACGCCCAGCAAACAGTAGAAAAGATATTTAACTATTTATACACATCAAATTTAATAAATAAGTTTATGTATCAATATAAGTTTTATGCACCACTTTCATTAAACCGGACAAAAAATAACAAAAGTGTAAAGCTACGAAAAGCATTTCAACCTAACAGACATATATAATATGAAACTAAGTAACAGTAATATTTGGAACTCCACCAACCCATGGTCCTGCCTACCTTGCGGCATACGGACCGAATCGCGGGAGAGCGCGAGGTTACTTGCATAGGGCTCTTTCCCTTTCGGCGCTGATCTGTGCTCCCTACAATTATCTGGTAATATTTGGAACTGTGAAAATTAACGTGAAATATCAATGCACTTTAGGTGACTGAGAATTAACAAAAGCCTTAATCGAGGGATAGACATAATTCACCCAAAGGAATAATAGTTATTCAGAGTATGACCCTTGAAGTTGAGAATTTCTTATAGCATGAGCGCCTTCAAATGGGGCGTGTAAAGGCACCTTTTGCAAGATGGAAGAAGCTAGCACAGCATGTCTCATTATGCATGAGCTGTGTTCGTATATACCCTTCCCCTACTGCTAACCATCAGGCGCTGTCGAGTCATATACTGTATATTTTATAAAATGATATAAAAATATTTACTGCGACTTACCAATAACTCGGTATAAAAGAGCGTCTATCTTTCATCCTGCTATCTTTTTCATCATGCTATTTCTTTGACCACGTATTTAGATCTGGTGGACTTGTGGTGCAAGGTAATGTTTAGCATGTCACTTACCAGATTAAAGTGACTGTTGCTCATTCTATTGCCAGAATATTCTAATGTACCAGGAAAACCAGAACAAGCGAAGAATGGCGACTAATCTTGCATTGACGATTATGTGTTTTTACTAAATTACAAAGAATTATTCTTCACGTCACATATGCAGTAGGTAAACTGTCTCTTAAAATTGTTGTTCATGAAGATTTGCAAGATAAAAAGTAGTACTTTGTAAGTACAATATGGTCATGAGTTGTTTGTGACGTTTCGGTGGCATGTAACAATGCCTCTTACATTATTATACTTAGCTCACAATTGTTCTTAGTTGCTCATGTTGTCACGAGAACATGGCTTCTTAACAATGGACGAGATTTTAAGAGATGGCTCCTTAAATACGACTTATTTAAAAGGAGTTTACTCAACCCTACAAATACTCTTTACAAGTAGAATTAAGATAAATCATAAATAATTTATTTTTTATGACTTACGTCATTCACTTTTGTTCTATATTGTGTTGAAAGAGATACGTGATATTGAACCTTGAAACTGCAGTATAAAGTTCTATAGATTGCCGAGATTTTTAAGCAGTTAGAACAATAGACTCGAGCGAGGGCTTAAACTGAAATCAGCTGTCTTAGATAATTTCCCCGTACATTCAAATTTTTATATAAAACTTGTTGATCCGGTGAACTTTATATACATCTACAAACTACCACTAATGTCGTCTACTAAAAGAAACCAGATGTCTTAAACCCGATGTCGTTAAATTGTTTATATATTTACATAGACATGGCAACACACACAAATTTAGACAAAGGACCTCTCAAGGAGAGCATTATCAGTATATAGACCACTGCTACCTAGAATTCCATCTCATTAGACACAACAAAAATAAAATGACACACGTGTATTTTAATGCACTATAAACTTTATTCTGACACAAAAAAGATTCATTATCTATCAAACATTGTAATAATAATGTAAATTTTAGACAATTTTTTTTTCATATTTTTGCGAAGAAGCATATTTGACCCGTGAATAAAAGAAATATATTCTCGTTATCTAAAAGCGCTATTAAATTCGGAACATAAATCATGATATCAAGAGCCTTTTCTAATTAGGGCTGGAATCGCTTTAATATGCAAGATTTTTATATAAAAATACAAGAGGACCAAAAGACGAATAGATCGACTGATCATTTGATCATTTTTTCACGTGAGCCCAAGAAAGAAATAAAATAAAAATATATCTTTTGTTTTCCTTATTCATATGTTCTATTTGAAGGCCAAATATATATAGTTATATTGCTAGATATATCAAAACTATTAAAAACATTGAAACCACAATGATTACGTCTAACACAGGGGCCCTGGGATTATCAAGTATAATTTCTATGATGAGACATTAGTATGTCCACCAAAGATAACATTTGGATGTTCAAAAAGACATGAAAGTCCAAAATACAATAAAAAGTCGATAAACCAAATGAAAACCGCAACCTCCAAGCTTTTACCTAGAACTCGTGAGAACGCCGTCTATAACGAGCTGTCAATAGTGACGTCAACTGTATGACCTTGCCCAATAACCAACACTTTGCCGGTTAGATTTTGACGTGCATAAATTTCGTAACCAAATGTTGGGCAATGTGCCTAAATTATTTCACTACAAGCTTGCTACATAGAACTAACAACATTTAACTAATTAAATCTACTTAAATCTAATAAAAAATCTTAAATCTACTTACTTACTTAATAAACTAATCAAACACAAAAAACATTTAACTAATTTTGTACAAAGGGCGACCTTATCGCTAAAAGTGATCACTTCCAGGTAACCTAAATATAAATATTATTGTAATAATAACACATTCATATAGAACATTTTATCGATATTAACCGCCTTCCTTACATTCCATTAAATTTCATACAAATTAGGACATTTTTTAAAGTTGTGTGTTAACAATAAAGTTTTCTGCTTTATTTCTTAATATTATATTTAATGAGCCGTTTAAATATTCGGCTGTTACTGCAGTTACAATACTTACAGAGATAGTTTTCAAATGCTATTATCAAATATTTTGAAAATATGAACCTCAGAGATTCCATTTCAATCCAACTTTTTAAATTTTCTTTCGAATTTATTTATTACCTCCAAAAATTCTCTTTCCTAATTTATTTTTAAACGTGTCCATAACGTTCATAGACCATAGATTTGTGCCGGTAGCGTGGCCGCAAGGCCGAGAAGACAGACATTCGTTTGGCATCAATCGTTACAAAGAGGCAGTTGACTCATAGGCTCGTGACAAAATTGGAATAATGTTGATTCAACTGATTTAGGGTTGCCTTTAAATTACTAATATAATAATAAAAAGGTTGTCAATGAAGTTCTTTTTATAAGAATAAAGGTTGTGCAGTCGCTATAACATAGTTGTTATTGCAAAATTTAATCCTATTAAAGAAATGTAGACTAAAATACGAAGTCAGTGAACAACACGATAAGGCGGAGAGAATAGTGTAATAATATGTAGATTTACTACTCAAAAACTGAAAGTTACTTTTACTAACTCTTAGTTACTACTCAAAGTTCGGCGTATTGTCCAGCCAGACCATTAAATTGGTAATTTTTTACATTGCCCACTTTTGTCAATTACTTCTTTATTATTATTTTTATTTTCATACAAATTATATGCTTCTATTGTACCTAACATGAATTACGCTTTGAGCTGGCATCGTCGTATTATAATTGATATGAAAATTTGGGTCACATTAACTTTTCCAAGCATTTCTTGACGTAAACAAAGTTTTTTTTAATGTCAACCTGATGAGCAGGATAATCTGACGAATCGATCATAAGTACAAAACGAAGTAAGATGATTTGAAATGTAAGAAAATCTGCACAAAATGTTTATCTAATTGACAAGTCAATGAAATCAGTGGGCTAACATTTGAATAATTAAGACTAAGGTAACGATAACAACAACCGGTACAAGCTAGAAAAGTATCTACAAAAGCGAGATGATGATTTCTTTAATTTTTTAATTTATTTATCGGATCTGAAATGCAAAAGTGTTTGAAAGATGAAAACGATGACCATCATACGAGAGGCACTTACTGTCCAGAATTGTTCTTTTAGTTGCTACTAAAAGAAATAAGTATGAAAGTGATAGATTACAATCTCATTTCATCGCATCGCATCGCGTTTAGCTTAAGTTATTTTGTTAACAAGTGTACTTTACATTGCGATATTTGTTTACTGTTTTGGCTGCACTAAACAGCAACATCCCACGAATAAAGACTCTTTCTCACTACACAACACTATTAAATTGATTAAACTTAAATTACCAACAACATAAAAACTATACTATTTAAACTACAAGTTCCTTAGTACGATATGTTTACCAAGAGGTACAGAAACATTATGCAAATTTAATATATCACCTCAGAAGCAAATGTACAGTATGTTAAGCTAGTAAGCGAAGATAATAATCTTTGTACTGAAATATTTAACCTTTTTTAAACTAACATACATTGTTTGGATATTAGGAGCACAGATTGTTTCATATCATGACCGTCCAAAAGAAAACTATCGTCCGAAACAGAAGGACACGACAGAAGTATTGTAACCAAACAAATCCCCGAACACAGACACGTGGGCGAGGTCTAACGATACGAAAACAACAAAACATCGTTCGATTATACAGTCACGTCAGGAATGATGTATTTATGGGACTTTCTGCTTCAAAACTATGTAATAACACTTTACTGTTGCACCGATAATAGACTCTATTAGATACATATTTTGATACATTGAATGTCGAATTGTGGGAAATCCTATCGAAATAAGGACTATGGGCCAAAACCGTGTAATACACCTACAGCATATTGTGTAGAAAGCCAATCTAAATATATTTAAAGCGTATAATCAATTTTAGATTTGTCTAAAATGGACTAAATTCATAAAAAATTACAAATATATGACAATTACCACTTTCCTAACTATCAATTGTATAATAACTATCACAAGTCAAAGTCAAAGTCAAAATATCTTTATTTAAATAGACTCATTTACTAAGTTCTTTTAAATCGTCATAACAGGGAATATGTATGAGAAAAAATAAACAAATGTAATTAAAGGTAATAGTGATAACTTTAAGTAGGTATTAATACTACATACCCGGGTATGTACAAATTGTCACAGGTATAGAATTTATTAGTTATGTAATAATATATTTAACACATATGTGTTAAATATATTATTACATAACTATCAATTGCACAACTTAGAAAAATCTTAATTCTTCTCTATGAGAGCAACCACGTATTTGTAAAAGCGACCTAATTTTATGTACCTATACACTTTTTAAAAACATACAATCTATTTATATTTTGTTTGGGACAAAGCTTAGAAATGTAGAAAAACATGGCAACAGGTCATTGCATAACGCTTTGGCAAAGCGTCACAGTTTGCAATACTTGATGAAGTATTAGCATGACCGTGAAAATTACCGACTATAAATACGTGAAGCATAAGCCATTATGCTGGGGATTCACCGCCACATTTGGTCATTCGCACTTCGCTCACAAAACACCACACGGAATAGATGTGTACGAACTCTAAAAAATACCTTTTAGATAACTGAATACTTTTTATTGATAGATAAATGATTTCTATTTTGCTTTGTAGCTATTTTGACGCTTTTTTATTTTTAAAATTTAGTTCTTTTAGTTCATACCGTCAAAGCACCTGCTTGTTTAAAAGATCTTTTATTGCTAGCAAAATCCGCATTGTTTATAGTGGCACCGATAATGCCCATAAAAATTTCCGAGAAACTCTACTGCTCTTCGCAGGGATGACAACAGACTACCCCTAGTGCCTGGAAGACAGCCGTGAAGAAAATTAGTTGATCACATTATAAAGAGGATAGCATAACGGTTTGTATGGTTAGATGAAGCTTGCTGAAATACTGGTTTTGATTACGAAAGAGAACTACTATAGTTGATCCGGGATGGTTAACGTAATTGCTATTTCAAGCTCTTGCGTGCTTTGTAAGGCACGTTAAGTCTTTAATGCCGGCTATTACTACAACTGCTTTAATACCACCCAGCATTGTGTTATCATAAGGCCAAAACTACACGTGTTTCTCTCTGAGAAATCTGGGAAAATAATGGGACTGACGTAAGAATGATTTATGTTTAATTTATTTCTCTGCCGCACAGCTAGAGGGTAAATTCCTTACCGATACTCGTATTCCCTACTTCATACAACATGCGTTCCTTCAAAAAAGTCGTGAACTTTTTGGGCTGGCAAAGTGGAGGTGCCTATGGCAGTATGTGGTATGCTGCACTAGCTATCTTCACATAAGGACTCCTCCACTGCTTATCATCAGTTGGTGTCGAGTCATTTGCTGAGCTTTTTATAAAAAAAGAAAAAAGTCAATAAACGTCTGCAAAGTAGAAGGAAACTCAGGTTGTAGAATGCGGATGGGTATCTGGCGGATATTTGTAATACATATTATAAGTTTTTTTTTCTTGATCGTTCGCTACCATAACATACAGTATATTGTCACAATGTGCCTCATAAACAAGATCTCACGTGACGCCCATTCAATGACCCGCGATTCGCCAAAAGAACAGGAACTGGTTTTCCAAACCTTCCCCTCTCAAAATCAGACCTTAAAAACATGCTATTAAATTTCAAGATAACAAGAGAACAAAACAATTTTAAAAACATTGGTACGTTTTCGTAAAATGAACCAGTCATTGCCATATCAATGAAGTTGAAAATAAAATAGCTTTCAACGTCTTCAGTTCATAGGAAGGTAGGTCCATGGTTATAAGGTAATAAGATCGGAATTATTAACAATACAAATTGAGTCGTTATTTAATGCAGGAGGATGGAGGTGTAAGCAAGTTGAACTAATTTGTCAGAATTTGTTACTTCAAAAAATTTATGTTCTGCAAAGTGTAACCTTTCGCCCTCAGAATTTTTGGGATTAGCAAAATTGGACCACAATCCAAATCCTCCAACCTTGTATGTATTTTTATATCGAGATCACGAAACTACAAAGCAACTAATTATTCTATCAAAGACTTCATAGAGGTGGGACAAATATTACAATAAAAGCGGGTTTAACGCTACGACAGATCTGTTAAAGACGATTATAGGGTTGATAATTTTAAACAAACTCGTAACGGCATTGAAGATGTTAATTGATTTCAGCTCCTTCAAAGCTTAAACTTCAAAATCTGATTGCTATTGCTATCACAGAGAAACAAAACAATATTGCTGTTGTGATTCTTATATGACCATTGGAATCTAATCAGATATAAACTAATAATAGAAAATCGAATCTAAATCAAGAATAACTAAAATTATAACAGAAAATCGAATCAGATCTAAGGAAAACCATTGCAATGATTATGATCAGTGCTGATCCAAGACCTCTCTTGTCGATTATGACTACTGTTTCTGCCTCTATCGGTCTTTCCTCTAGTGATTTTTAAATTAAAATCTGGCGTACCACTGATGAAGTGATCCAAGTTTAAATGATGCAAACTTATCATCAATAATGTAGAAAGATATTTACTAAAACGATGGAGTCAACCGTCGCTTTGTCACAGACATAATGTTTATTCAAAATTGATTGAAAATGACGAGTTTATGAAATGGGATATTTTTTAATTAAAATTACATGCAATAATATGATAAACTATTTTGCTTAGGAAACTAAACCCATGGTTGATACATACCGATGTATGTTTGTAATAGTTAATACATAATGACATAGGTAATTTGTAAATGTCATTACAAATACTAAAGGCTGAGAGTTTCTTTCGCCGCTTCTTTGCGGCTACTAATTCGTCGAAGCGGTGGTAGGTTTAATTGGGAATACGCATATTAGTGTTAGTTTTAATTTTAAAATAATTATTTTAATAATTAATTGAATTTTAAAAACCACAAATTCTCACTATTACTAGGGCTATAAGTTTAATTATATCTATTAATTTAATTATACATATTCCCTGTTATGACGTTTTAAAGGAACTATGTAAATGTGTCTATTTAAATAAAGATATTTTGACTTTGACTTTTTTGTACTGGCTTCAAAACGAACGCGCGTACTTAGTTCCTATGTGTTATTATTCATAGCTCCTACACTAAAGATCTATAGAAATTAAAACTATATATCCTGTTGATAATAAATGATAATAAATGACTGTTTGATGCCAAAATATATGAAAAAAAAGCTCCTAAGTGTTACATATCTCTATCAGTGTATTAAGTACAGTGTCCTGGTTTCAAGGAAGATTATTCCGTATTCCTCGTGTTTAGAAATAATTGTTGTAATGAAAAGTAATCGAATTTCAATCTTTTTACATTTTTAAAACTATCAAACAGTTAATTCATTTAATAAAAAAGCTTTTTTTTAAAAAAAATCATGCAATGGTAAACTAGAGATTCGCATCTAAACTCATGTGTAATTCGTTCTGCGTGGCAAATAGCAAAATAAAGCATTAACTATTAAAAACTTAGATAACTTAAATCTGAACGATTTTTGTTCCCGAAGTAAAACTATGATATCTGCACATTCGAATAATAATACTCATATATATTATTGTCAGTTTATTTAATCTAAGAAAATTCTAGTGCCACTGAATTTAACTTCAGTTAAATTACATAATATAAGACTCGCTGCTGTGAATAAAAAATGTACTCACAGCAGCGAGTCTTATATTATGAAATTTTGCTGAATTCAAATAAGCCATCAGATGTGTAGTTAAACAGAAAATCGGATGCCTAAATAAGCAAACAACCTAAAAAAAGGCAATTCCCCTGATAGAATATTACTTGGGGACAATTTAATTTTATGATTATGAAAAAGCACATGGATACGTTCAAAGAAACTTGAAAAGTGTGAGGTATATCATTTCTCTTGTTGTATGTGCGGTATCTCATTATGTTTTATTAAGGAGCTCGTAAGCGTAGTGGTTTAAATGCTCTGGGGTTTTTATAGCGAAAATAACGCAATTTTCGCTATGGTTAGTCCCTGTATGGATCAATCAATTTGCTATCTCGAGCGCCTCCGTTCTTTGGAAGTCATGACAAACGCATTCCAAGTTGCGTTGGGCCAGCCTGGTGATATTATGGCCCAAACTCCTCCCATGTAGGAAAGCCTGTACCTAGCAGTAGGGCGTATAAGGCTGTAGATGATGATGTATGTTGTATTGTATTCATAATTATGTTTCTGCTATCTTGTCTGGAAACAATTACTTATTGCGATCATGATTAATGAATTCAGATTTTCATTCAAGAAGAATGAATCAGATTCAAGATTGTTTAGTTAACATCCCACAAAATAAATCTAGAAAACAATCACTAAATCATAAGAATATTAAGTTTTAATGCTGTAGCAGTCCAATAGTGCGGTAGGAGCGTGTAATTCCACTTTGAAAAAAATTACATAACTAAAGTCTGTCAAAAATGCGCAAAACCGGTTGCCGGCTCCAAGACAGGTGTCTGCCTCATGTCTGGGGGAGGCCCCCCACCGGCGCATGCGCTCAAAGTGACCCTAAAAATCTATTCCCATTCATCGGTGATTGGGCGACTAAACGATCTCTTCAACACTATAACAGCCTAGTACTACCGCAACGGGAAATCGATCAGGCCATACACGAAAACTAATTAAAATAGTTGCGAACCTCTTCTAGTAATGTTGTAAGCGAAGAGTTGATTGTCAATACAAACTCTAAATTAACATATACACGTACCGCAATGCATGAAAAACTAGACAACCCGAAATTGGACGGTCGTCAATCGGCAAAATTGCTTCAAGGACACCAGTGTTATCGTATAGTAGCTAGCCGGCATGAACATCACCATTGTTTCTTACATAACAATCAGCTGCTTACCATATCGTTGTTTTCGACAATCCAATTGATGGAACATATCTGGTAGACGATGTATGCCCGTACTAACTCGCTCGTCTTCTTGCTCTTGAAAGCATCTTTGGGGCTATTAAAATTAAGGTCGAGATCGTCTCGCGTCGGCGGCCCGGTGGACAGCACTCGCACGGTTCGCGGCGTATTCACGGCCAATCGCCTCAGCAGAGCCATCGTCGATGCTCCGCAGTCACAATTTCAAAACACGCGGCTGCCGGCTCCCGCTGACAACTGACAACTGGCAGACGTCCGCTCGATACCGTAACGGCGCGCGCACACGTTCCAATTTTAACTCCACGGAGGTGTGTCACAGAGCTGCGGTGCTATTGGACTAGACTGGCCAGCACGCGATTGACGTTTGATGACGTTTAAACAAAAAAATTTGAAAAAATTCTCATTATATGAGGCGAGAGCACAGAGTACTTTGTATTATATATACGGGGCGAGAGCCAAAGATAATTTTAATAGAGTGCATTTATTGAGACCGTTTGTGTTATTAACTTGATACGATTGTAATAAATTAACAATCTAGCCCAATTCTTGGTCAGTATAGGAACTGAAGATCACAGATATTGGTACTATTTAGCATGTTTTATATTAAAAGCTCAGCAAATGGCTCGACATCGATAAACAGTAGAGAAATCCATCATTTGAATGTGCATAAGAACTAAAGAGAAATTCATGTACGCCAAAAATTATAATTTGTAATTATAATGTTTACAATAATTAACTTTCTAATGACCATTTATGGTGCACTTCGAAAAAAACTAGATTATGAACGAAAAAGACTAGAATATAAAACTAATAAAAATTATATTACTGTTAAGTAGTTTTTTTTTTTAAGTCAAATTAGGAGGCCACATTCAAAGGAATTTAAACTGTTATGCGCCACGTGAGCCTTCAGTGGCGGCTATCCTCGCTGCAAGTCACTTACGTAACGAACATGTCTGCTTCGAGGGTTCAAATACCCCTCTTCCCTGATGACGTCACAGTCTACTTCGTTTCAAAGCCAACTTGAGAAGGCTATCGTGCCAAAAATTTAAAACAAAAAGCAAGAAATTCTATGTCAGACAGAATACATATTTTTATTGAAGCCGGCGGGCTGGGGAACAAAAAATTTTACAAATATATTTTTTTATACAGGAATATGTATGAATATGAGGAAATTTTGTACACGGAATACATAAAGGTCTGGTTACACGTTACTTTCAATAACAGTATTTTATCAAATATAAAGTACATGTCAAAGTACATAGGCGTCATTTGCAGAGGCCTTTGAAAACGTTTTAATTGTGAAGAATCAAGGTGGTTATTTCCTAAGCAGGTCCACTCCTAAAATAAAAAAAACAGTTTCCTAGAATTTATTTAATTGCACTTCGCTAATTATTTGTTGAATTTGAAGTTTGAATATGATTGATAATACAATCAGAGATTTTTCTCTGTAGGTATACAACTTGATACCCAAATAAACAATTATATTTCCTTAATTCTAACAGTGTAAAACTTTGTTATCATGACGCGGTCAATAATTTATTCGAACGTTTTCCTATGGGAATAATGCTGCGCCAAAACTTAACTTAGTTTTTACCTTAAGTTTTCCTTTAATAAATATTATTGTTTCAAATTTCTATTTGCAATAGATAACAAAATGAAAACGAAAACTACGAAATGTGTACGATGTGTCTACGAGATATCGTAGTCATTTTGGCGACTACGAACAATATTGTATATTAATTTAACCCTGTTTCAAGAGGTTGTCAAATAATTGAACACACACAATTATACTCGTTTACAGTAGTGACCGAATTTCACTATATAGAGATACTAACCGTATATACTCGTCGTTTTAGGTATATGCAATACTACTTATAGGCAGGCAGTGACGATTTAGCGTGTGTCAGAAGCTCAAAAAGGACATTATAGTTAATATCCTTTTTGAGACTATCTCATAAACAAAAATATACATAAGTTGTTCTAACATGTTCTTTACTTAACGCTGTTACGATACACACACACGCGCATAAAAAATTTCGTAGTCACTTTTGTATTGGTACTGTGTGTTAGTAACACCGCGGCAACCTTTTATTATAATAATATATATTTCAATATTGCTTTATATTCTAAAAGCGATTGAGACGTCCAACTGACCAATGACCTGATTCCATCCAGCCCCTTTCTATCGTCAAGAATCCAGGCCAACCCTTATGTTACGGTTATACTACAAACACTGCGTACTTGGCGCCCGTCAAGACGAGTGTATCGGAGCCTTTAAGGTAACCACGTAACACAGTCCACTACATCGGCACTTAACATCAGGTGAGATTCTGGTCAAGAACTTGCATATACAATATAAAAAGCATATAAAAATATTTTACTTTGTCGTTCAGTGGTAGCGAAGCCACTAGTTGAAAGAATTGGAGGTACAATGAGGAAGGGAATGAGACATCTCATTACGAGTTGGATTAGTAGCGTCCATAAGACCCTTTGTAATCCATCAAACTTAAAAGAAAATTGTGTATAATTACGCTGAGCTCATTTACGTAGTGTATCAATTAAATCCTTTGGTTTCGATAACGAAAAGAAAGCAATTTTAACCACGGATATTCCCTAGATGGGTCAACGGCCCAGAATCCATATTGTTATCCATATCGTTCCTTTCAACATGGCGATTGAAGGTAGACTTTGATTAACGATCATAATTAATGTAGGTAGTTTTGTAGGTATGAAATGAAACAAAAGTGTATCATGTATACATAGATATTTTTATTTGAAAAATACTTCGTGTAGCTAACAAACTAATATATGGCAATCTACATCCAAATATTTTCTTTACAAAATTCACTTACTGCAAATAAATATAGCAGCCCGACTCACCGACATACGCCTTTGTATACATCACACACACACCTACGCGAATATATACATCGCCGTCAATTTAGAATTTACTTTACCTAAAATGATCACAATTGAAAGTCTTAAATTAAATATGAAAGACAATGGGGCTTTCTGATACACACTAAAACTAAATTTATGTACAGTGCACCTCTTTCACTCAATACATATTGGAAAGGGATAGCAAGAACTTAAATTTACACAGCATTCTTATTGGCCGTTTTGGAAGTGTATGCTTACTCCATTAAGATCTATTTTAATGCGTTAAAATTTAGAGTTAGTGGGTATCAGTCAAGCCCAGTTAAGACTTACATATCATAGAAGACAACCCCTATAAGATATTACATAACCCAAATTTCTTAACAAAGTACTGTGCGAATCTGTGTTTAAAAAGACGCATACGCATAGTATATACACAAACTAGTCATTTAACGCTCAATATGTGACTTGTATTATTGACATAAAGGCTTATTTCCGTCCAAGAGTTATTTTTTACAAAATATATACACCTTTGAACGAAAACAAGCCTATAGATACAGCATTTTATTAAGTAAATTTACAGGTAAATATTTTTTATAAGTTATATCGTGGTATATTAAAACACAAACCATAATATTTCCTCTGAGAGGGTAAGTAATTTAATGACAGAGTTAACAATGATAACGATAAAGACAACAGATGAACGACCAATGAATTTACAGAATTTTAAATTAACAAATTTACGCCCAACACTGCCGCGTATATCAATAGAAATCTCGTAATATGTTTATTCGATGATTTTTCTATTTACTAAATTAACTTTATTCAATTTGTCAAACTTTTTTCTTTAATCTTAGAAGGGTCATCTGCTATTTTTTTTTTAATTTCTAAGTTACATTCCATTCATACAAAGGGACATCACTATGAACATAGTGTGACAAATACATGACAACTTTTTATTATTGTAATAAAAACGAATTTTTTTTTTTAAATGAGTCCAAACTGGTTCTGTGGTTATATTAACAAAAAAAAACTTTACTCCACCAATAATAAAAGAAATAAAAGAATTTTGTGCTACAATCTCTGAAGTAAATAAAAAAATATTTATACGCCTTTTTTATTGGCAAGTAATATTGTAATAAGCCAATAAAATTAAATCATCTAGATATGTCGGTGAAAAGCATCTCCATTAAACTAGTATTACAATATAGTAATAATATATGAATGACTAATATAATTCGACCAGCTTAAACAGTTGCGTCTGTCATCTAATTGCTTGCGCGTGGACGCGTTTATAAAATGATCGAATATTATTAATATATGGTAAAACAAACACATCTAAACATATCTTACAAATACAAATATCTATAATATGCTTAAAATTATAATAAATCTTAATACTAAGTTAGATCTAATATGTACAATATTTTTTATGAAATGATATTGTGATTTTCCGTTTATATTCATAAATAAAAATCTACTCACGTTAAAATCTAACCCACGTTTATGTTTAAAGTATTTGCTTGTAGCGTTATATGGTATATAACTGAAAAGTAAACAGTAAATGCTATATCACGTCAAACTGAAGACACATGATAACTAAATTTTGAAATAAGTTTGTCCCTTTCAATACGTATACGAAGAGGATAGTAGCTCTCAATCCACTAAATTTAGACGAGTTTTTGCAGACTGAACTTGAATTTTACAATTTATGCTGTGGAATTCATAATAAAAACTAACGCGCCATTATCTAACGGATACGTCTAAGATTTAACCCTTTGGGCTCCTATGTCCACTACGTGTGGCCATTTTTTTCTCGAGCAGTTTTGATGAACTTCAAATAGAATTTTGCTGTTTTTTTAATATAAGACACAAGGGAACATTCTAGAAATACTGACCTGTTATCTGACCATTCCTATTGTCATATGGAATGTGGAAACTTTTATGAAAAAAGTTTGAAGCACAAAGGGTTATGATTCTTAGGGGAGACCGGGGATGGTTGACTATAGGGGTAGGTAGACTAACCGCCAAAAACTCGTCAACGATATGAGTATTACGTCATCACGGCCCAGCCGCGCATTACTCTCCGCCCCCCGCTCAGTCGTCCGGAACTCCGCGCCGCGCACGCACATCATTTTCGAGCGACACGTGATTTGTTTCCGTATCATGTAAGTAATATTTTCATATTGCATATTTTTTCATCTGACACCTACACATTTTATTTTAACCATTTGCCTATTAGTCAAAGTATTTCATGAGTGCATATTAATCATATTTCATGTTTTATTACTTAAGTTGATGGTAGTGTTGAAACCTAAAACGGCGTCTGGGGTCTAATTTCTTTCGGGGCTAGTTGCATAGTTAGTCAACCAACCCCAATATAATTTAAAGTTTAAAATATCTCCTAAATTAACCTTTTATTCGTGTTTTAATATTTATTTTGTTACAGTACAATGATGACTTATACAAGAACGACTGAACGAGCTGATACACCAAAAGACGTCTTAGAAAGAGCATATCATCTAATAATTTTTGACAAAAGAAGTATTAATGTAACTTCAAAACAATATGACATTCCCTGTAAGACATTACATCGTTATGTGGCGAAACTAAAGGAGAAATTGGAACGTATTGGAACATAAGGACACCGCAAGCAACAAGTCTTTCAAGAGCTACATCATTCAACAAACATAACGTCAGTATGTTCTTCGCTAATTTAACTGCTGTTAAATTAGCGAAGAACATACCAACGTTTGACTTTAAGCCCTGATGATATTTGGAACGTTGATAAAACAGGTATGACAACCGTGCAAATACTTTAGAGATTAATAGCACGACGTGGTGTTAAAAATCTAGGCAAGATGACATCTGCTGAAAGGGGTACACCGGTGACAGTTGCAGAAGCTGTTTCAGCTGCAGGAAATATAGAAACTATAGTATAGGTTATATTAAAGTGAAAGCTGACATGATTGGAAGGTTCTTAGATATATAATTACGAAGAGCTGTTGGGCCATTTGACGATTACCAGCTTATTTTCTAATTGACAAGTTCGGGTTTTATACAACTTGCAAAGACTCGATTAATTTGACATTTAGTATACGGTTACTAAGGTGCTAGCCTTGAACTCATGTCGAGGGACTCAAATGACTAAGGGCATGCAAAATTGATCAGAAACTTACAGCAGATATGTGTTTGGACTCAAAAGAATAGTCTCATCGAGAAGGTTATAGATAGATAATAAGTTCACATGTTCATTTTGATAATTTAGCTCAGACATAAGATTGTTTTTTGTATCGTAGGTTAATAACTTTTTTAATTTATAAATACACATAAACAAAAGTATACTTAGCTTTAAAAAAAGAATTCAATAAAAAAAGTAGCTTTAGTGGGCATGTATAGAGTAAATATTAATAAATAATTTCTTCTTATTCCTTAGAATTTCTCATTCATTATTATTATATTATTATTATTATGGTTTACAAAATAGTTAAAAAAAGAACTATGTCATACCTATACTGCGTTAAATTTCTTGGACTAATTACTCGCTCAATATAAATATTTAACTGGTTTCATTTAAGAAAAGTTAACGCAAACAGGCACAGATTAAATAAACAGTTATTTTAAGAACTCTATATATCTATGTCATTACCTACGTTAGTTGCTCTAATATGGGTCTATTCGAATAAATATTTATTACATCTCTGATTCAATGTAATGTCACTAATGAATACTTTACTAAAATTGCAAGTCTCGGGGACAAATAGATTGCTTAACAGAAAAATAGTTTATTTATAGATTTAGAGAATTTATAGAATTAGTTTGCCAAAAGTAATTTTAACATATACCATATTCTTTTTTATTGAAAATAAAAATTATGTTCATCTTCATTTCTTATAAAAAAAAGTTTCGTAAGATAATTCACAATGAACCTTACATTCATACTTATAGAGTTGAGTTTCCAGTGACTGAACACCGTTTATTTTATAATATATTATAGTTCTCAACTAATTTCGATATAATTCTTTCGCCTATTCCTGAGATTCATATCTCATTAATATCTATGGAAAAAATTATAATGATTTAAGCATCCAGACTTCATGCAATACAGGCAAATTTTTATTGCCTGAAAATTTTAAATTTAATCATTCTTATCAAGTTCATTTTCTTAATTTATTTTCAAAATATTTAAACTTATTATAAAAATTTCCAGATATTCATATCTTTGGGGAAGTTCAATTGTGTATGCGGTAAAATGTTAATCACACGTCAAATACTTGACATATTTTATAATAAAATATACTTACATTTTAAGTAGTTTTAAATTTACAAACTTTCAGGAAATAAAAAAATAACGCCCTATTAAAAATAGTAGAATAATCATTTTCATAACCTAAATGAATCAGACGATACACACGAACTTCTATATATTCTAAGTTCGATATCTCAATAAAAAACATATATTGGAATCATTCTATACGCGTATATACAAAGCGTAACGCATCCAAATTTTATTTGACGCCTGTACAAAAATAATGAGGACACGCAACGAGTAAACTTCCATTTTCTCAATATATACAACCTACGTTTACTTATATTAACTTCTTGGTGTTACCAATTTATTGATATTAAACCTACTATTTTAATAGATTTTCCCCTTACACTATAAAAAATTTATTCCATCCAAAATACAATGTACTCAGCTATCAAAATGTAAAATAAAATTAAAATAAACATATACACACACATTAGTTTAAGAAACATTTAGTATTCAATATTATAGGCACTAATGAACAATATTGAGTGCCGACACCTTACAAGCTTCTCATTATCACTACTTACGAAGTAGGCGAGGGGTTTTAGTCCTACAATCAACTTCCAAATTCTACCACTGAGATGGAGAATCGTACCATTTGTAATTTCTACTATTATTACCAAGCGAAGCGTAACGGACACAAAGAATTTAAGCTTTAAATTATTTGATACAAAAATGTAGAAATTAAAAAAAAAATTTAGAATAATAGGATCCAGTAAAAGCTGCCAATGTTTAAAAGATATATTTAGATTTAAAAAAATAATAATGGTGTTGCAATCTTTCATATTATTAATACTACTATTGTATAAATTTACCATGAGTTTATAGAACTATATTTCTGGCATAATAACATTAATGTTAATTTGTCACGATAATAAATATAAATAATTAGAAAATCGTGTGTTACAACTAATGTTAAATAAATAAGTTGTAAAAATAGTTGATACCTTTCAAACATGAAAAGAGATAACAATAGCTAACAATATTCTCAACAACTCATGGTAAATGTAGGTTTGTGACACTATAATCGATTTTTCATTCGATATGCTATATATGATAAAATACCAATCGATTATTGTTACTACAAATACATACATAGCTATTGATTACTGAATAATGTAGTCTCTATTTGAGAACTTTGGCAGTGATAAGATTTCACGTTAGCATTACTAATTTCATACGCCGAATATGAATGATTTTCTAAATTCTTATGGTCAATTCATACGCAGATGAAAAGCGCATCGAAGCGTTAATCTCACATTTAAATAAAGCAAATTAATCCTTATTTCAATAGTGTAATGCTCATATTTCTCATGCGAATTTCAGCATATTCCGTAGGATACGCGCAAACTCGCACGAATTTAACTTCTCAGAAGTAATATGAGCTTTAAGTTCTTGATATGAGGTTTAATTTGCTCATTTAACTTTTAGATTAACGCTTCTATAAATTTTACATGTTTTCTAACAGCGTTAAATGGTTTAATTAAATAATATTAGTATCGCGTTGTGTTAGCTCTCATACTTCGACCTACAGTCTAAATTACTTCCAATCTGTACTAGAACATATAACATCGGAAATAGTGACTTAGGAAGTCAAAACACCATTTTTATATTTGGGACTGTACTTTTACATTCTCCTTCCCACTTCATTGGCCGATTCGGATCTTAAACATTTTAAGTAACCTAATATTAATTTTGAAGCACAATCTATAGTCGTAAACGACTCTCCAACAGTCTCACGTGTCTACGACGCGAACGTGACAAAAATATCACTCACTCACTCGCTCAACAAACAAAAAATCATGGCATTTCCAGTGAAATATGATCGATCTTAATTATTCTGTTGTAATAATAGTGCATCATTATTTCTTTGTAATAGAGTAAATTTTCGAATTATCCACTGAAAATTTGACTTTTTTAAGTGACAATTTTTCTTACATTCACGATATATTGGTGTGGAATCGGTTTAAAGTATTCACAGCTTTATATGTGCAGTGTTTTATAAGACGTCGTTGCATTTTGGAGTAGACAACTTGACTCAAACTCTTGACTCTTGACCTCAATTATTTATTAAGCGAAAAAAAATTATCATAACTACAAATGCCCGCATATTTTCACTCGTCCTATTCCCTCTCGTTAGTATTAATCAAATAATAATAAACAACTTTATTGCTAGGACATAAGAACTGTTACTTTAAGCCAATTCCTAACAATATTCCAGCATTTTAACATAACCTATTCCTGAGTAATAATTCAATGTTCATTCTGTTAATTATTTCCAGCAAAACATTACTTTAGACACCACCAAAGCTTACGGCAGATTTAAATGTTGGAACTTTATAACTTTACGTGAATACAAATAGTTGTAATATTCTCATACTTTACCTTTAGTTAAATACCTTCTAAAACTATATTGTCACGAGCCAATAAAATTAATGTTAAAAAAAATAATAGCCGCAGTTTTTTGAGTGTATCTACGTTAGTGTAAGAAATATTTTAATTCATACTATCAACTTAACATATTATTTTTTAACACTAATGTGTTAAGAAATCAATAAATCAATATTCAATTTTCAAAAAGTTTCTTTTTATGGTCTGCACTGCACACTGCCGGTAGATTTTATGACCAAATAACGCATATAAATATTTTGTGTACTAGCGCGTTCTTTTATTATCATAACTTTACATGAAAGCTTTTTACTGTCTATTGAGAAATGTTTAAATTAAAAATCATTTAGAACCATGCCTAATTTAATTTAGCTGTTTCAGCATCAACATTTAAATCGACCCTAAGTCTTTGTATTACACCGCCAATTTAACGAGAATCACAACATTGCTAGTTCCCGTAAAAATAGCCAACTAACCTAATCTCCGCTAAAATACCTTTCTAAACTACCTAACATACTGACTTGGCGTGATTATATGCGTTTTTGTTACAATTCACTCACATATCGCTCACAATTTCGACGTAAAACCTAATATTAGTAGGAAAGAGCATTACAGTCTACCTCCATACCGTTGCACCTCCGTCGAAGCACTTTCTAGAGGCCCGGTTGAGTCTATCACTGCGCGGGAGTCGCATTCTACGGTGCGCCCTCGCCGAGCAGAGAACTGAAGGATTACCTGTGTAACAATAACCAGAATAGATTTAAAAAAGAATAAACTCATGAGCTCATGTTATCAAAATAAGTCTATTCTTACTCGTTAGTAAATATTTTAAGATGTCAATCGATGAAGTTGCACATCAGAAAGAATTACTACATCCTGCATATGTTGCAGTTGGAATACATAATCCGGCGACGGTTTGTAAGATAACTACATTTGTTTTATTCTTGCCGGTTCATTTGATAAATTTTTGGTATCATTTTAGCATTGTAATTTCTCCCAGAAGTCATTGACAAAATGACACATACCGACTGTCGTTAAAAACTTATATAGATAGTTATCTAGAGATATAGTTAGATTGTTCAACGATATAGATGACATAAGACATGGATGTATGTGCTTTAGTTCCCTTTGCCTTTGCTTTACGGACAAATAGAAGTTTTTGGCGCATAATGGCGGGATAGGTTGCGTGCTGTATACTTTATTTCATATATCGTGTTAATGTGAAATTCGTATAATTTGCGTATAAAAGCTAGAAAGAATAGTTACACCGTGGAATATATACGTTATTTAGAATTTCAGTATACACTTTTTCAGAATTGATTGGTGAATTCTTTTTTTTTAATTTTCGTATTTTTTCATTGTAATCATTTACATTGCATTAAATTATAAAAAACTAACTCATTGGTCATTATCAAAATGGTAGTTCCTACTATTAGTCGTCAAACACATGGGGCAAATAGAAACGCTACATCGGTATCTCGGAGCCAGAAACAAAGAAAAAATAACAACGTAAGACACAGCTGTATGAGCTTTAGTGCTCTTTGCCTTCCCTGTAATTGCAAGAATTGAAATAAAAAAATAGTTACCTAGTCGGAGTCGGAGTCGTCGTTGACGCTAGAGCGTAGCTTGGAGAGCGTCCGGCGCGCGGCGGGCGTGTCGTCCTCCTCGTCGGAGGAGATCACGATACGCTGCCGCGGCTTGACGCCCGTCGCGCCCCGAGTCATCCGACGAGGGGCCGCGCCCCCTTCACCCGCCTCGCCCGCAGCCACTGCCAACACAAGAGCATCTGATATATACAAGCGTTATTCTAGTAGATTAGATCATAAGAAGATGCGAAACTGTATAATAAGAGTTTGTAGACTATGTGTATTAAGATACTAGCTGTGCCCGTGACTTCGTACGCGTGGATGTCCTATAATAACGATGTTGTTCGTAGATGGGTAAGTTACATATTTTACTTGTCTGTTTATTTGTATAAGGAATAATATAATGTTTACAAAAACACCTTCGCAGTAAAGTATTACTTACAACAAATTTAATTAACAAAGTGTATAATATTTATATACATATAATGAAAGTTTCCACTATTATATATATTATTTATATACATTAAAAGACGTGGCGGACATTTTTTATAATTTTTATAGGAAAACAATACCGGCGTAAATGATTTTTGCGCAATCTTTACCGTTTACGAAAGCCCGAAAAAGGAATATTTTTGCCCATCTTTGTAACATATTTCAGTTTCAACTTAGTTCCTATTGGTCTTAGCGTGATGTTATATAGCCTATAGCCTTCCCGAAAAAACTAACATAAAAAGTTTTTTTTAATTTTATTAGCGAGTTCAACCAAATAAACAAATAAAATAAACTCTTCAGTTTCATAATATAAGTATAAATAGACTATTTAAAGCAAGATTGTTTTAAGCCAAGGCTAGTTGAGCATGAATTTGACGATGAATTTTTAAATATGACAAAAACAAATTAAGAATTTGACTTGACTTGTTTATTTAATAAATTATAATGTACATAATTAAATTAGATTTAAAGTGACGTTATCGATGTAATAAGTTGTAGTTTGAACTGTTACAAGTATAAGTTTGGCATGTCATTATTATTCGGCGTAAGTTGCTGCAATTTTTCAAACTTTTATATATTGCCATCTTGTATACCATGTTTGATGTTAATAAAAATATTATTATGATTACAATATATAGTACCTGAGGGTAGAAATTCGATCAACAATACACTAGATAACATATAACTAGTTACAGATTGGGCCTGATTCGTTCTATCAGTATTGCCAAATTTCTTTTTATAATTCACAATTTTTTTCTCATTGATACAAAATACAATATCAATTTAAAAATTTTGGTCATTATCTTTTATGTAGACCTGTGAAACCGATATCGACGAAAAGAGGTTGATATCGACTACTTTGGGAATCCCCTGGTTTAAATGGATAATTATATAATCTTGTGAAGGCTAATTTGACTACTTTATGCTAGTGGGTGAGTGTAAGAATTTGGATTCCACGTATTTATTTATTGCTACTGATAAATTTGTTCACTCACCGTCCTTTTCTTTGTGCTTGGCTTTGGCCTCTTTCTTGGCTAATTTCTCCTGCTCCTTCTTGTCCATCTTGGCCTGTTTGAGCGCTTTACATTTCTCTAAAGTGGGCTTGCCGTCTAACCCCGCTGCTATCAACAGATCTAACATTTTCTGAACTCGTTCTTTGTTTTTAGTACAACCTGAAATTGAAGAAAACTTTTATTGAAATAGATCATTTGAGTCTGCTAGGATAGTCTATAGCAGGGATACTCAAACTATTTAAGACCCCTTTTCCATAATGAACTGATATCACAGAAACGCATTGTCAAATTACTTTAAAAATCATTTTTTTCCTATTGATACAATAGATTTAACAATTTAAAGATTTCTACTTAGCTAGACGTCCCGGGTTTGACATGGTAGAGGAATATATATGATGTATGATGAGTACAAATAGTGGTCATGAATTTTTATGTTTATACAGTTTATATATTACTATTAATAATTCTCCCTTATCTAGTATCTATAACTATCTATAACTATCAATGATGTTTAATTTGAATGTGAGAAATATTATTATTATAATTCTGTTAATCGATGATGGTTGGATAATCGCTGATGATTATATTAAATGGCAAAATAGCAGTTGTGCTCAATGTATAAACAGGGATATTCTTTTTATAATAACATTATTAAAAAATTATAAAGATACGATTACGAAGATTACATGGCCAGCTCTGCTGTTCCCTCCCATTGAGCAATGGGGGATTTGGAATTATTACCATTTTTTATAATCACGTTAAGTAAATGTTTAAAATTTTTAACAGATATTTCAAAAAGGTGTTATCGAATTTCTATATATGTAAGATATCGAAATTATATGGTTAAGATATTACCGAAAATTAGTGATAGATAATAATTATTAACAAATTGATCAGATCATGCGCGGATCCATTGGATTAGGTACAATTGCTCCCCCTGACTTACAACCATTTCTTAAAATAAATCATTATAGCAACATAACTATCAGTTTAGTCCAGTTTATAAGCCAAGCATTATTCAGATGCATTTTATAAGTCTATGAACAAACTGAAATTCATGTTTAATTTTTCAGTTTTCTATAAAATCTAGCAAAAGAAATAAGCAAAAATTCAAAGATTAGACGGAAAACAAATCGATATGATGTACCTTCAACAAGCTTCTTATAGTCGAACCTAATGCCGGCTGCCTTGCAGAACTTCTTCATGTCCGTGATGCCGGGTTGCCGGAGCTCGGGCGGCACGGGCGGCCGGCCGCGGCGCCCGGGCGTGCTCGCGCCCGCGGCCTTAGGGCTCGTAGAGTTCTTGGAGCCCTTAGGCCGTCCTGGCCCGCGCTTCAGAGGCGTCTCCTGGAGAGCACAACACGTCACATACAAGACAAAACTTTAAATAGATACAACTGGCTACCTTAAAAAATGTGATAATAATTTACTAGTAAATCAAAACAGCTCCGAAATAGACGCATAAGACGCGGCCTAAGGAATATTATTTTTTTGCTTTGCATGGATGGCATTATAAAAATGGTTACGTTTCGAACAGACATTTCTAAAGTGGTCTACATCGACCCTTTGGAGTCTGAAACTTAAGTTTTACCACTGTTTAGTGTTGTATCAAAAGAAGACTAGAAATAGGACTTGTAAATTTAATTGGATATGGGGAACTGAAGAATTATTTCATATTGTAAAAGGGGTCTCTTGTCCAAAATAGTTTGGGAATCCCTTTTTCAGCATATAGCGTTACAAGCAAGTGTTTTTGGGCGTCTTGTAAGCTTCTCAATATATGTGAGAAAATATTGATTGCAGATAAGATATAGCTTCTGCATTACTTATTTATTATTGATATACTATTTATTTATGAATATTGTTATGTATATTCAAAGTAAATCGCAGTATAGTTTTAAAAGTGTCGTATCTGCTCTGTATTGTATTTTTGTGCCAAATAAAACCTCGTTGGCGCAGTGGTTCGATTGCTTTGGTTTCGTTATCTAAAATAAAGCTTTCGTCATGTATGGTCCATGGATGGTCAATCAAAAATTGTAACCTGCTTCGAACAGTACGCTTTCAGCCATTAAACTTCATTGGGCCACCGTGGTGGTGTAATGGCACAAACTCCTTACGTTTCACCTTTGTATGAAGGCTTGTTGGCCAGCAGTGAAGTGTAAAGTAGATGATAATGAACCTACGATTATACTAACGTACCTCATCACTATCCTCGGAGTCACTGCCTGATGTACCGGATGAATCATCTGACGACGACGAATCGACTGTTGTTACCTGATAACAATAAATATATTTACGCGTATAATATAAATAATCTCTATAAGCTGATAAATATAATATTTTTAGATACAATATTTTATCAAAAAATATGGTCCTACGAGCCAGATTACAAAAAATACCTCGTTAGAAAAAAGGCCTCTCGCTTGTAACTTAGCTGCTGCCAGCTTCGCCGCCGCTGCCTTCTGCGCTGCTATTTGTGCTGCCTGTGTTGCCAGTTTCTCTCTTTCCGCATTAGCATCGTAGTAGTTGTATAGCACCTCCATTGACACGGGTACGTCACCGAAGTATACCTCGTTTGGTATGTGAGATGAGTCTAAGCAATCGTCGCTCCATCGCCTGTAGAATAACGTTCATTTTTATAACAAAACCGCCACTGTGGTCGCAATGGCTGGGACCACTTACTTTGGATCAGGAGGTTCAATTCCCAGTGGGGACAGAAATATTCTGGTCGGTTTTGTTAGTAGAAGGGCTTTATAAATAAAGTAATCAATCTTAATAAAGTAATCCAATTTAATTAAGTTGCCGTCACAACAACAATGTTATGTTCCGGTAGTGGGAGATAATATAGCCCGTTCCTCTGTGGCTAAGGAATCCGGGTAGTAGACCGTTTCCATCTTCGCTTCCAATCAGGTGAGATGAAAGCCAAGACCTACCCCATTTAGATTTTTAAAAAAGTTTCTATTACTTTAAATATTAAATAGAATCAGCACTTGCCGTTCTAGAATAAGATAGAAAATAATTTATTGCCGGTCTTTTCAAAAGTTTAGAACTGTCAGTTGTCTCAGTTTTGTTGATAGAGATGCCATCAGCCATAAACTAATTTGATACACTAACTTATATTGTCAATTAAAGTAGTTGTTGCTGATGTACAGAATATTTTACTGTAATGTTATCTTTAATGTGAATGCATTAATTACAAAGACACAAAGGTACACAATACCACCTGTACCAAGCACTAAATTAACCCTATCTATTTATGGCAAATAAGTTGGATTTGATTTAACCTTAACTGACTTAAGATATTAAGTTATCAGAGTTTATTCATAGTGATAATAAAAAGTTTAGTTTAGTTTTTAGTTTACTTTTAATTTGAAACCGAAATTGGAAATGATATTAGTTAAATATATAATTTATTATACTTTATTAGGCAGCCTTAGTTTAAGAATAGGATATTAACTCACCTCCTAAACTGTATCCCGGAGAAGTCCTTCCTAAAAGGCCGCACTGCGTACTGGTAGCCTGGGGCGCGAGGCTTCGGCTGCGGCTGCATCGGGCGGGGCGGCGCTCCCCGGGGCGGAGCGCCCGCCATGCTCGGAGGTGTCTTAGTAGGGGTAGTACCGGGGGCCTTTGGCTTATTTGTCGAGCCTTTTGGTCGACCACGCTTCTTCGGCTAACAGTAAAAAAATTAATTAAAAATGGTACTATGTGATCTTAATAAGACTACGATAGGACTGTAAAACTGGTTCACCCCACAAGAGAAAGTAAAAAAAGGAACGTTACTTATGAATAATAAAACATTTTCATAGAAGTTTCATTTTGTGGTTACATTTAAAGTCATTGAAATGGATTAAGTGTCAAATCAAAGTCAAAGTTTGACGACTATTCCTTATTTGACCGTATAGTAACTCTTCTCTTCAATAAATAACGATAACCAGTATCTATAAAATTAAACAAAAAAATTGTTAATCTAACATAAGCTTTATGTATTAATAGATATCTACAGAGTGTTAAATGTCGACCACAAATAAGTTGCAGTCTACTCAGGAGCACTCATGCAGGTTTACAAGGTCACTTTTTTGTTTCTACCTCAACTTCAGGCACAATGAAATTTTCGTCACTCCACACAGCCACAGCATGGAATTCTATAGTGGTACACATATTCCCTTCTTCATATAACATAGGCTCTTTCAATAGGTATAAATGGCATCTTGATCCAACAGGGTAGAGGTGGTTAGAGAAGAATATAACAATAACTATATTGGACTCAATATTGTTATTGCGCTCCAAAGTGTAAATACAAGATGTTACAATCTTTTATATTTAAAAAATTATGGTCCAAGTTATTAGCTGCTTTTTTAAAAAAACACAGTCAAGCTCTTACCTCCATACTTGAAGGTGTCTTAGGCGTGCCACCAGCTTTTAAATCCGGACTGCTGAAGGATTTTCTTTCTTCTTCCCTGCTATAGACAAAGTTTATTATTATTAGTTTTTATTACTTTTTTTTGATGAAGCTTTGACTGCCATTGGTAACAATTGGCTCTCTTCAATGAGTGAGCATTCTGGAGTGTCAGAAGATTACAGTAATTTACTGGAATGTGCTTTTAATAGTAGGTTAAGAAAAATATTTATTTACAAATATACATGGGGGAAATAAATATAATATTAACACACCCACTCTCTAAATGAGCTATAGCGATGTTACACCCTGCTATGGCTTAATTATTCTAAAGGAAACACAGACAAAGCCATACATTCTAACACCGGCCAATTATTATTTTGTGTAAATAAGTATCAAAACAAGATTGATATTTAATGAATAACACAAGAGTAAGCAACTTAAAATTAATTAACCATGACAGCTACCACCATCATTCATAGAACATAACTCTAATCTTATCAGAGCTTTTTATCAATTAATTTTTAACCAACTTGGTGACAATGAACCACCCGGCTGACAAGATGGAGAGTAGCATAGTCTGCGTGCAACATCAAGGTTGAATTAAGAACTCTTATGTCCTTTAAATTTCTGTTCTAGTTAATCAGAATTAATGAATCCTGTGGCCTTCTCAATATAGGTCATTGTTTAACAAAATTAAATGTAGGCCATATACTGAAAGAAAAAAAGGGCTCATAATACACCCCTCACTCAAAAGTTGTATTTTTGAAATCTGCGATTACCCAGATTTGGGATAATTATATCCCAAATTGTTTGAAGGTTTAAATTTTATATTAAGCTTCATTATGTAAGCAAAGTATGTAAGATATATTTTATTTATATAATTTAAAAATACTTACGATTTATCACCTGCCACACTAGTTTCAATAGGACGTTGAGGGTCAACGGAAATGTCTTTTACACCTTCTGCTTTATTTGACTCTGAAATTAAATTTTGAATAAATGATTAAATTATATAAGAAAAAAGATTAAAATGATATAATAAGTAACAAAAATACTTTTTGACAAAATAAGGACAAGAAAAAAAATGTTAAGATAGTTGTTAATATTTGGAAAATGATATTTGGAGAATAGTTTTAAATTTACCTGCTATTTTATCAGTTGTATTCTCTCCACTTGGTTGAACATCATCTATAAAAAATATATTCATTGGTTCAATTAATTCATTCCTATTTATTCATTAATATTATGTGTATTTCATTAATTAACAAAATATATTAAAAAATCATGGAATTAAATTTTACCCCTACTTTGAAGGTCTGGTTTATGTGAATCCATAGGTTTATGTACAGCATCTACAAAAAAAGTTAATATAATATCATTAAATGTCTACAAAAATAATGATTTAATTGGTTTTTTACACATAAAATTGAATTTGAAACCTATAAAAAAGTTTCAAACGTTACCATGAATAAGTTTAAAAGTTATAAAATTTTAAAAATTATTGACAATTTTAGATTTACTTAATAGCATTACTTGTAAAACTGGATAACTAAATTTAATTTAAATTATCAGTCCTTGATAAATTATGTGATTTAAAATTGATCACAGTCTTTTAAGTGGAATATCAACTCAATCAGCACAATTAATACTAAGATAAGCTATTGAGTCCTCTCATTAGGCAGACATAGATTGCACTAAAGCCTCTTAAAAAGTTATGAAGGTACCATAAGTCGTATCCATAATCAGATGGCTTTTTAGACTCCACAGAAGAGAGACTAAATATGGCTAAATAGGCAAAATCGGAGGAGTATTTTCATTCCTTTGTATTGCAAGAAACTTTATATGAAGGCCATCAGAGTTATGTAAAAAATCAACACTATAATAAATTTACCAATTATACAAAACAGTTGCAACATATATTTTGCCAGTACTAGATAATAAAAAACTTACCAAGTGGTTTATCGATAGGGGGTCTGTGTGCCAAGTCATCGGGTTTAAATATGTCTGTCTTAATTTTTATTTTTGGTTGATCCAGATCACCTCCCTAAAAATAATTATAAAAGTGATTATATTTTAATTATTAAGAGTGAGCCTACATTGGAAGTTATAAAAACAATTTTGGTCATATCTTTAGATAAGAATTAATTATTCTTCTTTTTATTCTAGTTATTATTTTCAGACTCAACGGGTGTACTACAGTTGAGCTGTTGGGATGCTGGCATAGAACAAAATATTAATTTATTCTTGAATAAAAAGAACTTGTTTGCTCAAATAATTCATGTACATGAGTAAAAAATTGAGATTCCCTTACCATCAAGTCATTTTCTGGGTGTGGTCTTTTCTGAGAGTCTGTTGGTTCAAGTTTGATTTCTGGTTTAAGTTGTTTTATATCTAAAGGTTTTTGAGTATCAAGTGGTGGCAATAGGTGAGGCTGTGGTGGCCAAGCAGGCTTGTGGACCCCAACATCTCCGTACCCTTGAACTGAAAAATGTAACAACAAATAAATTAATCACTATTAAAAATTTTATATCAAACTTTTTTATATTCATAAAATAGTCTCATTGGTTACTCAGGCATTTATTTATAGAACACCCATATTTAAAACAGTACAGAAAACTGTTACAAGTAGAATTTATGAAAATTCTCAAACGGTGAAGTTAAATGTTTTTTTTTTTTTACATTTTAATCTTACAAAAAAAACAAAAGTTAATATTGTACAAAATATCAAAATTGTTCATTATACCAGCATGACAGTACATGACAGTAAGTAGTTTCCTAAATAAATTGAATAATAATATTTTGTACAATTTCTTTTTTTTTGTAAGATCCATTAAAATGTAAAAAAAATAAAAACATATAACTTCACCATTTGAGAAATTAATTTAATCAAGTTCATGCAATAAAAGTATTTAGCCGATTTACTTACATAACTTACCCATGTGCGACTGGGGCATATGTAATTGGGCTTGTGTGGGTTGTTGTGGTGGAAAGCTCTGATGATGAGGATAATTCTGGTGAGCAGGCGGTACGTAGGACAAGTTCTGCGGCGCGTAGCCTCCTGGTGGCGGAGGACCATACGCCGCAAATGCATCAGGTGGAGGGTAATGGGTATTATACGCTCCTGCGTACGGCTGGTATGGTATCTGGTGTCCATTATCTACAATAACAGAGCCAATTATTGCACGAATGTTTTCCCGCCACTACTATAAATAAACATCTACCAAACCAAACTTACCTATATAGTTTAATGGTAATCCATTCCCCTGAACCACTCCGTGACCCGGCTCACCCTCCATACGCAACCGTTTCTGATTCATGGCTCTTTCCGCCTCATAATTCATCTTGGTAACTAAAAACAAACATATTTTTGTAACACAGACGACGCACCAACACTGAATCTCATTTTCTTCGTCAGTAAGGTATAGAAAGAGAAATTGTGCGATATTATTTCGCGAAATATAAAAGACGCCAACCGGACGCCAGCACAAAACACAGGTTATACGCTCGGCAAAAGCAAACACAAGCGTACCTTTGTTGGTCACTGATTGTTATTGATTTTAGATATTAGAAGCACTTAGAGCACTCCCTGCAATGAATTGAAACATAATAGTACACGATATGTAGTCAAAATAACTGTTGCATACAAAATATGCATCAAATTATCGGTATAATGACAGTAAAATTAGAAAAAAACACAAGTGAAGCGAAGTTGAGACGGGGTTCATATATTTTTTTTCTCATTCTTTCTACTAGTGATGCTACACCAAAAAAACTGGTATCATTAGCTCATAAGTTCAAAGTGGACAATCCGTAAGAAATATCTAAATTAAAAAGAATACAAAATTAAAATAATTGTTACATGTAGGTAATTTTATTCAAAAATAATATTATCATAATTATTCATTTTTGCCATAAGAATACTTTTTAAAATAAAGTAAAGAAAATCATTTATATATTAGTCTCGATTCTGTTATACAACAATTGAATTAGGATAAAAGAGAAGCAACTAAAATATCAAAGATTAGACTTTAAAAAATGCCAGCCGTGTAGATCAACCGAGTACATCACTGTAAAATGTTTTAAATATTATATGATATGATATATTATTATTATCTATTATTCTGTTTTTCTAATTAAAGTTAAAACGATTAAGTCACCGCGTGGGGTGAAGATTTGGGGAGTTGTTTTTTTTTTGTTTTTAGCTTTTGACAAAAAGTAGGTCACCTAATAATATTACCACCGAATCTATGATATTAAGTGAAAGAGGTGAATTGATGAGAGAGATAAAAAAACTTCCACAGCACGTTATCAAAATTTAAAATGGTCACTAGTAGTTTTCATAAACAAAACACACAACAAACAAACACACACACACAGACACACACACACAAATGGCGTTTGTCTTTTAAGCCTTATTAGGCAAAAGGATACGTTACATTAGGGGTCCGGACGTATTCTATTTTAAAGAAAAAATATCTTTGTACCTTTTACCTGCATAGGCATTAGTTTTCCCTTGCACTTTTAAGAGAGAACTCTTAATAAATCAAAGACTTCAAAGATTTGAAATTTATGATTTTAATTAAAGTACAACACTTATTGTTTTACCAGTATAAAACAAAAAGACAGCTGGTATATTATAATAATACGCAGGTTTTAAGAAGCACTCTTCTATGGGTATATTCCGAATCACACTCATGAGCACTAACAGAGCTGTGAGCGCACTAAAAGACGCTCCATTTGATACTTTTAGAGCACTCACAGCGCTGTGGGCACCCATCAGAGTGATTTGCAATGTAATAGGACTTTCAAAAAATTATCTATGGTTATGTTAAGACTCTAAATTTTGTTTTTTTTCGCAATTATAGTTCTTGATTTTCTTTTATAATAAAGTAATGGACGGACGACCGTACAATAATAATTTTAGTGTAACAATTTTTTAGGGGTACATTCCAAAATGTAACAGCGCCATCTAGTTAACACTTATCAGAAACTTACCAACTACGGATTTATATTATTATGTATCTCCTTACCTATTTGTGCTAGGTAATTAGATTTCTATATTATATTTTCAATAGTTTAAGCGAAGAGTTTAACAGTTATTTTTTGTAACCTATTCCTCATTATTTAAAGTCAAAAATAGGAGAAGACATATGTATCTATTTTTAGCTTAATATCGCGGATAGATGACGCTTACAGCACAACAGTCCAGTTCTAAGTTACCACAGCATGTTTTGATTGAACGTGTTTTCAGTTTTGATTCGAATGTATTTTTGTATGAATATTATTGATATTCCGAAAAAGTTTAAATGGTTATAAAAAGTGTTCTATGTGTGTATAAAGTAAAATAATCTGTGATGTGTATGGTCCGCCATAAAATGTATTCTTTCAGGCACAAGTAATAAGTTAAGTTATTTGTACACTATATGTGCGGTACGTTCGGCTCTTACTCCATTATCAGTATTATCAATTATCTCTGTAAACTATAATAGCTTTTACTTACCTAGTTTGAGCATCTATTTACAAAAGTACTCTGATGAGTTTGATTCAGTTTTTATAATATAAGTGACATTATCAAATCTGTGATTACATCGTAGTTTTGTACACGAAGTTTACAACTGCGTTCGATGTCCAGAGTAAGTACTCTTTGTAGATAGGCTAGTTGTATTAAATTTATATATTAATTTTAATTTACGTATAATCTAGTATATAAAAGGCATTTTTTTGGTTTTTTTTTGTAATAACCTATTGACAACAATTCATTTACTAAAGCAGATTAACTATAGTCAAATATTTTTCTAGTAATAAACGGCAGTATGTACCTTAGTAATTTCATCAACAATGTTTTTAATATAAGCTATACATGAAATAGAATAAATTCTACTCAAAAGTCGTCTCTTGCTCTAGTGAATGAACAGTTCATATATGTAATGGAGAAAATACTGTTGTTTAAAATGAAATATTTATTATCCTCTCCTATTTATGAGAGAAGAGTATTAAAAAATACACTTTATTTGGATAAATAACAACATCAAATACTATTGCATCATTCTCCAATTCCAGTACTATGCTGTCAAAATAAAAAAAGGATAGCACCATTGATGAACTTCACATCACAAAGAAAGAACTACAAAATTTCAATTTATATTTACCTATTTGTATTACGAATAAAAAACATTATTATTTATAATTCTTTGTTAAAACCAAAATAAAACTTAGCTTCAAAACACTAAAAATTGACTTAAATAGATTTCTCTGTCATATTTTCCAAAATAAATTTTTTTTTTGTTTCAGATACATGAAATGGCAGCCATGTCATTCAATCCAGAATTGCCTCTCATCACTCATAGTGATCTGGAGGAGCAGTAAGTTTTATACATTAGAATTGTATAGTTAAGAGTTTTAATAGCATTGTGTATAACACAAATCTGATTATTGTATTTATGTACTCTTTCAGAATGACTATTATTTTAATTTAGAAATTAATTTTTATTATATTGTTCACATTCAGTGAACATTGAATCAACTAAATTTTAAATTAATATTAACAATAGCTTACAAAAATAAAAAATATTACATGGTCATGCTTATATGTATTGCATTGAAAGCAGTTAACATCCATTTGATATTTTTAGGTTGCCCAGTTTTGGAACTATTACTGAATATGCAGTTCTACTAGATGAGCCAGGATTTCCGTCGCCTCAGTTTGATGATGATGCCACTCTAGACTCATCAATGCAATTCAAAGTAGATGTAAGTAAACCTTCTTTTTTGTTGAACTAAATTGTCAAATGGTATCAAAGGGTAAAATATTAAACATTGTGTATCAGTATTTCTAAATGTTTCTTGCCCTTGAAATTTTTTAGTAAATTTTGATTTTTAAAAGTATTATCCTCTTGATATTTTTCTTCCAATTACTCTTCTCAATCATCAATTACTCGCTTGAGGAAAAAACAAATAATATTGTTGTGTTGTTATATTGTTGTGTTGTTGTTGTTGTTATGCTGTGTTTATATTTCTAAATGTTAATCATTCTCCGCAGTCAACACCACAAGAATCGCTCGATAGCACTATGGGTATCCCGTATCCCCCTCTCCTGGACGCGCCACAATATATGCCCCTGGGCCCGCCTGACCGCACACCTCTGGACACAAAATACAACTTTAAAGTGTCTATTAGCAGCACAGATATTAACAAGAAAAAATATTTAGTAAGTACAAAATTCTTTCTCTGAACTTTTTCGGTATCAAATTTATGTTGGGCAAATATTTATTAATATTTGAATCACTAGATTATTATCTAGCGATTATTATATGATCATTTGCTGAAGATTAAAAATAAAATTACAAAATTTAAGAGCACATAAATTTTCTGCTTTTGTGATACCTTGATCCTGCTATTGAATGAATGTCAGGTTAAATTTAATTTAAAAATTTTAGGCCAATCGACCTGATTCTGAACATCACACTCAAAAAATGAATTATCTTATCAATATTGAGGCCGTAACAGGCATCACAGTGCGATTTGAACATTTGAGATCTATTAAGCCTCCCGTGCTCCAGCAAGCTTATCAAAATTGTAGTTCAGTATCCCATTCGAGGATCTTTTCACCCCAACGTCCATCAGGCTTTATAATGTGCCTAGCATTTCTTTGGGTCTTTTTTTAAGTTAGCGGAACTAGTTCTCTTGCGGTACTCATCATTTTTTATTCGATCTCGCAGAGAAACTCCGAGCCCTCTCTATTGCTCTTTAAGTGATTTGAAGATCCTCGAATGCCTACCGGGACATAAGCGTTTGTAAAACTCTCACAAGATGGACAAACTGGTAAAGTCGCGGGAGCGGCTGGTTGCGGGAAGCGCGGAGCTGATCATGAGATCCCGCTCACTCCTTATGTATAAGATACTAAAGAGATGGTTCCTATAAGCACCATATTAATATTTTCTGTAAGGTCAGACATTGTACAACACCTTTCTTTTTCTTCTTTGGGGTTTTATGGCGCTTTCTTAATAGATTCCGCCAGCAAACACCTTTCTAAATGACATGTGATAAGGCAACTGTCCCCTTTAACAATCATATTTATAGACCCGGCGGTGATACCTGAGGTCTAAAATAATCCGATTTCTTTTCAGTACTCTGTGCACCTGAACAGAGTTTACGTGGATATGAATTGTGATTTCCCAGTTCAGTTTGATTGGACCAGCCATAGGCTGGACAAGGTCTTCATCCGCGCCACCATGGTATTCTCCGATGACGAGTACGCTCAGAAGAGAGTCGAGACATGTTTACAGCATCGCCATCAGAATAATCCTAATAGTAAGTAGTCGTAATCCCAATAGACCCAAAGTGCGCCAGATTCCTAGATAGTTGATGAAAAAATTAACTATATTTTTAATGGGGCTTACCCCCTGACAATGAGACGCTGCTCAAATTTTGAGCACTGCTCAACTTTTTTTTAAATAATTTATTTATTCATAACCTGGATACAAGTCCTTCAGGCGCATGCATATTAGATAGTTTTTAATATTTAAAGTAGGAATAGTTTGTTAGCTATACTAAATTTAAACTTACATCTATTCTAAACAACTAAAAATAAAAAATACAACATAAATTAAAATATTACATTAAACTTTTTCCACCGTAGCATATAAAGGAATAAAGAATTCTGGATTTTTGCGGAAATAAGGTCGCAAATCTTATCCATCTCCTTAATATATAGGTGAGTTAGCTCACCCTAAGAAACTTCGCCTCTCTATAGAACTCTATCGAGATCCAAGGTTTAATATCGCGTACCCTGCTTAATGTCCTATATGTTGCAAACTTATTTCTGCCTATAATCTAGTTTAAAATTATAGTAATAAAATTGTACTAGGTTCCTATTTTATTTTATATATAATCGATGAGAAGTATTTCTATATACATGGCTCGATAACAATCACCCAAAAACAGAAAAATACGATAGCAAATAAATTTTGTTTCTATTCTAGACAAATTTAATAAAATATACAAAGTACTATTTATTTCAAATTTCACAAGTGAGTGATATTGAGTAAATTTTTTTAATACTAGCTCATATTTAGAGAGGCGCTTCTTACACAAGTGTCCAATAATGTGACCTGTGCTGTAACCACCATATAATTCATGCTTGATTAGTAAATGTCAACGTCTTTTCTCCAGTTCCCGATGACGTAAAGAGACACGTGCTCCGTTCTTCGCGGGAAGTGGGCACGACTGGAGTGACCTACCACGGACACCTAAACATGGCAGAGTCCTGGTACTCCGTGCTAGTTGAGGTGAACAACAGTCGATCGTGCACTCACGCGTACAAATTCGTCTGCAAGAACAGCTGCAACTCCGGTATCAATAGGCGAGCCACCGCGATTATATTCACGTTGGAAAATGAGCAGTAAGTCCAAGTTCTTAACCGACTTCAAAGAAAGTAGCGTATAAACCCTATTACATAAGTTACATACATACATACGTACTACATAAGTTCCACTGTGTATTTTTCTTAGTATGTTTACGTATTTCTCTGTCAAAAAGCAGGATGACGCATTGTTATCCAGCCAGTATCGGATCTAATGTCAGGAAAATGGAGTACAATCCTAAAATTTTATTAAAATCTTATCTAAATTGGATCATACCACTCAAAATTGGCAAGAATTATCTTATTTATGTGTGTATGTAGGTAGTTGGATTATTATCAAAATAAATAGTATGTTTTGGAATTGGCTCTAACTAAGCTCCAGTTAACAGGCTCCGACTCCAAAAATACTTTTAAATAAGATACTATAATGTAGTGCTTACCTAATTTGAATCATTATTTCCTTTTCTATTGTTTTGTATTCGGTCTTTACTTTTGTTGCTGTTGACATTATGGTGGCAGACTTAAGTAAGATGGTAGTTAACTAGTTGCTATATTATTTGTAAATCTGGGCTTAATATGCACAAACTGTTTATCATTGGCTTGATATAAATAAGTTAAGTTGAAGATAGGTAGATATCAAAAACATTAATTGTGAGAGTATATTATGTTTCATATTTAGATAGAAAAATTGCCAACAGAAAATGGGAATTAATGTGAATACTGCAATTTGCTGTGATAGCACTCTGGTACAGAAGATAACAAGTAACTCTTGATAACACACTGTTGAAGTAAGATATATCTGTATATGTTTAAACATCTTGTATTTTTAGGCAGTAGTGGTGGTTTGACCGCTAAATATTGAAGGCGTGTTGAAATGATTTACACATCACACGGTTGTAACGGTTTAGTTTATATATTAAATGTTAAAGTTTTAGTGTTAATTGTTTTATATTGCACTTAATGTTTATGGGAGTAGGTTACTTTCATATTTATTGGGCCTAGGAGTGTCTTGTGAAATGTTAATTTCATTCATGTAGATTAACAGGATATTTTATTGCTACAAGTTTAATGCTATTCGTTCATAGTATACCGTAAAATGAATGTAACTTATTTACACAGTATTCACAATACACCACCTGGTGAATCGTGTAAATAGCCACCATCAGAACTACAAAACTGCTCACAGAACCTTGCTTTAAGCGTATATTCCTATAAGAAGTAAACACAATAAACACAGAAATAAACAGTAAAGAGGGGTCAATGCACCCAGCAGATTCACCAAGTGTACCTCGTCTTCTAGCCAGGTCCTCGCCACCACATGCGTACGATTCACCCCAAAGTTTTTCAACGGTCGATCCTATACCCACTATTTTAGTATAATAGTTCAGGAAAGCGGTTCATTTGCTTGTATAGAATATTATTTATCGGTGTATTTAAATTATATATTAATTATAAAACCCGTAAACACGGTGCGGCGGTAGTAGTTACTTGCGTTGTTCACAATACACACTGAAAATTTTGACTTGCGCAGTCACATTTCCTAAGCGATTTTGAACCAACTAGCGACATCTCGTGTAAGCCTCAGGAAACAAATTTCCCAGATAACTATTTTAATTGATGACTATTGTGTGTTAAACGGTATAATAGGTATGATAAATAATTAATATGGATAATTTATTTAACATTATTTTTAGTGTTAATTTAAACTTATATTGCTAAAAGAGTTTATTATGACGCGTCACCACCACCTGCACCAACTATTCTGTAGCTCTGTGCCACAAATAAAGTAGTATCTTCTACTAATATACAAAAAACTTAATGCTTGCCAGGGGCTACGTACTGGGTCGTCAAATGGTCTACGTGAGAGCCTGCTCGTGTCCGCGAAGAGATCTCGTCAGGGATGAGGAGGCAGCTAAAGTATTCAAGGCCGGCAAGAAACGGGTGCCTTCCAACAAGATTGAACCACCTAAATCCAAGAAGATTAAATTGGAAGTCACTCCTAATTTGCCAGATGACAGAATTTGCACTCTGCCCCAGGTGAGTACTAGGGCTTGCAGTTACGGACCATTTTTGTGTCCCGAGAAAGATATCGTAATTTTTTATAGTCTAGAAAATCCCCGGCAAACGAGTCTTCTTGATAAATAATGTTTTTCCCTGTAAAATAAGAAATACGCTATAAAGATCAAATTCAAATTTAAAAAATGGAAAAGAAATTCAAAAAATAATTCATTTATTTTTACATGTAATGAGTAGTTTAATTATACAGTTATTACTTGATGATTTAGAATGAAAGCCAACAAAACTGAAAAAGAAATATATATCATGAGAAATGTCGTAAGGTCATTCGCAAGTTACACAGATAAATAATTTAGGTCGCAAATGTTGCCATATATGAAATAGCTTAGTAGACTATCAATCTTTATATATTTTTTTTACTAGTTGACCTGGTTAAGCTAAGAGTCAAGTTAATAGCTTTTTTTTAGAGTTTTCCCAGTTATTTTTATTTTTAAACCACCTCTGAATTAAACCTACTTTCATGTAAAGACGAATTAATTTGTAACTTTGATTTATTGTACTTAGTTGCAAGTGATGGGAACTCGCGCGATGGTTGCTGGCCTTGAAATGATGGTCCATATGATGGAGCAAGCCCGCGCTACCGGGGTCAGTGACTCCCAGGAAGCTCTCTACGCCAACTGTATTACCACCATGAAAAACACTATAAAAGAAGTCAAGAACACAGGCCAATAATGTAAGCTTTAACATAGTACGTAACAGTAAATAAGGTTCGAAATTGCTTTCATAAGTATTGTGCCTTAATAAAATATTCCTTAAGGTTATATGATCAACTCTACATTTTGCTCAAACTTAATTAGCATTTGGTCTGAATGTCGTTTTTATTTGTAATTAAAATCGGTTATGCACTTTTTTTAAAATTGCGTAATATTACGCATATGACGTCACCATGTCAATAATTCTGTTTAAGTAAACTGAAGTCTTCTTAATAAGTAAGGTTTGATTTTATAATTAGGTTTAAATGGGATGTTACATGAAGTTATTTTTAATTTTTAATTTAAAAGGAACTGTTGTTACATTTAATTATGACGGATTTATAATACCCATAAACGCCTTAAATATGTTTCTAATCTCCCAATTAGTGCCATTTTAATCCAAGTTTAAGTAGCGGCATTATTAAGTGTTGAAAGCAATTATATTAAGGTTTATTTATGGTTCAATTAATTAATTATCTCCTTGATAATCAGTTTCTTCAGACTCGAACGCTAATAATCTCTAATATAATAGACAATGGTCCCAAATCCGTTGTTTTCTGACTAAAATTAAATTTAAGTTATTGGCAGCTCTTTCTAACCAATTCATTAAGAAGGGATGTCAAGTTAGTTGACACTTATACTTTGACCTATTTTGCGTATTAAAATAAGTGATACTTAAGAGTCGTCATTTTAGAAACGTCAAATAATCGTCACATGTCTTCTTTTATGGTTGTATTATATTGAAAGAGTAGTACTGAACTTAAATTTAATTTAGTTTGTGCACTAAGGAATCGATTACTTATTTGTGAAACGACCTTATTGTTAGACTTGGTAACATCACATGGAAATTGTGCGCTCTGGACACGGTATTTTGACTGAAAATATTGTCCTTTATTATGAAAACTGGTAGGCACAGAATATCTATAGAATATAAATACTATTTGAAAATTATTAAATTACAAATCGTGCGAAAGGGAAACAATTACTAAATTTAATATTGTCTCAAAAATCACTGCCATGTCTGATAGTTTTGTAGCAATTTTATATTTTTATGCGTTCGTGTCAATATAAATTATGTAAGTAAAATTACAGCTTCAAGTATTATAGATCTTATTGTGTTTTATTAAGGTCGGTTTTGGATGCATTGCACAAACACTAATAATGTGCTAGTCTTGATAATATTCAAGTGTTTATGTATGTACCTTGGTGTTGTGGTGTGGATTCTGAGGCACATTTCTTAACTTATAAGTTATTTATGGTGCTGTCTCTGTCATTTAAGACCAATCTTAAACAGCTAGCAATAAGTTAAATTTAGTGCCTCAGAATCGACATCGTTCTATGGTTTACGTCAAAAGTTTGTCTAACCACGTTCGTCTTGTAATGGCATGGGAACTGACTTTTTAAAATCTATTTTGCCTAGTATACATACCGATTTTTATTTTAAATAAATTTAATATCGTATTGTTTGCGAGCCCTTGCGCAGGCCGCCGTATTTTTTTTACTGGAATAATGTAAAGATATTTTTTAAAAACTCACCCCGTCACTGATTTAAGACGAATTACTAGTTAGCAAACCATAGACTTAAAAGAAATGTAGACGTGAAACTTTTGTAAGTATTTAGTTTTGTTAATATCATTGTTTTGGCTCTATTCAAAGGGTCAGTTAATAACGAAACTGATTTCGACAGTATTTGCTGTGTGAAGTGCTTTAAAAACTGTCGATACATCTTCTTCTTCTTTGGGGTTTTATGGCGCTTTCTTAATAGATTCCGCCAGTATCGAGTTTTCTGCTTAGGTATATATTTTATAAAAACTATCTGGGCAAAGTGATATGATTGCACAAGGTATATTAATTGTGTATGAGAGGTTAAATGTAGAACTGTTGAATTATCTGAAAAAAAAGACACACACAAATATATATAGTAAATTTGTTAATAGGTTAATGAGGACAAACGACTTATAATCTAATTTTATTGGTGGTTAGATAGTCACACAGAACTGTAACAAATGGAGAATTGACATGTACAAGTAGGGATTTGAAGTTAATTGGTCTGGGGATGTATGGAGGGAGCAGATCATAAAGAGAGATGGCGTATCTAGAGCATTCAAAGAAAATATGATCTGTTGTTCCTTCGTCCAATCCACATTCACATAAAGAAGAGTCCTTGACCCTTATTTTGGCCAAATGTACCGGTGTGCATGCATGTCCTAACCTTAGTCGGCAGATTGTAGAGGTGCAAGTTTTGGAAATCTTTTTATATTTACAGTACCAGGGTTTACTTGGAATTAATTGTTGGATGTCGGAATAAAATTTTCCCACAACACAGCGGGACTCATTCCACTTAGTAGTCCAAGTAGAAATCATCTGATGTTTGGACATTAATTTAAGGTCATGAGAGAACACTTTAAGATGTGAGGTACAACCACTGGTAATAGACTCCTTCGCCATACAATCGACTAATTCATTCCCCTAGCAAACTAGAAGACCTTGCTGAACGCATCTATGAAGAACACTCCTGATGTTGAGGATGAGTGGGAAATTATTTTTAGATCGGAAGGGATTAGATGATATAGCCTGGAGGCAGCTTTTGGAATCTGAAAAGATGATAGTTTTATTAAGTTTATGAGATTCCACATATAAGAGAGCTTCCAACAGGGCAGTAGCTTCTCCAGTAAATATAGATGAGGCAGGAGGCAACTTGAAATTTAATATAATTTTGTATCTGGGAATCCATACAGCCGCGCCCACACATTTATCTTCATTAATCTTTGAAGCATCGGTATACATAACCAGCCAGTTATTCCAGAGGGTGTTTATGTGAAACTGTAACTGGGAGTTAGCAATGGGGCTGCCTTTATTTATATCGAGATCAAGGATTATTTTAGGCTGAAAGGTTAAAGAATGGAAAGAGTTCTCATATAGAGGATTTAGTACACACTGATAAACAGGGCTGGGAAGTCGGATGAATTTAACAAAACTGTTGAACAGGCACGGATTACTTTTATGATTCCAATATTTATCAAATGAAATGTATTCAGAGAGTTGATGAAGTTTTTCTATGAGAGGGTGTCTGGAATTTTGAACAATTTTAAGGAAGAAATTATCTGAGAGGTATTGCCTTCTTATTGAAAGAGGAGCTTCACAGCATTCCACCTGAAGAGCATTGATGGGTGAGGATTTCATAGCCCCCAGTATAATACGTAAGCATTTGGACTGGATTCTGTCCAGGGAGTGCAGGGATGATTTGAGACATGGTTCAAGTAAAAAGGACCCATAATCAAGGTGGCTGCGTATCAGTGCATTGTAAATCAGTTTCTGTGAGAACGGGTGTGCGCCCCACCATGAGCCTGATACAGACCGGAGGATGTTAATATTTTTTTCACACTTTTTCGTGATATGCGCAACCTGCTGAACTCCTGTCATCCTGGCGTCAAGCATCACTCCCAAGAATTTGACAGTGTCTTTCTGTGGGATGGATTCACCGTCATACATAATATTCACATCAGGAGAGGTCTTCAAACGAGTAAAGTTTACCACACTTGATTTGGAAACGGATAGAGACAATCCGTGGTCGTGAAGCCAATCCCCAAGGTCTGCAAGGTGTGGTCTGGTATCCGAGCTGTCTGTACAGTTGGATACATTTTTTGTAAAGAGGTTTTATGTTTTGGTTTTTTATTTTATTTTGCGTAAATTACAATCATGTAAGTTTTTATTTTATTTGTTATATTATCAGTTTCACGGGTACATGTTTATGTGTATAGCTACAATTATTTAAGAGCTGTCTTAATAATATATGCATAGATACGAAACTCGGATGTGTTTTAACAGGTACCAGTCATTATAGTGTCGTATAACGCATACAGTACTTTAGTGTCTAATACATAAAACCCACCTTTGAATGCCAGTGAAATATATTTCTATAAGTACATAATATCAAATCAAAACTTTGTGTGTTTAATTAAGTTTTCATTTTTAAGAGAATTCTTTCTTAATAAACCCATCCAAATCGACGTTGCGTAAATCGCCTCTTACTATTTGTATTCAGGCGCTATTTACATAGCTTTGAGACTATACAGTCTCAAAGCTATTATTTTATTATTATTTCATACGAAAGATGCCACCTATAGGTCAAAGTAGCTCCTTGATTTTTACACTTTACAAAATTTTTAGGATGATCCCAACCTCAAAGGTTTTAATTTAATTAAAAATGACCTTGCGCGCTACGCCAGTGACGCTTTTAATAATTATGAGTAAGAAACTAAAAAATCTGTGTGCTCAATATTTGATCCTATATAATGACATTAAAGGATAGCAATATTACAGAGTCTGATTTTAGAAGTATATAAAGAACATTGGATATAATTCGTTATGAACTTTAAGGCTCACGAGATTTTTCATGGTCAAGTCGAATTACGTTACCATAGTGAAATTATATCATAAATTAGAGGTTACTGAATTTGGATCCCACCGAAAATTATATCTAATCTCGTTGAGATACGATTGCTTTTTTCACGCATCTTATTAACAGTGAACTTCATATTATTCTTTCAATACAGTTGATTTATATTCCTTTTCGTTTACATATATAATAACAAATTTTAAATTCAAAGAAAAACTGTTCCTATTACCACTGCATAAGGTTTGTCCAGTCATATGTATGATGGCTTTTTTATTAAGTTCTTCGGTACCTAATTTAATAAGTACGTAGTTTTTTTTATAGTTGTTTCGAACTCATATAATATTATATTGTATTCTTAGTTATAATTAAATATTCTAATTGTGCTAACTTTTAATTAATGTTTTTATAGAATTTTTCATTTGCGACACTTAAGTGATATAATTATGAATATTATGTTTTTTTATAATTACTATTTTTCTTTTATGTCGATACAATATTGTTGTTGTAACGTTGTCCACTGCTTTAATGGGTTTCAATATATTTAAACAAGTTTATGTCAAGCCGTGTTTTAAATAAAGTACAAATATCAGTTTCATAATACTCATACGTTAATTTATCATCCAAAGAAGGAGTGGACATCGCCATTTTTTAATGAGCAGTCTTACGTCATTCATAATGTTACTTTTAAGTTTTTAATTAAGCCTTTTTACTTAGCAACTTTGATTTAGGTTGGTTATGATACATTCCAAAATTAAAATTTCTATTTTTCAAATTATTGTTACAAAAATTATTTGCTGTTCATTGAAAATTATTGATTTATTTTAATTGGCACTGATTTTTTTTATCAGAAAAGTCTTCCAAGTGTTCTTTGAGTTTAGATATGGTTTCTTTTATTGATTATGTTATTATTATATAACAATACTCCAAGTTACGATTTGAATTTAAACAATTAGAATGTATGGAACCAAATATGTTATTTAGCAACACAGACGTTTACAAATATTTCAACATTACTTCCACGAACAAAACCCATTTGACATGTAACTGCCAGAGGTATTTCAGCATTTTATTTTATTCGTCAATATGTCGTCTGTGTTGCGACGCAAGGCACTAGTTACAATAAAAATATAGCTACAAATATTGGCTTTGAATAAAGTGCCTTAGAAATTCCGCCTTGTACAATTTTTTATTACTTGTACTTAATAAATTTTCAACTTACATTATTTTTTATTTACGTGGATTCCCTGGTTTGTGTTACTGTCGACATATTTATTATTTCTTGTCGAACCCGTGGTATTTGAGTCATTCGTTTGATTTCGAAACTCGAGAGCATTTTTTAGATGTACCTAGATTGTCATGAATCACAAACGAAAGGATTGGCGAAGTTACATTTGATACTACATATTAAAGATAAGATGTTAGGATATTATAATGGATAGAATTTGTTGAAATTTTACTAATTACTAATCGTCGTGATGAAGTTATAATTGCCTGAGTAGACCAACAAAATTGGAGATTGACTGGTCATATCATCCACGATACACCATAAGAGAAATTTTATATGTCTGGTGCTTGTATCCTTGAGCAGAAGAGAAATAGCAGATGCTAAGACAACAATCCTGGCTGGACATCACTGGAGAATGCATGTGATTGGTCTGTGTAGTGTTGAGGAGGCCTATGCCACGACAGAAACTGAGCTTTTAACATTACAAGTTAACAAATAAGAACATGTCTATATGATACATAACTGAAGTTTGGAATAAAAAAGGCTTATTATTAATTATTGTGATATATATGTATCTCCTGGGAGACGCAGCGTTGGTAGGCCTTCCACAAGGTGGACTGAGGTCCACGACTTTTATCGAATCGCTATTTATAGGCCTCTACGAAGGATCTCCAAACTACTAGGTACTGCCGCTGGATGTAGTCAGCGCAGTACCGAGTAGTTTCGAGATCCTTCGTAGAGGCCTATGTCCATAAGTGGACATCTCTTAGCTGACATAAATGAATGGTGTATCTAAAAGATATATCAATTATAACTGACCACTCCCTACATCTCTACTAGATCATGCTTCACTTGTATCATTTACATTTTTTATAACATACATATAGTCACATGCTAGGTAAATGGTCAAACCCATAATTGGGCCCCCTTAAAATGGTTTTTAAGAGTGTGACCAGAAAAGTAGTGGCAGTGGATCTTAATTATTTCATTATAGCTTTATTTCCATGTTAGAAAACAAATTTTTATGTAGCCTCTGAGTTTAAAAGCCTTCTCCATCGTTTTCAACCTTTCCCTATTTTTGGCTATATTTATCCAACTTTTTCCTGATATGTTTATGTCATCTGCCCATCTTTATGTTTGTTTTTTTGGGAGTGAATACTGCAGATTGATGTATAACATTTATCTATAATAGTGCACATACATCTGCAGGTAAAAGTGAGTTATGTAATAATAACAATAGTATTTTATTTCCCCTATTACAGTTTTATAACTTTAAAAAAAATATTTTTATATTGGGAACCCTTCATGGATGAAAGTTTCCTCCATATTCTACCATTTCTCCCTGTCTCTAGCAATATTGATACAGTTTTTCCCTACAGCTGCGTAATACTGTGTAAGTGAACATTATAATTTTATGAATTTATTCTAATGATTTAATGATGTTAAGTGATGATAAGTCTTCAGCTATACCTGTATTTCTCAAAGACAGAGGAACTGGATTGACTGCCTGAACTTAAAAACACTGTTAATGTCATTTTACTGTGATTTAGATGATGGAAGCTAGCCAGGAGGAGTGACATATCACCATCTAAAATGGGCAGAAATATCCAACTCACATTAGAAATTGACTCATGGTCTTTTAAGTATGAGGAACATATCTACAGAGGCATTAAAACTATTTAGTTAACTATTGGCATAAGAACAAAAACTCTCTAGAACAAAATGACAAAGCTGGTGATGTAGAGATTCCTCACATGTTAGATTAATCATAAAGGTTAAAAAAATTAGTCTTCTTTCAACATTAACTGGAAAATTAAAATTAAACAGGTTGTATCACTTAAAGTACTTATATTACAAAAATAATAATAAAAATTAAAGCAATTTCAAGTGGCCAGTGACTTTGTCAATAACGTCTTTTGGGGCTGGACCAACACCAAGCACTGTAATAGAGTTCGGAGCAATCTGGGTCCTTCCAGCATCTCTTATTAATGATGTGATAAGTCCCATTTTTTTAGCATTGTCAGCGATCTGCTTGATTTCCTCTACAGAGTCAGTCTTAAGGGCTACTTTTGCTTGGCCAGTCATTTGCCACATCTTCAAGCCTGCACTGTCTCTTTTGAGAGCTTTTTCAAATGCTCCAACAGCAGCATGACCACACTGGGCAGCTATTTTACCTTTGCTCATATTCAGGTCTGTTCTTACTACTAAAACAAGCTTGTATTCTGAATTTGATGCATACTAAAACATAAATTTTAAAGTTACACAGTAGCAAAATGTTATGTTTAAACTTGCTTAATTTATAGTAAATGTACATAACCTATAACACATTGAAGTTCAACATAGGATATTGATAAAAAATCAAACCTTACTTTTGAAATTATTGGTAAAATTGATTTGAATTGAATTTTGTGGAGTATACAAAAAGTATTAATAATATAATTACTAATTACCTTTTTTATAGCCTTAGCTGTTTCACTAGCAGAAAAAAAGTATTTCCTCAGAGCAAACAAAGAGATTCCCAGACATAGGCCACAGCCAAGACCGGTTAAAAATGATAAGTTAAACTCCATTTTTCGTTTGGTAAAAATTTTGAACAGCTTTGTAGTCCTAATTACTCGACACTTTCTCAGGAGTTTTAGAAAGGAAATCACGTTTTATTACTTACTAAAATATATAAAGTGCTAATAACCTGCAAAACAGAAAAGAATTCTGTTATCTGTCACTGTCACGTCAAAATTACGTTTTGTTTTCTAACGTGCTTTAGGAAAGAACACGTTTCATTAATACTCAAGATTCTTCAAGATTGCGCTAGCGCAAGGCACGCTATCTAGGGGACACTTTATCCACTCGTAGGGGGTAGTTCGTAATAAAATTATACGATAATATATTCTTACACTCACACCTTATATATCTAGCCCAAAGTAAGCATCATATGAGCTTGCTTTTAATACGAGATATAAGTGTACGGAATACTTATTTTATATAGAATATAGGAAACAAATATATTCTGATCACAAAAATATCTCCTCCGGCGGTGACTCGAATCCGGAACTCCTGGCCAAGGAGCTGACAACTGATATATATTGACAACACAACCAGTCGTTACCCTTTCAAATCTTTTAAACAAAGTAATTACCTCATATCAATAGTTCATACGCACAGTAAAAGGAAGGCTGATTTCTTGGTTCGTGATTACACGTTCGCGCCAGTCTCCTCAAGATGAATGGCGAGGGTGAATGTATAAAAATTCACCCTTACAAAATTCACCTTCAGCACAGGAAGTTTTTTTGTAATCCCCGTATTAGACAATAACGAATGATAAATACCCAGACATACAGATCAATAAGTAAAAGGATTGATGCTAAGCTTGCTCATCGCTTCGGCAGTGCGAGCATGGAACTTGACAATCGACATACTTACCGATCGATAAACGGATTTCGTTTATCGAGCTATATCGATAACCGCTAGCATGGAAATTGACTTGATAACTTTAACGAGACGATAAAATTTACCGAATTATATCGATCATTCAGTCATCATTCATTCTTATATTTTTAATAAAATGAAGCAAACGGACCTTGACCCAGAAGTTTCATAAATTTGCAAATATAAATACGAAAATTTATTTAAAATATTTTATTCTGTGTGTGACAGCGAGCGGATTTCTCATTGCAACACAATTAATTTTATACCTTGTGTAAATTAAGTAAGTAGGTATAGATATTTCATAGAACAATAACTTTTGAGATTGAAGACATTGATAGATCACCCATTGCTTTGGTATTGATTTTTTTTTAAAATTACCAGTGTGTCTTACTGAGACACTGAATTTAGCTGTGCCAACCAATTAGCTATGAATTTTAGTATGTTTTGGATTTTTTCTTAATAAATGTTACTACCATCAACTAGCATATTTCAAACCATCTTGAATTTAGAAATTCAATAGAAAAGGAGCGAAATAAAATCCTTCAAGAGATAATTATATTTTTATTTATTATATTAATAAAAAAAGTTTACTTGATTTTATCACATAATATTTTAATTTACAACATTTGAAGTCAATTACCATCATGTTATAACTAGATTATTATCTAATACAACAAGAGTTTGATTAGCTAAACATTAACTGTTCAAACATTTGTATGTTTCTTATATGTATACATATTTGTATTAATCACCTGTAGTAATGCATCATATTATAAATAGTGCAGCAAGGATACTATTATCTCGAATAATTCAACAGGCTAAAAATGCAAAAACCTGTCTTTGCACATTCACCTAAAGACCGCCTTTATAATACCATTGGTCTTCTGGGTTATTGTAGGGGGTCACGATTGCAATATGTGTGCAATCTATGCAGCCTAAGCAATCTGGTAATTTGTGCTTAGACTGGAAACCATTTCCAAATCCTTTCCTATATTGCTTTAGACACTACTGCCACTATCTTGCTGACGGTCATCCTTTGCGCCAAAGCGATTAAATTATATAAATATTATAATTAAATTCTTGGCCAATGCACCTTTGATAACTATTTACGGCAAAATATCGTACAGCAGTGAGAATCTGCAATGTAAAAGATTTTAAATAAATTTCGAGTATTTTGTTGGTATAGACAAAAAAGACAATATAGAACTGCACGCATCGGGTTTATAAATAATTAAATGTACTTACAATTACATGCACGGGTAGCACATTTGACCGAACTCTCCTTTAATCTCATTGTAAATTCCTTGATTGATTGTAAATTCTTTATTATTACGGAAGAGGTTATGAAAGCACAAATCTTCCAGTTCAAATGGATTATTGGAATCCCTTATATGTCTTCTAGATAATAGGACAGATCGTCGCCTACAAGGTCTATTTTCATGATCAATCAAGATAATAAAGCCGAAATCCATCTTAAAAACCCTTTAACTTTGTCGACAAAACTTTATCGATGACAATGAAGGACACGATAAACAATCAACAAAATAATTGATATTTATCTATCAAATATGTCAAAAAAAAGTTCCATGCTAAGTTTGTCGAGGTTTATCGATTAAGACGATAAAATTTGTCGACTTTATCGTTTGATTGATAAAAAAAGTTCCATGCTGCCGACATCGATTAATTGTCGAATAATGTCAATTATATCGAGTTTAATTGTCAAATTTGGTTTATCAATAGTTCCATGCTCGCACTGCGGAGCCTAGATATCACATAAAGTCGGAATCGACACTATTGCTTAGCAACAGATTCTTGTTTACAGTTACTTGCGTTATAAATTGACAGTCACTTTGTTACTTTTATTTTATAAGAGTTTAAAACTAAATAAAGATGAAGAAAAATCTAAAGGATCTGGCTCCTATAGCCATTCCACATGGCCCCCCTGTGGAATCAACGGGCGAGTATTACAAGTCGTTAATGGAGAGCGCCAGGATGGTGAAGTGAGTATGGTCTGATGAATAAGTTAACTATAGCTTTTTTTAGTATGACTATGTTGGTTGACCTCATGTGATTCTCCCATGTAGGAAAGTCTGTACCAAGCAGTAGGACATATCAAAGGTGTTGATAATGATGATACTGTTTATCAAGATCTAACAGTGACGAAGGGAGGGCAAAGGGATATTTCCACTTTAATTGTACACTACACTACCTATTACACTACCTATTTCATATCGTTTGTGTCGAACTTTGATCGGAAAAATGAAAGTTAGAGGCTTGGCTATGAAATATGGAGTGCTTATCACTAGCCGGAGTAGTCTCCGGCTAAGCAATGTGAGTGTAGAGCCAAAATTGCAACGAGTATTGTTACAGTAGTTTAAAGAGGCTGCCTTCTTAGGCAGACCGTAGAGATTTTCACCCAAGTTGTATAAAAATGATCTTCCAGACTAAGAAAAATTCTTAATCACAGTTAAGACAACTGAAGTTCATCAATGTCCATTCTACAGTGCCCTAATTGCGTTCTTCTCGGAGTTCGCTGGCGCGGCGTAGTCGGTCGAGTACTCTTGTTTCGATGAAAAATTTAGAAACTTTCGCTATAGCTTTCGAAGTAGGGAGGCACGTAAAGCTGCCAGTACCGGTTTTTATAGCAACCGCTTTCATCCACCTAATCGCTTTGAAGTACGGCCTCAACTGCTCATTGTTCTCCCGTAAAAGAGGCCTTTGCCCAGCAGTTGTATATAGGCTATAGATGATGATGACATCCAATACCATCAGGAAGTATCCAGTATGGGATGTAGCACGCCCAACGCCCCAAGTTTTGATGGAGCAAGCACGTCGCGATCTGATGCAGGCTGATGAGAAACTAGCCATCATGAGAACGGAGGAAGCCTCTAACAGACGCGACATGGACGCAAAGTGGCAGGAACTCCGCAGCAAGGAGGTGTTGCTGAAGGAGTCTTTTATTAGCTTCAACAAGGTAAATGTATTCAGAGGTGCAGATATGCTTTTCGATAATCGATAACGCAATCGTTAAGTAATAAATGTATGAGATTTGTCATAAACTCTCGCTAAGTAATCGAATGTGATTATCAAATCCCATACAGCTCACATATAGCTATTCAATTACAATTGCCAAAATGCATCTTGTCTAGACCCTCAGGCTTTTATGACTAATACAACTTGACTCAAACAATAATTGCAGACCTGCAGCGTAGGCTGTAGCGGACGCGAGGAAGACGCTTTTGATTTTTATATGTTCAGACTTTTCTAATAAGTGATTAATGACATTGGTAGTTATTTCCTTACTTGTGTATACATATGTTATAGTGTTATGGTAGATTAGATAGGCCTCCCGAAGGATGCCCTACAAATCGTTTTCTTCTGCTCTCATCACCCAACCTCCATCTAGCATGACATAGATAAAAATAATTATAATTTTTGAAAAGTTTATCAAAGAAAATCAAGAAAAGCGAGATCGTGCGGAACAAAAAATGGAAGCTGACAACGAGGTATTAGAGCGAAAGACTCGAGAAACGGAAGCGATGAGGCTGCGCGTTGCAGAGATGGAGGAGGTTAAGCAACTCATGGAAAAGCAGGTCAAGGACTACACTATTTACGAAGTAAGTATGCGTAAGTTTCAGGTTGGAATAGTCTGATACGTTGGGACATTGTGTGGTGAGACAGTACACCAGCACTTGAACCATCAGTGTTGAGTGGTGGTCTTAAAGTAGTTCCTCTGAATCAACTCTGTGGTTTTAATACAATGAACAAATTATAACCAATGAACTAATTTGAACCAATTATAGGCAAATATGAAGTTTAGTTTACTGAGCCAGTCAAATCACAGATTCTATTCCTTAAGATATGCATATTTAAAATGTCTCTAGATATTAGTCATCGCTAAGCAGAAAATGTATGGGATTTGGCAAATCTCTCGCTCACCTATCGAGCGTTTATGTCAAAGCCCTTACATTTTCCTTTTTGAATGGCATTAAGTTTAGGACTTCTTGGCTTCTTTTCGAGGATGTCTAGATTAACTGGGATAGCCTAGCCAAAGACGAGAGAGAATAAAGTGACACAAAAGACATTAATAACTTAATATTATGCTCCAGGACTACCTGATGTCAGTGGTGCATGCCTATCCTGAATTCAAACAACCTCTGGACGTGTTAAACCGATATGAAGCTTTGGGTATGGTTTTGGATATGGTCCCAGTTTTAGATTTTAATTATGTTAATATGCATATTTCCGATTAACCCTAGATAGAGGAAACCTCGGCTCTTCAAACGTAGTGTATGACGTCCTTAGGGTCTATGGAGATTCAAACTCAGCTGAGTTGATTGCAGTAACTAGAATACCCAAGGGTACCAATACAATTTAGCCAAGTGGTCTGATTATAGAGAGGCAATATCGAACAGGGGACTGTTGTGGTCTGATGATGACGATCTATATGATCAAAAAAATATATGTGCATTTGTATGTGTGAATGTAGAACGTGGGAAGATTCAGTGTTCTAAATATAGCTTAATATCTACCTTAAGCGGCGGCTAAGAACACCTTGGCAGAGAGGCAGGAACGCGACTTGGAGATGTTGGAGGAGGCCAGACAAGAGATCGCTGCTCTCACAGAAGAGAAGAAGCTCTTTATCATGGGGCTGAACAACACGCTCGCTAATCTCAGGGTATTTTTTCCGCGCTCAACAAATCTTAATAGTCTTTTAATTTTCCATTTAACATTTCTTGAAATAATGTTAAAAATCTAAAACGAGGGTGACCCTTTCTGGTTTTATATGTCCCTTTCTAATAATGTGACGATTGTAAACGGGACGATTTGAAAAACGACCCTTCCCAATCCCATCTCGATAGGTTCTTTCCCTCTGCGTGAAAAAAATATTATAGAGTTGCAAAATCTAACCTAATTTTGAAAAGATAGAAGATGCTCAATCTTACAAAAAATGTATTGACGTACTTATGTATCAGATGAGATGAATGCCAAGAGCCGCGCCGTTATAAAGAAAGACTATTTAATTTATTGTTTACATATAAATATTAACACAAGAATTCTCAAAAGCATGGCTTATTTAAAAAAGAAATTCCAACCCAATTGCGGTAGAAGTAATGATATAAAGCCTTGTTTGCGTGCAGCTGATTTGATTCATCTAAATCTTCCTCTAGTGGCAATACGATAAAGTAAGAAACCGCGTGATCAAATGGGAGTTGGCCCTCCATCGGCTGAAGGAGACAGCGGCGCGCAGGCACGTGGAGCTGTGTCACGTTCGCGCCGCTGTCTGGGCGCTCTACGTCAAGATCTGCAAGCAGAAGGGCCTGACTATCGACATCCAGCAATCAGACTTCGAGCAGCAGCTCGTGGTCATCATGAGGGCGCTACTGGAGCTTAGGAGGATACACCGGATCGCCCAGCGACGGTCCAAAGAGAAGTAAAAAGCTGTTCAATAAAGCTGACGCAGTGACTTTTGACTCGACTCAAAAATCCAGTGAAATTGCTTATTGCTTAATTCATTTAAAATTTGACTTTTCGTATAAAATATTAAATACCATAGATAAAATGGTACTATTTGTTAGGTATGGTAGATATTAAACACAATCAGGTGTTTTATTTTATACTAACCAATTTGACGGTACACTGGTCAAGTGGCAAGCATCCATGTTTACTTAGCCACATGTTCCGGGTTCGAATCTCGGTAGGGTAAGATATTTGTATGACGAGTACGAATATTTTATCACGAGTCATATATGTTAGTATGTTTATTTAGTTTATTTCTGATATTTATAACTATCTATATTTCACCGTTATCTAGTATCCATAACACAAACGGTGTAAGTGTGAGAAATATTATTTATGTATTTCAGATATCACACTCAATCGTTTTTAGTCTGTTGTGTACAAATAAATTAATATATTGATCGATACCCACATCTACGTGCATAATCCTAACATATCGCTTGAAATCGCCAAATAAAATTGACATATCGAATTATCTATTCAAATAATAATTCACGACTGGTAATCTAATGGTTAGGAGTTACTTTCTGTACCTAAGGTCCCGGGTTCGACGACAAGTGCATCAAGTCGTGCAATGCATCAATAAAAAGTAGAAGTAGTTTCCAATACTTAAAAACAGAGGCGCGCTTATATAAGTTTTCATATAAGTATAAGATTATTTACACCTAAGTCTGTTTTTACACGGTCTTTTTGTACACGGTTTTGATATAACACGGTTTGAAAATTGAATATTATATAATTTCAAATCGTGCTAAATGGAATAAAATCGTGTAAAAAAATTAAAAATATTCAATTTTCAAACCGTGTTATATCAAAACCGTGTACAAAAAGACCGTGTAAAAACAGACTTAGGTGTATTATGATTAATAGATAAATATATAAAATTAAATTAAATTTTAATTTTTCAGGGATGCTGAATCAATGCAGACAGTATAAAGGAATTGCTTTTTAATATATAATACATGAATGATATATTTTCTCGTGTCTTTTATTTATATATTGTCAGCCATGAACAATTATTATAAAATTTGTTATAAAATAATTTAGGAAATTTATTTGAATTCAAACGTGCCTGTTTTTACTTATCTTATCTTATCTTAATAAGAAAAAAGGAAATTTTAAAGCTTACAGTATATACAGGTAGATACATTTTATTACAAGTTCAGCGATCACAACTAAAGGTAGGTAGATAAATTCTATATTTAAATTATTCATGATTTCAAATTGGTTTGAAAACTTCAGAGGTTATTAAAACGATAACTACAGTTTAAAGTTGTTTCTTACAAGAAAGAGTTAATTAGCCTTTGCGATTGTTATAATTGGTGGCAGTTATGAGGCTTTTAGAATTGAAAATACATCTAAGAAAACGGTGAAGATATAATAATCTTAATGTTAATCTTTTTGTTAATTTTCAAAGCATATTGTGATCTCAAAATTTTAGGTCTCAATTATTAGTACAGGGGTCGCTAACCTATTGAGTCGGAAGAGTCAAATATTACAATTTTCATAATTTTAAAGTTTAAATAACTAACAATAAATAGTACTTGCATAAATGAAGGTTTCGAAAAAGAAAACGAATATATTTATTAATAAGAAAAATATGTAATTACTTATATATAGGTAGTATTTTTACAACAAATTAGATAAAATGTAGAATGTCAAAAAATTTGCCTTTGTGGCTAAATGTTTTTTATTATAAAATAAATAATATTTGCGTATAGTTTCAACTATAGAGCCTCTGCTTTACATCCTAAAAGCCGCCTGTAGCTCGCGAGCCGTAGATTTCCGACCCTTGGTATAATATCTACACAATCTCTTAACTTCCTCACTTGTGTTGTTAATATTAACGGGTTTTAATAAATGATTATTGTACATTGTACAAGTGTCTTTATAGTTACCAAACTTAATATAAAGGAGTTGAAGAGCCCACTTAACCTAGACACTCATGAGATATCTTTATTAATCTACTTACAATATAATAAATCAGAAATGCGTTTAAATTGTTTTCGGCAGAACAAAAATCCAGAACATAAATCGACTTTGGATACGGATTCCATAGACAATTATTTACACTTCTTGGAGGTACCATTAAAAATAGTTGGATGCTGGGATTGGTATCAGAAACCAACAGCAGAATACCAGATAATAATAAACTACCTTTATTACAGCTTAGTTTTATTTGTGCTTATCAACATACCCGCGACGCTTTACGTCCATTTGCGTACGGAGCGGGAAGACGCCATGTCAATTTTGGACAAAATGGCCGACAGCCTACCTTTTGTAGTATCCATTATTATAGTAATATATTTTGGGATTTTTCGAGATGACTTGTACGCATTGATTGGCTTCATGAAGAAAAATTTCAAGTATCGTTCGGCTAATGGCCTCACTAATATGACAATGCTAAATAGTTACAAGACGGCTAAAAACTTTGGATACTTCTATACCGCTTGTACAATGTTCAGCGTTACTATGTATGTAATACCAGAAATAGTAAACTGTAAGTAAGCCAGAATTTAATGTGGTTGACTAACAAGTTATACATATAGTGTATATTTTTGTATATGTTATCTTATGTAATAAAAACGAAGCTAATTTTGAGTGGTTCTTTTCTACTTATATATCTTATAAAACTCGAAGCGGTTCAAATTATAAAAGTCAAGTAAAAAAATAATGTCGTTTAATGCGATACATATATTATTATCTCATAGGGTGGACTAACCAGCCCCTACAAAGCTACCAGTACATGGACGTGACAGAATCTCCATTCTTCGAGTTTGTGTTTGTACGGCAGTGCTTATCGCAAGCTTTCGTGGGATTGGCTATGGGACAATTTGGTAATTTATAGTACCGAAATCATATTTTAAGAATTAATCTCTGAAACCTGCCCTGTTTAAATAAACAAAAAATACACTTGGGCGTTTTAGCTCTTCAAAACTATTTGCAGTTCACAGGTCAACTTACCTTTCACAGGAGTATTCTTTGCTGCAAACTCAATCTTGCTGTGTGGTCAGTTGGATCTCCTCTGCTGCAGTCTGCGCAACGTTCGATACACCGCACTACTGCGCAATGGCGTTCATTATAAGTAAATATTTGCATTGTATTTTATATATCAGATATTTGTACCATCATATTCCTTTATATCGCGATTTGACATAACAGGTTTTTTAATTTATTTAGGTAAACACTTCTTTTACTTATATAGTTCAATTACAATAACTTGATAGCTGTGTCACCATCAAAGTTTAACATGAGTAACCATTTAGTATATAACAATATAACTAATCACAGAAACAGAGCGAAGCCAGCAGTACCAGACTCACTTCATCAGGACATCAAAAATAATCTTCATAAATTCACTAGGACGTGTTACCGCAATGCTACTAATGTAGTGTAAAAGTTTACAAACAATGAATTGACTAAACGGTACAGTGGAGAACGTTTCTTAACATTAACTCGATGATTTGAAATATAAAACAAGTACATTACTGTATTTTCTAAGCAAGGAGTTTGCTTTCATATCTCTGAGACTGTCTTGAACGTCTGCCATCCTCTGCCTCAGAAATCTTATCCCCTTGTATCCCGATTTCGGTTATTAGTCCAGTTCCAATATCGACATACAGATACGAGATGGCTCTACAACAGTCCTGGTTACGTGTATACCCGAACTGCTGAGATAGAAAACTGTCATCAGTTTTTCAACAGGACTAATAACTGAATTACTGATATAAGTGAAATAGCAGTACAATCAACTATGAAGTTATAGCGGAAATAGGTGCAATATGTGCCGAACGCAGACTCGAGGTGCTAAATAATTCTCGAATGGTATTAAGGATGCAAAATTATTATTTTCGTCCGCAGATCCTTATCAACACGTTATTCTGACATACAAAAGGATGAGTTATTCAACTACATTTATAACGAAGCCGAGCTGGAGGCATCCAGTTATCATTACGACGAGAAAATGGTACTTACCCAGTTAGTAATTAAATACGTTTAGTTTAGTTGATTCATAATTGAGACATCTCAACATCATCATTTCAATTGATGTTGGTAGCTTATTAACAAAGGTTAAAAAGCAGTTGTGGATCTATTCTAATAATATATTTGTTACAGGAAAATTATTTCGGGCACAGGGAGACAAAATTTGGTAAGATTTTAAAACACGCAACTATATTCAATGGACGCAATAAACAAATGTAGGCTGATTAAATCTACCAGTTGAAAAAAAATAGTTATCTCACCACTGTAAAATTTGTGGCACTTCTGCCTTGTTACAGATGAAATAAAGGCTGAAGCAGCATCATTTTCTTGATAACTACTGTATAAAAATTTTCAAAATAAGTTATATACACTATTTACTAAGTGGTGGTAACTAATAAGTTTTTTTGCTTAATTTTAAATTTTAAGAAAAGAGTGTAAAATGAGCATCTGTCATTCTTTTCTATTATATTTATAACGGAAAATTACCATCACATTGGTGTTTAATTGTATATAATTGAAATAGTGATCAATGATGTAATTTCTTTTGCCATTATATATTGACATATACTTTGTGCAGAGGTCAACTTTTATGTCATCATCATGGTCAACCACAAAATGCCGCTTGCGCACCCAGCTCTCTAAACAAACACTTTTTTCTGTATTATTTCAATTCCATAAAAATAATCATAAATTCATTCAGACATATACAGCAGCATATACGACGACGCGACGTGCGCTGCGTTGCGGGACTGCGCCCGCGTCTCAAACGTGGTGAATACTTACTTGGAGCACTTTGAGAGCTTCATGTCACCGTTATTGGCCCTAAGGGTCGTGCAGGTCACACTTTATTTGTGCATGCTGCTTTACTCCGCTACATTGGTGAGTTCTGTTATTTAGGTAAAAAGAGTGGCCCATGTTGGGCGCCAATTAGAAGGTTTTAATTCAAAAGCATCATAGCACATGCTATATTCAAAACCATAAATATATTTAACAAAAAGCACGCCATTAAAATGGTCGATTTCGTGATGGGTCATATTAAATGACCAATCAAGTAAATAATGACAGTGCGGTTTTTTTTGTTTAGTGACTATTGTACAACACTTGGATGTACCGATAGAAATTTGGATATTGGTTGACATTCTTTTGATGCTTTAATGACTTAAAGGTAAGGATTTTCTTCTGTCATTTGGATGCCAAGACTTCAAAATCATAATTACCTTCTATAAATAAGGTATGCTTGCTAAAAATTCTAAACAACTTCTTTGGTTGTTTAGAATTTTTAGCAAGCATACCTTATAATTCCAAATATTTTCTTTCTTGATTGAAAAAATGTATTTACGATAGTTTTTATTTTACAGAAATTTGACATAGTCACAGTGGAATATCTAGCAGCAGTGGCTTTGGATATTTTTATATACTGTTTTTATGGTAATCAAATAATTATACAGGTTAGTATTAGAGCGATATCCTGAAATGAGGTTTATTATGTGTATATTTATATTGTGAATTAGGCTGAAACATTTCCTAATAAAACGAAATGAATAAACTAGAAATGATAAAAAGAATCAAGCACTAATTACCGTTACCGAGTAGTCTTAAAAATAATTTTTTTTTTATTCATATATAACTTTCAATTAGGCTTAACTGCCTATTAACTAATTTCAAGGCGGATCGGGTGACCACAGCAGCGTACCAAAGCACGTGGATTAGTATGGGGGTTCGCCCGCGGCGATTGCTTCTAAATATCCTGCTCGCCAACCGCAGGCCCATCGCCGTACGAGCTGGGAAGTTCCTACCATTGCATTTACACACCTTTCTCGTAGTAAGTCGATGTTAATTCTCGGGCAATTTTAAACCTGTAGGAACATCTAGGAAATGAACCAAAGTTATTGTGCTTAGTTTGTTATTATAGTTCCCGTATTATGATCAAGTCTCTAAATAAAAGAAGGCAAAGTTCTCTTACCCTTATGTATATGTTTAATGTACCTATTATTTTTTTTTATATAAAAAACAGCAGATTAATCGACACCACCTGATGGTAAGCAGTAAGAGTCAATATGCTCGTATAGCTAGGGCAGTATGTCGTATACACTTTTCCGGCCCAAACAGTGCCGGAATTCCTTACACGTATTCCCTCTTTCTTACAACATGGGTTCCTTTAAGAGGCGAGAAAAAGCACTTTTTGGGCCGGCAAGGTGAGGATGTTTAGGGCAGTATGTCGCATGCTTCACTAGCTATCTTCACATATGGACTACTCTACTGCTTACCATCAGGTGGTGTCGAGTCATTTGCTGTGCTTTATATAAAAATAAAAAAAAGTGCATTATTGCACCGTTTGTGAACTGCACAAAAAATATAAACCAATAACAATTTATTTTGCTTACAGATAATCAAGACATCGTTTTCGTATTACACGCTTTTGGTGAATGTTAACGAAAAATAGTATTATCAACATTTCATCAAATTTTCTTAGTCCATGTACGAGGTGACGTATGCAAATAAAGATTCGTAATCTCAGAAAGTATTTTATTTACGAAATTAATATACAATTCTCTTGTTCATACAATTGTAATCATCGTTTCGGTGTTGTTTCGGCCGACGGCCACTGCACGCGGTTCAGTCTACAGATACAAGTAGCTTCTAATAAAAAAAATTGTTACTCGCCTCTCGCGCTTCACCTAAGCGACATAAAAATCATACCATGCTACATTTTCTGACATTCGAAATAAATAATAAAACAGCACAGACTATGACACAAATGATATAAAAAAAAATATTTGGCATAGGCAATCAACTCTTAAAAGTTTAATTTACTTTGACGACTTATGACAAACACATCGACTATTTGCTAGAACTGAATTTATTTTCCGATAATTGTTAATTTAATCGTCGCAAAGGTTTGACAACGCTCAGGAAAGCGAACTACATCGATTAATCTAACTTACACCCGACCAATACTATGGGGACGGTGTTTTACAATTATTTTGTTCTTCCATAAACATACTACGCTTCGTTTACAATATTTATGCTTACTACTTATTATAGTTTTTATTTAAATTTACTTCCAATATTATCAAATACAGTTTTCCGTCATTAAATTTAAATTGCGATTTGCGCTTTTTTACCATGGAAGTGGCAGAACAATATAACAACACATTTTAAAAATATCATTTTACGTCGATGCCTGGACAGTGCTGCCAGCCATAATATTCTATAATAACATTTACGTTTAGAATTATCTAGGAGCTAATTCACAATTCGTGAAGTACAACTATTTTTAGTACTTTGAAGCACTCATTACTAATTATATATTTAACTTTTAAATAGTCAAAGAAATTAAAATGGCTTTTGTTCAACCTCCATGGTAAAAAACGCGCACAACTTACATTATGTTGGATATTGAATGCAACACAAGCATACAGAGGGAGGATACACACGACACTCACGCATTCAGTTACATTTGTAGCATTCAAAGCATCCGTCCACATTTAAACGCTCACAGGGTTCCCCAGAGCAACTGCCGTTACAAAAAAAAATGTTTAAAAATAATCACTTCATGCAACACTGGCAGTAAACCTTACAATAAAATGGCTGACAATGATAGCGTTGTACCCCAATTTGAGTTTGTGATTTTGGTCATGTTGGCTTTTTGTAGCACGATTTTGAATGGAAATATTTGCAATAAAATGAGAATGTTGTAAAATGAGTTTGACTCTTCGTATAATATGATGAATGTGACCATGATGCTACTTAAATGAGGTGGATCATCACAGGAAAAGGTCTCAGACTTTCACACCAGGTACATGTTTATCACAATGATTCTTCATACTGTTCGTCAACATAGGAATTTATTTGTGAAACAACGCCAGTTTCACAACTAAAAACACTATACCACTGCAATATTTTAATCATAGTTCATAGACAACACAAAATGGTGACGAAACGCCTTGAATTCTTCTTAAAAGGAAAGGCAAAGGGGCTCCATTAAGGCTGTAATTCAAGTTCATATATGATGTAATTTTACTAACGAGGCTTCATATTCAATAAAATATTGAAATACTTCATTCATCAAATCTACACCAAGTTTACTAGCGCGATAGATTCTATAGAGGTGACAAATATCACTATTAAAACTCTCAAAGTTATTTAACACTACGTGTTAAAATTATCGCTTCAAATATTGATCTTTAATCGACACATCGCTACAATATTAAAAAAAAATAGAATCAAGTATTTACAATATGATGGATAGGTACTAACAAACGATTAGAATAATATAATAAACTTGAAATTATCAATACATCTATCGAATCAGTTACTTGATAGGTACTACTTAACTTGTAGGTAGATGTTAACTTCTATAACTGCACTCGACCTTGCTCAATGAATGAACGGGCCCGTTTATGTATAAATTTCTCTAAATTTCTAGAGAATTTCTCTTGATTTACATCAAACTCAGAACCTTTTGCATTTTGAGCCATTTATATAATACAATATGGGATGATTATCAACTTCATAAAGTGCGACGTCCATCAATACGACATGTATTGTACTTTATCGAGGATGCCGCCCACGGTATGGACTTATTTCATCTTCGAGGAATCGTGGATGTTGTGATCCTTAATGACCTTATGCGTGCGTGTGAGGGACCAGACAGGGTCGAGCACATGCTGTGTCACTCCCATAGTTGCTTGAAGGCTGGTTGCTTACATTCGCAATCGCAATAAATGTAGCTTTTCGGGCATAGAGTAAATCTACGTACTTCATTTAATTTGTTGAGCCCCGATAAACTCCCGGGAACCTCGACATAATTAAAATTTAATTGTGTCTTAGATTATGCAGTTGGCAGGTATTATCACTACTTACCACATACAAACGCACCATTTGTAGGTATACGATTTTCGAATACCTATAGTTCCCGTCCTTATGGGCCCGTCGCAAGTGTATTATTTTATCTACCTACCATTTATTTTATTTACATACCATTCTACCAAAATAAGCATTTCTGACTGTTTCATTTCAATAAAAGGCATCATGTTAAGACTTATTTTTCAAATTGAACAAAGATAGACATTAACCCTTTGCGGTCGGAAGGCGCCGCTCGGGCGCCAATCGTGGTGCCCGAGCGGGTTAAAACATATTAGCGATTATTAAGTCATTGGTTTAACTGTTATGTAGTATTGACTGACATGTCAAAATCAATATATGTAATGTAGACGATGGATTGTATTGTTGATAGAATGCCAGCAGGCAAGGAGTTTAAAAGTTTATACCATATGAATTAAATCACAAACTCAAATGTGTCCCATGACAGTCTTTAGTACGGCGACTAAAACGTCGCGTAAGACAACGGGAACGTCCAGTAGATAAAGATGACCGTACTTATTACACCGTGAGGCTCAATCCTGCCGAACAATTGTCCAGCAATTGCTGCTGTGAGCGACTGGCAACACCAACGTGCTATGACCATTCAGAGAGCGGCAACGGAACATTACTTAAAATAATACTTGATTACTAAAATTTCATAATTTATAAAATAATACAAAAATCATATGTCGATATAAAAAAAGTATGGAGCGACCCTACTTGCAGTCTGGCCAACATCACGTCAACAATCTAAAGATGGCCGGCGGCAGTTGTCACAATGCTATAATGTTGCCATGCGTCAGAGAAAGCTACTAATTGAAGCGGAAGCTTTAATCTGTCAAACTATTATCGTAAATTACTGCCTAACTGCTAATAGAGTCGTCTCCCGCTATAGGCTAGCTAAGACACGAATCCTTAAAACTGGATTTCAATAATCAATCTACAGATGGTGCATGTTTATCTACAGATGGTTTTGCTTAAGAGTAAACGACTTGTATACACAAAACCTTCTGTGGATAGATTATTGAAACCCGGCATAAAACACTATGTTTTAGCGAAGAGCGGTTAGGTATAAATATGTACGTAGGTGGTGCTTTAGTATGGGAATCCATGCAAGTCGTTGACCTCTCAACTCGGGCGCAGCTTGCCAGGACTAACTGCAATACCGGGCGGAAAAAAAACAGACAAATTAGTGACGTCAAAAGGAGACAATCCAACTTAATTTAAGTGCAGTACATTTGACTCTCCCAATATGAATGCAAAAAAGACAGCTACCTATAAGAAAGGTGTTTTATTAATCATAATAATAAACTTTATTGCACACAAAGTTTACAGAAGGAAATAAACATACACAGTAAAACCGTTTGTATTTTTTTTATTGCTTAAAAGCAATATCTTCCAAGCCACCATAAATTATTAATTAAACAAGATGAATCATAAATTAGGTGCCTCTAGAGTTGAATTTTAAGGATTTCAACAAGAATTATTAATAATCGACAAAATTAATGAGAAATTTGCTCATAAATATACATACTCTGACATAACTTACTTTTTATAATTAAGTCGGTCTCAAATTACAGAAGCTTTTGCCGAATATTCAGAATTCAGAGCTTGCTTAAGATTTGTGGCAACCCTAGGTTCATTATATAAATACTGGACTTAAACCTGATAGCCTGTGGGTGAATCAGGCTGCGATTATGCTGTCCTTTTCCTACTCATATTGAGAGAAGAGATACTCTAAACTTTTAAAATTACTTCTTGGGTCTTAAGAAATGGGCAGCTATCAGTATTGTTATATTTATAGTAAATAAATTTTTGTAACCAATTAATAAAATTTATTAAATCAAAAAGTAGAAGTAGGTGAGGGTAGGGTAGGGTTACCTAACTTATGATTAATATATGCGTTAATGCAAGTTCACACTGTATCGTGATGACAAATATTTGACTACTTTAATACACTTAATCTTATAATACAATAAAATTCAATACGGATGATTTTGCTTAAAAAACGTTAAATGTTGATTTATTTCACACGTGAAATCGCAATGCCTTGTAAGCAAGCTATCCGTAGTACGATAATTGAAACCCAGCATAAGATTGAGCAGGACAACGATGTAAGCAAAATATTATATTCCAGCGTACTTAAAATTCTTACAAATCATTATATTAATCGTGGAATCGGTTATGTCTGTGCTTGGCATAATGCATCAAATATTAATAAATCAACACTCCAATGGAAGTACATAATTATAAGAATAAATTCACTTAAGTTTTGGGTATAATACACCAGCCATTATAACATTACTTGACGTTAGTTTATCAATATTGGGCATTGACAAACTAACGCCAAGGGGACTGCTTTTAAATGATTAAATTGTCGTTACGATTCAGTGGGAAATCCTTGACAAAAAAACAGCGGTGACGGACGACGGGTAGTTGCGTTAATATGAACAGTTACAGGCGACAATTTTCCAAAGATTAAAAACGACACCAGTGGGAGTGTGCGTAGCCTTGGTAGTTCATTGAAAAAATAACATATTAATGAAAATAATAGCTATAATGTACATTTTTTATGGTCATCCTGCCATTTTTTATTGTTGAATTCACATCTGTCAATACGCAGCGGTCTGTGTGACCGCACAGTCATTAAATTGTAAAACACGCTGAGACTTCTTATTTTGACTACTACCGTTAATGTTAAATTTATTAAATTTATGAGTGCATAATGAAAATTTTTAGATCATTATTTGATAGCGGTAGCTTATTTGAGCATTACCAAAGGCACTAGTGATCCCATAGGGTCTAATATTATGATTTTTAGAGATTATATTGACTGGATACATACCTACATAATTAAATTTTTGCAAGTCAAATAGGTAGGTAATACTTATTTACACTAATAAATTACTTTTAATGGTACTGTGAAATTACAAGAAGCGGTATTTAGTATAGCACAATTATTATCAGACTGAGACAATTCCGAATTTATCGGTCTGCGAGACCGTTTGACAGATTGCTCTTTGAAACCGGTCGAAGCTTCTCAGTCTGCGTGGCAACGTGGTGAGTAAGTTTAGGCGGTCTATGGCTGTGTATGGCAGTAATGTGCGAAACTCACTTCTTCTTGTTCTTGGGCTGCGCGCGCGGCGGCGTGTTGGGGCGACCCATGTTGAGACCAGAGTACAGCTTGCGCTTGTCCGCCGGCTTCAGGATTTGGAACGAGCACATCAGCGTCTCGTCCACGGACATCAGTGCTCCTGGGGATGAAACAAAAGGAAACGTTATTAGCTGCCGATACTGGTATTTAGTTTATGATTGTCGTGGATAGATACAAATAGGTGTATATTATTTTTTAACAAAACTCAAAACCGACTTCCAAATACTAAAAACGCAAAAGTTATAGAAGTACTTACCTAACTAATTTATAGGTATTTTTATAGTCGGTGAACTTTATATATAAAATTTAATTATTATTGCTTATTTGGGTATCGATATAGCCATTTAATTATAAAAACAATACTTTTTTTTGCGGTGAAATTCTAAGTAAAGACCCTCACCATTAATAGATTCGAGAAAAAATATAGTATCCATAACACAAGCTCTTAACTATGTTTAATGGGCTAGATAATAGGAGTAAGTGTGAGAAATATATATTTCATTTTCATTGCGACTTAGGGGAGTCTCCGTACAATGATGTCATCATCTTGAACATGTAACTGGTTGCAGACTGACCTGCATTATCAAACTCCCCGCAGTAGTTGGGCGCAGAGAAGAGCGTGACGAGCTGCCTCTTGGCAAAGAACTCGTAGCCGTCCTCGACTACCTGATGCGCGCGGCAAATCAGGTCGAACTCATGCTTCGAGAGGAATTTGCCCACCACCTGCAAATAGGAAACGAAAGAATCTCTATGAACAAGAGTAGCCATATATCGACCATCAAGCACAATCTCAATTTAATTTCAGACTGCTCTTGATTTCCCAAATTTGGATTTTCGTAGGAGCAGGTATTTTTATGATGAGAACTAACATTTGTTCAATAGTCATTGATGTTTATTAATTTATTTATTAAGATAAATACACCACCGACAATATAAATGTTTTTATGTACTTCATATTAATGTTCATAACTATATTTCTGTTTTTAAATGCTCAACATAACAAGCTCACATAGATGCTTAGTTTCGGCTTGATCATGAACCGAAAGATGTTTAAGTCACGTCTAAAATGTATACGCGCTATCTATTGTAGTAACAAAACGGTGTTTGATACGTACTGTTAATGCTGTACAAATTAGACGTGACTGTTCTACGTAGAACGGAAACTGCGAAGATAATTTTTGTCACGCTTATTACTTACTAATAAGCGTAACAAAAAATTATCTTCGCATTTTCTTGACCGTAGCGCAACTCTGTTCGAGTTTTATTTGTTTGACACAAACGACGCACACACATTACATGAAATGGCTGCGTCAGTATGTAGTAGATTCTAAATAACTTAGTAGTTTAATAGTAGCTTATCATTAGTACAGAATATGCTACTTCTGAACACAGGCCTTACTCCATAGTAGAAATATGAGGATTTGGACTAAAACACCACTAGGCTGGTGACAAACTTTCCAAAGCACTCTCGAGGAGTTTGTGATGCCAAATTTGAATTGACCCATCCGGGACTAACCATGGCTTAAGTTATTTGATTTTCGTAATTGAACCACTATGAAATTCATCGAACTCTTACTACCTCATAAGTAACCTAACCTGTATAGATATCGTGAGTGTATTGGAATAACTTTGCTACAAACGATAAGAAGCAAAGGGAATAAAGCGAACAGATCACAGATTTCCTCTTATAAATGTTTTACAATTTTTTCAAATGGCAAGAATAGATTTGGGGCTAGCCACTCTAATCTAACTCAGGCTACGATAGCAAAAGCAATATCCCCAACGGTTTAGCATGCCATAGTGACAATGAGTTCTAGATCATTACTGAATCTGCTCACGTATCTGGGGCTAACCATGGCGAAAGGACCATTGTTTTTGAACTAAGCGTTCAATTGTTTGCGCATTATATTATTTAAGAAGTGATGGTACCTTTGAATGTATTTTGAAAAGGCTGTTCATAATTTCTAGTACATCAAGATTCAATAATAAAACTCTATTAATACTTTTCATCTCTCATATTAACATGCTTCTTTTTTTAAAATATATTTGGGAAAATACATCGTTTCTTAACAAATCGGGTATTACCCGTTATTTTACCAGCGCATCCAAAACCTTAAGATTAATTAAATATAATAAAAAAACCAGCACTCGTTTGAATAAATCAATTCTATTTTTCATAACGCAACCAATAATATAGATAAAGGGTATCAGAATCAGATAGATAAATATCGATAACTATTGTATCAGCTATTGATCGATGACAAATAGTGACTCGCGAACGTGAAATGCCTAATTGTGTGTGTCGTGTCAACGTTTTAAAATATTGTTCCGTTTAATATTCCATGTTTACTTAAACGAGTCACGTAATTAATGTAAGCTAAGATTCAAAAGGCCAATGAGATCAAGCAATAGGTTAATTTAATTAAACGTTTTCATTACTCACAAACAACATTTGCACGGCAGTTATGTATTTCATTCATCTCAATGAGTGTTTTAGTAACGAATTAAAATTTTACCTTAAATTCTACCTAAAAAGGGAAGACCAAGGGATCTATCGCATACAGCCATATTATATGGGCTTTCATATGTCTAATTATACTACCAAATATAAGTTGATAGTCTCCACGATGCTACTTCGACGACGTGAAAAATAACTCTCAAACTCTTTCACACCACGTCAACGTTTAGGAAATGTGTCTTCATGTACTTCTACACAATCACTTTGAGGTCACACACACACTTAAAGGTCATGATCAATTTAAGCTTTCAGATAATCCAGTAGTTATGTGTAAACATAATATATGATAATACCTAGTCCGTCAAACCCAGTAAGCCGCTTTGGGAGATTCGAAATTGACATATTAATTAAATATATTAAGTATTTTTCCCTAATATAATTGTTATAAATTTAAAATTGTATTCTTTTGGATAAGATAATGAGAAATAAGCATATAAATTCCACTGCTGGAGACAGGACTTCCCAAAATGTAAAAACATCCGGGGAATCATGAGCAAAGCTGGCCAAAAGCGTATCGATAGATTATGTTATAGCGGTTCGAGTGATAGACTAGTAGACAAACAAATAGATAGTTTGATTGACCAACCCAGGATACGAAAGCCACGGCGAAAGTGGCCATGTTTTCTTAATCTCAAATCATTACTCCAAGAATGTAGAAGATTATACAACCCGTTTCAAACTTGTTCAAACAATTTAATAAACTTATCATCAAACTAACTTGAACCATACTCTAGACACAATAACACAATCTATTCTCTTTCCTTTGCATAGAACTAACCTCTGTGCCAAAAGTAAAGCTGACACCGCGGTCGTTCTCGCCCCAACCAGCCGTGTCCTTGTCAGGGTCGGACCACAGCAGGTCACAGAGCAGACCCTGGTCGGGGACGTCGGTGGGCCGCATGATCCGCCGGATCTGCTCCATGGCTTGGAGATCAGGGGAGAGACCGCCATGGCAGCAGAAGATTTTCTCGTCCACTAAAACAATTGAAAGGATATGTTAAGTTTATAAAAACAAACGTGTTATTAGTTCCATCTGCAGACTACCTAGATGATAAGTCCAGGATCATAGTGGATATACACCAAGTCTTATCATTCTTACATCTAAACAATCAGACGATTTATTATACGGTAAGCGTCACAAAAGCATCTCAATATCAAGAAAATCACTAAATATTACAGGTGCTTTGATGGTTCACACTATGCAGTTAAGGTATGTTAAGGCGTCATAAGCCCTTAAATTACACTGGCTGCATATCCTTTCACGCCAAAACACACCAAACTGGTTGCCCTACCTGAATGAAAGAGGGATTCAAATTTAAATCCTAATAAAATCAGTTTGATTTCCCTAATGTAATAAAAATGGGTTATAAAAGTCGTTATATTAAAACCTTAATCTTTAACTATAATTTACCGTCCTAATCGTTAGGATAAGCAGGAGGATCCACTTATCCTAAAGATTAGGCCGATTAGGACTAAAATAATTTCACGCCAAATGTTGCCCTTGGCCCATATTTATATAGTATGTAGCCAATTGTTTGTGGAAATGAAAGTAAACTAAAGTTCTTGATAATTCTGGAAGATCACAAAGCAAATATCAATAACTAAAGGTCCGGAAAGGTCGCAAGTGAAAATCACCATCCTTAGTAGTCGTGAGAAAAAGGTCTAGTCTTCGATATTTGAAAAGGAACTCTATGCTATAGACGTTGGAGTTGAGATAACGCAAACGTGTATAAAAAGTCTAGAAACAAACCCAGATACCCAATAGTAGAACGATTGAATCACGTGAATAATAATTATATGGTAATTAAAACGTGTAACGGTGGCGCCACGATAACCCCTGCCTTTGTTTTCCAGACGTCAATTCATCACAGTTCTAAAAATTCGATGTCCTGTTCGATTATTTCCATAGACGTCTATCTACATAAGGATTATGACCTCAAACCAGTTTTTGTGTTTCTTACACAACACACTTGGATTATGCATTTCGTTACATAAAAAGTGAAAGTAGATTCAACATTAATAATCATCTTAGACGAATTTGTTGTTCTGTTATTAAATAATTTTGGCAGGATACAATATATTGTATAAAGGGGTAACTGACCACGAATAATACTAACATGCATTGTGCGAGTATAGACTTGTGAGTTTAAAATATAGTAATATTAATATTTATTACACTCACGCCAAAATTAGTCATCATTAAGAGCTTGTGATTTTGATACTAGATAACGGAGAAATATAGAATATAGATAGTTATGTCATAAATATATTACAATGTGAACAAATATTCTTACTCATCGTACAAATATCTGGCCCTATTGGGATTTAAACCCGGGACCACTGATTAAGTGGACAGGGGTTCTGACCACTCAACCAGATGGTCGTCGAAAATGACTAGACTATATTATTATTACAAAAAAAGAGGATACATCTCAACCGTGCACATACTCAACATGCACATTTGTTCCTTAACTCAAATCGATAAAACAGAATATCCGTTACAGCTAATACGTTGTAGATCAAGTCAAGTTTGTAGACACAGAGTGTAGCAATCTGTAGCCGGTGATTGAACGATTATACAGAGGGATGCGCCTGAGGAATTGGCGAGATGCGTTTTATTATGAATACCAATAGGCTGTATAGATTGAAAAGTAAATTAACATTTTTGTACAGAGTAATTTATATAGTATATATCGTACTTCTGGGCATAAATATTTATATATATATCTATATATATATTTATAATTCTCAACTTTTAAGGCTCGCTATGGTTAAAAAAGAAAATTGGTTAAAATCAAGTGAAAAGAAAATAAAGTGTGATTAAAATAGTACAAACTTCATTGTGTTTAGTAATATTCAGAATTACCTATCTCTCTTACATAATATAGCACTTTACAATGATTATACTGAAGCGAAAAAAGGCAGCGTACCCTTTAAAATATATTTTATGTTCAAAAACATTGGTCCTCCGAGAGCAGGACATTACGGTTTCACACGACATTTCACTGTAAACATGTAACGGTATATTCGTATGTGTTAAAACAACTGTTTTAATGTTTATCACGATACGCGTTCTAAAGTATGAAAGCAACAGTTTCATAAGTTCTCTGGTAGAGCTGCTTTTACTTTTTTATTTTCTATATTAGTCACTTCGATGCTATAACACACAAATGTTCTTTATATCAACATAACAAATCAACGTTCCAGATTTTGTTTAAAACAGTCGGTCCGATCTTAATTTCGTGAAGCAATATACGAAACCATATATCAATTTGAATAATATTTAAGTCATTCGACGGCGCAATACAGAGAGCGTAAAAGCGACTCCTAAATTAGCTTCTTTCGTACTAAAGTCACTGTTACATGGCTCGTCGCCAAGTTCACATGATTCATCTGCCTTCACGGTAGGTTAATATGATAAAAGGTATTTACATCTCTTCAATGAACGCTCGATTAAATTTGGTCTGACTGATGTTAAACGTTTTACATGTAAAATTTACCTAACAAACAAGTGTCAAGTTAAAATGAAAATTCATAAACAGTTGTGTATAAGATGAGGTTTCCCAAATTGGAAAAATCGTATAATAAGTCCTCTTAAGAAAATTATTGTTGAAATATGTCACTATAATGTTCACAAAATATGAAAATCCCTAAAAACTGTACTTGCATGAGAATTTCATCATAATTGATATCGCTTTGACTTGTTTCGTTATTTTCTTGAGCTCAGACAACATTGATCAAAATTTTTACTCCAGATGGTAATCTGGAGTAAAAATTGATCAATGTTGTTATGATCAAATTAAATTATGATCAATGATCAATGTTATTAGCATATTCAAAAAAATTCCTCTGTGTTTTATTTTAGTGTTTCTAGATCATATAACAGCGGTGCTAAATATTAAGTACTATGACTTTGATTCCTCCCTGACACGAAACGTCATGTCGACTATTCCAGACAAAATATCCGTTTTCAGAGTGGAATAATAAATTTAATAATAATATCAAAGTCTGTGAAGTTTTATAAAACTTCTTGTCTTGCAAGTCGGTAGTTGCTTTCATTGTTTATTGTTTGAGCATTTCTAAAGATTAATCTGCAATACCCGTGGAGTGCTAAATCCATGTATCCGTTATTGTGTAGACGGCAGAGCATGACCGAGTCTGTTTTATAATGTAATTTTAAGTGAGAGTATATTTGTTGTTTAAATTTACAGAGCGAAACTACTTGCAAGTAATTAGCTTAAATTCAACATTAAACACCTTCTCTAATAAGCTTTCTTTTCTTATTTAACATAGGTAGTATACTACCAATGAAGCAATGAATAATGGAGCAATTTACAATTATTACAAGAATATAGATCAATTATACAAAATGATCAAATACATTATCAAATAATATAATTAGCAATCCAAAAAGTTCTGTTTTTGATTCTGAATACGATAGTTTTAAAGTTCAAAAGGTTACTCTTGATCTGTTGACAACAATAAACAATCTAAATAAGTTACATTGTAATCATGATAAATACATTTAGATGAAGATTAAACAGTCCTGACAGCAGACGAAGGAAATGTACTGGCCACTGAATCACATGACTTCCTACAATGATACTTCAATGGGTTGTGAGGTAGTGACGTAACAACTTCCAAGATCACACTTGAATGCAATAGCAAATACATGCGAGGCGCAGACGCCACTCATACGGTGAACGTGAGAAACATGTCCAGAAACACGTGATACGATGCATTGTACTTGAGAAGAACAGTGCTCGATTTTGCGTAGCGAAGCATTTGTGTATGTAATTGCTTATTGGAAATCGACGTTCATCGGGGAAATTAGATTGTAATTGTCCTCGATTAATGATTGCTGTATAATTATACGTATAAGCTCACAATATCAATTATATTCAATGTAAGTCGCTCGCTAAAATTATACTTATTAAGTTTTTTATAAGTCTCTTATTATGGCGACACTTATAGAAACTAACGCAGAGCACACACCGACCAACTGACCTGTTTTGAACAAATGCAAGAATTTCTTATAAAGAACTTGCTAAGGGGCAGTTATAAAAGTTAATAATAAAGTAGGGTTAATATTATCGGCCTCAAGATATGAAATCTCACCAACTTACATCGAAAAATTCTTGACATTCATGGAAACAAATGGAGCTAAGTATAAACAATATTAGATTTTTGATTAAATAAATTCCATTCTGTGTAAGGCTAAGAATAAAGAGAGTATGAATGGTGTACGAAAACAACGCTTAATGAAATATGTAAACCAGAAAGGAGAATGTTCGTAATGTAATGAACAATTGATAACCAACTTATTCTGGAGTAACAGACGTCACTGGAACACTTGGCAGGATGTGGATTATTATATGGTGTTAACTGATTGATAATAAATATAGTAATGATGATAAAAATAGTAATGATGTTAGTTTTCTGTGTTTAAGGCATCATTTTATGTCATGTATTAAATCAAATTTCTTTATTACTTACAAGTAAATCTTTTAAATATAAAATCCCTGTGTTGGGGAAGGCCTGCTCTTGGAGAAGTGCTGATTAGTGCTTGTAAGGTAATCTTTAGTCCCTCAGAATGAAAGTCTTCACTCCCTCAGAATGAAATTAAGTGTAACATAGGTACTAAAGTTTATTTTCTTAAATATACATGTGGCATGGTAATGAATGAAACTCGAGGAAACGGGAAGAAATAAATTAGCTGTTATTGCGTCTCTCAAACAATGAACGATACAGAAAATATTGTTATTTTAAGAATTGTATTTCAAGACTGAGAATTGACTTGTCAAGCTCAAGATCATAGCTGATGGAGTGTACGATAAGATAATAAATAAATTTTCAATTGTATACACGAGTAAACTTTTGTTACTTATTAGCCCATCGGAATACCAAACAAAATAATAGAAACTGTAATGTCTCCGATGTGGCCACCTTTATAGATCGTTCTACGCTTTGACACACACACACACACACAGTGTAAACTTTAAACTACAGCTTTTATTAAATTAATTTTTCTCTTTATCACTACTTCATAATCTTTTAATTTCCTCAACAGTCTATATATACCCCACTGCTGGGTACTGGTTACATGGGAGAAACACAAGAGTAGTTTGCGCCAAAACACCACCACCAAAGCGGTTGCCGTAACAAATATGTTTGACCCATCCAGAAACCAACCATAGCGAAAACCAGAGCGTTCTAACCGCAACGCAACGATCTCCTTGTTGTAATAGTGTGTGGAAATACATCTACCAAAACGATTCCATTTGGGAATATTCAAACTTACAGACTTATATTGTATAATTTTAATTTATACTGCTTTAAAAACCAATTGTGATGAGATTCAAGCCTACAACATGCTTACGTCAAAGTAGCTACTGCTCTGCAATTTGTCTCTAATCTTTTATTCATTAGACGCAGTCCATTTTCCTTCGCAAGTGCTTTCGAATTTCTTTTTAGAACATCTGGCAAGGTAGATAAATGTATAGCTGATGCATATATAAAAGGTAACGAAGACGCTCCACGATCCACACTTATGACAATGACTCTCCGGGGACAGGTAACAAGCGACGAGTGACACATATGTGTTTGGAAACAAACAACACTTAAAAATATATCTAGCGGCACTAGTTCTGTGTAGCTCAGAATATTTTGTAAACTTCCTGTATCTTTTGAGATGTCTATCATTGTACTGCTTGCGATTAAGGAGATTATTATACATATACGAACTATTGATTTTGAATATTCAACCATCAAATCTTTCGGTGCAATAAGGGAAGTGGAAGATGTCACAAAACACCATCTTGAGCTTCATGATAGCATATTTGTCTTTCTAACAGCGATTATAGATGTTGGTTATATTAATTAGGAAATATTTGGTAGAAATTAACTTGAAAAAGTATGATAACCAACTAAATGTCAGGATAATGCGTTAATTTGTGATAGAACCCAAAGCGAGGCGCCTTGGAAACGCCATTTAGTTTCCCGACTCTATTTAATAGCCATCGTTTTAATAATGATAGTAACTGGGACTAAGCGCGTCTATTAGGCCAGTAACCAAAAACTGGCGCAATGTGCTGCTCGACAGATTAAGCAAACAACACTTGGGACAAACAACCACCAAATTCAGGTGTCGAAACGATTTTATGACAGTAAATATTACGATGTAACGTAAAACTTTTGAGTTTAATAGACTTTTTAAGATATGAAGTTATGAGTTACCGAGCAATTCTGTGGCTTGATCAGGCTTCTGAGACAGCATTTTTTGCTTTTGTATTTGTTTATGCATTTTTTGGGACACGACCATCAAACTATGCTTTAAAGGTTTGCGGAACGCGCATAATTCTTACACACATACTTAAAATTTGGAAAGCAAAATTATTTCAATCTTCGTCACTAATTAATCACATTGTGATAAAATACTTACAAAAGTGATAAAGTATGGATATTCAAAATGATATACCAATATTTTTGTAAATTTTTTATTTGTTATTTGGTATTATTTCAGTGCAGTAAAACATAAGGTTGAATCACCATTTCGTCAGTTTAATACGTTGCGTATTTGCACTCAATAATTATATTAGACAGGCATTAACATTACCAAATTTTTCATTACACTATTATTTTAACACTACCTGTTTTGATGTTTTTTTAAGTATAATTATTCTTGTCCAAAACTAAAAGAGCTACAGATTACGACAATCGATTCTGAAATACGTTACTTCGATTGGCATTAAAGGGTCTTTTCCTTACACAATGTTTGCTATTACGGTAACATTGTATCGCTCAGACTGGTTATCTACAACCCTGACATTCGCCTTGATGATTCGGAAATGGCTATTTTCTGTTTGACCCCCAATTACCGGCGTTGGAATATTGTAGTTTCATTTTTCTTGTGTACAATGCTGTCTGTGTAATGAGTAACTAAAAGCCAAGCTGTCTTCAGTGAAAATAATGTTTGTCAATTTTCGATTTTGTCGCCGAAAAGGAATAAAAACCACTATTTAGGAATAAAAATAGCAAAAATCGTCGTGTCAAGTAGATGTCTGTTTTAGGTTCTTGTCGTCCGTCAAATTTTATGTCCTCGTCTAAGTGATGAGGTCATAGACGCAGGTATAATAGAGGTTGGACGCCGTAACACTCACAATCATCAGCTTATGATGCCTGCAGCAGAACATTAGTCTTTCTTGAGGTATTTACAAACTTACTAAAACTGTAGATAATTTCGACAGAAGCCCTGTCTTATCTTGACGGATGGGTAAAAACAGTCTAATAAAAACATCTAATAAAATCTTTAATTTTTGTGTATATCTAAAGCAGTTACGAAGGTTAATTTCCCGCATTGTGATAATCCCAGAATATAAATTAGCCCACAACATTACCGTGCGCAAGTGAAGCAACGGTGCCGTGCTTCACAGAATACGGCTCTGTTGATTTAGGGCAGACAAATGAACAAACTATGCAAACATGGTCAAAATGGAACGTTAATAATTTGGAAGCAGGCTTAGAAATTTAACTTAACAAAGGTTAAATATACGTTCCTCAAGTGCGTAACGCTATAAAATAATAATACCGTTTCATTTCCGCGATAAATTAAGAAGATTAATAAGAGTATCTCATCTACAAGACGCTTCGGTTGTCGTCGTGTGTGTCGGTGATGCATTTTCGGTATTTTTTGATTCTAGATGATCAATCACGTTTACATGTGGTTGATTAGATATTTGTAATATGATAAAATGTTATAGATAATGAGGCGTATGATATATCAAGTATATTAAAAAACCGAGCCTAGTCATAGAATTTTTTTTTTTACGAGGAGGAATCATTTACCACCACTGGCTAAGCGACGGGCGTGTGTGGGGCTCACTCATAACTCTATAGAGCGGCACTGAGAATACCCACTAAAAACTAAAAACCCGGTAACTCCATTGCCCTTCACGGGGGAACCTGGGTTCTGCACGAGCAATTCACCAGGTCAGTCATAGAATGTCCTAGCTTATCTAATGAATAACGCTTATTGGTCACGATTATAACTTAGTTATAACTGCGTTTGTATGCTCGGCGTGATAATGTATAATTACTTTATCGTAATTCACTACAAGGAATAATATCAAAAATATATATTCTTAAGTGATGAATCAATGGTCAAGTCTGTGTGTCATAATATGCTACGATGGAATATGTGTACTAAAACTGCAGTAATAGGTTTTAATTGACTTCATTATCCAACAAACTGAACTAACGCAGTTATTCACTTAAGTTCAGTTAAAAATAGACATCCTTTGACGTCACTGCGCAAAGTTTACGAGGCGATACTCTGTAGCAACCTGGCAACCTCATGTCTGTTGAAGTATCTTTGGATGGCGTCGTTTGATATGAAAATTATGTTTTAACTTTCAACGATGTAATATTTCAAAAACAGACCATTAAGTATGTGAACAAGAACTTGGCAATACCTTTAGCGTGCTAGGGGGATATATGCTTTTTAATATTTCTTTTAAAAAATTAACAGTTGATGCAGAAAGGGTATTTGATAAATTAAATATGTTAACTGTATATATTTACTTATGCACAAATGTGAAAACATATAATTAATACAATGAAAAGTGAGCACAAATGATCTAATTATTTCGCAACGAAATTAGACATAAAAAAGAAAATATAAATATAATAAATAGCTTATTATAAATGCAATTACATATATATGAATCAATAACAGGAAGATTACTCTTTAACTTAACTCTCATTTTTTAATATGTATGTTAAAAATATAAAAGCAGCAACAATATATCTGAAATCGCCAATTTTAGATATATCTATATGTTTGGGGAGCTGTAATAGGTTTCAAGCCCCTCATAAAAAATGCTTCTAGCCTATGAAGTGTTTGTGTACATTCCCAAAATTAAATATAGCATTGTATGATACATTTCCATACTGAATTGGTTTAATAAAAGTGGTTACGGATAATGTCAGTAAATTCAAAGGTTTTGCACGAATTGTTTTATATTAATTTCGCCATTCATTCAATATTATAATGGCAAATTAGTTTGCCAAGCTGATTTCATATTGTAGGTAACATATTTTACCATTTTCCCCTACGAGCTGCAAGCCTAATTTTTCCCATTCAGAATAAATTGCAACAGAACGAAAACGAGGATAATAAAAGGTGTATATATATGGTATGAATGTGAATAGTATGTAAATAACATAAATATTCTAAATAAAAACGACATCATGACATCGTTACTAAATATTCGTAGTCATCACACAATTTTAATTACTTCAGTAATTGTTTTATTTTCCTGCAAGTAAACTACGTTATACATAGATAATAAAATTGTATCATATTGTAAAATGAAAACGGCGTATCACGGGGTTATTACACGGATTTATGGTGGCGGTGTACCAACGGCTTCTATAAGGAATTATCAAATGAAATCGGGTTTTGAGCCCGTGTTCCAAAACTGATATCTTGGTCGTCGCTCCTATGTATGGCGATAATTGTTTTGTAAACAAACCCTACATTAACTCTGAAACGTGATGTGGTCGTGATTTTGCTATGACACGACCTACTTCCGCATTTGCAGTTACATTAAAATAACAGTTGCTAATTCCGAGACTTGTTTGGGCATTATGTGAAATGACATTTACGCAATGTCTCCGTTTCAAGGATTCCGTGCCGTATTGTATTTACTGAAAATGCTCACTTATCTTCTAGCACAGACACCTTGAAGTCAAGTACGACTAACAAATGTATGTTTATCCAAAGTCTCGGTTCTTTAGCAATTTAGGATATGATCAAGACGAGACACCTCATAAAATTTTATTGAAAATAAACATATATGGTCGAAGCCTAGATAATCGACATTTACGGCGGTGCCAGTGTCAGGACACGTGCTACAACACTCAAATCATTATCAAAGTAATTGAAAATATAAAAATATTCGTACTAACCTATCAAATACAAGAGCAAAGAATATCCAAGCCAAAATATTATTATCGATTCCATAATAATCATATAAGATTTCAAATTATAAATCTGGTATCGGTACCAAATCCGTTTTGGGCTAGAATTTCTATTTATAAGGATTCAGTTACTACGATTTTACAAAAATATTTTTAACTGTGTACACTGAGGCTGAACAAAATAAAAATTGGCTTCGTACAAATGACACATTTTTGGAAGTCCTTTGGAGATATATCTTACGGGAACAAAAGTTGACACGAGAGGCCTGATACAGGTTTAATGACTTGGAAGGTTGGTTTGGAGCGCCGTGAACGATGTTTGGTGAGGATATTTTAAATGTTCTGTTGAAGTTCGTATACAAATATTTGTCTAAAAATGTGTTGGAGTAATTTTAAAGTGACCTCTTCGTAGTTAGTATGATTTGTAGTAAGCGGGCTTTAATGAATTTAATGACTCCCGCGTCATTTATAGCTAAGGTTTATTGTTTCCATTGAGAGCTTATAATTGGTTTAACAATTAGTTTTGGTTTGGTGGAGTTGGCTAGGGCAGTATGTCGCATGCTAAACTAGTTATCTCCACATATGGACTCTTCTGCTTACTATCAGGTGGTGTCGACTAATTTGCTGAGCTTTTTATAAAAATACAGATGGCTCTGAAGTGAGTCATAAATTTAATGTATTCTTTTGTAATTTCATTGATCAACATCATCAACAGCCTATATCGGTCCCATTGCGGGGTCAAGCCTTCCTACAGGGGAAAAACGTACGAGCAGTGTTTCTTTACTATCTTAAAATACGAAAGTGGCGTAGTTCATTCGGTATTCAGTAAGATACTTGCTATATAAACCCCGATGCTCTTAGAACGTGCAAAGAATTATTTCTTAAAGTTATTCTTGAGCTTGTATTTAATGTTGCTTTGTCATTTTATAAAAATACTCATACTGCCTTAGGCTGCTAAAACTAAGAACGGTAATTTTCTCAAATTCGTTATTATACTGATAAAAATTCAAATTCAATTTTTTTTAATTGAACAAAATAATCATCAAAAAAAGTCAAAAAATAATGTCTACATTAGTTTAAAATAAAACTGTGTCGCAGACATTAACGCCCACCTTTTTATCCAACAAATCGCAATGATTACACATTTGACAATCTTGGATGCATATTGCATTTTAATTAAGTGTTGTTCCACTTAAATATTACTTTATTCTTTAAACGTACTGGTAAGTAATGTTACGATTATACTATGATATACAATATACACGAAGAATAAGCTAGTTCGTATGGCTGTTCTCCTACTTGAAAAATTAAGGACAGCAAGAGGAACAGGTGTAGAACGAGCTGAATATTTCACACATTTGTTTGTAGCCATTCAAACAATGGTTTACATGTTAAAACCCAGTGCGGCAACAGTTTACTTCTGTCCGATGGGCTGTGAAGCGTCTATTGAGTGCACACAACAAATCGGCAACGAGTAACTGCTTCCAAATTATTTGACGAATTCCACAATCGTTCAGATAGATATAATGAAATGCATAAAACGTTGCCTATGTTTGTCTATCAAATTGGAGATACAGGCGAAAACGAAAGGTCTGGACGAAAGGCAATTTACAAAAATGCTTTTGGAATAATCACAATCAAATAATGATACTGGGTAACTCAGCGGATTTAGTATTTTATTAAAGAAAACGAATACTCCACTATTATTTTGGTAATTTTGATAAAGAGTGTAAAATTATACACTCTGTATACGAAATTTCATTACGATATAAATTAAAGCAGTTAAAACACTAAAAGTCACTAGCTAATTACATCGAAGACGGTACTAAGTTACACAAGTGTAACATCGATTAACTCTTATCCCATACAAACAAGACTGTTACTTTGAAACAATTTCAAAGTAACAGTAATTTATACGCACACGTCTGAGTAACGCAGAGATAAGATTATTTCTACGGAGATGGCCTAATAACTTTGAAGGCATTCTGTGTTAACCGAGCGTAGTTCTAATGTGGGGGAAAAACGGCTACTATCGCTTAAGTAATTCAAGAATGCAGCGTTGTGGTAAAGAGAGAAAAATAAATTTATATTATTTATTTTCATGAGGGTCACATTATTACAACCTATTGAACTTGACGGCACGATTATTAATAATAAAGTTATAAGTGCCTACGAATTTTTAAGTTTGCTTTCGATTATCCTGGGTTCCAATCTTCAAAATCTGACTTAGCGACAATGGGACCACATCAAAAGTATATTCTATAGGTAAAAAATCGGTTCACCATCGACAGAGAAATCAGTGGACATACATACAGTAGACCATACAACCTTGTCCTTTTTTGACGTGGGTTAAAATACAACTCCACTAACCAGATTTAATCCACATGCATTTTGTACTCATTGCCGGCGACTCCCTGTTGGATAGTGAAAATTTAATATGACATTGATATTTTATCGAACTCTGGCTCGCAGCCAAAATCTGTTTGTTTAGATAGAAACATTTTATAATCGCGTATGTGTATCTTGAAGAGCGCAAAGGCTTGTATGGCTTACATACATAGGTGTAAACAGATTTATATGTTACATTTTACGAGGTTTAACAGACGGGTAGAACGTTTAGAGAAAAAATTCCACGAAGGAATCAGTAAAAGAATGAAGTCTGTCAAATTCACTTAGAAACGTTATAGTGAGATAAAATTGCTTCGAGACATTATTTTCATTTTTATAATTTATTGTAACTAAATTTGTGAACTTGATCTTAAGTTTTGTTTCCTAATGTAAATTTATATATTTCTCTTCAAAAGCGTGTAATTCATTCCCAATATTAGCAAGTGACCCAGATCTTGAATAAGGAGAGCCGACCCTCAGCCACTCTACAAAGAGGTTTTCAAAGAGGCAAAAGAAGTTGTGAAAATTTCGTCCATTTTTTAAAAATATTTAACGAATCTCCAGGAAATATTCATTTTCTCATCTTCATATTCATTTCGTCTCGTTAACACTGGGCTTAATATCTTGCAGGCTCTACGTTAATTAAATTGATATTCTTGTTTACTATCTGGACAGACAAGAGGCTAAAATTGATGAATTTCCGTTTGAACAAATATCATTTCTAGATTAATAAAGTGGACCATTGCATTAAATATGTCGAAATTGTTTGTGGGATATTTTACAATGATAGCTTCATTAGACATAGTACCTGAATTTTTTTTTGTAAATTTATTTAAAGGACTTCTTGTCTTTAAAAACATGACAGTTCTATCATAATATAAAGCATTATGTTTTTTAATAGTTATATAATTTGTATTAAATCATATCTTAAAGGACATTCACCAATACTATCTATTAACTAAGATACAGAGTATTTTAGCCGACTCTGTTAAATGTTCAGCTAACGTGCTCTGAAATAAGCCCACATCTCTTAGATTTAAATTAAATTTATCCATCATAACCTGCCTCTGTCTTTCATTCCGAACACATACCAACAGCAAGTGTTGGACATCTTCAAAGATTCCAGACCTCGCAATTAGGAGAGTTCACTTTTTTCAGTAGGGAACCAAACTTATTTGTCGTAAGGTGTCCGGAACGAAGCCGGCACATTGTTGTAGTCTGTAATCTATTTAGTTTAGTATCTATGCGCCATGGAATATTTAGAGGTTCACTTTGGATGGTTTTATAACATATGCCTTTGTCTCTAGATCTCACATCAAAGTATTCTTTCCAGTGATTGTAGCTCAGCTGTTTATAAATATGTCGTAAATTTCTTAGCAATCTGTAAGTACCCTAGTGTGAGTATAAATCGTGCGTTTCGTTCGTAGTTGCCTACAACTGATAATCGCATATATGAAAAGTATGAATATTTTACAAAATAGGGGCTATTGTCGTTTGCATACAATTTGACAGTTGACGACAAAAACGATCGAGAAGGTTCAATTCAATTGAAACTCACACTAGGGGTTCTTGATAGTCTTTCGATTTGTAATAATCCTATAGTTTCTTCATGTGTATTTTCCATGAGAAATATTGCAAGCAACGAACAAGATTTACCGAGTGTTCTTGATATTAAGTCTATCTATCATTATTTTATTATTTTTATTGCTAGATTAATTTTAGTTGATATTACGTTGGAACTTAACGATGAAGATTAATTAGGCAACTATCAGACTGAAGCGTCGCTATCCATCTCTACTACACACACTCTAATAGAAAAGAACTGACGACAATAAGTCTACGAAACAATAATTTTAGCTTTTTTTCTCAGAACAATGCTTATAATAAGAACTAGCTAGACGGATAGTTGTTATCAATTTATATTGTCAGATGTATATAATTAAGATGAGCAGATGGTCAAGACTGCACACGTGCGGTACAGAAATAGACCAACACTGTAACCTTCTTAAGCCTTGAACTGTAGTGAGGTGCCCTGAAGCCAATTACTCTTCATCAAATCGGGTGGGTCATACAATGTCTTATTGACAGGGTTACATTAGAATGAAATAGAAGAGTTACTCAGTATATTAACCTTATTAAGCTACGGTCATGACTGAAATTCGTATCTTCGGCTTAATGGAAGCATGGGAACTTATGTAAAATTTAACTTTTGAATCCATATATATACCAAATTTGCGCTGGATCTTTTTCATCAGTATTTAGTTTTCTCCGAGTATATTTTAAGTATATATGTTATTTAATTATCTGATAGATGATCCCTGAACACAAAACTTTATGACATACCGTCTTTCAATTCCTACTAACATTCTTAAAGCGACTTTACCAGTACAAAAATAACTCATACCACAGACAGACCTTGACTTGCCATGATGTAGACTAGGTATTTACATCAATTCGTATTACATGTTTATTATATACATCATTTGGTAGTGATATAAGACATCACAGCCGATTAGGATATACAGAACGTCTGTCAGAATTCACTTTTAATCTCCTGATTTGTCGCGCAATACGATTTACTTTCAAAATGGCGAATGTTTGCGTAATCTTCGCATTTATTTCGGAAGACCGCTGCTACTTTGAGTTGGAATAATTCATGGAAATATTTCCATTTCATTTCACTTTTGTTTTTATTTATTTGATCGAGATGAGCGACTTAAATGTAATATAGATATTTTAAAACCATATTTATGAAGTTAACATCCTTAAGATTCCCGCCAACCTTTGTAATAAGTACTCCTTAAAAGGCACGTGACTTCCAGAAATAGCAGAGTGCCGCCTCCTTAAGAAAGCTTTGGCTAGGGCGCCCGTCCATCCAATTAAAACCAGCCTAATGTTACACTATACACTTGGCTAATTGCTTTTGTTTCTTTAACGCATAGTATAAATTAATTGTTGTGTCCATTTTATCTACGGAATATGCTGAAGATAGCGTACAATATAATTTGTAAAACACGTTCTTAAAGCTGTTTCTAAGACTGTATAAAAAATAAAATATTATTTAAACGTATTTTGTGTGTTTCTGTATTCACATGATCTACCAACCTAATGATAACCGGTGAGGTATCTATATACGTATATAGCGCAACATAAATATGGAACAAACTGCCCTAATGCCCTAATGCGGCGTGCACTTTTGGTTTGCTTTTTCATGCAGTCTTTCGGAGAACCTATTTTATTGGAAGAAAGTCATTTTTGCTGCAATAGATTTATTATTGCTCGAATGCTCTTAATCAAAATTGTAGTACTAAATATAAAGTTTATTTGCGTAGTCTGGAAAACTGGCATAGTTTTCAAGTTTTATGTTAACACAAGTTTTCAGGAACATTACACGAACAGGCTATAACTCTTAGAATTGATTTGTTTACAATATTTCCATCTCATATAATTGTTTATAAAAGAGATGCATTCTGTTCCAACAAAGAAACATGAGTCTTCAATAACTATACAGGGTACCTAACACAACACGCTAAGCTTCTTTTTTATAGAATCCTTACTGATGCTAAATTTAATCACCGAAAGTAGTCTATAATGGTACATACCCAATAAACAATATGGCGAATTTGACCTTGAACTGAAAACACACCTACGGTCAGCTCGATGCTTAATAATATGATATCACCATGTCATTATCGCTCGTCGAGCCAGAGTTATTATTTTTATTGAACTTCTCCACGTTATACAACACTTTAACGCTGTGATCGAAGCAGTCGATAATTGACAAATGATATTTAATAAACTACGATTTCTACTTTTAAATATACACGGAATAAAAAACAGAATACATAATAAAATTTAAAATTTCCACAAACTTACATAACAACCATCAATTCACCTTGACCTGATAGCATGCAAAAATTGTACCAATGCCATCTGAAGTACAGTGAGGAAACGGAACTAAACGTTAAGGTTACGGATGTACTAATATTAACTTCAGAGATAAAATTGGCAAATATTAATTGAGCATAATTAAATAAACATACTGGTCACGCGGTTACGATAACGGGATGGGTTTCAGTCATCAAGATAGAAGACCCGCGCGATAATTGCACTGTTTCACTTCCTTACCATGTAAATGGTTTACTCAATAAACGTTATTCAAGAAAAAGATCACAAAAGGTAAGGCTTATAAAACGTAAACATGGTATTGTTTCCACACTTCCAACCTACGTAACATCGATTGATATATACGAGGTATGCGTAGTAAATACCAAATAGCGAACAAAACTAGAAAGTACTTACGCAATCAATTGTAGGGCTTCTTAAAAATAAATATTGTTAGTTCGAGATTACTCGATAGGCAATAGATTAAATATGTGTGTATAACGGTTTTTAATTTCAAATTACTAAATTACGAAAGAGGACTTTATAAGTAACATAAGAGAATAAGGCTTTTCTTAATAAACAATGGACGTCAAATTTAGTTTGCCGGTATGATCTCTTGGATATTGGTCAAGATGGGTGATGTAACCTGTCAAAACTATTTGCGTAACGACAACGTAAAGCGTTACCGACTCACCATGTCAATGCCCTTTTGTTTATCTCTCGTTTCCCTGTACTTTTAAAAGTAAGCGCTACATAAACATATATTATGTTAATTGCCGCTTGAAAAGAATTACATTGTAATTCTTTTCCGGACTTCAAAGTTATTTGAGGGATTTGATTTGAACGAAGATAATGTAATAACATAAAACCGGTGGTAAGTATTATAATTATTAATGATAAATTTACCCCAACATACCTGGTGGTGTAAGTCTGTGGCCAACTTTTCTCAAACATGCTTCGAATTTGAGCATTATTTTGACAATTTTATTCGAGATAAATCAAAATTTGGAAAATTGGCCAAATACATGCAAACAGCGCCCGACAAAAATTATATCTGTCGTGTTTTAGTGGCCAAATAAATTACTATATAAACACACATATGTCGTGTAATTTAAAAATGCAAAGATCTTTCTTCGATACATTAAAACCAATGAGGTAACTAATCAAAGGTTTTATTTAAATTTCGAACTGGCTTCCAAATATAAAGCTGATTATTGAAAAAAAACAACTAATGGAACACTAGCACGTGAAAGCTTGCGCATTATTTAAGAAGCCTTGTATAGTATAAACAAGGCTAAACTAGGCTTTGATTGACTTACGTATGTGTGGTTCCCTAAGCAAAGTAACGCGTAAAGGTTATTATTACTTATCTACTAGAAAGAGAAATACAGAGATAAGCAGACCTTAATTGGGGGTTTACGTTGTAAGAACACCAATAGCCAAGCGTAATATTGTTAATTGATTTCCTGAATGCAGTAAGGGAAACTACGGTATGTTTATTTATAATATTGTTATTATGGGTATACCCACAAATATGCATTGTACAAGCCACAGAGTCGATAAGTCAGTGCTCAATAAATGAAACATATTAAAACTGACTCTTCTTAGTACATCTCTACCAAAGATATCAATATTTCTGCTCCTAAGTGACTGCCAAAATATGTACCATGACTGTATTTCAGACTTGTTTGCATTTTGTTAAATCTTGATAAAAACCGCCATCACAGACCTCAATATAAGAGGTAAGAGAGTATAAGAGGAGTAACGACAATTAAAAAATACATTTAAATGATGATTAATTGAAAACGAAACTATGTATTTTGATTCAAATAGGTTCATATTTATTTTATTTCACTGTAGATTAGATTATATGCATTATATTATCAATAAGGACAATCAACTACCACTATCAGTATTATACATACGTTGATAATGGTGAAAAAGAAATCTAATTCCATGCACGATAACGCTGAGGCGATGTGTCAAATAATCCTTTGTTATTGAAAAATTTATTGATTTAATTTATGCATTCTTTGGCAGATTGTATGTTTCAAAATTCTATTAAATTATGCATTATTTTAAATTACTGTACAAATCTTTGGTCGTTGAACTAGCAAGATATAGCAATAGCAAGCGATAGCTTTTGCAATAAGACAAATACGAAATGGATCAAAGGTTAATTTTGACAGACAATTTCTACGCAAGGTCATCGTTATATCTATGGGCCAAAGGGAAGGCAATGTCAATGCAGCGATATTCGACCAGACAGATAAACCGGTCGACCTTTGGCTGTCTCGCGCATCGCTTCCGGCCTTTTGTACGACTCAGACCTATCGAAAGTGAGGAAGGAATGGGAATCTTAGAAAACTTATGTTCCCTCACAATCTATACTAATGGTAATAACTGGTAACTGGTTGGAATTGAAATTCTTTTTGTGTTGGATAGATTCCCATTAATCGGGGAAGGTAATAAGCTATATAATATTTGTGAGACAGAACTTCGCGCGAGCGGACGCTTGTTCTGTTTATATCATTATGAAACTAAACATGACGGAAAATTCTAAATCAGAAGCCAGAAGGAAATATCTGTGAATTTTTCCTGTTAATTCACGTGCTCACGTGGAAAGGCGTTAAAATTGTAATTTATAGTAAGAAAACAAACGAATCAACCTTGTACATGCTGCCTTTACAACAATATATCTTATGTTACTTTAAGTTCGTACTTTAAAAATCTATAGCAGTATTATGTTCCATATATATCCAGATTGATTGTTATATTATCTGTTATTGTTTTGCTATATTATCCACTCTAAGGGCCTGTTAACAAAGTTCATCATATAACAAAATTATATGTAGGTCGTTAACTGAATAGAAATTAGAGTTTATAATACACCTCGTGTTCATATTGTCTTGTAAGATGATTTTATAAAACAATCTTAGAGAGTCTTCCACACTTTGTCTTCAAAGTTCAGTACAATCCCACACAGTAAAAGCTGCCCATAAAGGATTGCATCAAGCCAGGCTTTCTCTTCCGATGGACCGTTTTCTAGATAACATTCCGCGTCGTAATTGCACTCGAGACCTTTTTGCTGTTGTGACATTACGCGATACGTCTTGATATGGAAGCTGACAATTTCAACAATGATATGAGTAGAAAATTGTAAAACTCAAAAGATTAAAACGAATCATGGGCAGATCTTCGTTTTCATCGCCATTCTCAGTCCAAGTCGACTACGTCAATCCACTAATGGGTAACCTATGGATAAACCTATGGTCGTCTGCACCAATCCTCACGGATTTGTGACCCAGAAGTGTATTCGCTCCTCTTAGCCACTATTCCGAGATTTCCTGAAGAGATGATGGATTGTGTGATTCACAGTCCAGCATTTCGTCTCAGCAAGTCTGTTATCCACCTGTATCTTTGTCTAGCTATTCGATTACACAAGATCTTAATGTTTATTATTAATACTGTCATAAAAATTGACAGCCTTAATGCCACAGGGATTTCTATATCAGTCAAACTGAGAACAGAGCACAGAAAATAAAAAGCGTTGGATAAGATAACACGATAATTTAACGACTACTCTTTAAGAAACGATTGCTATAAACATGTTAGTGCATATTTACTTATTTAATTGCGTTTATCGTCTTGGCTTCAATGATAAATACTTAAGTAAACATTAAAAAAGTAAAACGTAATTAAAAATTACAAATATTATTCTCTTATCTATCTACTTAATTAAAGACATCTTGAAATATTACATCATTAGAGATAAGTTTCATAATCAAATATAAATCGTAAAAGAAGTTATTCTTAAAAGTTAATATTATGCATTTTCTTAGGATAACATATCTTCGTACTACCCTGGAATCGTGGAGTCGATTATTTAGGCGCTTATTATTGAATCTTAATTGCAAATATTACACATTGTACATATAAGATATAAAAACCGTTTAACGTTACGACTAATAATGACTTTCAATATAAAACGATGTTACAATTATTGTTTATGGAATATTACATTGCATATTTTATGAAGCATGACATAAATGGTAATGTATATACTAATTATAACTGGAAAAATTTGATTGTTTGTTGGTTTGTATTGAATAGGCTCAGAAAGTACTGGACTGATTTGAAAAATTCTTTCATATTTAGAATCCTACATTAAGCCTGATGAACATAGACGATAGAATATTTTCGAAAAGTAAGGTTTTCGTATAAAAACTTCAATAATGTTACCCAACGTGTGGAAAAATACATCGCGTACGCTGCGGAAATTATTGACAATTAAGCAACGTGATGTACTACAATTTTATAAACATCATATCACTTTGCCCAGATAGTTTTTATAAAATATATACCTAAGCAGAAAACTCGATACTGGCGGAATCTATTAAGAAAGCGCCATAAAACCCCAAAGAAGAAGAAGAATTTTATAAAGGACATCGATATCTTCAAAAATATTTAACTATTACAGTTATGTAACAATAACTACTTTTAAATGTTAAAATATGCAATAGATAATACCCAAACATTCTTTTTATGACTTTTCAGTAACCCCTAACGCAAAAAGAAGGTAGTACGTGTGTTTAGTTATATATTTTTTGAATTATTTGTTCAAAACCCGTGCGCAGTCGGGGCGAGTATCTAGTATATGATATATATATATATATATATATATATATATATATTGTATGGACATCATTTCTGCAAGTCGTATGAGAAGCCATGGAAATGAGTTACCTGCCTATTGCATATTGCAGTGTTTTTGTATACATCTAGTGCTATGGTAACGTTGCAAATGACTATAAAATTAGGTTGGGGAAAAAGTCTTTTCGCATATAGTATGTATAAACTTGTAATAAAATACCTTTGGCTGTGCTATTTGTATTTGGCTGGTATTCATGACATTAAGAAGGTAAAATTTCTTAAAAAGAATCAAATTAGGAAAATTTTGTTTCTCACTCTTTTTCATTTGTTTTTTTCTGTGTGAATGAAGAAATTAGATACATTTTAAAATTTAATTACAAAAAAGGATAAAAAGCAACACAAGCTGCGAAAAAAAACATAGGACTTTTTTTTCGCGGCTTGTTAAACAGGTTAGTTAACAAAGTTGGTTAAAGCATTTTCGATCTGGGATTTTAGATGTCAACGATGCACCCCGCTCTGGTCGCCCTGTCCCGGATAAAAAGGACGCTATTTTAGAAAAGGTGGAGCAAAATCGGCATATTGGCAGTTTTGACCCATTTGGAAAAACCTGGGTACACAAAAAAGCTCGATATTTGGGTGCCACTCGAGCTCACTGAAAGAAACCTAATGAACCGTGTACTCATCTGCGATTCTTTATTGAGCCGTAATGAAACCAAACCGTTTTTGAAGAGATTGATAACTGGTGATAAAAAGTGGATCACGTATGACAAGAACGTGCGAAAAAGGTCGTGGTCAAAGGTCGGTCAGGCTTCACAGACTGTGGTAAAACCTGGGTTAATTCGCAATGAGGTGATGCTATGTCTATGGTGGAATTGGAAAGGCATTCGGTTCTGTACCGCCAACAACTGATGAGATTGAAGCAAGAACTTGAGAGAAAGCGGCCTGAATTGATTAATAGAAAGGGTGTGGTCTTTCATCACGATAAAGCTAGACCACATACATCTTTAGTCACTCAAAAATTCAGAGATTGGCTGCCATTTAGCCCTGACCTTGCACCTTCAGATATCCACATATTTCGGTCTCGGCAGTGTCAAGTTAACATCAAGAGAAGACTGCCAAAACTACTTGTTGCGTTTTTTTAATCGGAAGTCTCAAAATTTCTACAGAAACGGGATCATGTCTCTACCTACAAGATGGCAGAAATTCTACGAACAAAATTGCACATATATACTGTAATTAAATCTAATAATATGTTAAATAGGTTTGTCTAACTCAACAAAAACTTATTAGGTTATGCAAAACCTGGAATAAAGAGGTTGAAGATATATTAGCTTTCAGTATTTTTGATATAAAATATAAAAAAGGAGTTCTTTGTGATCGCTTCATTAATATTAGCAACATTGACACTTGGTTAAAGATGGACGACGCAAAATACAGCCTCCTTTCGCTTTCACGAGACCATGTATTATTCACTAATTAGTTCCTGTTTTGTCTAATTGTAATTGAAATAGAATAAAATATTGACAGAAAACTGATTTTGTATTTAGTTATGGTACTATTAATTGGGATATGATAAGGTTTCACTGAAATTCTAGTCAATCTTCTAAATTTCGTAGTGACAAGAAAGTCGCAACAAATGCCTGCCAACTCTAAAATTCTATCGACAATTCCTAATAACTTGTCATAAAGTAACGTGACTTATCTGATATAAGCAACTTGAACTACACAACATGTTTCACAACATTCTCAACAAGGAAAAATTTGAAGAAAGGTTTCATGAAACGTTTTCGTAATCGGTGGATGTAGACATTCGCAATAACTTTCTTAAAATAACCAAAACTAAATAAAACTGTGCAATATTCCATTCAAACTTAAGGGAACCTGTGAAATTGTACGAACAAAATAAACCTTTAACGCTCAATGACTTTTATTTCGATTCCCTGAAAATCCAAAAGCACAATTTATAAATGACATTTCCACATCCCGATTTATCGTTCGAGTTAAATATAGAAACATCGTATAATCGACCTTCACATTGTGAGAGCTACATCAGTTTATTTGATAAACTAAATTTATCGCTTGATGCTCTGCGATGTTGTATAGAAAATCATATAACAATCGATTATGTCGAGGCATGAGGAGAAGACATAATCGAAAAAGGGACTTGTTCTTTCCGTTTTTAATCAATCACATTTCGTAAAAGGCTTTATTGCAGGCCTCATTTCCTATAGATTTCTATGGTATATCTTTATGCTTTTGCATTTCAACGTGCTGATTGATTAAGCAGTTGTGGGCACAATTTATACATCTAAAGCCTGGCTGGTATTTTATCGGCACATTTACAATTTTACTCAATTTAACGCTCCGGTAGGCGTCTAATCGGATGGACGGGCAAACGACTAGCCTAAATACAAGGCTACAACACATATATAACAGTTAAAAGCAGTTGATTAAAGAAAACTTTATTTTCTTATTGCATTCCATTACATATATTAATACACGGTGCAGTTTCACTAAAAAGTCACATGCGAATGACATAAATATGAGTAGTATTATTGGAGTCTTAGTTTTGAAAGCTTAGATGAGAAGTCACCGGTACTTTTATCCCACTGTAACTTCCTATGTCGGAGGCACTATCAGTTTAAAAACGATATCTAGTAAATCTGATTTGAGCTTTAACTGTCTAAGTTTAACCTTTATGATGTGTTTGAACAAATTGATTTTACAATTCGTAATAAAGCAGAGAGATAAAGCAATAATATACTATTTACATGTCTAAGTGCATTAGTATTTTCATGTATATGTTTACGTATCAACTATATTCTTGAGTAGATAACAAACATCCGATTTATTACTTCAACAATAACTTTGGTGTTCCTCAAACTTCTGTATAAAGCCAATACATAAATCTGATTGGATTCATCGATCTTAAAACTATTACTCTCTATGACATATTGATGGATGAAAATTGACCTTCGGTGTGAACGTAAGGCAACATTAGTACGACTAAGGTATAGGTTATACGACTGAAACTAAAGTCGCGTACAAAAGTATTATCCTACTTGAAATAAATAAAGGAAATAACGTAATACAAATCAAAGAAAGTTTACCAATCAAACAATCGTTCTAGTGGATTTATTTAGAGACCAAAAATTTACCTTGATAAAGCATATAAATAACTGAAGGAATTGTTAGTGGAATAAAGAAACTGATATTTTTTGAAAAATAATGATTAATAATTATTTATCGACAGTATTTAAAGGTGTTATTGGTGACAAAAACATAGTACGCCCTTCATAATAATGTAACGTAATGTTTAATAAAGAATTTCGTTAATCACTCACCTATTGCCGCTACAGGTAAGCAATTGAAGCAGTCTGTGAATGTTTTCCATAACTTGATGTTATACCTCCGTTTGCACTCGTCGTAGAACCTACAAACAAAAAATACAATGCAATAGATGTTACAAATATTCTTACTGCACGTTGTTTTGGTTACATTGCGGCTTTATTCCCACGTCAATGTGATTGATTTATGTAATATTATGTAAATGACCACAGTAAATATTACGTAATAGAAAAGTTATCTTACGTATCTGTGCAAATAGCCTATTTTCATAGTACTCATAGCATAGGATGAATATAAAACCACAAAAATAAAGTGCTTAGCAATAAGGAATATCCCAAATCAAACTCCCAAATTATAGATTTAGAAATTAATTATTTTATCCTGGAAAACAATACTAAATGGTTACCAGAATCTGGAACTTATGAAACCAGTATTTCTATATGTTAGTAAGTATTTTTAGAAAAAAACAGCCTGCCTCATGACATGCATATTCCCATTTTTGGATTAATACCTAATATGCAAAGCCTGTAAAAAAAATCTTCATTTAACTTAAAATACCTTCTAACCTTCTTTTCTACAAATTCTCATGCAGGAGTTTTTGGCAAGGAGGAAAAATGGGTTTTTTTCCAGACATCCATGGTTTCCATTTTTAGTTAGGATAATTCCTCTTTCTTTGAATTAGGTGTTTTATTGAAAGGAAAGTTTAAATATCTTATTATTTTTATATATATAATTTGTCAGTAAACTACCAAAGCTACCAATAACAATCTCAATGATACGCGTGGTACATAAGAGTTCAATGACACCAACTGTGACCTCTCAAGAGGACAAGCAAAAACCTTGCGAACTAATTGAGATAAGAATACTTTATCGCATCTACTCCGATGTTTCGGATACTATTTTCAAGGTTGAGTTTCACACATCACTATCGTATGGAGATCTGATGGACTTTACCATTGGAGTTTAAGGATTCTGCATCGAATATTGAAATTAAAGCTAAATACTAGTTGGTCGAATTGAGCCTTCAGTAACTTAATACCAATTATGAAAGAATCCTCCTAATTTTTAATCGATAACGATTTCCATTTTGTATTAATATATTCAACTAAAATGAACCACTCCTATATGTGACACTTAAAATTGGGGAACCGTCTTCCGACGGTCATACTGGACAAGGATATCATCAAGATATAAGGAATCACTATCTATCTCATATCATAGTATCATAATTATCCGTTATATCATACATACTTAATATCCTGGTTATCGTGTATAAATTATATATGTAAATGAAAGTGTTTTTTTTCATCAAATCATGTATGTATGTAAATGTTTGGACTTGTTAAATTAATACTCATAAATATTAGATGCACTCTGCGTTGCTTGGCTTCCACTCAATCTCACTATTTTAATTTAAGCTGTATGTAAGAGACATAATAATATATTTGTAAATAAAAAAATAATTATATAATAGTAAGTACTTATGGACTATTTTAAATTATATATAAAACATTTAATATGTACCTAATAAAAAAACGGGCGTGTAAATTTCATTAAGTTATGAAATGAAACGTATGTAAACGTAACCTAATCATGAAGGACTTCAAAAAGAGAGGAAGGAACCTATTTAAATTAAGTAATTGGATTTTTCGTCATCAAAGTAAAAGTTGTAGATTTTTTTAGATTAAATTTGACGACTAATTTAATTAATAACTGATAGACTAATAAATGTCACCGTTTGATAAGCACTTAATAAATTTAAGCATTTCAGCAACTGATTTTAATAGCTATAATAACCACGAACTTGAACCCAATATGCCAACGTGACTCAATTGGATTATGTCTGGGTAATTCTATTACATTCTGTATGTATACAAAATGCTGTTGAAACAATGTTTAATTAAATAAAGATATAGATTTTCGGATCCACTCTAACACATGTTAATGCATCCACTCAGGTATGTCATACTCTGTAATGATTGGCAAAACTATATCTGTCAAAATTTTGGGTTTTTTTCCAAACAAGCAAGACCTTGCTTGCTTGCAAATCTAATTTGATTGTTTGCATCAAACAATTCATTGTCTTACGTGGTTATTGATTAGCTTTTGATCCTCAGTAGACAAGTTTATCAGACTATTGTATGTAAAAAAAATGCTAAATAAGATAGTTGAAAAATAATTTTTCTTAAATTTTGCAATTAGCAAAACAAAATTACCCAATTTAATTTATAAACGAATGAATTTTGTAAAACAACAGTGATACATAACTGATTTTGTTGCAAAAACCAAAGTGGTAAAACAACCCAAAATTATCATGACCAGTCCCTTTGTACGAGCGGCTATTTTTAGAAGGGTCAGTAATAAAAGGTAGCACACGAAGAGCTTTTTGTTTTTAAAGGGCAACAGGTACCATGGCCTAGTGTTACAGCTGAGCCTTTTGTCTGAATCTATCTAACCGTGACCCCGAGACGTGTGCGTTTCCCATGACGAACTCAAATTTATTGCGCCCTCTTTGGAAAGAAACCCAAAATTATTTGAATAAGTAATCATTTTAAAATTAATGCCTTACGTTATTACTATTTGCATTACGTTCTTAGAGGTGAATTTCATAATTAAAACAATGCAGCTATCGCCATGGTTGATCTAGGATGGACTTATCCCATTATGTCATAAAAATATACTAAGATCCACAGTACATGTTCCCACTTTAAGCAGATATGATTGTTAAAGATGAAAAAATTCAATATCGAAATATTTAAAGTTAATTTCCAATTCAAATTTAAATTGAAAGTTCTACATTAACTAATATATTTTGGTGTTGGGTGTTGCTATCAAAGATAAATGTTGTAGGAAGATTCCACTATACAAGAAATGTGATGCAACAAATTGTATCCAAGGGAAAATCATAATGTAAAGAGCAATGGACGGTTCATAAATATTAGCAGATTTGATGGTGATAATTAAATTAGATTGGAGGTGTGCGACATGGCATTTAATATTTTAAAAGTATAGTAAATACCGTCGTTTGGACAGTGGTCATGATTCTGAACCACACCTCCACTACAAGCAATGTTAAAAAGATGAAACTAGTGTTTCATTGTATAAAATCTGTGATAATTTAATACCATATAAAAATTAAATAATAAAAGAAGGGTAACAGGTCAACAGTATAAAGTCAAACACTGGTTTTGATAACAAAATAAAGCAACTTTCACAATGGTTGGTCAATCAAATTTGTTATCTTGAATTATCTCCTCTATGCTTCGAAAGGCGGTTATAGCGGCAAATGGTTTAACTTACCAACCTGCATTGGGGCAGCGTGGTGGTGTTATAAGCCAAACAACTCATCTCTTTGTACTAGTCTGAAGAAGGTCTGAGTCTACCAGTGAGAAGTAAATATAGTATGTTGTTGATGTATTATTATTTGTGATTTGAGGCTACTTAGTCTTTCTAGATGTTTTTTAAATTGCAACAACCTAAAAGATCTTTAGTGACTTTGGGCCTATGTAGGTAATGGGAAGTAAAACACAAGATCAGATAGTATTTATTAAAATATTATACCTTTAAAAATTTATGTATACTTGCGCAAGAAAATACTGGGCCCCCAATAATATTTCAGGTATATATATATATAGAGAAAATTAAATTAACTTTCTAAGAATAACAATCATTTGTGTATGTAAAAAATAGAAATGTTATAATTAAAGAAATCCTTGAAACCAAAACATGTACCTTATTTGATATTATGTGTAGTTGTATTAGTATTAGCTATTTTATTGTTACTACAAATTTCAACTGCACTTCATTCACTTTCTAAAATAAAGCTCCTAAACCTAGATAGATGATTTTAACCTAACAGCTTAAAAGTGGCGTCCCAAACTGTATGTAAAGTAAAAGCATTAAAAGATAATTATATTTCAAACATATTTATACTGATCTTAAATATACTCTTAATAGTGTATACTGTGGCATTAGATAGCCTTATTAATAAAAAAAACACATTCTGAATTATTACATAATATCAAAGCAAAGTTATCTAAGTGCCTATTTATTTGATAACTGTGTATACATACACATACATATATGTAATTTATGTATAAGTATGTGTTTTTTATTTCATTGTTTTTGTTTTAACTGACTTAATATAATGAAATCTGGTTTCCATACACTTTGTACATTTTTAGTGCAATATACTATTCTACATCTAAGGTTGCCTGGAAGAAATTGCTACGATAGCAATAAGACCACTGTTACAGAACGTTACAGCCCACTGTGGCGTAGTTGTTTCCAGGCAACCGCCATAGACAGCCGTATTGTTCCGTTACAACCACCTTTTATCCATGTTTTATTTTGTAGTTTCTTTCACAAGAAAGAAAATAAAAGCAAAAAAAAGCATAGAAACGCATACAATTTTAGAATAGAGATTTATCTATCAATCCTACAGATAGTTTTATAATAATCAATATAAAAGAAGCACCTGAGGAATTTGGTACTAAAACACTATTACACTGACCTAACACAGCTAGGGTGGGTGAACTGGACAATAACTGGGTTATACTTTCTGAGCCATGGAGGACATTGAGATCAGTGTATGTAGATTGATCTATTCAGGAAAAACCATGGTGAAAGTTGCTTTGTGTAATTGACAACGGCTGTCAAACTTAGATGGCCACTATTCAATATTTTTTAATAAATTGCATGTATACCTGTAATGTGATACTTAGAATAACAATGCCCTTATATATTTATATGCTTATTAACCCTTACCACTCCGTTGGCGCCGCTACGGCGATATAAACAATACTAAGACAGGAGTGGTAAGGGTTAATATATCTTTTGTCATTGATTAGACACTTTATTGATGTGCCTTTGAATTAATTTATTTAAACTCACCCATAAATCCTATTTATGCTAGCACATTCATGGTTCCCTCGTAAAAGGAAAAAGTTCTCTGGGTATTTAATCTTGTACGCAAGCAATAAACAAATAGTCTCCAGCGATTGCTTGCCACGGTCCACATAGTCTCCAAGGAACAAGTAGTTAGACTCTGGTGGGAAGCCACCATACTCAAAAAGCCTTAGCAAGTCATAGTACTGTCCATGAATGTCTCCTATGGACAAAAGTATTAGTTTTATATAATTGTCAATTAAAGTATATAAGTTGAGAAATGTAAAGAATAGTTATTGGAAAATGAATTGAAATTATTCTTATAAGCCCAATGATTAGAACGTTTTAATCTTTTGTGTAAATGATAAAATAAATGATAACTAAAACACAAGTTACACAATAAAATTAGGTACTTATATTCAGAAAGACAACTTTATAATTATCATTTATATTAACAGTGATTGTAAACAAAACAAACATGTTACATTTGTGTAAATCTATAAATATTGTGTATTTCAAGTATAGTATTGAAATACGCGAGAATTTTAAGTATGTTTACGCAGGATTGGCATATATCAGTAAAAATATATATTATATAATTAGAGTTTAGAATGCTGGTGAAATAAACACCATTTAATGTATATGACCAATGAGATATATAAAAAGTCGAAAATACAAATGTACTTCCGTAAAAATATAAACAATTTATTAATGCTAGGTGGGCCAAAAATTAAAAATGTTTACCATTCTTTATTTTCAGATATTCTAACAAAAAATAATAATCGACAAACAAAAGAATAAAATTCAAATGAAATTTTCGTTCAAAAGACAACTATTGGACAGGGAGTAAACGCCAACAAATTCGAAAGTAGGTAGTATTGTACGGATCAAACATTTTCTCAATGGACATCTGTATACTTACCGCATATTTTAAGCGGGGCTTCCAATTCAAGTAATATAGGTTGTGATAAGAATATTTCCCGCGATTTCAAGCATAGCCCTTTGATCTCTATTTCTGTTAACTGAACATTCATACCAGGCTTCTCGCCCCGGACTGAAAACAACCAAAATAAACATGACACTAACACAGAATTATCACAAAATTACACTCGAATAACACAGTCCATAGCACAAAATTCACATAATCACAGCTTTTTACGAAAATCACTATTCCAAGATTGATAAACATTTACCTTTTAATAATTTTTTTATTACGTTATCGATGTTTAACTCATCTGTGTCTCTGTCTGCCATCGGGTATAATGTTTGTGCACGGAATATGACTAAATAGAATAAGTAAAAGGAGGAAGATTATAGAGATTTTTGCCGATTATGAAAGGTACAACCTATTTCAATACTCGGCTAAAATGAATTTCAATGGCGGAGACATCACTCACACACTCAAAGAAGGAAAACACATCATCAGTGTGGCCAGCTTATAAATAAGATTACCAATAATTTCAATAAAAAAAATTTCATTATTTTATAATTGTTGTATCTAAATAAAAATCCAATAACTAAATTTTGTAATTTTCTTTAATAAGTATAACTAACAAAAATCATTGGTCAAGGCTGCGGTCACTGACTATTATGAGCTTCGGTTCTTTTTTCTAAAAAAAGCTGAAGCCGTTTTCATCATTATTTTAGGACACCTGAGGGGACTCTTAAAATAATGAAAAAATAAGTAGTAAGATTGGTTTAAGTTGATTTTTTTATATGCACTTAAAATCTGTCAAATGTAAAAACTATTTTCAAGCATTTACAATATAAATTGTTTAGATGAACTTAAAGTTGGTTCGAATATTATTTTTTTAATTTGATTATATGATAAATTGCGCCATCTGCCGAATTCATGTTTGGATTATGAATAGAAATACTTACGTTACTAAAGAGAAAATTCTAATATCTTTATCTCTAATATCTTATTTCTAATCTTTAATATCTTTATTTTCAAACTTTATTTCTAATATTCTTCCCAGTTTCACTAATATAATTTAAGATGCTAGCAACACTTAATCAACGAATTGCTAGTATTAAAAAAACCAAAATGTTGCCATTTTATTATCGTAAAAGTACTAAAATTGTATGTCACTTTCACATTACTTAGTAAAGAAAAAAAACGCTTATGTTGGATTAAAGTAAGTGTAATGAAATAAAGGAACATATACATTCTACTTGCTTAGACGTTTTGTTATAACTTTTATAAGGTTGGTGTTCACCTTAGGTCAACACTTTAAACAAGTAACTAATAGTTAACCGTCTTTTTTGAAATATCAAAAATAAACATTTTTTTGTTAAATTTACCCTATTATAGGGAAGGCAAATGGAACTAAAGCCTATACAGCAATGCCTTTGTAGTTATTTCATTAGTTCTAGCTTGGGATACCGGTGTAATGTATCCTCTTGCCCCAAGGAGTTTTTGGCAACTAATATTTGGCCCGACCATTTTGTTAATGACTATTAGTGTTGCTGAACACCAGCCAGCATTCACCAAAAAGTTATTAGTACTATGGTGATAAAAGGCCGGGTAAACCCATCCAGTTTATTATCCAAGCTAATAAACATGCGTTGCTAATAAACTACTAAACATTAACGCATAGTTCAATTGGCGATTATTATTAATAGTTTCTGACATCTAACTCGCGAAAGAATTGTCAAAATCTATCTGGCGGTTATAACTTATAATCACCTGCTTCAGTGTTGGTAATCAAGAATAAAGTAATTATAAAGAGTAGGTGAACATTAGCCAGAAGACTACACTGTAAAAAAAATCCTGAGAGTCGAAAATCGATAACTCTGAAAGTGGTCCTCGTTTTCAGCGCTCGCAAATCCTGAGGGTCTATTAAAATGCATTTCGATAATCACAATCGAATCGCTAAATGAAAAATCTATGGGATATGACAATCACACTCAATTGCTAAGCGAGAACTTAAGTCAAATCCCATATATTTAACACTTGGCGTTTCGAATACTATGGAAATTCCTCTTGAATAATCCCTAGTACAGTATGTTCCATTGAAGTAATTCAATGGGGCATGCTTTAATACTTTGCGTAGACTGTATCGAATAAAAAAGGAACTGAAAATCCCACAATTGACGGAGAAATCGGTGCACATTCATATACAGTGGAAAATCCTTCCATTTGGAAGCTAGTAAAAAATATGATTGTTATCTTCCGTTTGAATCTGTTCTGTTTTGTTTCCGAGTTGAAATATTTATAGACACATTTTTAGAAATGCAGGAAATAAATATTGTCTACAATGTTAAGTATTTTTAATAACGATTTCGGTTGACAAATTATAAATCCAAAGTATATTATTAATAAATAAATTTTATGTATATGTCTTTTAAATATCCAAAAACTAGGTTCGTACTCATTCTTTCTTCGGTCCCCTGTAAGGGTGACGCTTTCTGAAAAAAAAAAAACAAAATAATTATAATGAAATTTCAATATAATTAACAAGTAAGCTGTTTCTAATACCACTTGATCCTAAAAGTAGTGGTTGTACTTAAAATAATAATTAGCATGGTAATGGTGGCGCCACTGTCGCTTTAATATCGTTACGGTTAAGCAACGTAACTCTTCCATTATTACGTGATATACGTGCGTCATCGCCAACTTTCAAGGAAACTAGAGGCACGGGACGGTTACCCTGTGTGAGGTAATTATTTTGTATCTTCCACTGTGATAAACTAAAGTCCATAATGTATTGTATCAATTTTAACTTTTTTGCGCCATGCTTGTCGTTGATTGCTTTTAAGCTAAAAGAAATCAACGAAAGAGAAGTAACCACTAGCATTAATAATAACGTTATTTATGTATACCGATAACTTTGATAACGTTTCATATCGGATCTAATTAGTACCTTAACGAAAATATAACATTATGCGTATCGTTTTACAGATATCCATTTTCCTGAATATATTGATACCAACATATGAGTCTATAACGTTACCGCTTTTTTAACGATATTTCAGTCCCTGTGAGCAATGAAATTCTTTTAACAGCAACATTGAGTGAGCGCAACTAGATGCGGCTCCCAAATACAACTAAGTGCAGTACCTTAACCTAATTAACCATTGTCTTTACTATTGACGGAATAAACCCGGACGAAAAAAAAATCTGGCAAAGGAATACAACGTACGCTGGTATAGTTAGTGTGTAGATTCCAAACTTGGTATTGACGTCTTCGAGGTGGAATATGCCTTCGATATACTCCTTGTCTGCAGGCACCGCTGGCGTCTCAAACACTAGGTTCATTATATAATCCTCGACGCAACTAGAAATAATTAAGAAAATCATTTATTTAGCTAAGGAAATGAAATTTTGAGAGATAGTAATAGAAATTGTAAAAGTCGAATAAATGGAAAAATGCAAATAAACAAGCAATTATTTCACAAAAGCTGTATGTGGGCTCACCATTTTATTTTATCTAAATTATTAGATTTAGTAGTAGTTTTTCAACATAAATTAACGAAACTTACTAAGCACAAGGCTGATAGGGCACTAGCTTCTCAATCCTGTTAGGATGTAGAGGCTTGACGTAGGGGTCTGCAACGAGCTTGGTGGCTGCGGGGGCAGCAGCGCCTTTGCGGGCCTTGGGCGTTGGTGCCGGTGGCTGAAACAGACTCATATTATAATTTGTAATTTGCCCTTAGCCACTAACTCAGTGACGTTAATCTATAATAGACATCAATCTGAGGACATCCCATTTCTGATTTGACCTCATTGGGAAACACCTAGAGGAACCAAGAACTTGTTTAGAAGGCCTTTCGTAAGCGACCATTAAACGGCAAATATAAAAGGGAATACCTTGACAGCACCGTATGCCACTTCTATGAGGCTCTTGACCTCTGTCTCTAGGAGTCGAAGGAACTTCGGTACGTTCCACTTGGTCACTTCTTTGTGGTTGCCCAGCAGACAGAGGAGAGGGGTGCAATCGCATTTTGATAGTCTGAATGGACATCATATGAGTTAAAATATGTTAAGAAAAACAACTGAGAACTATGAAATGAAAAGTAATTGACAAACAAATTTATGTTAGAATAGTGATAAAAGTATACTTACCGAACCAAATCATCAATTCCCTTGAGAACCTTAGCAATAAGGACATCAGCGGCCTGATTATTTTCCTGCATCTGAAGTGTGCTAGCGCGCCTCGTGTCCAGTTCCTGCGTCATAGCCGCAATGCGCTTGTCTTGCATCTCTTCGCGAGCTTCGTTGATGTCACGTTGGTCCACTAGTTTTGAGAGAAGTTAAAGTCATAATCAACAGCATATATACCTTACACTGCTAGGCACAGGCATGAGGAGCTTAGGCTATAATACCACCATGCTGGTCCAATATATTATCCAACAATATTCTATTCTATTCTTTTGATAATTAAGTAAGAGACAAGGTATCGGTTATTCTACACTTACTCTATTTATATTAACTTTTGGGACTACGCAAGCTGTTATCGTCTGAAACTTTCTCGATTGTTCCTACCTCACCCAAGTGTACAGTACAACAGTACAAAGTTAGTCAACCAGTTATTGATATAACGATCTTCCGCGTACATGGTCACCAGATTTAACTTACATATCCTCTGCCGCAGTAATTCCAGCTCCCGCCTCATTATGATGGATTCCTGTAACACCTCGCACAGCAACACAAATGTAGAAAAGTTTTCTATCTCCACCATTTTGAAGCGGTTGATTATTGTCGCCACTCGATCTGTGCCAGTGTATACCTATGATAATTGGGATAATTTTAGCATGGAGGAAGAGACATTCATTAGGCCTCAGATAGATAAAAATATCCCTGAGTGATAAAAACGTGTATGACCACCAGTGGGCTTTTATTTTGACAGTCCTAATGATAATCACCAACTATGCATTGTAATTAAAATTGTTTAAGGGTGTGAGTGATATCTATGATATTGCTAATGTTGAAAGAAGTCAAGAAAATTTTGTCTACATAGAAATATATTTAGAGTGAGACTTCTATCAAGAAAATAGACAATATGTTGACGAAATGATATTTCTAGAATCTGTAATAACTACCCAAACCCATCCAGGGGTGTCATTCACTGAAACATATACTACTGATGTACTCCACAATATCAATAACTTGAGTCTACGTGTTTTAAAAACTTATGTTAAGGATACAATAACCTTACAAAGCTTGTACAATGATATGATAACTAACAAAAATAGCCTCCAGCAACGCATCATGCCTCGCGATCTCTTGTTCACAACGCTGTATCTCTTCCTGCCGTTTTATCTCTTCCTTCTCATCAGCCTCACAGATTCTCCGCGATCCTTTCACGCGGAGGAACTCCTCCAGCTTGGCTAGGTGGTTGAGCTCGCCTTCGTATGATTGCATCTCCTAGAAAATTTTGGCAGAGAGATTTAAATCAGAGTGGACGTAAATTCTAAAAAAGCGGTGACTTGAGACTTTCAGTTGTGACTAATTATCACAACTTGTTAATAGCCACTTGGAATAAAATATCTAAATATCACTAGTTCTGAAGTATGTTGTCTTGTGAATTTGTGGATTCACTCATTCACAACACAACGTACTTCTTCTGTGAGTTTTCTCACCATGACGCCTTGACAGCAATACAATAGAGCCTCAATTTCATTCCCATAATAAATATTGACTGATAAAAATACGTTATAATTAGTGCGAATGCATGTCTCGTATAGCACGTTGTATTGGAAGATGATTGATCTTCATGTTAACTTTTTGTGTATAGGCCGTGCTCTGGTTAAGATAGTGCTAAAGAATCGACATTCGACGTTGAAACGTTAGTCAAATTACGAAAAAAAAATTTAGATATATTAGATAGTAACCGATATATCCCTGTTCAGTTGAAACAGCCCCTTCCATTTGAGGGCCTCTAACTTCCTGCAGCACTCGTCCCGGTCACCGAAGGCTACGGCGGCGATCTCGAAGATGTCCATTAGGTACTCTTTGCCTTTCAACAGCTTACCGATGGTGCGGTTCCATTGGATGTTAAAATCATTTCTGGGAGTAACAAGTAGTTGAGATAGAATTTTATGTGATGTGATGATGAGGTAGAGACAGAACAGATAGTGAACGGAACCAGGAGATTCAATTGCCACATAAATGCCACTGTTGAATTCGCTTGTTTCGCGCATTCCATAAATTGCAGGGTTAAGTTCTTAGCTGATATTTTTTATTAAAACTAAGCAAATGTCTTACTGTACTTGATTTTAAGCAAATTGATTTTAATTAATAAAATATGCGAAGATAGCTGGCACAGCATATTGTTCTAGAATCTCCACCTTACCAGCCCAAAACTACCTTGGTGGTTTATGTGTGAAGAGTTACCTCTCTACCAGGAGCCTGTGAATTTCCTCTCTCACTCGCTTGTTGTCTGCATTGACCACGCAGAAGCGCTTGGTGGCCAGGTCCAGGCGGTTCTCCATACGACGAAGTCGGTTGTTAGCATTTTCTATCATCGCTAGTTCCTGAATATCGACATTACTTATTCAAATTTCAATAGAAACTTGTAACTTTGGTATCAATACCTAAGCAACAGACACTGGTCAAGACTCAACTTGAGGCACTGAGGAATTTTGGACAAGAGCATCGATACGGGTTATTGATTAACTGCTTTCTCGAACTTGTAAAACTAAAAGAAACATACGTTTCTATATTATTTATTTTCTTTGTAAATCTTACATATATTTACAGTAGCTATAGAGATACGTTTTGCCCAAAGACGTAATCGAGCTTCTTTATTCTGGAATCTGGATACAGGAATAAACGAAATATCCTAAAGTGTCGTGCACCGTGACGTGATAAGTGAGGGTCTTGTGACAGAAAGTTCAAATAGGCAAATCTTAAAACTAGCAAAGCAATCTAAAACTTACATCAGCCTCCGTAGGCACCTTTTTCAGCAATTCAACTAGTTGCTTCTGCGCCAGGTAGTTGAGGCAGTTGAGCTCGGCCTGCTGCGCGCGCTCGTCTCTCAGCTCCGACTCCAGATGCTCGTACTCCACGATGGATTTCTTTGTGCCGCTCTTCACCATATTGTCTCGGAGTGCATGCTGGCCTTTTTTGGCTAACTATTAAATCGATTGGATTGTAAATATATACAAATTCAATGCAAAACAAATTCTAGACTTTTATTTACCATTTCATTATAAGTAACTGCTATGAAAAAATAATTAAGTAAATGTTTTTTATAATTTTGTCCTACTATAATAAAGTACACATGTAAAGGTTATATATATAATTTATATTAAAGGTGCGTTAGATTATATGTTCTAACCAAAAATACGCGTTAAATTGTAAGCATGCTATGTATGCTATGATTCACAATTATTCGACAGTTTACAATCTTGTGAGATAGATTATAATCTAACGATATTTACAATTTTACGTTGACATATATTTACTTTAAAAAAATAGTCACAAAATCTTTTCTAAACAAAACATTTTTAGTCGTAATTGTATTTTTTTTTTCAATTTAATTGACTCGAATTCCCTAGTTAGGTTTACAAAGCCATCTGTCATCTAGTAAAAAAAGCATTAAATCTCACATTGATACATAGCAGCGTCTCCTTCAACTCATGAGCGAGGATCCCGAGCTGCTTCTCCTGTGGCGCCAGCTGTGGTATACCAGCAGCTCGCTTCTCCACGCTGCACATCGGCGCGAGCTTTTGAAACTGACACCCAAAATTATTTTCTAATATTGTATTTGTAATGTGAAATGCCGTTGTCCGCAAACAATATAAGTATCACTCTATTCTGTGTAGTACTCACAAACTGGACTATAGATATACTTTTGCTGAGGAGAAAGATAATTTTCTAAAAAAGTTGCATGATAACCCTTTTAAGCTATAACCATCAACTGTTTATTGTATGAGTCCATTTGACATACATACACCTACAATAAATAACGAAATTGTAAACATATTATATAAATTGCAGTATGTCTAACATCGCAGGATGTTGTATGTGGGCTTCCTTTATGATTTGTTAAGTTGGCGAATGGAATGTCTATAGTTAGTGGAAAGGTAAGCGTTAATGATTCCATCGCGCCGTATGCGCAATTGCCGTCAAATTCCATAGCAACAATTATGGCCAAAATGCTGTGACACAAAAGGGTTGCTAGTATTTGTAATAATAAATTCCCCATAATCAACCCATTTGTTTGTAGATAAAATTTCTAAGTAAAATGAAAGAGGTACCGTGCGAGTGTGGTAGGTTTATTATTTATTAAGTAACAATTTTATATATGTATTCTATTCTGTTCTTATATAATGTAAACTTGAGTCAAGTGAATAGAGTTTATTTTCACACAGAAAAGCTTCTCCGCTTTAGGGGACTTTTAGAGTTCTTCCTATCGCAATTATATACCTATTCATGAATACATACCATACGTTGAACATTGCTTAATTCCGCTTGTGGATCTACAACCTTTTGTTCCACTTGTGTTGGCATTTTGAAGGCGTATTGAACGTTGATTACAATAAATAATATTTATTAAAAAACTAAAACAATATGTGAAGGTATATTTTTCGATTCTGCTTTCATGACATTGACTTTGACAGCTGTTTCTTTTTCTAGTTTCTCGTCAGAGGATTTTGCATTTTGCATTTTTTTTATAAGAGAATAATTCACACGACACTTAATACTCAATAGATTTCTCAAAATTCATTAGATGGGAATCTCTGGTAATTATGGTGAAGTGCGGAAGTCTAATTTACTTTTAAGTTCTATTTTTTTTTTATTATATTAAATTTATAACTTAGTTTTTATTTATAGAGCTATGATATATTCCCTGGAACCTAGAACTATTGAAAAATCATTGCATCTTACATAAAATTATTAAAAAAGGATGGTAGGGCTTGAACAATTGAACCTCTTTAAATCTCTTCTAAAGAAAAATCTAAGAAAAGGTGTTACCTACCCTTCAACGTTGTAATGTTGGCATTAGTTAGCCCTTCTATATTAATGTTTTCTACTTGTAATTTGTTTAAGGCCTGTGTAGACGAGTGAATTTTTGAGAAGGTAAATAGGATGTAAGTAACCGTGTAAATTGTATTAGACTTGTCTCATTTGTCCTCTAAAGACTATACTAGCTAGCATTCAGATGACTAAATCTGCATTCATTTAGTTTAAGGAGAAATAACTTAATTAAAAGAAAATATAAAAATTCATCTTTTATTATTAATTCCACAAACAAATTATTTTTAATGTAAGTAGCTAGTCATAATAAATCTTACACTTTAAATTACAATAATTAAGTACTTGAGAGTGTGCTTACTAAGTACAAATGCACTTAAAGATACATACATGAAATGCAGTGTAAATTTAAAAGTTAGTGTTATATTTCTGGGGCTGAAGACACAACGGCATTTATTTATAAAAATAATATTTTTTATATTGCACATAAGTTTTTAATAAGAAAATTATTGCTTAATCAATACATTGTAATATACTTTAATAAGGCATTAGGTACATTTTTCTATTAAGTAGTAATTGCATACGTACGTAGATACAGAAGTCATTAATTCGATTTATTATGATAAGAAACTATAATAAAAAATTACAGAGGAAAAGAAAAGACTGTTGTTTGTTTATTAAAACTAATAAACCCCAGAATTGCAAATTAATTGGAATGACTAAGAAGTTACTAACTTAAAGTAAAATTTTGTGCTTATAAACAAAATATGTAATTAATATATTCTCATTATTAAAATTGTTTCCTGCAAAATTCTTAGTAAAAAAGTTATTGTATGTTTGAATCAATATCACTTAACGCCAATTTCGTACAGTGATGGACATAAATATATAGAATATTTATGTTGGTACTAAGGAAACGTATATCACTACCCAAAAGAGGACGGGTCATTCTTCAAACTTAAGATTTTTTTATAAGATTCATAGACTAGAGGACTTGCATCCAGGCCAGTTAATTATCAAAAAAAGCTTAACAAGATCCGGCGTCCCCTTCTGCATTGAGCTGCATGTTATTTTCAAATACAAAAAAATATTAACGTAAACAAAAGTAGCTGTACGAAACTGCAGAAATAATACATTAAAAATTCCATAATTAGTTCAGTCTTAACAATAAATTAATAAAATAATGTCTTTACCTATTATGAATTTGAAAAACACAAAAGTAATGTAAATCTGTTTTTGTATATGACATATAAGGATTTTCTCTATGCCATTTAAATCTTGTACAGGTGCCTTACCTTTAGCTCATTATTCTAAAATTGGCATATTTCAAAATGGAGTCATTGAAAAACACACCTTATAATTTTGCGGCAGCAGGGCATTATCGAAAGCCGTAACCAGAATAGTTTACTCGCTCAAGACAGGAGTACAGACGATAAAGCTATTTTTAATAGTTAATGTAACTAATACAGATAATACAGATTTTTTAAGTGACGTCTCTCAAACTTCACTCGCCTATACATTCACCAATCGACGCCTTGATATCGTCGGCTGTGAATGCCAATATACTTGTTCAACATTATTAATAATGTTGATAAAATGAACATATTTGTAGATTAAACGAATACACAAACGTAAATAATCTTTCCAGTTTATAAATATTATTATTAAAAAACTGATAGAAACTATAAATAAATTAAATTTATGAATCACATTTTTCAATTACTCTTGAGTTTTTTAATTTTTTATATAAATAAGTAAAAAAATATATTTTTAAAACCATATGTTCATTATTTTCTTTCGCCGACTGTAAGTAACGTCACTCATAAAAACTTAAAATGGGAATCCATTATTTATTGGAACAGCCAATATTTTGCCATCGCCACATTAAAATCAATATATATACAATCATGTCCATATACTATTATTTTAATTAGTGAACAGCTTAACAAATAAACTCTGGTAAAGTGTAACAAGTTACAGCTTTTATAAAAATATTATAATGGTCAAATTACAGTCCTGTGTCCGTTCTGAAAGACATTGATCATTGATTTTAGATAAAGTTCCGCAACATGTCCAGACGCAGCATTAACTAAATAATGTGTAGAATATCCGAACACAAAGTGATAATGGCCAGTTTTTTTTTTGTAAAGGTGATTGGATTCACTAATTTATATTTCCATTTGGGGGCGAAAACAAAATAATTTTTGACTAAATATAATAACTAATTATTGGTTTAATCTTTATTTGAAGGAAAATTCATATTTTAACCTTATTGAAGATTAGCTCATCTCAATTTAAACATAAGGAATTGATACCTTTATATTTCGTTTTAAAGATTAGTGTTTGCCATTAATAGCAATGGAAACACTTTTTCTGAATTTGGTTTATAGAAGTATGATGTCAGATAGTTGATTCTTCTACAGATAGCTGAAGGAGAACGCGATGTTTTCATTTAATATCTGTTAAGCTGTACTGATAATATAACATTTGATACATTTTAATTAATGAAAATAAAAATTAGTATATAACTATTAAGGCAACAGTTTAAAGATCATATTTTAATTATTGAATAAATTGACTTATCAGAATTAAGAATTTAATAATAATGTAATATAAAAAAAATACATTCAAATATGTATCTTACACAAAGTTACTTTGAAAACAAAATTCCTTGGTGGATTAAAAAGTCTTAAACAATTGAATCAAAAAACGATTTTTTGTTAAGCTCTCCTGTATACACGACTTTTTCTATGTTCATAATTTTTATTTGTATAATTATGTGTGTATACAATAAAGATTTCAAATAAACGGTCAAATATATATGTATATTCACTTAACTTATATTATTTCGTGAAATTAATGCAAAATATTGATAATTGACTGAAAAAGGCACGTTTAAGGCCAGGTACTTTATAAGGCACAGTACAAAATTGTCAATTATTGCAAACTTTCATGTTTAAATACGAATTTTAGTTTTATAAAATACATAATTACTAAATAAAGTTTTAATAAATGATTATCAGAATAGCGGGTATAATAAACATTATTGCGGCTTGTGTTGAAATCGTGTCATAGAATTGCGATCAACGCCATCTTCCGTCAATTGTTGGAACTTTATAGCCAAAGTCGGTTCCATTTAAAACTCACTGTACCTTACAGATATATGTACAGCGTCATTTAAGTAAAATAAAATGTAAAGACAAAATACAGTAAATAAAACTTATCATCCATAGTAACAGGACTTGTTAGAATCTCGCGATTTACTTTACATAACGAATGTCTCTATATTACATACCCGCTTTTCGATATCCACATATTTTAACAGATCATGATCAATTCGCTCATTTACGGTAAAAATAAGTAATATGGCTACTTAAGTGTATCTCTCAAATGTTAAAATACTAACTACACAATACAATAGTGCACCATTTTCGCTTGAACTGATTGTCTTAAAATATTATTATATTTAATCTCGATTCTTATTTTATTATTGCGTATATACACTTTAGAAGCAGGTGAGGTTAGTTGTAAAACGACGAGTTTATTGGTAGATGAATAGATATGGACGTGGTGTGAAAATAAAATCACCCTTATTTGATCCGATTTGGTGACAAAAATAATCTACATGCAAAAATAAACCGTATAGAAGCCTTACCATATTGTTCGGCCATTAGTAGGAAATTTTTGCTACCTATTTTCATTAATTTTTAGCCAGGAATATCTATTGGTTTAGATTCAACTCCATCCATGCCGAGAAATTTCAACGAATCCTAAGCCAAACCATCCGTTATTGAAACTCTTTAATGATAGAAATAACGATCTAATTTTCATAATTATAAATACTGTGTTTCGATAAATCAAGTTTTGAACATAATCTTTGATGTCTTTGAATTAAGATATATTTAGTAATGATAATGTTTATATTTTAATCTCTATGGTACAGAGTTAACCAACCACCATTCAGAAAAATCTTGAGAAACAGTTGTACTAACTTTTTTCTATAATAAATAAATAATTATATTTTCACACCATTCACATATCTGGATAATTAAAATGTTAACCAAACGCGATGTTCGTCGGACGTCGATTAAATCGTTTTTATTTCGATCGTAACATTTTTCTTAACGTTATCTGGCAACACAGTTCTGAAGAAATAAATTGTCAAAAAAAATTGTATCCAGACTTTGTATTGTGATAAAAATGAGCTATATTTAGTGATTTGCATGTCTGAAAAATATTTTGTTAATATTTACTTACGGGTAATTTATATAAAGATCTTCTTTCAAGAGAAAGAAAATAGTTCAGAAATATATCCATTTGACAATGACCCCCGTGTTGCCAGATTACCGATGTCGTTTTTATAAATACTACTGGATAACATGTTATTGCACTCTTGGAATAATCTGTAGCCATAAAATCTGTTGTACCCAATCCACTCTAACTAAAGTGTAATATTAACGAAATGTGTATATTTTTATAAAATGCCCAATCACTTGATTGCGTTGTGAATTAAGTAGAAATAATTCAGAATACAACTACAAAAAGCATAGTAAAAAGTTAAAAGTAACACGTACATTAACTATAAACATTTTAATTAAAATACTAACTATCACTGCAGTAGTGTAGACATCACACGGTTTAAAAAATAAAATAAGAACGTTAACTAAACACGTTGCGCTCGCGCACGCATCTGTACTAAGAAACAAAATGGCCAACGCAACGATGGTATTAAAACTTTTTTTGTACAAAATTAAAAACAAACTGAACGCCGTGCTGAACGTTATGGGGTCGTAGTTTTTTAATATTAAAAAGTATATAGTTGATATGGTCGTTTTATCTATGGCTTGACAGTGGCGTACCAAGAGTTGGGTACAGCAGATCACCGCTGAAAAAATCCAAGGATCCGCGACTTTCGCGTCGGCGCGGGAGGTTCTGGAAGCTTCCTTCGCTTCTCCTGTGTTGTCAGCTTGTGTTTCATCTGTTCGTCGATAAGTTCTTGCATATCCATCTGGAACCACAAAAGATGTTTTTGTGAAAAATATAAAACTTATTTATAGAATAAAAATGAAGCATTAAAAATAATTCAATTTTAGCTGGCAGACTTGTTAAACATAGACATTGTACTAGAGACTAGAACAAAGGACTTTCACCTTTAAAAAATTCCTAACCCTCACTAATATATGTTATGCAGACACTTATACAATTAAAATAACTGTGGTAAAATAATATAAAATTCTATAATTATAAATCTCTGTACCCAACGAAACAGGTACAAATATGGTTTGAATTTGCCAATTGTGAACAATAATATTTACAACAATAGTGCATTTGTTTCTGGTAAAAAGGTGTACAATCACCTACCTATTGAGATCGTTATCGTAATTTTAAGTTAAAATTTAATAACGAACTCTTTACGAATATTTTGCTTTTAAATTTTTAAGTTAAAATTACTGATCTCTGTAAAACAAAAATTTTAAATGCATCCCGATTTGAGTGAACTGTTGATACCTACTTTCTGAAATGTATTTCATAATTTTTACACAGTTCTGGAAAAAAAGATATTCTATTCGATACTATCCTAAATTTGTCTAAATTTAAATGATTTAACATTTCTGTCAATGCAATGTTCTATTAATAATATAAAGTACAAATAAAAAGAAAATATAGCTATTTGATTCTAAGTTCAAGGTAACGCTTGGTTACGGACTTGTAAACCTTTCATGGATTTTGTTACCTACGAAGCATCTATAAAGTAATACAGTACACCAAAGTCAGCCTAATTATCATTCAATACCTCATGTGATTATAAAATGGTGTTACGAAATTTAAGTACATTATGCTTATTTAAGTCTGTTATCTCTTTTGAGGTTAGAGCTTAACCTTAATCCTTGTACATGTTATTCTAATACACATTTTAAGTGGCCTATTTGATTAATAAAATGGCAGATGTATTACTATTTCCTATTATAAGGAAAACCACCAATACGTAGGTGTAGTTTTCTCAGAGTTACATGGGACTTCACAACAATGACAACATTAACTAACATTTAAGGATTTTTCATCGGATATGTGAATGATGTGATCTGATGAAAGATCTTACTTGGCTTATGTAAAAGGTGTTAAATATTCTCATGGTCTTTAAAGAAATACATAAATAATAGGCAGTCTGTCCCATTAGAATTAATACCGTTAAAATTTTTATCTGGTCTACAAACCTGCCATTGCTCCAGCTGCTGACCCAGGTCTACCTTCTGCCTGACGGCTTCGTACAACTGGCTGTTGGCCTGCATCAGTTCCACTCTGGTCTTTGCTAGGGCTACCTGTAAATCACAATATTAGACATTTAAACAGACTATGAGTAATTCTAATCAGCAGCACTGGAGCCACAAATTGGAGACACGCACACAGAGGTTGGATGTGTAATTACCAAATAATATCACATAAAATTATTAAAAATAGAAATCCCGTTCAAGTTAAAAACTAAAGAAATAATCCATTAACGGTACTTCATAAAATACCTGCAATATTGATCGAATAGGCATCCAATATTAAAATTAAAATAATTAATAGAATATATTATAATAACTAATAAAGTATAAATATTTTAAATGTAGGGTTTCAATAACCTACGTATAGTTGTGCTTCCCTCTCGGTTCAATTTTCTCATCAGTATTAATTATATGATTTTAAAAAAACCTTAAAATTTTATTTCACTAGCTAAAACGACTACTGTGACTCGCCTCCAATAGTTCTAAATTTCCTTGATTTGAATACTTAACATAATTTTTTGGGATCTTCCATCAAACGTCTTAAATTCCATTGGATCGATAAAGTGTCTCCTTATCAAAATATAAATAAGTCCTGAATAGTGTATTACTTCCTTACCTCAACAACCTTTTTCCTCTCAATGGCTTCGTCGCGCTCCTGCCTGGCGCGCGTCACCGCTTCGTCGTTCTGAAGGCTGTTGTAGTTGGCGTCGTTGAGGAGTTTGTCACGCTCCTCAGCCGCTGCACGAAGCTCCACTTCCGCTACAGATAGCTGGGGGTAAGAGGAAATGACATTGAAAGGAGCAGTATTAAAATCTGGATAATATCCTTCTTATGTGGCAATAAAGGTAAAATCAGCAAAAAATGCTCTTCCACATTCGATATATAATTAAATTCTTGTGCATATATTAATATGTATGATGTGTGTGTGTGTTACGGTGTGCAGAAAGCTAGCCATTGTAAATACACGACATAGAAGACTATAATATCTCTAATCTCAAGAATTTCAACGCTCCCAGAGTGTCTAGTGATTGTTGATATTGCTGGTGTTAGGCTTTAGTTACCAGTTATACATCAGATGAAATATCAGCTTTTTTACTCTCTCTGCCATAAAAAAATGCTTAAACTTAGTCACAGCGAAACAAAGTCATAAGTTAAATGAGGGCATCAAGATAAGAATTTGCAAAAACCATATTTCAATGACGATCTCTCTACGGAATCCCACGCTTTACTTCCGTAGATTATCATTATGGCCGAAGGTGAAAGAAAGTATTGTAATTTAACTGAATATTCATACGCGGTAACGTTGTAACATCATAAAAATCCCATTGTAATCAGACGAATGTAGTTCAAATGTGAGCGTGAATTTACTTAGTAATAATAGAAGTATAATAACTAATATAGATAATAACTTACTTTGTTAATTACCAAACAAAGTAAGTTATGATATATACTTCTTATAGGCTGATATAATAAACTTGCATATCTGAACAGAATGTCTAGATCTTCAATTCAGCGTGGACTCTCAGGACAAATCTCAAATGCCACTAAACGTTTCCCGTTCACTGAAATCGATATAGAAATGCCTACATAACTTTTACAATAACTATGAAATATTCCACTATCTCTAATCAATTAATTAAATTAATTGAATCAGCTTCAATGCCTTCGTAAACGATCTCTTTTTGGTTGATTGAAGATTGTTAAACCGCAACTATTAATCTTTTAGCTCCCAGCCAATTAAGTTCGACCGATTATGTTTTGGCGCATTGCTGTTAACGCAGACATAAGCTGATAACAGATGGTTGACAAATAAAAGAAATACTGATCATTAAAAACTGGCCAAAAGTCTTAAGGTGTTCTACCAAATTAAGAATTCTGTGTCTAGAAGTGGTCCTTATAAAGACTATTGTTGATTGACAAAAGAAAAACATTGGTGGTGTTGTCACCCAAAACTCCTCATGTGTTTCTTCCATAATAGAAAGACGTGAAGACACCAAAGAGTACCATTCTTAAGATTAAAATATCATTGATCGCAGTGGCTTCTTGATAATGATCAGTTCATTAGGTTGTATATCACATTTTTTTATAACCCATGAGAAATTGAAAGCCAAATTTCGAACTCTGATTATCTTCAATTTAGCTTCTTAAAAACCATTACCATGAACTGGTTTCATACGACCTTCTTCTAGATACTTGCCATCCTACAAGGAACAATGTTTGCTGAAAGTTGTACAATCTTTTCCTAAATGTTGTGTTAAGACAACTGTCCTTTTAGGAAACATATTGAAAGAACGAGTAGGACTGCGCATTTTGAATCGGAATCAGAACCAGTATAGATCCAGCTTAACAATCGTAGAATTTAATTTATGCATCAAGGCAAATTCCCATATTAGCCGGCCGTTCCGCCGGCATCCAGTCTCGATGTGCGTTAAGCACGCGATTTGCCACTTTCTTTTTTTTCATCGACTTGTAAGGTTAGTGATTGACGAACAGCGGGTGACACGAAACGACAATCTCATGATTAAAAATTTTAAAAATGAAGCGAGGAACTCAATTTTGATGCCCTATATCTTTTACCGGATTATATTGTTTAATCCGTTTTTTTGTGTCTAAGGCGGCCATCACCGACTTTCCCTTTAGCCAAAACCCTTTTGGTCGCAACTAAAACTGTTAACATTCAGAAAAACTTCTTGAAGAACTCTCACTCAATTAATGCTTGGTTTCCTTTTAAATATTTATAAGGACATTTTCAAATTAATACATTTTTTGGTTTTGTTGAATTATCATTCCCAAATTAGCTTTAATAGTTAAAAAAATTAATCCGGATTTGAATATTTCATAAGATTTTCTATATTGATAAAAACAGCCAATTTTCCAATTTGATGTGTTGCCGTCCAAAATTGATAACTTCCGAAAACTTCTTGAAGAAAGAGTCTTACTTACAATCGAATTAATTTCAGAATAGGCATTAAGCCTGTTCTGAAATTAATTTGCAAGAACAGCTATTGGTGTCTTGTCGTTGAATACTGCCGTGTATCTGTGTGGGTGCCAGGCCGGTCAGTAGAGAAAAGGCCATTGCTGCAATATATTCATGGGAACCAAACCAAAAACGAAAAAAATGTAATTAGAACTGGATTTAAAAATTGTCCGGATTGTACTGGTCAATTCCCCCGATGTCCTTAAATAAAGCTTAATTTTAAAACTCAGACGTATTCAGGGTGGAACTCTTTATTGTTCTGTCAAGGTGACAGACTCAGTGCTCGGTGATCATTGACAGCCTTTCTCCTTGGAACAGTCCTCGAAATCCATTTGAAACTGAATGGTGCGCTGTTATTTAGACGTTTTCATTGTTCTTTAGAAGGCCATGATAACCCTTGTCAGATTTTCTATTCGCCATAATTGGAGTTTAGTAGCGGAACCTTCCATGCTTGTTACACGGTCTTGGTTGGGTGATTGGTCTTCCTTTAGAGGTTTTGGTGTTAAGTAATAATCTCCAAGGTTTGAGATGCGGTGTGGAGATTTTTCGACAGACTGTTTTCAATATTTAAGTGAAGTTTGACATCAACTTTTGGAGAATCCGTAAATATGGACGGTTGTAGTTTCTGGTTTCGATTACAAAAACAGCACCGCCGCAACTTAGTTAATGAGTCTATTTAAATAAAGTTATTTTGACTTTTGACTTTGAGCTATTTCCGCAATGGTTGATCCCGGTCCCAATCTTTAGCTAAATTTGTAGTATGGAGCTTCTCTTTGCTTTCGTTGGTTCCGCTTTTATTAACTGCAATAACTTTCATCTCCCTGTACTTCTATATATACACTATCATCTAATAGATACGCGTTATCATCTATATCGGTGGAAAACGATTGAACTACCTAAGATATTTATTAAAACCCATATAAGAAAATTATTACTCGCATAATTTTTTTTTCAGTAAAATAATTGGTCGAGAGCCTTTTTTACCCCACCAGAAGCTATTTTTATTAAATGCCCTAATTTTGCTGCTCTTTAGAATACATTTTAACCTTGGACACAGCTACATCGACCCAAGGTTAATACATTCACGCCTTTTAGCGAGGCTGTTCAGATGCTAATTCCTTTGCCACGAAAAAAGCATTTTGACAAGTGCATGAAGCGCGAAATAGAATTTTAGATTATGGCGGTTGTACTGAGAGACTTCTCTCGAAGTTTGTGTCAATGGACAATTTAATACTCAGCTTTTAACAGGTAACTGAAAATCTATTACAATCCCAAGTGTCAAAGTTGTCATAAAGATTATATTATGTGGTTGCATTAAATGTTTATGAGATCCCATCCCTGCCTGTCCATTTTTAATCATCCAGGCTTGGAATCATCAAGGTTCTCATGCTGTTTATATCGCCATGGTTGGTCACATGGGTCAATCAAAATATGTTACCACGGGCCCTCCTTGCTTTGGTAGGCACGTTAAGAGGTTAGTGTCGGTTGTCATGGCAACCGTTTTCACCCACCAACCCGCATAAGGTAACGGCGTTAGAGCCTATACTCCTCATACGTTTCTTCCGTGTACGAAGCTCTTTTTTTAAAATATAAAGCACAGCAAATGACTCGACACCACCTGATGATAAGTAGAGGTCCATATGTGAAGATAGCTAGTGAAGCACGCGACATACTGACCTAGCCACCCTCACCTTGCCGGCCCAAAAAGTGCTTTTTCACGCCTCTTTTAAAGGAACCCATGTTGTAAGAAGGAGGGAAGGTCTGCCCAACAGTGAGACGTATATATATTGATACAATGAGTCATTATACTGCACGAACATTTATATATGTCCTCCTAGACCACACTGCATATAATAGAAAACTTTCTACAGTGATATTATGGTCAACGTACAAAGTACTTTCTTTTTAAATTATCCGCAGACAAATTAAGCATCCATTGAAGAAATTTTGTATTTCTTGTTGAAAACGTACAATTTTTACTTGAGTATTAAAATTAACAATGGAATGGCGGATGGTTGGCTACATATAAACTTGTAATAGTAATAATTTTGTTATTGTAAATTACTTGGATTGATCTGTTATAATTGTGAGTTGGTTTTTATTATCAAGAATGGCGATTTTACACAGGCTCATTGGTGGATTTCGAACGCAGTTTTTCAATCGTCGAAGTTCCGATCGTCGAAGACAATCACAAAGAGGACTATGCAATGTTTATGGTCGCACTGTAGACTTTATGTCTACTAGGATTATGGCATAGGGGCGAAGAGGGAGTCATCGTCCAAAGACGATGCCCGGCGACCGATGAACCTTCTTACTTATTTCCTTTTTATATACAAAAGCTTTTTATTGATTAAACAGATCCCCCGATTAACATAAGCCTCTTAACGGAGCAAAGATTGTACAACTATAACAATTAGATCCTGCAGGTTGAACCTAGGTAATGTACATCAAGATCTAGCCAGCTTGACCCCTGAGCGGTCAGCTCTCGCGTGACTGAGGTCATTGACTCTGACCGGATGCGAGCACGCGTTCTATTACTTTATGTGTGTATGTTTTCATGCGCAGTTGCATTGTGAAATGGGTGAAGTAGTCATAGAGCCTTTTGATAAGGCTTTTACAGAGCCGTAATTTGCCTTCCTTTGTCTGTAGCAACACAGTTTAAAAGTTTTGAAAGTTAAAAAATATAACATATACATATACTTTGAAGAAAGACTTTTTGGTTGATTGAATTGTAAAATAAGAGGATTTGTTCTAAGGAGGTCAATAGCCATACGGATTGATTTTCAAAATGCTCATGATAGGATAACAGATAAAACGTATTAAAAATTATTTAAATGACAAAATTAAAATATATAACACAACCATTACACGATGACAATACAATAACGTGGTCTTTATGTCAATGAAATATAATATGACCTATCTACAAACTAGCCTTCGCCGTGAAAATTAAAACTTAACTATAACTAAGAAACGTCAATAACTTCCAAAGGACCCGTTAACACCTCGTGTTATTGCATTTGTGTAATTATTTATTTGTAGATAATGCTGTAAAGATAAAGACAGATACTTGAAAATTTTTAGGCACAAATTAATAACAAATCAAAATCAATTCGTGATTCGTGATAAAAGTTCATATTTATACCACAGACTTCTACCCCTACATGGATTCGCATCTTTTCAATAGACTGTCCACTGGATATTACATATCCATTTCTGTGTTAAGTTACTATAGTATTTTTGATTAAGTTGCAATGGATTTACAATATAGACTTGCAATGAACTTCAGAAGCCTATGTAATTGCTATATTAAGATGGCAGTTCCCGTTTGAATTTAAATTCTTCCCCAAGGTGTCACGCCTTGCACTTTGAAGTAGCCAACAGCTAACAAGCTTAATGTTGGATCAACGTGTAATGACATTACCGTGTTCCGAGACGTTTTCTGGTCTCGAAATCAAGATAATAAGTTGAAAGTAGTCAAATTGTATTTTTGTCTTTAATTGGTGTTTGTAGTTATACCTTTTTCATGTCAGAGAAAGTCGGGCTAGCTGGTCCATGACGATATATCTAATTATGCAACTATTTATACCTTCACACAAAAACAGTAAACTGGTTCACAGACGGATTAGGAATGACAGTAATACCTAAACAGAGGTCTTGCAAACAGTTCTACCACAGTAAAAAAGCTGCTGGAACCTAAATAGCCCACCAAAGTCCTCTCACCAATTTAGTGATTTAATTTATTTATGATGCAGTTGATAAAGTAAATAAAAAATAGTAATAATAATAATATAGCCAAAATACCAAATTAAGCATAAATTAAAGCTCGACAACGGAGAAATATAGATAGTAATATTCAATTCAAAATTCAATTTCAAAAATTAAATTTTACATAATTCTGATTTCTAATAGGTGTAAAAGTAAGTTTTAAAGTCAATCTCAGTACGACTTAAAAATAATCGTCAGCTATTAACATAGTTGAAATGTGAATGTAATATGTGTATGTATGTATGTATGTTGTTGTAATCAATAAACCTACATTTCTAATATATTCTTTATCAGTATCGATGACATTTCAGTTATCAAAACAACCCGCTACTTACTGTGCAATTTAGCTGTTAGTCGCAATCGCAAACTCAATGCTGTTAAATCTACCGTTCCGTTTGCGGCGATACGCTAATAGAATCGATTTAATATCGATAAACTAAACGATCCCAATATACTATTTTGTGGTTGTGTCTACATAGGTAGCTACGATTGTACGATTGAAGTAAATTACTCTAAAATACACTTTATTGAATTGGAAATTGGGAAGCAATTTTGGTAACATGCCTTAATTTAAGAATATTATGTCAGTGCTTTTTGTCTCTTCCCTGATCATGCTCTCTTGCCGAAACGTCCTTGACTAATAAGTTTTGACACATTACATTATAACTAAATACAAAGAAAAGAGTTCAGTGGTGTTTCGATATCTATTAGTTCAGAATGATATGGGGTGACAGGTGATAATCTCGCTTTTGTCAGTAAATTAAAAAATATTCTTTTGCGGCAGATAACAATACCATAAAACGATAGACTTTCAATAACTGTAAGTCTAACAGGCAGTTTCTCAAGTATTTGCATACAACAGCTCCTATTTGACAAGTTAAGAATACCTTCTTCAGAGAATTGATTTCCAATTCACACTAGGCTATTTCTCGCTCAAGCTTTCTTCAATATCTCCGATTTACTGGCTCAATGTCATCATCACGCACATTATATGAACAGGCTTTATACGTGTCACTGATACGTCCACGTCTACGTAAACGGAAGAAGCACATGTGATGTTTGGGCCATAAAACCACTACGCTACCACCACGCAAATTGGTGGGTGAAAGCGGTTGCGGTAAGAGTCAGGACCGACGATTGAACGTGCTTTCTGATGCACGGAGATCGTGATAACAACATGATTGTCCCATCTGGATTCAACCATGGCAATCTCATTCTTTTCGTTATCGAAACCAGAGACGCCAGCTCCTTTTACATGATAATTTGATAACTTACCTTAGATGACAGATCAGCTATAATTTCATTCTTCTCATCGATCTGTCTCTCTCGCTCAAGGGCTCTTCGGGCATGAGCGGCTATTGAGTCTCTGACGCGCGAGCCTTCCAGTGCGGCGTAGGCGGCGACTGCGTCGGCGCAGGCGGCGGCGAGAGCGCCCCTGCGCAGCGTCTCACCCTCGTCGCCGTCCAGGGACGTGAGGGAGAGGTCTGAGTGTAGGCCTGGGAAGATGAATTAGCTTTAAGTATGTCAAACATTTCGCAAACTAAAAACAGTCTGGGTTATAATGTATTGGAGTTCACCTCGTCGTGGCCAGTTAAATTAATTAAAAAATAAATTGGCATTTTACTAACAACTTCCGTAATAAAAAAGCCATAACTTTTAAATATGAGGATTATATTTGAAAGCCTACGATATAAAATACTAAGGTTGGAAAAGTAACAAAATATATATATGGCGACTACGACAGGACAAATTTAATCGTTCCTTGGGGTCTAACTATAGATATTCTATATATCAAACTAAAAAAGAATAGAAAATAATATAACTTTACAAGAAAACGTTATAAAAAATTCCAAAAATAAATGCCCCTAAAAATTAATATTCGAATAAATTTTAACAATTGGTCTGTTGGTACCAACTCCTTGTTAATTAAAAATTTCCTAATAAAAACAACTAAAGAGCTTTTGTGACTCCTTTCTCTGTCCTACAGCTAGAGCGTGGAATTCCTTACCGATACACGTATTCCCTCCTTCATACAACATGAGTTCCTTCAAAAGAGGCGTGAAAAAGCCGACAAGGCGGACTCCTTACCATCAAGCGGTGTCGAGTCATTTGCTGAGATTTTTATTAAAAAAAACTCATGAAATATGAAGCTACAATCCATTCAACTCACAACCTGAACAATGTTCCGATCACACCGCGAGAGTTACGATGTCGCCAGTGACTGTTGTCGAGTTAGTCGTGCGGTCGGTTACGTCACCAACCACGGTGTCTCACCACAATGTCCTTGCTCTGCAGGGTTGACTTACCAGGACTTACGTAAACCTATTAAATAACTGCTTTAAAGGATACGTGGTTGTGTAAAGATGAGATCATGTTTAGTGATTCATTTGGAATATATTATGTATTACGTTCTTTGCAAATCATTCATTACAATTATAAAACGTTTTTGTCTGAAGAGAATTTACTCACAAAACTTTCCAAAATTGTCGATCGTCTGTTCAAATGGTAACGCTGGAACTTCTGGAGACAGAGGTCCCGGCTTCGAATCCCGATTGGGGTAGATATTTATATGATGAATGCGAATATTTTTACACGAGTCACGGATATTTTTATGTTTATTTAGTCCCCGATTCTTTTGTGGATAACCTTACATTAAATTTAAGTTAGAGAGTTAGTGTTAGTCAGTGATTTATTTCAGTTAGTTCCATACGACAGACGATCGCTGGCGTTACAAATGTTCCCGATATTTCCCATCTTCTATAATATTGTATCATCTCTCCTGATTTCGTTGAGTCACATATCAACCGATGCTGTTGATATGTGAGACCTGACCTTCATCGTATCCTCAGAATAGTAATGTTCCAACAATCAGTAAGAAGGACGGGTGACACCAACAAAACTTTTGAATTATCATCACCTTCAAATGATTTTGTAAAATAATTTTTATTTTTATTTGGACTGACTAATACCGTTGGCCGCAGATGGCCTTTACAGCGTTACCGGGGTTTTAAGGAGGCGAGAACCTTGGAGAGTGTTCAAGCTTTAAGGGGCGATTCGCCTCTGGAGGAGTTCTAATCGACAGGCATCACTTCTGGGGGAGGTGTCCCGCTGTCTCTTAGATTCTCCAGGGCGCTCGAGCCTTGAGGGAGGCTACACAATAAGACATTCTGTTGTATCATTATTCCAATTGCTAAGTCAAGTAACAACGACCTCACTAATCGTGATTGGACGTGAATAATAAGCAATTTATTCGCTTTCGTTGCGGGTTATACTTTCCATTAAAAGTATAATGTGCACGTGATATTTTGTTCTCTCGCTTTTTAGACATAGTTTGCTTTCTAGAAGAATATTTTAATCTCGCGAAATGCGAGGTCACGCCATGGCTTGGTTGATATCATAAATAGAGGCATTAATAATCTTCCATCATCTATCATTTAGCATGATTAAGTCCTGGGCACTTAACTTGGCCTTCCTTCGTCCAAACGTGTAGAAACACCATCACCCCGGCCCAATGCGGCTTGGTGGGTGAAGGTGTCATCCAGAAACAATACAATTTTAATTGATTCCAGGTTTCCGAGAGCATTTCGCTGCTCAAAGAATAAAAACGAGACGAGGTATATTTGTGTAGGACAAAGATGACATGCGTCCGGCAACTTGCTAACGCTTTCGCTGATAGATTCCTCTTATTGAGTAAAAATGATGTTAGGAACCAAACCATTTCTAGGATAGGGTCCGTGTGTATGTGGTCATATTGTGTGGTAGCCTGTGTAAGTGTTCCCAACAACGGAAGATACAAGGCCCATTGCTGGGCTTTTACCAGCGCGTTCTAAAAAATGGAGGCAAATTTGTTCTCGAATCAATGCAATCAATTGATCCCTTTTAATTTCACATTTATGCGTTGTTCATATCGATATGAAGTTTTCCAGTTGTTTTTCAACGCTTAAAAGTAAACATCACTAACTTTCTCATAACTCTCCTATTAAACATTTGTAATTAAAGACAGGTTACTTGCAACACATCTGCTCTGCAGCTCTCATAATAATAAATGTCATTGAGCATTGCGTTGACAGAAATGGAAATGCTATGCTCGCATCCAGTAGGAGATGTAAGATACTAATCTGTCTACACTTTAAACAATCCTCAACTTTTTACATAGCTACACAAATTATGACAGAGTAATTTATTTTCATCACCAACAGCCTATATACGTATCACAGCTATGTTATATCCTAAATGGGAGGAACAGATGAAAAGTTTTGGTCATACCACCATGCTGGCCCAATGCGGTTTAGGGTAACAATCGGCTCCAACGGCTTGACATGTCCTCCGAAGGACGAAGGCTTGAAATAACAAATTTGAGTGACCCATCCAGGGAAGAACCATAGCGAAAGATGCTTTGTTGTCGAATCGAAGCTAGAAATAATTTATTAATCCCGTATGTCAATACAATATTACTTAGTACGAGCCAACGTACATTCAGCATTTTTATTATAATTATGAGAATTCAAATAAACTAATTGCGTTTGCGCAGCAGTTTACTATTTCATATTACTTTTATAACTTAATAAATCGGTGTATCAGAAGCACTCTAACGGGTCGGTTTTATTTAGCACTACTCGGAGTAACCCCCATAGCAAGCATAATTATTTCAATCTGTAGAGAGTTACAACCCCTACAGTGATATTAAAACAAAACCAAAAGTTTTGAGGAATAAACACAGAATCCATCTTAGATTGACCAGAATCCATCAGCGACCTGCCCCCTAATTGTATTACTCTGAATCTATCGCTTTCATTTTGATGTACCATACTTCCATTGCTGCTTAACTGTATATCATTGTGACGTTACGCAGTAATGATTTAAAAAATAAAAGCTATCGCGATAGATATAAAGTTACACAATAAGGGCCGTGTTCAGCCAAGAGGACAATCCTTCTAATAACGCTGTTTAAAATTTATATGTTTGAGATGGGGGTACTCCACATCTGATATTATAATTTAGTGTCTTATCTACTAACACATACAAGTTGCATGCATGCTAAACAAAAGTCAACAAAGACAATTGTCGATGATGATTTGGCGTACGAAGATGACTCTGAATTTGAAAATGCGTCAGATATAATTTTGATATGTAAAAAAAATTGGAACAACGGTTTCCATTTGTAAACGAATAAGATTAAATTTTAGTAATATAGTAATTTGTTCAAGAGTCTTATTTTGCGGCATAACAACAAAATAAGCTTTTGTCGCATGCATTAGGAATGCAACGAATGACCTTTTGTGAGTGTTCGCGAATGCGAATATCAGCTAACTACATTCACGAATATGAATACTCTGTTTTTTAAATTTAGCACCAAATATCTAATGGCTTAGCGGCTCACGTTCTATTTGCATCTTGTTCCAAAAATAAATAAAGCTCATCATTTGTTTTATTTCATTTGTCGTCTGCTCGTAAACAAAAATAAGCAGATTTCGAGGTTAGAATGTGATTAATTATTTACTAACGCAAGTAAGTAATAATAAAAAAGAAGTGAATGTATTTTTATTAACCTCATATTATATTAAAATTATTATGTTTTTCCTGATGTACAAATTCGCATAAATATTCGCTCTATATGATTGCTAAAATGCAAAAATATGCGAATGCATTTATTTATTACGTCACTAGCATGCAGTGTACATATTACCTTCATTCTTCTGCAATCATATAATCACATCTAGTTTTTCTACAGTATTATAAAATTTGTCATATAACGTAAGATGTAATAGCGATTTTATGTAAATCTTGCGTTGCGTTGTTCACTTGATTTTTGTATGTTGTTATCGATGAAACTTTAAAAAGCGCTGTCAGATTTAATATGACTAAGCAACTTTCTTTTCACTCAATGAAAAAAATAGAGACTTGAAACGTTATCAAATTAATTAAGATACCTAACGTTAAGTAACATTATTTTTCCAATTCTTATAACGCTATTCAAGTATAATTCCGATCGCAAAAATAACGTTATTATAAGGATTTATCGTTATATTAAGGTTACGTTATATTAAGGTTTGGGGCGTTTATTTTCTATCTCTAACTGTGATTAACTTTTGAATGTGTCTAAAGTCCATAATAAATTTTTAAACGTTAACATCTTTGCGTCGTGCTTGTCGGTGATTGCTTTTAACAATATAAACAATTAAACGAAAGAGAAGTAACTACTGAGATTAATAATAACGTTATTTATTATTACCAATAACTTTAATATAACGTTACATATCGGAACGATATTCGTGCCTTAACGAAAATACAATATTATGACTATCATTTTACAGATATGCATGTCCTGAAAATAGCTATACCACGATTTGAGTCAATAACGTTTTCGTTTTTAACCGATATTCCAGTCGCAAACAGTTTCATAGACTTAATCACAAAACAGATAACAAGATGCAAATAACATTAATTATTGTAACAAATATGTGCTAGTTGTATTCACGTATCTGGGTTCCGTTAAAAACCATCATTTCTTATGATAAGTAGCGTATGGATATGATTATATTGCGAATGTAAAAATAGGCTATATTAACAGCTGTATCTTTTGATTGGGTGTACTTAGTAATCAGAAATCAGGTTGTTTGATATTAATTTCGACTTTATAATCCTTATAAATAAGATTTAATTTTGCCCTTATGAGATATGGCTAACGGAACCCGAAAAATGGTAACACGTTTTTGTTTATAATCATTTTATCACACAGCATTTTTTATTTGTAACATAATCAAATAATAATACACAGTTTAATGTAACATTAGAAAAACAGCATGACCTTATATTTTTTTTAAAGATGAAAAAATAAACCATTTCAGTGCCTGTACTCGTGTTAAAACGATTATATTCTCCTTTCAGTATTCGTGAAGGCCAAGTGTCTAGAACGTGTTATGCATCAGGAAGGTTCCGCATCCATTTGTCATGTAGGTACCAGTGGAGGTCGCACAGGTCACAGTACCTTGTGGTACCAGGTTAGGTACGCGTCGCGCACGAATACTTCTGCCAACAAATCTGTATGGGTTACTAAATAATAATTTAATTTCAAAGTTCTAAAAAATCTTTCGAATCTTACGTGATTTTTATCTTACGGACTGACACTGTGAGTAGGGTTGCCAACATTTCATCGGCGAAATATAGTATTTACCAAAATAAGTTATTAAAAAATTTAGTAATAAAAATAGTATGTATAGCAAAAAGAAAAACTTAACAGATATAGTATGCGTACTATAATATAAAGTACAATACAATATATTATAGTACGGTTGGCAACCCTAGCTGTGGGTACTGAGGAGAGGTTAGCTGCGCGTGGTTATACCGATATGGTTTCTAATTCGATAATAAATCAATTTTGGCCATAGTTAGTCTCAGATGCTACGACGTCGGTCCCAGTTGTTACGGCAACCGATGAATTCCCCTCGTGTTCCTCGTATGAGTTCGAATCCCGGTAGCGGCTGATATATTTATTATGAATACGAATATTGGTTCACGAACCGACAGGTGGGTCTCTTTGATCGTATGTTTGTTTCGTATATTTCTGATATTTATATCATTATTACTATGTTCATTTCTCTGTTATCTAGTATCATGACACAAGCTCTAAATTATGCCTGATTTTGGCTATATAATATGTGTGAGTATGAGATACTATTTGATAGTTGAATATAAGCAAAATTAAAAAAGACTAAAACCTTCATTCATTTTATATAAAACATGAGCTGTTCGTGTTCCCAAACGAACCTCTTTGGAGTTTCTTTTTTATATTAATTTTGGTACTGACGTTTTACGTCATTGTGTTTTAATTCATTTATTGGCAAAATACATTAGTGTACTTCAATATCTTCGCTTTTCATTTAATAATGAATGGTTCATTAGTCTAAAACTCGAAACAGATTTCCATATATTTTATTGAGTTTTGTTGCATTAATTCAGATGTTGTTTAAAAACAATAAAAAGGAAAACCGTCAAACTGACGTTAAACATTAAAACTGTCATTTCTTCCATCGCTATTTCTGGTATCTTTTCATAGATGGCGTAAGTGGTAGTTTTTAGGTGAAGCAAAGTTCCCCGGGTTAACTAGTAAATTTATAAAAATACGAAAACAATATATATTGTATGGTTTTGTAGAAATTTAACATTTGTGTATTTGTACAAGGCTCGATTACTTAAATTTAATATTCCGTGTGAAAATAAAAATAAAAATTGATGCGAATTTCAGTTCTTGTCTAAAAAACTAAGCTCCTCTAAAAAGTCAGTTGAATGATTAAGACTTTAAGTAGACTCTAAACTTTTTATACTAAAGCTTAATCGAGTTACGTGCTGAAAGAGCAATACAAAATGAACGTGTTTTTAGCAGATCTACCTGACTGGATAATATAGTTACAAATAACTTAGATTCCTCATTTACGGTTGCTTCTTATAGTATTATAGATACTGAATGTCCCGGTGAACTTTGAAAATTATTTAATAACCCAACCTTTTATAACCTTTATTATTATAACTTTCGCAATGGTTGGTCTCTGGCCAAGTCAATGATCTAACATATTTTTAGCATAATTGCATAGGGATTTTATGCATCGGTTTTGAGCAAGCGTAGATCCACCATTGTGGGAACGATGGGCATGGCCAGGACCCTAAAAGATTTGTGACGTCACACTTTCACTGTCTATCGAGATGTTGACTGATGATGTGACATCGAATGTCTTAATAATGTGAAACCAATGAACTGTCCGTAATTCAGAACGCAGAAAAGTATATATTAAATCATTTTTCAATCAATTAAATCGTGTATTGGTAAAAGCAAGTGTATTGATTGAAACTAGTGTTTTGCTCACGGCTTTTCCCACGCGAACTATAGAACTGTATATGGCGTCATATATTTTGTTTACATCTGATTTGTTGTAATGGACAATATGGATCATAAGCGAGCATACTTCGACTCGCGCTTGCCCGACTTTAGGGTCATATCACTACAACCTTTTTTGAGGGCTGGATCCGCACCTACTTGAGTGAGTCTCGGTGACTAGGAATGTCAAGATACAAATAAGATCTTCTGTTCAAAATTTAACTTTAGTAAATGCGGTGATGACTCCATTCCGGACTGTTTTAGTAATATAATAACTATACTTTTCATCGGTTGATGTTTGATAAATACTATTTGATAAATTACTCTTTTTCAGAGCAATTAAGAAATAAGTAAGCGGTATTAGCAGTTTATCCTTCGTACTTACCATATTAATTGTATGTTTAATACATACAATTAATAAATGTGTAAAGTCATGAGTGTAAAAATAAATGAAAATACATAATGTCATACAACATTAAATAGAATCTAGTAAATATTGACTTAAATCTAGTAATGAAGCAAAATTAAACCAAAAACAACCTTGACTCTTTTAAAATTAAATCCTTTTTGTCATTACCAAAGCTACTGTTAGTCAAATCGCGTTGTACCATCGCGCGTCCTATATAACCGTCACGCGAGCAGTTGATTCGTCGAGTCGTGATTCGTGTTAAGCCTTCCTTGTTAGGCGTAGTGCAGACGATAGACTAAACAAAATCGAAAAAGAATTTTCCTGATTTTAATCAGGAATATAGTTCACCAAATCCTACATTACCTACCCTAAATAGTTGATTCGGTGATTCGGCCTTAGTCACCCACGCGGCAGTGCTGGTTAGTAAAAATGGATTGGTGTTCACTTAAATATTGGAGTAAATAGAGAAATCCTTATCTAATTATTGCTTGTCTCTTCAATCAAATATTTTAACCTAAAAATTTCCTATTCTAACCTAAAAATATATAAAGAGAGATATATAATGAATTAATAAATTATTATTTAAACGGCTTCAATTGTTACGTATTTTAGAAAGTAAAAACTGACGTTTTTTTTTCAATAAATACGTGTTCATGTGCACAATAACGCCTTTCCATCAAAACCATATCATTTAAAAAAATATTTAAATTACATTGATCTTTATTTTACCCTTATGTCTGTCTACAACCCTTTCCTCTTAAACAAAGGCTTAATCACAATCTAACGTGATCACAACTTTCAGACAACTATTTTTTTCGGTCACATGTCAAATAAGAAGTGACAGACGAAGTGAAGTCAACTCGGCGAAAGTGACAGAATTATAATAATAATAAATTTTCTCATTATTATTATCATTTGTTTTTTAGAGAGTAGTGTATATTGGTAAATTGGCTACTCTGTAAGTCGAAGGCTTTCAACTATTACCGAACAACAATATCAATATAAACTTAAGACTTCAGACGTAGCCGTCTACAATTTATGTACATACGCACAGTTTAATAAAATATATTAGACACAGAGAGAATGTACAAGGGTACTACTTATTTCTAAAGAAATCTCTTTCAGTAGACCCGCGATAGGAGAGCTTGAAAATAAGGGCATTCTCGTATGTACACCTATACTATATATATTAAATAAAATTGCATAAAACATACATAAATAAACTATTACTATTATTACTACTACTATTTTAGAGTTCATTTACCAACAGTGTGAAAAACGCCTTAAAATTTTTACAGTTTTTGCTCACAGTTGAATGACCTTAGGATCGGTCAGATCATCGAACTATCGATCCTTGTTCTAATAAGCCACCTTGGTTTACAGTTGGAATTCAAACAAAAAAAATTACATGAAATCAAAAATCGCGGAATATAATTGATTAGCAAAGAAACCTACCACAAACATTTAATAGTCAAAGTGTAAGAAATGTAATATTATATTTGTAGGTACTATTATTATTATTATAATTTTAATTTTTAACATATCTTGCCACCTTAGAATAAAGTATAATTTTCTTTTGCAAAAATTATTACACTCTATGATACAAATTACTACTAAACTGTTTAAAGTTGAACGCGATTGTCTTTCGTCTCCACTTCAGGGATTGAACTACCTAAATACAGCTTTATTTTAAATCTTAATACCCTAGTATTAAGCGCTGATTACTTTGAACATTCAGCGATATATATTCTCGTGATTTACCCAAAAGTTATGTTATTTAGGTTACTGAGGCAAGCTCAGAGTAGGATTGTATCTTGTATAGTATGCCTTATGTAGTAAGTTTACAGTCTTCTCTACAATATTTATTTATTAAAAATATATTCTAAATTAACTTCTAAATTCTATTCAAAGATTTCTTAAGGTCTCATTTTTAAATTCATGGCCGAAAAATAATAACGCATAGAAGGAGGGAGGAGGACACCAAATTTGATGCCTAAAATGGAGGATTTTTGGCTTCTTTTTTCCGATATACCCGCTTTCTTAGCACTCAAGATCAATCAGATGCTAGTGTGTATAAAGGAGGACCTACACACTCACGTATATCGGTTTTAGCTACAAGTTTGACAGCTACGTTAGGAAACTCTCGCTAAGTTTCGTTAGCATACAGTTTTTAAACTCATAGGAAAACAAAAGGTGTATAACTAAGAAAAAGGAAGAAAAAAAATTGAAATATAAAAATACTAGTCAGTCCGCCTAAATTATGCTTCTATTATCTTATTCTTATTATATTTTATACTACAATTTTCCTATAAAAACTTTTCCAAAATATTAATTTGATTAATTAAAAAGTGGCAGCCCTATTTCAGAGTCGAACACGTGGAGGTCGTATACAAATAGCTTTCGATTTTTTTCACGCCAGCATCGCACGGCCTACAGAAGGCACGCAACAGCAATGTCATTAAATCTCGCGCCTAAATTAGTTTCCATTATCAGAATTAAATAATATATTTTTATGCAACGTAAAGCGAATGACTCCACTACCTGAATAATGTACCATTACAGGGCACAGGTCTTTTGTATGGGAGAAACTCTTGAGAAATTTGTGCCATCAGCATATTGAAACTGACCCAAAGAGGGTTGGTAAGTGGCAGTGGTTGCAGTAACTACTGACTGAGGTGCTTTGAGTCTTCCGAAACACGGGGTAGCGCCGGTTAACAAATTTGATTGACCAACGACCTACGGCGAAATTGCTTCGTTCTGCTAATGGAACAGGAGAGTTCGAACCACTACGCAGGCGGGCACTACGCGAGATGGTAAGAGGATTCTATATGCGATGACAGCTAATGGACCCTGGCTGGATCCACTTTGCTGTTCCTTAAGTTTTATAAAAAGTACAGCAAGTGACTCGGCTCCGTCTGATGGTAAGCAGTAGGAGTCCTTTTTTGAAGACAGCTGGGCCAGCATGCGCCCGGGATGTTATGATGTGAATTTTATACCAGTCAAAATTTTGATTAAAACAAGTACAAATCAGCCAAATTGATGGACCTTTTCGTTAAGTAAATAATGATACTAGCTTTGAGTCATAAATTAGCCAGTTTTATCACGCCTAGTTCAGGAATAAGTATTTTAGAATCGGAAATATGCGCATATTATTCGACTTACCTGAGTCATCATCATGTCCGGTGTTCAACTGCAGTGCCAACGCTCTCAGTTGCTTATAGACTTGCACGGCTTCTCCTCTCAACCAGCCTTCATCTTCCTCCGGTTCCGACTCCATCTCCGCATGGAGGGAACGCGCAGACTTCTCGGTGTCCACTGGGTCTGGTGCTCCAATCCTTTCGGCTAATGTATCGTGGGATCGTTGAAGCCGTTCTAGTTCTTTGAGCGTGTTTTGGTAGAGATTTTCCTGGTGAAGAATTGAATGGAGATCAAGTGTTTGGCTAGATATTTACAAAGGCAAAGTTTAAATATTTTAACGTTATTGAACATCAATTTAGACCGTATATCTCTGGGATAGAGGACAATCTTAAGACTTTATCTAGTCTTTAGTAGTCTCGTTTAGTCTGCGGAATGGCTTCGGCAGAAACCTTATCCCCTCAAGTTAGTCGACACTTACACAAGAAATACAATTTTGATATATGTTAATCTGGATATTTATGATGACAATAAATAAACAATAAAGCATATAAGCCACCATTTTAGAAACTTTAAATAACTATACTGTCCATCTGTCTTTTTCTAGTTGGATTATAATGAAAGACTAATACTGAACTTTAATTTAATTTAGTTTGGGCCAATATCAAAATAATTAGTCTTAAATAAAAACTCGTTTTGACAATCATAATCCCTACCTAAGCTGCGTTCCTGCGATTATAAAAAAACTTATTCTATAAATGTTTATTTTTACATTAGCTTGAACTAGGTAGGATCAAATAAACCAACCACAAAGGTTCTATAAGTTCAAAACCTTAAAAGTATCTGTGGTAAAAACAAATATCTCCTATAAATCTCAAAATTCCACATATTACTTTGCTTACAAATTCACTTTAATTTATAAATAGCCGATTAAAATTTAGCAGCATCAGGAGCATGTTTAATCAAAATAAAATTTTAGATCGTCGATTTCATGACAATAGTATTTTGGCAATGTCTCTTTATCGATATGTTGCAAACATCCAGATAAAATCGATATGATTAACCGTATCTGATACGGTACAATTGAGAAATCGAGATATTATCATTACGTTTCCTTTAGCACACGTAACCGAAAAAATGTAGCATTGCGACATGACATGACATGACATCGATCTGGAGAACGTATTCCAGATAACTGTACGAATTATTTATTTAGTGAAAACTAGTTTAAGGGGCACTTTCGAATTTTTTTTTTCTTTTCTGTGTAATTACGTTCTCCTTTAATGAGGAGAATTGAGATTCCTTATATAATAACGGTAAAAGGAATGGTGAACCAGAAAACACAGGTTTTCTGGTCGACAACAACAAGTCGACAACATTACGTGCACATGATGATTACGCTGCTGATTTTGTAAGAAATTTGCTCTTCGCTGCATATTTCAAATTAAAAGATTTGTTGTGAGATACTGTCGGTAAATACCATTCTTCCCGAATAGAATAGAATATATCTTTATTGTATATCAGGCAATTCAAAAAAAAAGAAATACACAGGGAACATTTAACAAAAATTCCAGAATATTCCAGATAAAAGTAACGTGCAGAACAAATTATTAGTATGTTGTTTTAATTAACCAATTATAACCATCCCCGCTTTGTTTACAAATAGTTACCACACGAAAATATTTGGACACGAAATCATTCAAGGCTCTCTTTCAATATGAAAAGGGTTCACTATACATGTGTTACTATCATTAGTGTTTATTTATTTGTTTAGGTACCAATGAGTACATATTTGCTAGCTTATTTCATAGCTGATGTGATTTTCAAATAAACCAGTTTTATTAGCATATCTTATTAGATCTGCAGTGAAGTAGTAATGTATTCCTCAGTGACGTCGTTTCTATATCTAGTTTTGTAAGGAAGCAATGGATAAGATCACTTTCAATATTAAAAAATAAAGGCGAGTAAGCCTTCTGATAGACACACCCACAACGAGGTCTCAAGTGTTATATAGAGCTGAAGAAACTCCATTATTATCTATTACCAACAGGAGATCTGCTCATAATAAAAGACAATACATACATTTATAAAAGCCATTAAAAGTACCCTCCTCGTCTCACTCACCTGTTCTTTCAACTGCCTCTCCAGAGCTACAATCCTGTCGTTGGCTTCTTCCAGCTGCTGTATTAACTGGTCTTTGTTGTTCATCGATGAAGTCAGCCTCCGCTCTAAATCTGCCTTTTTGTCGCTCACGAGGGCCAGCTCAGCTTTAAGCGACTCCAGACTTTGGACATGGTCCTATTGGAAATGATTGATAGTGACTTAAGTGTATCATTTACTAGCGTTAAGAGCCCGATATTTATTGTGTTCTTTTTTTCATAAAGTAATCTCCAAGGCCCACTTACAGCAATTTAAAAATCACTTTAGTGCATTTAAAACAAGATTTTAGACTCAATTTTTATCTAGTTTTGACGTTTATGGCTAAATATAGATTTAATCTAATCGACACTTTAGAATTTTTCAGCTTTCGGGCCAAAATATTGGAATTAGATCACAGTTAAGTGCCACTTATTAAAGGTTAAGTGGAACTTAACTGTGATCCAATTCCAATATTTAGGCCAAATGTGACATTTTTTCATATTTTACTTAAAAAATTATGTTATTTGTAAGGAAACTACAAGTAAATAAACTGTTGTTCCAATAATATCCTACGATATGCTTAATATCATGGGATCTTAGATTTTATATTTCTTAATCAATTCTAAATCCTGTGACACCTTACCTGGAGACTTGTTTTCCTCATAGAACATTGGTCTTTTAAGCCCTCGAGCTGGGCTATGAGGTGGGCTTCAGTTGCTGATGATTCTTTGAGCTGTGCAGTTAATCTAGAGTTTTGAGCTGTCAGCTCCGCAATAAGGCCGGCTTTCTCTTCATCTCTCTGTTGAAGAAAATTTAAATTAGTAAAGAACTACTTTGGTTAGACGAAAAGTCGATGTATCTATTATAGTTTTACATCTTGTACTGTTGCCGGTACATTTATTGTTTCTTTCATTTTATTCAAAACAATATAACTTATAATTGTATTTCGATATCTGTCAAATTTGAGAAAAATTGTAAATCCATTGCTGGTTTGGAAGACCTTTGGCATAGTTGAAGTTATTGTATAGACAATTAATGTCAAATGGAACCAATTCGTATAGGCGGATTTTGTTTAAAAAATTCTTGGTACAAGATTGACTGTTGGCGATCTGCATAGCCCGCCAGCCCGCCATTCCTGTGTACACTCTCAATCCCAATAATATATGTAAAATGTTTTTACAAAATCAGTCTTTGCTGCAACCTAATAGGTTACAATTTAAGGTAGCTAGTGTAATTACAGAGCACATTATCATCTTGATAGCTTGGTGGTTACCACTTTAGCTCCAAGTGGCCCATCTGCTGGCTTGACTTTTCTAAGATGAAAAACCTCTTAACATATAAATTAAATTCATTATTTTTTAATTCTCAATGTAGTAAGATTAGGCCAAATTTGTATTACCTCTGAAATATTTACCATAATACTCTACATTAGACGCTGTGAAATCACTGTGATCAAAACAACAAGCGTAGTTAATCGTGTTAATGAGTGTAACGGCTTCTTATCTAGCTTCAATCCAATTTGTGACTTGCAGTTTGGTTATAGAGTTAAGAATCTTATCAAGATTGTTTACGAAATTGTTTCTTCTTAAGGTTTTGGAAGGACGTCAGCAGCCGTGACGAGCACGATGGTCTTGCAACACGTATTTTGACAGAAGACGTGAACTGACGGGGTTCTTATAATTATTGCCTTTTTAAATAACAAGGGTGGTAAAAAGTATTTGACCCACCACATGATAAGCAGTTACCTATAAACATCTGTAACACCAATGGTACCAAATACACAAGACAAAAAAAGATGAAATAAAAGATGAGAACTTTACAAAGATACAGCAAGATTAAATGCTCTTAAATATTTCCGTAATAAGTTATTGTTGATAACAATACTTCAAATTTTCTGGTTTAACAGTTAACTGTAACTATGACAAGTATCTAAAATACTGATCGAGCTACATCAACTGAAGCAGATGCTCAGATCTCTATTTATAAACGCCTTGAAACGAGAAATAGATTTCAACGGTTACAAGTTAGATTAGTGAAATAATACCAAATTTGATGGTTTAATCAACTTTCATTCGTTAAATGGAATTAAAAGGATTAAAAAAGGTTAACCAAACAGCGTATGAAGACAAATTTCCATGGTTTAAAAATATGTAATGTATAATATTTACACTGTCAAAAATACAATAACAGTTCATTCATAAAATTTTTATACTCGAATGAACAGAACGTATCGAAATTCAATAATTACCGACGCAGATTATTGTAACTGAATGCATAAACAAAAGTATCGAATTCTTTGATGTATAAACAAATTAATATCGCTCACTTTAATGACTTTATTGACGTCAGACAATTGAATTAAAACTTAACTTCTATTAGGGTAGATTTATAATTTGTTTTATCTAAAAAGGTACAACAAATGAACGAAATAAATAAACGCAGTCGCCAATTTGCTGTGTTTTAAAACCGTAGTCTAAGTTACAAGCTGATTTCCTTATGAATGGAAGCTAACAATATTTTTTTGTTAACTTTGTTGTACAACTGTGTTCCCACAAAAGTTCTTTCTTCTCCCGTAGTTAATGCGGATTTATTGTAATACAAGATGATTTTCGCGACGCGTTGAGCACTTGAGTTTAACTTTCTTGTACTGAATGTTATGATCGAATCAATCATATTACTCGTATGAGTAAGTTTATAAGTAATTTTGCATGTGCTTTAAGATTATCGTTTGATGAACTTTTATGATTTATCTTAGGAAGACTTTTTTAATGATGTGTTCTTACAGAGTATAACTATTATAACTAATTAATCTAATTACAATTACAATTCTTAATATCTATTAATTGTAACTATCGAATAATGATTTTTGTAATACACCACTAATGCTGTATAAAAGTGTGAAGAGATACAAATTCTTCGAGTTCGAAAATCTACCACTAAATGAAATTGGTCAAAGATTGTTACGACTTCAACAGATAACAAGCAGCAAGCCTTCTGCAGTTTAGTTAACAAATTACCCAGAGGTAATAAGCCGTCTACCATCTGATAGTATCATTTTAAAGACTGGAATTCGAATACATAACTCTTGTTTTGGAAATTTCCAGCGATTCCTATAAACATTTAAACCTGATGCTAAAGAACGTTATCTAGTTCTTAATTTAAGTGCATTGTATCACGTTCAATTCGCACGACATTTAAAAAGAACGACGCACGACTTAACAAACAAAAATAATTCGATTTCATTACTTATGCCTCATTTTCTTTTCTTCCTTTTTTTTTCTACTTAGCACTAATTTTTTTTTAAATATTTTTTTCTCTTTAGAGTTATGAAGTTCCTTTTTACAGTTGCGGGTTGCAATACAAATAATATTGTTTTTATTAAATCCTCGATTTCCCATGACTTTATCATCAGATCCTGACTTGATGTCAGTAGGTGGTCACATTATCGCTACAGGAGTGTACTCTAACAAAAATAAAAAATAAATTGTACGTCTGTCTACAATTGACGGAGAAGTCGGTGAACATACAAAAAGAGGCGGAGGATTCCACTATGTAAAAACATAATTGAACGTAGAATCTGTCTATTTGAAAGTCATTTAAAAATAAAATACTCCGTTCACCGCAGCCCTAAGTCACACAGGATGCTTGAAGGTTGCCCATGTCCATGTCTAACGACACCTATTTCCTCCTGTTCTTGAGTAATTCGACATTTTCATTATAACTACCTATATTTGGTTGACGTCCAATGTCTGATATTAGTATGGACGATACGTGATGGTTCTTCTTTGGACGTGGATAATAATGAATTCATTATGTATATATTTATCTTATCTTTGCTTAATACTGTACCATTTTCTGTATGACCCTGATCTTTAGCTAGTATACTAGATAGATTGTGGATCAATCATCATCACAGGTCTTCCTAAATACAAGACATAAGGAGTTTGGGCCATAACAGTTTAAGTGGTGCCATTACTGGCCACTATAGCACTAATAGCTGTTTAAAATGAAACTTGTTGGATCGCCTCTGTGTAGGACCTGTGGAGAGCACACCGAACAAATGGAACACATCCCATGTAACTGTGAAAAGAATGGGTGTACTTATTACATCTTGGAGGTATTCCAGGACAGCGGACATTAGGATTGGGGAAGCACAAAAGATCTCATTGGGTCGACGTGCTCCGGGAGTGATGTTGGCCCTACATCGAGATAAGATAAGATTGGGCCGTAACATCACCATGCTAACTCAATGTGCCTACCGAAGTATTCGTATCTAACAGCTAACAGCAGTAGTAACGTAAATCTTTGTGATTTCATGTACTTTATTTATTGACATAAATATTTTGATCAATAACTTCCTACATTTTTTTATACGATTTTTTAAATATGGCACAGAGCCAACTCAATGTAATCTATGTTATTAAAAAGTTTACCTATTTAATCCTTATTAAAACGGTATAAATTTCAATTTGTTTGTAATATTTTTTGAGCAATCGCTAACAAACGAGTCAGCTGATAGACGTGCCTGCAATTGGCTAATCGTCCCTGAAAGCTTCCACCGGCAACTCTTATTAATTACTACGATTGCGTCACTTTCATGGCAATAACTGTCGACCTTGAATTCTGGTAGTTTAATACCCACGTCATTGGGGGGTGTGCCTGCGGTAAAAATAGGTAGACATTATTCAAATTGGACATAGAAATTAATTCGTTGCAGTACAACCAACGAAAATTAAATATACTACAAAAGCGTATATTTTTAATGTTAATATTGGACTACTCGTGTAACGTACTGAGGAATGTGATTAGAGTGTGTAAGTACAAATACATCACTATATAATATTATTTATATTGGATAATATAATTTGATGTACCTAATATGAAAATATCTCATATACACTCAATGAACCTTCAAGAAAAGGGCGTTTGAGGGTAATTTGAACAAAGGTACTGTCTATTTAGAAATGCCATCTCTTCCTACAGTCTTACCAAAGACAAACTAAAATAGTAACTTAAATAATATTTATATTACATTTAAATGAATAAACCAACTAAATAATTACAACATAAATACAGCATATGAATTTACATATATAAACATACATACATAAAAAAAACACGGTAATATAAAAGATAAAGGATACACTAGTAAATTATACCAAGGAAAGATAATGATTGGCAACAGGGAAATCTTAAGTTAGGCTCCGGGATACTATTGTAACGTATCCCTTTGCCTTGACCAGTTTTTAAAATAAATCGTAGGGGCCGTCATTTTGTTAATGACGTAAGTCACCAACCATGTTTCAAAGTTCGGATTAGTAACGGCTCTGTTGGTTTTCAATAGGTTTTTATTGAAATGGCTGTTCGCGCGCAAAACCTGTAAGGAGGCTTCGTAGCGCGAGACACATGCCGCCTCTTTGGAGTATCGAGCAACGGCGGGTGGTTTTTAGAAGAAAGCCTAGGACATTTACTACTATTTTCTATTTTATAATTTCATTGTAATTTCCGTATTTTTTAAACATTATATTTGACACAAATTTATCCCTGGTATTATTGTTCGCACGAACAATGAAAGTTCCTGAAAATTTAGATGAAGGTATAGGAATTGTAATTCTTTGTTAAGAGCTAATTAAGAAAAATTGCCCAGCTCACGCGCGAAATATTGTTTTTAAATATATTTCTCTTACCTGGTTGTGTACACACAGTTAACGTCTTTGCAAATTGTATTTTAATGTGTTAATATGACGAAATAAATGTATTTACGTAAGAGAGGCTTAAAGGCTACGCTATTGGACGAATTGTGCTACATCAAGATAAACTAGCAAAGGTATTTGTTTTCAGAACTACCAAAAGAACGTCTCCATAAAGTTTAAAACATGTCATTGCTATCCCAATAAAGTTTGGTAATTGGCTTCGTTTTATTTCAAAGAACAATGGTGTTGAGTTCATGATGTTGGAACAAAAAAAGTATCTCTTATGTTGCGTCCTATAAAATGAAATTCAAAGCTGAGTAGGTAGTAATTTTACTCAACGATTACCTTTCTGTCTATATATTCATTGTCAATGTTTGAAACCGGTAAGTCACGGTAAGAGCAGATATCTGAGACAAGAGCAGGACAAAAACTTCGTGACCCCTCACGTCAGGCTTTTGGTCCAATGAACACATTGGCGACGGGCGACAAATTAGTCAAGGCAATGGTGTAAGTAGCACGTGAATTTTAAACAAACTGTCTATTCGATGAGGAGTTTACTTGTGACCAATTACATAATTCAAAAACATAAAGATAACTATAACTCAATCCCGTTGGAGTCCAAGCTTAAAATCTTCTAGAAAATTCTTCAGTAACATTAGTTACCTATTTAACGCACTGCCCTCTTAGACACATTGTACTAAGCTTGTGATCTCGTCAAACACTATTTTTATGATTAGTTAGTTTTATGGTCTTCGAATTATTCATGATGAATTTTCTTACTTTAATCCTAGTCCAATTACGCCATTTAATATAATTAGAAGGCTGAAGCCTTAAATATTATCAGGCGACTTACTATGGCTGAGCTGAATTAAGTTAGGTAATAATGTTATGTATTTAATTATCAGGTAATTGTTTAAAACTGATGGAACTACCATTATTGACATGTTTAAAATATATTTCTTTACTAGGAAATTTCATTAGTAACCATTTCGTTTCTACAAAGAAGGTATCTAAGGCAAATGTTTCTGCTAAGGTAAAAGATTTCCTTATAAATTATCCAAATTTATAAAATAATTATAATAAATATCCTCGTACAAGAAAAATTACGCAAGTCAAAGCAAAGATAACGATCATTGTCATGAGTTTGTATGCGTATAATTGTATAGGAAGAGGAAGACCGAATAAAAGACAGATAAACAGCGTGTTAAACGATATGAATAACTTGCAATTGATAAATATCTAGATGATTAGTTAAGATGACAACTGTTACAGGAAAATGAACGATAACGATATATCACACCAATCCTAAACATAGTTTGAAAAAGGGCAAGCCCATGCTAATGATTATGAAAACAAAAATTACTCAAAGCTATTTAAGCTTCTGAAACAAACAATTTAGTTTCGTAGTTTCAAAAATTTTATTACGATAATTTGTGATTACGTTTTAATTACATTGGCTACGGAATAAACTTAATTTAGATTCACATTGCAGTACACGTTTCATTACGGCGCTTGTTTAGGCAATTTGATTTACTGTTGCCAATGAATGTTAACTAATGACGTTAGAGGAACTAACTGGGAAATTATTTTTGGTATTTCAGTTATTAAAATCACAATAGATGTGTTTCCGTAATAGCCATATTTTTTCAATTATACCGTATCTTCTGTCTAATGTCGAATGAAGATAAAAGATTTAGTCTCAGCCATGGTCCGGAGTCGTATTCCAAGAGGGCTAAAAATTTTGCTTTGGTTTTGTTGGTGGTAGTACTTTTTATGTATACCTAGTTAGTTACCGCCATCTTGTCCAAGTATACCAACATACTAAAAATGCTCACAGCATTGTAGTGTTGCAATTTCAGGTACGATAGCCATTTTCTTTAAGAGTGATGATTTCGGCTGTATCTCAGTTCCATCTTCGTCTATATTGTTACGTTGTAACTTGCTATCACGTGAAAATGATAGATAAATACCTTATAGATAATACATAATTTACTACAAATAAAACCTTCAAATAAAGTCAATTGTTTTCACCCCATTTATGTGGTACGGTGCAGTGCTGGTGGTAAGGTTAAATTTCGACGAATCCGTTGGTCATTCAAAAATACGTCAAGCTTTTACGTCCTCTAATCTTGGTGGAGCCAATTATAAATAAACACTAGTTGCAGTAAATAAGGTTCTATTTTAAATAAATAATTAACCTTATTTACGTTATACAATAATAAATGCTAAAACTCTGAGAGCTGCGGGCCAGGCCTTGACTTAGTTCCTGAATTCGTTTAGATCAATGTCAGCGTCATTCAAACGGCGATTTTGGTTCCAACTTAAGTTTTTGTGTTGATTTAAGGTCAGGGTTCAACATTGTTTCGGGTTATGGGAACTATGCAGTAGATTATAAATAGACATACAGAATCTGTAATATTCTCATTCCTGCTTTTCGATTTTCAGGAGATAATAACAAAAAAATATTTTATTGTTAAACCTGACATCTTTTGCCCATTCTGGCATTAAAAAAGAATCAATTACCAACAGAATAAAATTAAAATTGTCAATATTTATATTAAAATTTATAACTCACAGAAGGCCACACATACATACACACACGTGTACGCACACTTATCACACACCTAGTTAAATCATAAATTCATGGTAAATATGGTATGGTATGGTGGTATTCATGGTGAATTTGACTTTAATTCTCTTAGATTTATTTTGCTATCAAATCATAACTTTCCCTCATAGGATAGTGTGAGGACTAGATTGTTTCGTTTTACACTTTTTTAGAAATAATAAAACATTATCATTATATTGTCACTCGAGTCGAAGGACGGGAGAACACCCCTCAGCAGGGGAAGTGAGACGGTCGATTATTATTATTACCTATATAATTAAAGTTAATAAACAAATAGCCGCAAAGTTTTTATTGATACTAAAAAATGATGTTTTCAATTTGATAATTAATTGAATTAATTTAATAAAGTTAAATAAAAATAAAAATATATGTCACAGAAATTTGACATTATTTATTGTCAGCAAATATGTTTCTTCTACTAAATAATTCTTCAGTTTTCTTTTTAATAAATGTATCCAATAGTTTGTTGTTATATATCATTGGACCTAATAAAAGCACTTTCAAGCATAAGTGTAATAGTTATTGGTTTTATCTATGCTTAATCTAGTTATCTCTCGATCGTTGCGGTTATTCGTGTCAGATTTTTCAAATAAATTAGAATTTATTTTAACAAAACAGCTACTTAACTTAAAATTATTGTTTTTCCAATAAGCTACGGTACCTTTATAAAGGTTGGAATTAAGCATTGTAGTGTTTCTTTACATAGCATATAACTTTGTTACACACTCACACATAATTCATCCGAAAATCATGGCATCATTAATTATGGCATCGAGATCTAAATAACAGATAGAAGTATATAGAAAGTCAAAGTCAAAGTGAAAGTCAAAATATCTTTATTTAAATAGACTCATTTACTAAGTTCTTTTAAATCGTCATAACAGGGAATATGTATGAAAAAAATAAACAAATGTAATTAAAGGTAATAGTGATAACTTTAAGTGGGTATTAACCGGGTATTTACAAATTGTCCCAGTTATGTAACTAACACTAGTATGCATATTCCCAATTAACCCTACCACCGCTTCGACGAATTAGTAGCTGCAGAGAAGAATCGGCGCAATAAACTATCAGCCGTAACTCCACCACGCTGACCTGACGCGAGCTGGTGAATGAAAACGGTTGCTGTACAACCGGGACCAACTCCTGAAGTAAGGCGGAGCTCGAGATAGCCAATTCATTGACCCATCCAAGGACTAACCATAGCGTCAGTTGCTTTGTTGTCGTTATCGAAACTAGAGCGTTCTACGCCAATGTAGTAACATAATATTGCAATCTATCAAAATAGGCATACAAATAAAAATATCGCTTACCAAAGTGAAATAAACAAGCTAACTTGCGTGTTGACTGCGGTCTAACAATTTTCAATTAGTCGAGATGACTACCGACACCACTAAATTATCATGGAAGCCACTTACAGAAATATATCTCTAGAATAGACATGACAAATGAATCTTCATATTGACTTGATTTATACGATAAGTTTGAATGGAATACTATGCTATAAAAGAAAAGATAAAAAAGAAGTACCCTCCTTAAAGTAACGCACTTTTTCTTTACTAGCTATTGCTTGTCACATGCTTTACTAGCTATCTTCACATGTGGACTCGTCTACTGCTTATCATCAGGTGGTGTCGAGTCATTTGCTGTGCTTTTTATAAAATAAAAAAAAGATGTCTTAATCGTAGTAAAGACTACGTAACGGTTTCATAAGTATGTTAATAGCATACTTTACGCGGTACCAACTCGCACATGGTCAACGTGGTCGACTAAGGCCTAATCGCCCTAATTTAAGGTAGGTCCTCGGTGGGGATGTATATGAGCTTACATTAACAGATGATGATGCGGCTAGATTATTGTGGATATCACATCAGGGGTTTATGTAACATTCAGAATACGAACTCTTTGTATCTATTTAATATTCATATCTATAAACAACCTCTGATTTATCTTTGACAATTTTAAAAACAGCGCCTTCTTGTTCGAAACTTCTTTGTCTGTTAATTTCTTTTATCAAAATGTTATATTACTCTACAATCTTTGGAGTATTACTTGTGTAGGCTTAATTCTATTGTTTGTAAACGGCTTGGCTTCAAAAACATAAAATATAACTATCATACTATTTTATCTTTTTTATGTATATAGTATTATTCTATTAAGTTGTGTTCATATATCTGGGGCATTTCGGTTTACGTCGTAACACGAGTGGTCTCCATTAGCAATGAAATAGTAAAATTTCAATTAAATACAAGACTTGTTAGGGTCTGTGTGAATACCTGTTTAATAAGAAATAATAATAATAACATTTCTCACACTTACACCTATTATTTAGCCCAAAGTAAGCATAAATAAGAATTATACTTACTTTAGGCTAAACAGGTGTGTTATGGATTACTTGATAACGGTAAAATATCAAAAGTAATATGTATATAAATATCAGATATATACTATTATATGAACGTACAAATATCCATGACTTGTGAACAAATATTCGTACTCATCTTACAAATATCTGCCCCTACCGGGATTTGAACCCGGGACCTCTGCTTAAATATACAGGGGTATTGACTACTCGATCAGATAGCTGTCAAAGAAAAGAAAAGAACAAAGAAAGAAAGAATATCTACCTAAACTAAATTATCTCTCTAAATATGATACCGACTCCTTCAGATGGTGTTTATATCGTTCAAATAAATGGCGACTAATCTCGTCCACGTAGACAGTCTCGTCCTGCATAATCTAATGATAATAAGCAGTAATCAAATAGAAGGTTGAAAACTAATATAACACCAAGTAACCCCCCTATTTCTTGGTAAGTAAACCATATTTTCGATACTAAAGTGAGATGTATGTGTAAACCAACCTGTTTGACAGAAGTGTCTCGGGAATCGATCTTCGAGGTGAGCTCCCTGATGTCATTCTGAAGCTCCAACAGTCTCGCCTCATATTCCCCCTGTGTTGTATCCAGTCGCCGCCTAAGCAGGTGTTTTTCTTGTTCTAATTCCTGGAGAAAGAAAAAGACGACAGTCAGTCTCAAATATTTTGTTTAAATACACTTATGCATGATAGTTCTTATATTAAAGGTCCAATAATATATAACAGCATACATATTTGTACTAAAGAATTTTGGCCGAATAATAGGTTTAATAATTTAAATAAAAATCTAATTAAAGTATTTACTAACAGCGCTACGGCCGATTGCCCAATGTACGTGAACCATACAAATATTATAACGAACATCTCCAGAGTACTTTATTCAATGGCAAATAAAGTATATTCATTCTTTTGATGTTTTTGAACATACATTGTTGTCTTTTACAGACAGATCTATAGACTACCTTATATGAGTGGGCAATTCGAGCAATTGAAGGTTATTAAATTCGATATAGAGATACTGAGTTGCGACCCTTTTGCACTTCTGGAGCGCACACAAAGGTCTTTAATACCTTATTATAAAATGTTTGTCTTATTCTTCTTTTATCTATGTACTGTCTGGATGGATTGTGTGTGATCTAGAAATGGAAATAAATGTTTTATCTATCTATATATATATTTAAACAGATTAAAATTATCGATTATAGAACTTGCGCCATTTTGCGCCCAACCCGCATTGTGTCAATGTGGTGGTGTTACGAATTCAACTCCTTGTCTGTTTCTGCCATGTAACAAAACCACAGCCTACCAATGGGGCGTATATAGGTTGTTGACGGTAATGACCATTCACGTCACAGTATACCAAGTCTCATAAAAAAAATTCATTCATATTTTTAATAAAACGGGCTTTTGCTGAATTACTAAGTATTTTAATTTAACTGTATCATAACTTAACTACGAGGCTGGCACCGAGTGTAAAATAGATATTGGAATCGTTTATTCGAATATGTGAAATAAAATTGTCATAAGTAATACATTTCCAATAGTAAATATGTTGCATGCTAATGAACTAATAATTTCATGATTATGATGATCTGCTGCTAGTTCATTGTATTACAGAGGTAAGTATAACTTATTAAATTGGTATCAAAAACCGCAATGTATATTAAAGTAACACATATCTAGTTACTAGTCACGGAGGCTGCCGTTAGCTTAGACTTATGGTATCGATACTTTTAAGCTAAAATTAAGTCATTTCCCTCTCTTTCATACTAATTCATGAAAAGGATAGAATGACTTTTAGGAATAGCAAGTTGACATTTAGACGATTTATATTCTTCTGACTCATTTTAATGGGCACATATTATGATGCGGCAAATATGGTAGAAAGTCGCTATTTTAGAATCGTTAAATGACGTCACTTCGATTGTCTTGCTCTGGTTGGATTATAATGAAAGAGTAATGAACTTAAATTTATAATTTTGTCCGTGTACACACAAAGGTTCACTTTATTTATGTTACTTTTATTCCGATGCACAAAGAATATACTCAACTACGTCCCTTCAACATAGAAGCGATTGCCTTGAGCCATTGCTATTGTGAATCACACCATGAAATTTCATAATAAAACAATAGATCCATTTAAGTATAAGTACCAACATATATACTGTGTCTAATACGAACTTTTTAAGTTTCTTTTCATCAACTAAGTTTAAGCATTTTTTTTTACTAGGAGGAATCCATTTACGGACCTATCCGCCACTGGCTAAGCGACGGGCGTGTGTGGAGCTCACTCAGTATACCCACTGAAACTGATGATCCTGTATGGTTTTTACCAAGTCTATTTTCCATTGATTATTCAATTCGACAGCTACGTATTCATATTATAACAGTATCTTACAACGATATTGATGACGGCCACACTGTTTAGTTTTTATCTGTTTAATCTATATTATTTGAAAGTGCTTCTTTGATTTATTAACACTAGATATACCAGCGATTTGAATATATGTCAACAAAAAAAATTATATTTGTTACTAATGTATATAAAATAACATTAAGTTTATAAAACGTACTCTCTAATTATAGCTACAAAAGTCATAACATCATTTCTGAAAAAAAATGTGTAATATAGTAGGAATTTTGAATTGAAACTGCACGACCAGTCTAAATGACTGGTCTGGTAAATCTAGTATTAAACAAATTGGAGCGCGAACTTATCCCCTCCGCCGTATGTCTGCGACCATATGAGCGTCAGTCGCGACATACACCAGTCACAAGACGACGTCCCAAAAAACTCTCGTGTTGCGTTGTCCTCGCTTGAATTGTGCACGTGCTTTACCGGATTCCATTTTCTCCCTTCTCCACGACCTCCATCATCAACAATAAGTATTTTAAATACACACCATCAACCATGGGAATTAGAAGAAGTTATCACTAAGTACCTAGCATCTCATAGATAAAATTACGGCAAAGACAATAGAATGGAAACATACAAAATATTTGACGGAAATGGCGCAGTTTCTTCCGTTGCGGAACTTCCAAGTTTTTGTTGTCTCGGGCCTTAATTAAACCGTTCTCCGTAACTAATTACTGTTTTTCTTTAAAGTACACAGTGTATGATGTAATTGTATACCTATAGTTGCAATTAAGTATGGTAGTGCAAGAGAACCGATTTTTAACTTTGATATTTATGTCTAACTTGTACATTATCCGTGCAATACGAAATCGGGGACAATATGGTCCCGAATGTTCCAGGCTCTTTCATTGTCACCACGTCTACTTTGAGTACAAAGAGATGTCGTGACTCTTTTCTCTCTCGCACAGCTAAAGCGTGGAATTCCTTGCCGGCACACGCATTCCCTCCTTCATACAACATGGGTTCCTTTCAAAGAGGCGTGAAAAAGCACTTTTTGCATGCTGCACTAGCCATCTTCACATATGGACTCTTCTACTGCTTATCATCAGGTGTTGTCGAGTCACTGAGCTTTTTTCAAAAAAATTTGGATATCGCCACATAAACCGTTTGTGTCTGTTGCGTCACTATTTCAAATAGTGGCGTAAAACACACAAACTAGTTCTGACAATTTTAAATAAAATTATTTTTATTGCAATGATACGAGTTTAAATAAACGCAATTCTTTTGTGAGTCTTTATTGTTCGCGAATCTAAACCAGACTGAACAAACTATTTAAAGAGCTATTGATACAATGGTGGATACGTCACATGAATTGTTTGTTCCAATGCATCTGTATCAATATTATTCGGTCTGTAACCTTTAAGCAATGCCAGAACTCTTACAGAGACATTAATACAGATCTACCAATACCTAAAAGTGTAAATAGTGGGACAGACGGAATGAAGGATTCTATTAGGAAGGAATCTATAGCCAATTATGAAAAATTTTTTTGTAAAAATTTGCTAAAGTGATATTCATAAGTTGTTTTAGTTAGTTCAGTTACAACTTCTCAATTATAAAAACAATGAGACATCCCATTGCTTTAGCCGATATGAAAATGAAATTATCTCAGTGATTTTCACTTTAATTATTATCATAATAATTTGGAAAATATATAATGTATAGATAATTTCAATTTTTCGTCATCAGGTTATCTGTTATAGTTTTTACAGAGGAATATGGCAGTATGTCGCATGCTGCACTAGCAATCTTCACATATGGACTCCTCTACTACTTATCATCAGATGGTGTCGAGTCGTTTGCTGAGCTTAGTATAAAAAAAAATATGGTTAAAAAAGCAAGGGAGAAGGGAAATCACTTCCTAACCTTAAATTGCTTTGCTTACTTATATAAGATCTGTATTTGTCTGTCTGTAAAAAACAGCAATGTATGTTCAAAAACAAAAACTTGCCATTGAATAACGTACGCTGGAGATGTTCATTATAATATTTGTACGGTACACGTACATTGGGCCATCGACCGTAGCGGTGCCAGTATTTTCACTTTAATAAGATTTTTATTCAAATTAATAAACCAATTATTCAGCCAATAAGATTAGCAAGCACGTATAAAATACAGTGCCTGCTTTTGTCAAAATTCATTGTTATTAACGCCATCTCTTAAAAGAAACCCGAAGTAATGAAGGAGAAATTACAGCTTATATTTTAAGCATGTTAGACGGTTTTCCATACTAAGTAACCGATTTTCAGTTGTATATTTTTAAGCTTTTCTGTGGGATTTTCCCTTTTTTATTTTTAAACCTGAATAATGTAATAAACCGTATGGCTATAATTCAAATCGGTCAAGCCATTTTCAATCTTAAGCCAGACTAACTAACATCAATTCATTTTTATATTTAAGATGACATTTAAGATATCACTATTTAATTACATACATCAATAACTACTGTACAAGATATAATAAATAATGATATTTCATATACATGAACTAATTGTAATTAAGAAATGACAAGAAAAGCGTCAATTACAGACTAAATATAAGTATTTTTTGTTTTCGAAGGTCCTATAAGATAAAAACATTTCAATTTAAAAAGAAACGACGATATCTCCACGAAAGCCATAACCGTCGTTTATTCTGGTAAGTAGTGTGGAAATTTGACATTAGAAATTACGGAAACTAGGCTGACAAAAGTCATTGTTGTCCCATGAGAGCAGCCCGACCTACATGCTCCACCATTGAAGATGATTCAACTTACCCGAACGTCTGAACCAGAACAGCTTTCAGTGCATTGATAAGAACAATGTGTTGCAGTTGGAACAAGAACCGTAGAAATAGACGTGGCAAAATTCACTTATTATTATTGCAGATGAGGTATACTTATCTCGTTAGCTATAATAAAAATTATCGCTACTACAATGATACAAGAAAGCTTAGAAAGAAATGGACTTACATTTCCGAACAATTAAAACCGTCTGCCTAAGCTTAGTCTTTGATAAATTTCAATTCTTTTATTCAACAATACGATAATCATCAAGATAAAATTGATTAAAGACATAAGTCCAACTGTAGCATGGCTTGCTTCAATGACAACCGAGACAATAGTCTTTGGTTTAATTCAGTTCTTATTGTAACAATCACGTGTGGCAAATAAAGAATTGCTATTCATAATATTGATACTGATACTGATTCGGTATTTGTTAAATGAAAGATTTTTTGTCTCTCATTTTAATTCAACAAGAAAGGGATAACAATCATATTAAAAATAATAGATAAATAGAACTCTCCAATGTTATTTGCTAGCAGTTTCCAGAATATCTCAATAAAGGTTATATTTGGTTTACGCGAATATGACCGTTTCTGAATTTCGTGTGAAACTCAAATGGTTACCCATTCGTCTTCGCCGAAATGTACATATTTTATCCCTCCTTTATTCTATTTTATTCCACATGCCCCTTTGTACTTAAAAGATAGTTTTAAAATCTTTCACAATACTTCATTCGAGTTTTAAGATCGTCGGAGAACTTAAGATTGGAAATACCATCACATTTCACTAAATTTTACAACAAATCCTTCTTGGTACAAGCTGTTTTACTGTGGAACTCTTTAACTGTCCACATAAGGCAAGCTCAATCACTAAACAGTTTTTAACAGCTTATGTTTGAACACTATTTGTTAGTTGATACTTGAATTGTACTGATACTACAACTCCTTAGTAGTCTGTGATTATAAGTATTTTTGTACATATATATTTATATAATTATGTATTATGTAATGCATACATGCTATCATTAAGTAAGTTCCTAAGTATGTATATATTTAATATTTATATGTAATAACTTTTATCATTGAATTGAAGACCAACTTCCCTCAAGTACTTTATCTTTAATCCTGTCCATCCTAAGATTACCTGGAAGAGATAGGTATTAGCGATAAGGTCGCCCTTTGCACAAAATTAGTTAAATGTTTTTTGTGTATATCTCTTCTTGATTTGGCTGATGTACAGTAAAGATATATTCTGATCTACTCTATTCTATTCTAAAGCATTGAAATTGATACTAGGCGTCCATAAAGTCACTCACTTGTTTTGGCTTTATGAATCTCTATTAATACACAACTGACAGAAGATTTAATAAGGTATAAAAATTACACATATTATTAGATTTTGGACAATAGATATGTAGTTTTGACACATACGTAGTAAGTTGTTAAAATAATCTTTTATTTATAAACTTTATGAAACAAGTTATTGAAATTGTGATTTAATGTTTACAATACACTATGAAACACGCAGCAAGAGATATTAAATCGACTTAAGTACGCTAAATAACCAATTAGGAGATAATGATGTTTTCATAAATTTTGCTGTCCTGTATAACACCAATGAAATATGCAAAATTAAAAGTATCAAGACGTCCTTACGACACGTCAACGTTTCCTTCCTCTCATTGTAGCCATTATGCATGCGCAAGAGACTGCAGTAATACAATTTACACTTATAAAAATGTCATAAAGTTGCATTACAAGGTCAAATTGATTTTAACGTGATGTATTTGTCCAATAATTCCAGGTGTCTTTTGAATTAAATTAGAAGTTGCTCGAAAATCGCTAATGATTACAGGACAAAGATTTACAAATCATTTATTGGCCGATGTGATGTCCTGGCTACAACCAAAATCGATGTTCAGGAAATTACATATCGAAAACCAGAAAATTCATTCTGGCCAAGGGAATGATGAGGCAATAATATATATTCTGTACACAGGAACAATGACATCAGGGAAGATCCTAAAGAGGCGAAATGTATTGAAACTAGATCTGGTTCATGAACTCTTAATAAGATAAGTCAGTTCTAGATGATACCATTGATTTGTAACATTAATCCGACGTATCTGGGGCTCATGCAACTTTAAGTACAATTGTGAACCAACAAGAAGAGGTAAACAAGGAATTTATTACAACAAAGGATAATGCAACTTTTAAATCTTAGCCACATACATTTTCAATTGATTATAGAAAATCAGTTGCATGTCCACGCGTAGACATGAACGCTAAATATTCACGCGATGGGGCCGACGAATAAAATTTGAATACGATTGTTTCCGATGGAACAAGAATGTTTATAAATTTACATAAATACCTTATTATACTTATTGATTACATGCAGAGGCTAACTGTTTGAAGTTATTAAGCTGTCAGTCACGAGAGAAGTGTCAAATTAAATTTACATTTGTATAGTCACTAAAAACAGAACAGGCAAAAATCGCATATCAATGACTCTTTACTAAAAACAAGAAATGAAATTCCTAAAGTAGAGATTGCAGTGTATAATTCGACAAGCCAAAAAGATGTGACATAATAAAAGAATACAACATTATTAGAAAAAATATGTCACAAACTATGCAGCCAGGGTGTTGTATATTATAAAGTTACATTAAAAAAAAGGTTTGGTCTAACACTCTTAAATTAATAGTACCGAAAATTGAAAAGATATAGTCTTTTCTAGAACGCTGGAAGGGTTGGGGGACGTTCCGACGCATTATTCCTCTAAGCCGCAACAGATTGGGCTCCTGCGAGTTTCAGTAAGGTCTACGGGACTAGCGACTAGCTTGACCATATGTAATAAAATGTTTTTTATTCACCACTGTATACTACCGAAAACTACCGTTAATCGATTCCGTCTTGAGCCCCTCTAAAGGATCTATCATCGTGATAATTTTTGATTGCACTATTCCCGACGATATGGTATCATATTATTTACAACTTATCCCAAATATTGTTCACTGATGTCTATAATCTGTATACAGTCTACAGTATCGCCATGCTAGGTATCGCGTTTCCTATTTCATCCGTCACACGGATCAATTCTTCCCCTGACAGTCAATGCTATAGTTATTTCTTAAAATTCCCGGTTTCTATGGTAAACGTCAATGGCCACTTAAAATCCGGGGAACGCTTTCTTGACATTCTGTCATTTTTTTTTAATATAAAGCACAGCAAATGACTCGACATCACCTGATGATAAGCAGTAGACGAGTCCATATGTGAAGATAGCTAGTGAAGCATGTGACATACTGCCCTAGCCACCCTCGCCTTGCCGGCCCAAAAAGTGCTTTTTCACGCCTCTTTTAAAGGAACCCATGTTATAAGAAGGAGGGAATACGTGTTCTGGTAAGGAATTCCATGCTCTAGTTGTGCGACAGAGAAAGGAGTCACTAAATCTGTTAGTACGTAAAGTAGACGTGGCTACAGTAAAGGAGTGACTCGGTAGACCAGCACGCGTACTCCTTAGTAGGAAAGGAGAGGGAGGGATAAGGTCGAAGAGAACACTCTCCATGGTATAAAATAATATTACATAATCTGCAATAACTTTCCCAGATTCAAGGATCTTAAAAACAGCTGTAATTCATATCAATCGACACATACTTACCTGCATAAATTAGTTATGAAACCCGTGTATTGCGAAGGTGTTGCGTATAAATTCAGACGTATATTATCGTATACAGGTAATATATAAGTAATTATTCAAAGTGTCTGAATCCACCTATTTATCATTCGTTACTCAATACAATGGTCACTCATTAGACTGTCTGGTATTTAACTCATCAATGTTACATACTCATTGACTTTAATAGGAATTGGAACCCATTAAGGTGCAATATCGCAAAGCAAACTCATACCCTTTATGACGTATTAACAACGTACTGTTTATACGTTACTAGTGAGGGGCAATCACGAAAGAGCCTGGAAAAATTATTTCTTAATTTTCACGTGTTTGTTGATACAAAAGTAATCATTTACAGAATAATGCCGTTTACATTATTGTAATGGCGGAACACTAGATAAGATGTTTGCTAGCCAGGCAGACTTAGAAAAAGGCCTATCACCAACCGAACCAAGTAAAAAATTACTGCCCTACTAGGAATCGAACCGCGGCTTTCTAGATCCGGTCGATATTCGGTCAAATTTCTGTTCCCTTTAGACATTAAAACACTTGATATTGAAATTTGTACCTTATTACATTTTAAGTGCTCTAAGAACGTTTTAGGGTAATGAGTAGTGAATTATACGGAATTTAATTTCAAATTCACACATTCGCCCATTACAGTTTCGACCAAGCATTCGTCTTCTATTAAGTAGCCGTCACGAGCGCTCTCGCCAGTCGCCTCGCTCTTGTGCGAATATGTAAACGCGGCATTAAAGTTATTGACTGCTGACTACAAACTACGAAGCCATTGCAAGTGGAGCTTATTGCTTCAGGGTCGTTGTTGATCTTGTATCAAAATTCTCAAAGCCATCGAGCAAGCTCAAGGCGAACAGACAGCTTCAACAGGAAATACCAACTATTACCCAAGTAATCATTATTAATTTTCTGAAGAACATCTTTTTATAACCTGCAATAATAAATTTGCGAGTTCGTGGTCTGTCTACCTCCGAACTACTTAAAACAATTTTTAGGGTTAAGTCCGCCTGGCTTGGTACCATTATCTTACCAAAACTAATGTTAACAACAGTAAGAAAGCCAATACCATGCTTTAGTATTTTTAGAATATGTGCTTTGTCTGTTTGCGAAAGTTACAAGTCAAAAATATGCTTCTCTATATTGCTAATATTAAAAATATTTATTTAACTCTAACTTAACATTACCTACTAGATGTAGATGAACTTTTCGAAGATATTAATGAATTACTAAAAAAAATAAATGGAAGAGTTAAAATACTAAAATAAATTACACGTCTGCTAGCTGATTGATAATAACAATTTAGAGGTTAAAACAGAAAATGTATTGAAAGTCTATAGACAAGGAGGTTCGCAACAACATTTTTTATCATTAGATAAAGCGAAACCAATACTTTAAATGATAATTTAAGCTACACGTTATAGTAATTAGGACATCGTCAACAACAATCACATGTTCAATTTCATCTGCAACCATTAGTTCCTGCCCCATTTAATAACAGGAATATAAACGCAAACTAAAGATTTAAATCAATAAAAATGCGTTTCTGAAACAAGAATCTAAATGACAGTTTTGGGATATAAAAGAGTATGTCATTAGGACTATTCTGTAATCTTCGTCGTCATCGTCATCAACCCAGAACAGTCGACGGCTGGACTCCTCTCTATTTTCAGCCATTTAGGAACTTAAAATATCATAAAATAGTCTCATTAAGAGATAAACATACCTCCTTTTTATGAGGAACAGATTTTTTTTATCACTTAGCTCACGCATAAAGGTCGCTTGGGCAATGGCTTCCGCAAAAAATGGCCGTTGTTTTATTTCAACACGCGCACGCATTGATTTTGCAGTTTTTTGTCCGAATAATCTCAGTTTATTGTTAAGTCATTCATATTTTGGATTTCAAAATCCAGGATAGTCAATCCAATAAAAATCCAGAATAATTATTCCTGGTTACAAAAATATCATAATTTTATCAGTGTCATATTTTTAATTGTTTCGTCAAAACTTACACATATAGGTAAGTATTATAATTTTGAATTGAGATAGATAGAAATGACTTTATTATCAATTTTTTAAATTCCTTATTTTTTCATTTTTTTCATTTCGGTCATTACATATTTTGGTTATCTATAACTATCCTTAAATTCATATCCATATCACCACCCATTAATTCATTAATTTCAAAAAAGTTGATACACATTGTAACCCTATAGCTGAAGTGCATAAAACTTATCAGTTTCCCCACTCTGGTTTCAGTGCTTATTCATATTTACATGTCTAGTCTTCACGCGGATTAATAGCACTGCTAATGTCCATAAACAACTACTCGTCTTACAATGGGTAATGGTTTGTGACAGAACGAGGTTACTTGTGCAATTCGGACGGTGAGCTGATTATTCCATCATAATATGTTGAAGGTTCTCGAAGATTGCAGAAGAGCAAGAAGCAATTAATTGACAGAAGCAAAGGACAAAAAGTAATAACTTGTAACTGTAAAGCAGAAAGATGATTAAACTAATGAGCTAATCGTGCAAAGCAAGCTGAATTTCAAGTTAATGATAGCATCCTAGTCATGGACGAAATAATGTCACGAATTAGTACTAAAGTTGTTGCAGTTTTGAAGATTATGAAAGCTGATATAACAACTTCTGTAAATGTAACAAGAAACAAGACAAGTGGAATTAAAGTACGAAAATGTGAAGTGAAATTTATTACACTGGAAGTCCTTGTAAAATTTACAATCAATGTACTTCTATTTCTGTATATTTTAGATTTTTGTATACCTTATTCTCATGACATTTATTTACAGCCTCGCTAATGACACTGCGACTGCAACAGGCAATTTGCCGACGTCACGGATTAATTGTAAAGCTAATGGCCTATAATGAGTCTCGCAATACTGTGAGATAATGAACCGTTGTATTCTGGAAACGAGGTTATTGTACCTATGGAAAAATCACGGGAATTGCTAGGTAACAATTCCATGGTTTTTTTTAGGTCTCTGTCAGAAAGTCATTGAATTATATTAGCTGTTTACATAAAAGAACAACTCCAATATTTGGAAATAGTTTTCCAAATATTGGAGTTGTTCAGGGTAACATACTTTGCCCATTAATATATTTATGGGACTATAACGTTTGCCTAACTAGGTTATGACTTATAATAAACATGCTCCGTTTTCAAGACGGTCCTTAATTAAGACTAACTAAACTACTGAACGAACTATTCGCTAATAAGTTGAGAAAGCTTGCAACTATTCGAATTCATCAAAAAGAATGAATGAATAGTTTCACATAATTTATGATATTCGGTGTTCTTCGTTCACTAACAAGAAACCAGACAAAGCATTACACATTCAGAGAATCTCAGATTCTTATATATCCGCGTTCGAAGATTTTTTTAATACAATTATTCCGATACTTAATATCACGGCGATTGAGGTTAATTGATTCCTTACTGAGACAAATGGCGTTAGGGGAAAAAAGAAAATCATGGGAAAACTACATAAACGTGAAAACATAATTAAATAATTAATGGCACGGGTAGTTTGTACAAACTAACGTCAGTTTTTCGTCCAATTTCCATGAATTTGCATTATATCCTACACTGTATGTAGTACTCAGTGTGGGAAATAAAGGAGGTTAGTCATTTTTATTTAACAAGATGGGACAGGAACCTGTATTTATATACAAACTGAAAAAGACAAATTGTATTTTGGTAACATAAAACCTCATCAAACTGTGAATGCCAGTGACACTTAATTCTTTCTAAGTTTTTTAAAATTGTGAATAATTAGTAAACCGAACTGCAATAACATATCCAAGATTTTGATTGCACAGTAAATGAGCTTAGCTGTCCAAGAATATCTTTATTTTTTATTCATACGTTGTTTGGAATGCCGTATATTTGGAGTGAAAATATATACATTTAATTTATAGCGGTAATATTAAAACTTAGCAGTAACTTTTTTAGATCAAAATGATTATAGCCCTTAAAGAATTACATAGACATTAGTTCAAATGTTTCAAGTGTAGAGTGCCACTAGACATTTTCTCTTTCGTCTATCGCACGCCATGTTTCCTAATGAGACTAGAACAGTAAAAGCGATAGAATTATGCATGATTGATGACGTTGCAGACTATCATGAATGAATTATAGATTCCAGCGTAAGTCTTTTTAATCTAGATCATGATAAAAAACGTGTTAACATATTTTAAATCTTCCCAACGCGATATAAAATTGATATAAATAATATTTTCACAAATGATAATGGAAGCGACGATGTAGTTAAACATGATCGTGCTTCACTAAAACAATTAAACACTTTAATTTTTAAGTAAATTGATAGTATGCAAGTTCAAACAATCACCAAATACGATGGTATTTCAAATGGTGTGATTTCGCTCAAAATCTGGGCACAATCACAACAATATTTTTTTTTATCATAAAAAGGCTAAGCAAATAGTTTGATTTTTAAAATGTAATCCCCCTTATATCATATCCATGGGACGCCGTATATAATGAGGAACGTAAATAACTAGTTCATAAGTAACTTTTAGAAAACAATAACTATAAGTTAAAATAACCTTCTAAACCCTTATGCATAAACAGTAAGAAAACAAATAAAACATTTGTATTAACATCGTTTAGAGAGTTTCTCATTTAATATAACCAAAGGTTAAACGTCTCAATACTTCTACAGCCGTCCTTGTCGTTTATTACAGTTATAAAAAAAAACATTAAAAGAAACCTATGTTTGGAGCGGTTGACTTTGCGAAACGTCTAAATGTCGAAATACTTAGGCATCTTGAGATTGCACTTTGCAAGTGCATACTATGCATTTAGTGTATCGTTTAGTATTTTGGGTCACACAAGTAGGGTGCTTCCAATTTAAAGTATTTCCTTGTGTAATAGTTTTAGTGATGCTCATTGAAGTCTAAATACCGGTACCGGTATTTCTTAATTTTATGGAATTTAAACGTTTCAGTTTCATTTCATCTTTTGCAGATTACTTACCTTTTATGTATAAAGTTCATAAATTAATTAAGCTACAGTATTGAATTCACACAATCGAAGCCAATAATTTATTCGAATTTTTATCTGACGTAATAAGGGAAGGAAGCAATATCAAATACTAATTATGTCAGAAGAAGATACAAATAATCTCAGATACTTCATCCATAAACTTAAAATGTATCGCAAAAAATATAATAAAAAGTATTTCATAATGCAAGTCCTAGGGACAGCTAAGATTTCTTTACATTTTTGTATAAAATAAAAATTTATTTTAATACCAGTCGTCAACACAGACACTTATTTAATAAAACTCATTTTAATATCAAATAAAAAAAACTAGACGGAAGGCGACGTTATAGATAATTGGCTAAAATTTTCTGAAATCAAAATGCCCCATGCTACATTGACTATATATACAGTAATACCAACGGAACCACATTACGAGTATTAGGAAAACCAATGGAGTGACTTGAGGGTTGTCAACTTGCCTTCATAAAATGAGCGATAGAAATCGGCGAATGTCAAAAATAAATGCCGCTTGAATAAGACTTTGAGACTTTTCTCATACATATTCCCTGTTGTGACGATTTAAAAGAATTTAGTAAATGAGTCTATTTAAATAAAGTTATTTTTGACTTTTGACTTTGTACTTTTGCATTCAGCGGTAACAAGCCTTTTCGATTTATGCCCATGATCAACGAGTGCAAATATCGAATCTCAAACGTACTCGCGTTTTAGCAGGCGTGTATTTAAGTCTAGGGGCTACATAAATATGTATTTTACAAAGTAGATTTGTTACAACAGCAGTCATTTTGACAATAATATATTATTTTCTATGTTCCATGCAGTATTTCTTGGGAGTATTACAGTGGTAATACCATTATGGATTATGTTTCACACGTAGTTACATAAACACCATTCAATACGTTACTAAATATTGCTATTACCACTGTGAACCGACATTATTTTTTCTCCTTCCAGTGACAATTGTTTGACTTCTTGCCGATTGCCGAGTGGCGTAATAATTTTGACAGATTATCGAACAAAGCTAAGATCGTTAGGCAAGTTTTCTCAAAGGCATTTTTTAAAATTAGGATATTTTAAATATTTTGTGTTGAAATAATATAGATTTTAAGTAAAAAATTACCCAAGCATTTAAATGACTACAGGTATTGATTTAGATATTAACTTTTGACTTAGATAATATCCATTTCAAAATGTTATCTTTACTTCTGATTATTTGTAAAACTTAAGTATTTTAAGAGCACTTATTTGATAATTTATTTATTCGTAAGTAAAAAGTTATAACTTTGCTATTTTCAATTCGACTACTGCTTTGCTACAGCATCATTGTAAAACCTAAGCTATTGAAGCAGCAGTGAATGGGTAATTATCACAGTGATCACCACTGTATCTTTTGAAATAAATTAATGAATACTACTGATATCATATCTCTACTACGCAATTTTAAAAATTGGTTTTAATCGTACATAATAACTCATGTACGAGCTTCATTCAGTATAAACTTTGACAACGTTAACAATATACCATACTGATACCAGTATTACCGTATTATTTTCAAATAAAACTCACGATAATTTTACCGCCATTCAATTAATGATACATGTACCGTTTAAAAACCCCTATTTTCCATGACTAAATCTATTAATTTTTTTCGATAGTAAAATTCGCATCATCATGTAGATTTCAATGGTATCGTTTAGACCGAACAGAATTCCCGGTAACAAAGGTTACTGACATTAGTAACTGTTACGAGTAAATTATTAGGACTGTTCCAATTGCAATATACAGGTGTAAATGGAATCAGCATGGATTCCAATTGCTCCATATCTTCCTAGCTGTTATTTATATTTAAGTTTATGGTTCTGGGATTTTGATTCATAGGGCCTGATGGAAAGTGGCTACCGTAGTCACTTCATTAATTATTTCTGTCTTACGATATGACTTAAACGTCATCCCTCATGTCAGAATCAAACTGTCCATTTTTTATATTTTTTTAAGTTCTCCCTATTACAGGGAAGGCTAAGGGAACTAATTCCCTATATTTATGGCTCCGGGATACTCGAGGAGTAACGTATTTATACCTGTGCTTCGTGGAGTTTTAGACGTCTTATGGTAGGTGCCGCCATTTTGTTTAAGACCAGCGAGGAAAAAATATATAAAATATTAAATTCAATTTTAATGACTAGGCGGAGATAGTTTAATGAAAACAAAAAATTGTACTTAATAAATGAAAATGACATGATAATGAAATGAACGAATGAAAATGAAACATTGAAAAATCTCACCAAAAGGCACTGAACTTGTTGGAATACATATTCAAGCATTTCCACCCCATTTATAAGTCATAAAATACACTTCAACACAATATACAAAATAAAATATGCACAGCGCCCAACTGATGCAAAAAAAATCGCAAAAAACTCCCGCCCGCCACTTCTTTTATATTAAACTTGTTTATTCAGCCATATGCTCCCCGAAAGTGACAAACCTTGTTCGAACGTTCGAGATCGAGTTCTTGTGTTCATGAACACTCTGAGGATCAATTCATGCCAACGCATAGTCTAAGCGCACAATACCATGTATCTAAAATTAAATATAGAAATTCACCTTTATCTCAATGACGTAAAGCTTAATATTTCTCATATGAAAAGCGCGAATTTGCGCGTATTCCGTAGATTGTTCTTTAGAATTAATTTCTCGATGCGATTTGAATCTGCATGAGTTCACCTTAAGATTTCAGCTTTTCGCTAGAAGGTCACAAGAAGGAAACAATCACTATAAAGAATGAAGTCGATAAGGATTAAAGTGGCTGACTATCTGTGTTACGAGTATCGTATGTGTATAAAATCGTTATACACCACACGAACATAGTATTGCAAGCAATTTATACGTAGATAATCTAATACGTTATCTATAGACAATATTTCAATTCCAATTAAATCTTTGACTGTCTTAACATTATTTCATAAAATCACAAAGAACTTTTTGATCTCAAACTCACTTTTCCACAAAACACTTACTTTAATTGGCGCTCCTTCTACCGTATCTAATGCAAACACAAAAATACGTAAAATAATAGAGTTAGATGGCGAACAGCATATAATTATAAAGGGAAAGTGGTGAAACTTTTGGTAAGGTTCAGCGAAAGACAGAAGGACGAATGCATGACTGGTTTTGTTTTAGTGTTATCAACGTATAAAATACGTTCCACTGCTGGGTACGTACTGGGTACCTTTCGTCACGCTTAATTTATAAAAGCGATACTAGTTAAACACGAGTTAATAGTAATAAATAACATAGTCATTTTACCATACCACAATAACTTCACGATATACGCCGCGGCCTTGAAAATATTGATCTAGTACCAAACCAACCTTGATTAAATGTCTCAATGCTAGCGCCACCAATACATTATATGCCACCACTAAGGTCAAAACGGAACCAACAGACTGATGTAACTTAATCAGTCTTTGTTCAGAGGTCATGTCATGATCCTCATTTCAGCAATAAGAATGGCTGCTGATAAAATATGACTATGTAGTCTTATTTCTAGACTATAGCCAATTAATTTGCTGATGCTGAATATCTGTAAACATTCCAACAAGCGCTCAAATATCACTCATGTTTTATAAAACCGAAGAATATTTAGCGGAAAATGAGCCGATCAAATGAGGCTGTTTACATAGATTCAAGACATAATGAATGCCAATTTAGAGCCACTTGTTCTTAATCAACCAGGGTTCTTTTGGAATAATAAGAACGGGAATAAGACGCAGCATGATCAGAGAAAAGGTTAATTGATTATCTCCTCTTGCTGGCTGTTAAAAGGGTAAGGAATCCATGACTAATGCCTGGGGAGTTGGGGATGTAAACGTTTGGAATAACTCCACTCTTCCCTTCCCGAGTGGCTCTATCTCTAATAAGAACAGCCAAGAAATTCAGCATGTCAGCAAAAAGGATAATTGCTAATATGTTTTGGCTGGCTGTAAAGGGAATATGGTTACCATAGCCAATGCCTGGATTGCTTGGGGGTTAGGGAAGTGTATTCGTAAGCAATTACCCTACTCCTCACTATACTGGCTTTATTTTATGAGCTAAATGAGTTTGTCTTACATACACTCAGTAGTAAAATAAAAAAAGAACAAATGAACACAGGCCTCACGTTTCGCCGTTTCCCAATAGCGCAACAATAATAATTATAATGGTCTAAACTATCTCACAGAAAACAATACCTAGTGTCGTAAATACACGTAACAGATGACCCTAAAACGTATCGTGTTACATAGTAATAAGGAATTCGGAGCAATCCCAGGTATCACGTGATGGCTTGCACTAGGGTTGTCAATGTTTTGTAATGCTCAACTGTTTTATGGGTGTTTATTTTGTTTTTGGATTGGGACACAATTTTTTTATGTGCTTACTTACGTTTGATTATTACTCTTCTACTGTCGCTTTACTCAGTACAGTGTATTAAACTGAGCTCTGCCGGTTATTATTCCGAGTTAAAAATTTATCTGATCATGGCGAAGACTTAAGTCCTTAAAAAGGGTGCGAAGATTCCAGGGAGCTTAATTCACAGGTAGAATTTTTTCATACTATATCCACAGAAATATGTATCCCATTGCAACTTAGTTGCTACCAATTCTTTATATGTATAAATTGGCAACCCTACAGAAGACGTACTCAAAATTATTAAAACTGTACGATTCGATTTAGATAATACGATGTTATCAACAACATCAGGAAAATTACAATGCAAATAAGACACTAATTACCACGACATAAGGGTGATGATAACATAATCATGACAATGTCGTAACTCATGTTATTCAATTTAACATTTGAAAGTTTCCGAGTGTTATTTTCGGGTAATTGCTGGATGAAAACTATTTCGTTAATTTTATTAGAAAGGTAGGCATAACGGTGTAAAATTAAACAGAAAACACCTTGTTTTAGTTGCCAGTACCTCATAATAGACGCCGGAATGTAGATTCTAGTATATGTATATTTTTTATCAATCTTACCTTTGTACCTACTGATGTAGAAGCTGGAAGTAAGCTGGATGTGATAAAGGGTAACCACGAAGAAGAATTACCTGTAACAAAACATTGTTTTTTTAAATTTTTAGTAGCAATAGCTATACTTCTAACATAACAAAAAAACCTCTTTGTTAATATCAGCTAAATATTAAACACATGAACCTATTTGTCTAAAACTACAAGATACAAAGACAATAGGCGACCCAGCGAAGTAAGAACAAAGAGGTCTACTGCGATATTATCAGTGAGAAATTAATGCTTGGATTGTACGAGAATTCGTTTGGGCATTGCGAATAGGTTAGTAGGTTTATTCATTATTTCAAACGTCATAAGTAGTACTAATAAATCAAAACAGTATGATTTTATTATCATTATTAATGTCTTTAATTGATGCAGACAAAAGACATAGGATTTACGAAAATTCTTCTTCTAAAGGTTCAATGAACCCAAATTTTACATAAATAGTGAAATCGATGAAAACCACATGAAAATCCGTGTAACAGTTATTGAGTTTATCGCGAACAGACAGCCAGCGGCGTGGTACTTTGTTTTATAATATGCGGTGATTATTGTTTATGTTGTTGAAAATGTTAAAACCCTTACAATCCCTTCATCTCTTTTCACATTCCTACTTTTATTACTGAATTTCGATTTCAACATTTTCCAAACAAACCTTCGTTATATCTATCTTACCTAATAATTTATAGATCTTTCATCTTTAGGTGCAAAAGAACCTTGAGAAAAAAATGTAACGTCCCAACAACTACAGTTAAAAAATCAATTGTCCGCTACCAGCCCAATCTCGCACGAGTTACCCAAATTTGGTTACTATGCAAAAACCAAATATCAAAATGATTTCACCAAAGAACGAAGTTGGACTTAATTCCGTATAATGCAAGTACGTGCTTGTGAAGTTACACTGGCCGAGAGTTTGCAGACTTTATTATTGTATACAATAACTTTACACCGTTTTTTGGACATAAAAATATCATCGATATTGGGATAAAGTAGGTCAAATTGAAGTACCTCCTTCTCCTTTCCTACTAAGGAGTACGGGTGCTGGTCTACGGAGTCACACCTTCACTGTAGCCATGTCTACTTTACGCACTAAGAGATATTGTGACTCCTTTCTCTGTCGCACAGCTAGAGCAAGGAATTCCTTACCAGCACGTGTATTCTCTCCTTCTTTGAACATGGTTTCCTTTAAAAGAGGCGTGAAAAAGCACTTTTTGGGCCGAAAATATTGAAAATATAAAAAAAGAACACAGTCGAATTGAGAACCTCTTCATTTTTTCAAGTCGATTAAAAAGAATATGGAAACGAAGTGGCCAATGCTTTCTTGGAAATTCTCGATAACTTTTCCCTAAATGACGATTATCTTCAGTAAATCTCTATGAGTCAATAATTAGTAGCTCCGCAATGTTAAAACTAGTCAAGTTCTTATTATCGTACTGAATCATGTTCCATCATTGACAATTGTATAATGAGGTCTAATCACCACCATTAAGTTGGCCCATTACCACATGTCAGAAAAAACTACACAGTTAGCTTTCTTTCCTCTTGGGAGGGCAGTGTTGACAATTACTTCAATTACTAAACAATCTTATTATGAAGTTCTTAAGGTTTAAAATTGATTTTAGTACCTTGTACTTCAATCAAGAGTTACTTTCCAAACTAAATGCCCTTTTCCTGCAATTGCTTGTGAAATATAATTTTTTCTAATGAAATTCAAGAATTAAATTAAGAGTGGTATTTAAATAATCGAAGAACATAAACAAGTTTTTATGAAATCAAATGAAAGTAAATATTTATTTACTCTAAGTGCCTATGTATTTGAGGTAGAAATATTATATATATTAGATAACAACTGACTTAAACCTCAACGGTTCAATGAGCACGGCAAATATCGGTTTACGGAACGCGATTAACGATTTGCATGTAACGAATACTGATAGTATATCGTTTAGAAATGTAAGTGGAAATCGATAGAAGTATTAAGTAATTTATGACATAACCTACGGAATGAATACAACAATAACAACATAAAATGGACCATTTTGCGAAATATGCTCGTATATAAAGCAAATCAGATAAATTTACAAAAATAAAATGTCCTTACCGACACACGTATTCTTTCATACTGTTAGACCAAACCTTTTTTTAATATAACTTTATAATATACAACACCCTGGCTGCATAGTTTGTGACATATATTTTTTCTAATAATGTTGTATTCTTTTATTATGTCGCATCTTTTTGGCTTGTCGAATTATACACTGCAATCTCTACTTTAGGAATTTCATTCCTTATTTTTAGAACATACAACATTGGTACCTTCAAAAGAGGTGTGAAATTTATTTATTCTATGCCGGCAAGGTGGAGGTGCTTGGACAGCATCCTTGGAGGAATATTTTGGAATTTTCTGGTTACAAAATGGTATGATTTAACGAATTCTCCAGCAACAATTATACGATACCTACCCTTTTTCCGAGGAGCAATCCGTTTACGGACCTATCAGCCACTGGCTAAGCGGCTGACGTGTGTAGAGCTCGCCCAGTACCTGAGCACTGGGAGTACCCAATAAAGCTCCCTGGTAACTAGCGACCCCTAGCGACGGTGACCTGGGTTCTGCCGAAGCAGTTCTCCAGTCCACCCTCAGGTAGCGTAACCTTACATACGGCACCTACTCTAAGAGATGTTTATGAAAATCACTCGAACAATGGACCGGAGTTTAGATATGGCCGAACGTTGATTGACATATTATCAATGGTATTTTATCGATATTGTCATTTGGAAATGGAATGATCAATTTTAGGGTCTGACTATGTCATATCGTCGGGATAATTCAAATCCCTGCAACAAGCATTAAATAATTCCACGTATCTCACAAAGTGTAGCTAATTGTAAAATTAGCCCAAAAGCACAATAAATAAGAAATTTAGCAAGTTATACGCTGTGAAACTGTTAGTTCAGATACGCGGACATTACCTATGGAAGACATTGGATATATCTACCATAAAATTCGTTAAGTATGCCTTTGCCATTATATTAATACTTAATTAATAGTGCGTTTATTTTATAAAAGACTTCATAATTATGATTAGAGTGAAATATAATGAAATTACAAAAATATTATTGAACATATTTATTTGGCATATTTTATGACACGACCATAAATTCGCGTATTATCTTATCATCGGCCATGACAATGGTGATAGATGTGTTACTTTTACAAGCGAAATGCGTGATAGACTCTATCACATACATAATGAAAATATTACAGAAAACTGGAAATGATAAATACTGATGATGTCATCTATATAATATGTATTCAGAGCTACGTTACGAGATAAGATACCATACAGACGTTAAAATTAAACAGCAAAGGATTAACGAACAACTTTAGATTTAGACGCGACTCCCTAAATACAATACAGCTAGCTAAAGGTGATAACTCCCTAAAAATTCTCCGGCTATCTAGAGACCTCTCTCCTGCAGCTACTAGTTTCAATATCGCGTACCCTGTTCCAATACAACACGGCACAGAAGCAAATGATGTAAGACATATAAAGACATATAACAAAGTATTAAAATTACTAATTTATTCTGTTAATAATCTATTATCGTTAGGCATATAGCTCGATATTGTAAGGAGAAATACGTCACATTCTCATAAAAACACTCAATTTTGAAAAAAAGATAACGAACATAATCCATTATTTTTTTTATTATTTTACCATTTTTATGTTTTTGTTTTAGACAGGTTTTTAGTGAAATATATAATGAACTGTTCAGTTAAATTTCTCCTATAAAGAGTGTATGTGGAATTGAGCACACTTCTTTTAAACCAAGTCGTTAATATAATCAAGCTATGTGGTAACTCCATCGAAACTCCGAACAAAAAGGTATTCTATGATGCTGATTCAAGGTTCGATATCTCGTATCTACTTCAATATAATATATAAAATTAGTTTCAACTTAAAAACGAAAATTAGATCATTGTAATTCACAAAACTAGTTTTCGTTTTTAACCACCTCTGTGGTCTAGTGGCTGACCATCTCCTTCAGATCTGAAGGTCACGGGTGCAATTCCCAGTGGGGGCAGAAATTATCTACTCGGTCTGGTGATAGTATGTTTACTTCGCTAGGTGTTTATCGTATGAACTCCACTTACCGTTAATCATTTCACGTGGTTTATATGCAAAAAATATTAGTAGACTTATATAGTCTTCTTTCTTTCCCCACCGTTCTTAATAATGTCTTCTAAAATTCATTCAAACAGCACTTTCAATATTTCTACGGTCTTCCTATTTAAACATTATTTCCCACAATTGTATTATTATTTCTAATTTTTATTTGTATTATTTCCCATATTCGTATTCATTATTTCATCTTTTCTTCGTCAGTTAAAAATAAAACAACTTCAATAGTGTCGTCTCTAATATATTTTCGTAAGACGACAAGAGACAGATAGATGTTGAAATAATAATATTCTGTTGTGCATAATTCGCATCATTACGTTTCTATTATAAAAGTTGCTCACGACCTTCTTTTAATTTTAGTAATCACGATCTGACGAATAAAATCATTTTCAAATTCATGTTCGTCCAATAAAAGCTTTATGTTTAACCTTCATTATGAGAATAACAAATTTGAAAACTAGCTAATGATCACGTACCAAGAATATTTCAACTTTATTAACCGAATTACCTTTATCAAAATCTAGGTCAGATTCAACTAGCCGTATAACGAGTCAGTCTGGACCAGTCAGACTAGATTCCAGGGCCACAAAGGGCTCGATAACAGGATATTAACTTCCTACCACGATACTTATAGATTATTTTTAATGGACAAGTCATGTCAATAAATCAGGTGAAGGTAATTTTTAATCTTTTTATGTAATGTCTAAGCACAGATAGCTTTAATTATAATGTCTGTTAACTATGAGACAGGTTATTTCAAAATGACAATGACTTAAAAATGTAAAAAAGAGAGAGATAGTTTCAGAACGCTTTTGCAGTTCGAGAGAGAAGCGTAAATTGATATCAAAAACTGTACCTCCCCGTTTTGTAAGTATAACACCTACAAACTCACAATCCTGTGATTTCCACGAGTTGCATTAATTTTAGTTTTATTGTTATTGTAGAACTATAAAATATCTGCACATTAATTTTGCTGATATATGTACAGTTACTCGTAGTATTAAATACTACTAACTAACAATCCAAATAACTCACGTACTTGTTTGAGGGAATGTTTATCAAGTGTAGCAGTGTTGCCAAAACGTTACATTGTTACACTCCGTTGTGTGATTGCGAAAGTAAACTGTTGCTTACAACTTACAATTAGCATTTAGAATTATCATTTATTTGTTCATTGTCTCATCATCATCTACTGCCTATATACGACCTACTGGACACAGGAATTTCTACATTCGGGCGAATCACAGGAGTTTGGACCAATGCGTCCTGGTGGGTGAAAAGGGTAACAACTTTAACATGCCTTCCAAAGCACTCAGATGTGGTCCATAACGCATTCAATATTAAAATTAAAATAACTACCAGTATATTGAGTGCAAAAAATCTAATATTTATTAATAGTAAAACTAATATTTCGTTTTTATAAATGAATTATATTTTTCTAGAATATTTTAGTTGACCCATCCAACTATGGCGAATGTTTCTGTCTAACCCGACTATTGGAACCACAACGCCAACATATCACTTTTTATTCGATTTATTTATACCTAATTCAGAACACATAAGCGAACATTAACTTAACAGATTTATATGGAGTTTTTAGCGCGTAATGGCGGGGTCGGTTGGGTGCTGTATATTTTATTTCATATATTGTGTTGTAGTGTTGTTTTTGTCATGAAATTGGTGTAGTTTTATGATAAGAAGGATCGTTAATCGTGATGATTTTTTTATTCGATAGAGTATACTCCTAAGATGGTGCCATTGACACCCTTAAACATTTTATAAGCATGTATTACATGTTTCATATTTTTTCTCTAAAACTATTCGAGTATTAGAGAAAAAATCACCAGAGTAACGGTCACCCATCTCACTTACCTTATAAACTTACCACTCAAAAATGTTTTAAAAATAATTATAGAAAGTGATATTTACAGCAATACTAATTCGATTTAAGACGTTACCCAATTTAAAATTATTTTTGGAGTCGGAGTCACTTTCTATTGCTTCTGGAATCAAGTAAGCACGAATTCCAAAAATAATTTCAAATTGGATAACGTCTTAAATTAAATTAGTATTTCTTTTAGTATCACTAACAAAAACCAGGGTACTTTTTTACGTTCTTCTGTTAGTGAAAATGTCAAGCGCGTACGTCGCCATTATTTTCCGTAATGTATACTTACTGTTTTTTAGCCACAAAGACATCCGATCACTTTCGCCTGTCCCAGTTTATATTTTTGTTAAGCCGATCATATTCTCACGAGTCCACAAACTTACCGTTTCACAGATAAAGCGAAAACCAATTTAGTCAGCGCCAAATAAGTGTCAGTGAAAGAGCAAAAGTAACGTTGCCCGTCGCGGTCACTACTTGCATTGCGTCAAATTTTGCATTCTTCTACGTGGATAGAGAAGGCGAGACTGTCTTTTGTCTCTTTTGTTCGTCAGTGTTTGTGATGGATGAACTGGTTACGCAAACAAATATCGGGGGCAATTCGTAATGCGGTTTGACAGTTTTTGTGTCATTGTCAAAGACTCCGGTCGGAAGTTATTGGTTTTCTCATAACTTCTTGGAGTAATCAATAGAAATAATCGTTATCATAGCTGTTCAGAAGTTCCTTGTGATTGCATTTATTTGTTTTAACATTTATTGTACGCAGAATAAATTTCCGGGAACCAGATTTATGAGGTTAAATTGAACAAAGGTACTGCTTATTTCTAAATGAAATCTTTGCAGCAGTCCTACCACAGAGAAAATATAATGAAATGTTTGTTAGAATTGGCGTGTGAAGATTGCTTCTAACTTACATTTTCATCTATAAGCAACAAACCAATTGCAATCAAGACACAATAAAAATGTTGGTATGTTATCGCCTATTCTTATTAGCACATGTGTAAATGCACATTTACCAATGATTGAAAATAACATAACTAACGGTTTGGATTTGGAGTTATTGGCAATTTTTAAGCGAGTATTCATCCACAATATATGTTCGGAGGTATACTACAGACTTTATTAAAATCTGCAAGAGTTTTTAAATTCTTAGCTATTTATAATTTTGCATTAGCTACCTTCGAAAAAGTTTTAATTGATTTACATTAAGAAATAATACGGCATTTATTTCATGATTCAGTCTTTACACAATCAGTTCTATTTAATCTAGACATCTGCGTCACCCATGAAGGTCAAGCATTAACTGGTCGTTTTCTTGTTCAATAAATAGGTAGTGGTATTTGTGAGGAAAAGGGTAAAGAAATGTCATGCCCTTCACCACCTTGCGCTGGTAAAACAATTATTATTGTCAAACAAAATTCACAAGGGACAAGTTTAATTTACTGTGAAGTTATCAGTGTATTAATAACCAGAGGTATGTGATCTCTCTTCTTAATTTGGGATATTTTTTTATCTGTGTAGCTCTTGGCTTTAACCTCACCTGATGGTAAGTGATGATAAGGCCGAAGATGTAAGCGAACTATACTCGGATTCCTCAACCACAGAGATTTACTCACAAACCGAACATTACCTTACCTTTAATAAGGAGGAACACGTTTGAAAATAAAATTTCCAATATACTTTAGAAATTTATGAATAGATTAATGCATTCGAAAGAAAATGAGGACTACTCAGAAATATAAAAACTATTAGCCAAATTTGCTAGTCACCTGTGGTTTCAAACCTGTAGTATTATAAGAACTGTAGTTTCAAGATTTTGGTATCCTACCTCATTTTATTAGATCATATAGGAAACAAATCTAGATAGTCCTGCAGTATATTCGTATTAATAGAACAAAAGTATCCAACCCTAAAATAATGGCAGTTCGGAGACCTTGACTGCTTGCTAAATTACTTCAATTTGAGCTGTTAAATCACGTGGTTTACCTGTTGTTAAATATATATTTGCCACTGGAACTCCTTAATCTGGACCAGCGTGACATACAGTTCAAATATTAGTTGTCTTGGAAATTCTTCGGGCTATATAATATTGTTCCTGCATTCTTTCAGTTCTTAAAATGTTATTACATCCATAGATCAATTGCAAGTAATCGCAAAATGGATCTACTCTATTATTATCACGTCCACTAGTGTTGCCATTTAAAAGGAACCTACAAGGTGAAGTAAAAGGAGCTTTGGCAAATAGGGTATATTTTAACGCCGATGTAATTACTTGTCTTTGAGTAAGCAAATTGTAATTTATGGATATTACAAAGCAACGCTTTTAGTATATATATATATATATATATATATATATATATATATATATATATATATATATATATATATGTACAATATTTCTATAATTGTCTTTCGTTTTCTTTATTATTTGGATACCGTTATTACTGTAATCTTTCTCACCTTAAGCCTAACAGTCACTGTTGTTGTTCATTTTAAGTTGGATTCCATTTTTGAAATTTAGGAAATTTTTTCTACGTATATAATTCTCGTTGATACCTACATCACTTTTTGGGCTTACTTCACTGATGAAAATGGTGTTATTGCAGTCAAAACTTATTTCGAAGATAATTAATGATTCATCAATACCTACGTGGTCTAACTAAATAAGTCAACACACTATTTACATTATTTCTTAATTCATGATTTTTTTGGCAAAGAAAAGTAGGTCAGTTCGCAATAATCCACGTTTGGTGGGACATAACAGTATTATAATGTCTTAAAGATATTCAGCTACTTATACGAGCAACGGTATAGTCTTTATGTAGTGGAATGAATCGACGACGAGTGCGAGGTACAGATGGTGAATGTTATATAAAATTAAATCACATTTTAACTGATAATTTATTATCGTTTATAATAAGGAGTGTTCTAAAGAAAGGTCCTTAGAACACTGTTTATTACAAGCGATTTCTTTGAGAAGGGGATTTCCCCTTTCAGTTCGGCTACATTTTTTATTGTGCATTCATCTGTTCGAATTTCCTCATGGACAACACTCCTTAGAACTTTACACTGTATTTTTTTTTTGTTTAATAAGCAAAGCAAATGACTCGACACTTTCTGATGGTGAGATAAGGATTCCAAATGCGAAGATAGCTAAAGCAGTAATATACGACCTCACCTTGCGCACCCAAAAAGTGCCATTTAACGCCTCGTTTGAAGGTACCCATGTTTTATGATTGAGGGAATACGTTTATCGGCATGGCACTCTACGCTCTGGTTATGAGACAAAAAGACGAAAAGAGACGAAATCACGAAAGCAGAGGTTGAAACAGTGAATGTGACTCAGTGCACCGCTGCCCGAGGTTATTACTTCTGCATCGCCAATTATACACACAACAGGACGCTGCATTCTGACCACAGAATCGTATTGAAGTAACGATAGAGCGAGCCCCTGAAGAGAAGGAAGGGGAAGGAGTGGCAAGTTTTTGTATGCATATTCCATAAAATGTTAAAACTATCTTCAAAGATCAAATAGTATCCTTACTTAAATGTTTTCTCAAATATATGGTTCTCAAAGATAAGTTCATTTGGGCATCCATATGCGTCTACAACGAGACGAACATTCACTTGCGATCAAAACTCAATCCTCGAATTCTTTACATTTTAACTAGATAATGATAGCAAATAAAAATAGGAACCATTTATTTCTTGCTTCCCAATTTAAAACGAACTTGACCAATTTTTACTTTACAGCAAGTTTTTGCTTCGGCCAAAAAATTAGAAGCATCCAACTCAAGACATAATCACATAAAAACGTTAAAGCTTGCTTCGTATTCTAGTTGATATAAATAAATATGATTGAAATAAGACTTAGCATATTTTTTGCGTGGATCGCATGGAGCGGAACGAGTTGATCATCGTGTTGTTACTGGGTTAAAAGTGAAATTGTTTTCCATTTTTCAATTTGCTTGTGTGCGGGCATTGTTATGATTAACATTGAAATGTGGATGTGTAGATAAATAATAAACTGACTTTTATATTTTATAAAAAAGGTCTCATCTAAAATTCTCCAGTACTTCAAGACGAAAGTAAAGATGAAGATCATATACTACTATAAGTCAAAGTTAAAGTCAAAGTCAAAGTCAAAATAACTTTATTTAAATAGACTCATTTACTAAGTTCTTTTAAATCGTCATAACAGGGAATATGTATGAGAAAAACAAAGAAATGTAATTAAAGGCAATAGTGATAACTTTAAGTTATATGTACTAAATAAATAAAAAATTCACTTAATTTAAGGCTTCTTGATAGTTCAGCGACATAAGACATAAGATCTATTTTTAAATCTATGCTTTAGTTAGTTGTTACCTTAATATTATTAGGCTGTCCTCCTTAGAATATTGTTCGTCCATGTTAATTCTTCTTTCATAACTATCCAACCATCAGGTCTTTAAAAGTACTAGATTGCTAACGTTATTACATAAAAACTACTAAAACTACTACAAGTTATTAAAAAAGTGACAGTTGGACTTGCCCACCGAGGTTGCCGTACAAATTTGTAGGCACACTATGGTAAATTATATAATTTCATAGAAACTAAAAAAAAAATAGATTTATTAATATATTGGTATTTAGTTATAAGACTGCAACCCTAACTGCTTGGCCGTAAAACTTTTGTAACAGACGAACAGGTGAGTGACAGCAATAGTGTTCTGTTTGCACTCTTCGGGTACGGAACCCTAAAAATCGCCTTTACGGTTCTTGGCTTCAATGTTCAATTAGTTCTATTGCTTGTAGGCTAGTAATTATGATATAACAAATATGATTATATTGTAGAAGAAGCTATAATTATGCTACCAAAGGGCCTTTGACTGTTTCAGAACAAACAAAGAGGCAATAAATGCTAAGTGTTAGTAGAATACATTCAATATTGTACAAAGATACTAATACCTACATTTGTTTTAATCTAAATACAACTAAAATTTTTTGAGTCGCAATATACTCCGGGGTCCTTGAGATATTTAGTATTGTCTGGATTATCATGCTTAACTTTTTATTATCCAGCTTTTAACCATTGAATGTCGCGTGCTAAACAAGGAGATCCAATATTAAGCTTCATTGTATAGAAAAATTAGAAGCAGACTGGAAATTTAATGGAAAAACCATTAAGGACAAAATCCAAAAAAATAATTTCAAACTGGAGAACTTCTCAAATGAATTATTTTTGCGTTCTTAGTGTTTTATAGTCGGTTTTTAGATACATTTATAAAAAATCCATAATTTTGAGTATTAAGTTTCTAAGGTCAAAGATGAGTATAACCAATGAGTATTTCTCATTGGTTATAAATACTCGAATAGCTTTAGAAATGATAATACAACAAAAAACCAGTTTATAGAAACAAAATTTTAAGGTTGCACTCGATTTCCCTGGTCTCCCATCATTAGATCCAGACTCGGTGACAATAGTACCACCTCAGGAGTACACTTTACCGAATAGGACAAGAATTTTTAAAATCCGTTCACATATAATCAAATTAAAAGAGTCGTTTTTTTAATTAAACGTGCAGTCTATCATAGTTTTCAATTTCCATTGAATTTACGGGCTACATATTGCTGTACGATGGCCTTAGCTATGCCATACTTGATATGTTATGACGTAGCAAAAAATAACCACATAAAGTCCTGTGAAACCGCACAAACACAGAGAAAATTGGGTTTTTATTGTGTCGAGGTTCCCGAGATGAAACCGCAGCTCAACAATGTAAAAAAAGTTATCATCTGCTGTTAGTACCGGGCAACGATAAAATAATTCAAACTACACGGTTCTGTTGCATTCATGTATAAAAAGCGTAATCTTATGTCGGTGAAAAAAAGCATGTTTTCAATTAACCCAGTTCTACAATAAAAACATCACAATTAATTGTGGGCACGAAAAAATAACTATTTGACACTGGAATTTTTTTAAATTAAATCGATTCTTAAGCGATTGTTTTAAGGTATATGTTAAATGAATGAGTACGTTGAATTATTGGTAAAACTTTCAACATCAACAACCTACATACGTCACACGTTTTAGCACAGCGTCAGCGTCAGACTTCTTAGGTCTGGTTCATGTTGAACTTCCTATTCTAACGGAGACGCCATTTGAACTTAATAAAACATATATGTGTGTGTTTATGTATTTGTGTATGTGTATATGTGTATATTTTATGCATATTTAAGTAATATATTTAGTATAGAATAATGTACACACCTTTAATATTTAATTGTTTTTTCCTATCTATAATTTAAATTATAAAAAGCCCTCAGGTTGTAGCAGAATATCAGTGCTTTGTTCACATCTCGATGTGAACAAAATTAGTCACTGAGTTGCGACCCTTTTGCACTTCTGCAGCGCGCACAAAGATCTTTGATATCTTCTTCTTATAAAATGTTTTTCTTTTAACCAGTTTACTGTCTGGGTGGATTGTGTGTGATGTAGAAATGAAAATAAAGACTTTATCTATCTATCTATCTATAGGTGTACATACGCGTCTACCCTTATTTATAAGCTCTGCTTTCGTCTACTGAAAGAGATTTCTTTAGGAATATGTAGTTCCTTTGTACATTCTCTCTGTGTCTAATATATTACATAAATTGTTAAATAAATAAATTACTGTACATACATAAGTCGTTTTATGGTGCATTGTAGTTGTTTTCTTAATAGTTTATCGACTTTGCTGTTGGAATAAAATATCATTTCATTTCACAGGACGCCTTCCTATATGCCAGATATGAGAGGACTTTAGGTCAATACCATCACGATAGCCCAGCGCGACTTTTATTGTGAAACCAGCTACCGAAACAACCCTGAAAATTACTTAACGTGGCTCTAAGAAAGATAATGATTGACTTGGACAATATTTGGAAGAGCTTGATTTAGCATTTTAGTTGACCCATCCCAGGACACACCACACCGTAAAGGTGCTTTGCTTTCGTTATCGAAGCCAGTGTACTCGAATAACTAAACAAGACGCTGGCGACATTCTAAAAGAAACATGAGTATAAAATTAGCATTTTTTGAGCAACTTTATATACAAGACTAGTATTACACATATAGCACAGATCTTTCAAGTTGTTAAGGCTATATCGGTGACTAAAGCTGATGTCAGCTCAGATCTGACTCATACATAACCGGACCTGAACGAGTGGCCGTGTCGGTATTCATGTACAGACCACGTATTATAAATATTGTCTTCTAACTATAATATAGCATATATAATAGTAATTATTTTTAGTTGGTCATAATTTCAAAAATATCAACGCCAGGGTAGGTTAATAAAATGTTGGCGATACCTTCGAAACCTACTCACCATATTTGTATTATGAATGTAACTCAAATTTATTTAAGTGTTCGCAAACCAGACCATTGTCCTCAATTTCGTTGTACACGGACTAAATTAAATTTAAGTTATTCTTATCTCTTTCTAATCAATTCATTAGGAACGTCAAGTTAGTTCATACTTAGACGGTCCATACATTTTTGACTTATTTTAATCGGTATATTTTATGATGCGCGTAAGGCAAAAATGTTTAAGAGGCGCCATTTTAGGAACGTCAAATGACGTCACGGTCTTCTGTCTCTTTTTGGTTGTGAAGCGGAGAACTAAGTGGACTGTATCTCCTAAGTAATGAAAAGGCGAGCGAACGATAAAAGTAAATATGGGTTTATTTTACAAACAGACTATGTAACAAGACAGCAATATGACAAGAAGAAGTAAAAAAGACAAAACAAGCATTTCAGTAGTTTAAAAATAGACAAAAACCATAAATAATTATGAAAAGGTAATAATGGCTCGGCCACAGGTTGTATGATACTAAGAGAGCAGTACTTAACTTTAATTTAATTCAGCTCGTGCACAACGGAATCGGGACCATGTCTCGCAATAAAACATACAAACGCACGCAAACATACAAAACGTAATCAATAAAAGTATTAAAAATATAATAACAATTGCATCAGCTTCGTTTGGTTACCATTTTGTCACGTTCGTTCAAATGTCATTTAAAATTCGAACAAAAGATTTTTTTTTAAATTGTAACTTAATAAGGCATAAACAATTGTGATTAAGTAAGACCCTAACCCTAAAATGCTAACTTCTGCTATTAAATAAAGTAATTACTTTGTGAACATTTGGCAGTGTTATATGTGATGGTTTAATCGGATTATCGTCTTAAGCGAAACCCTAGAGCTGCACGTACGCAGAATTCTTTGTTATCGGTAAAAAGAACTTTCTCGGTAAAAAAGTAATTAACAAACAAACAACGTCAGCAACGAAACTTGCTAAGGCTTAACAGAATAATGCAAATATGGCCGCCAAAAATGCTTAAATATTTTATAAACATGTAGACGTACAAAAGCAGGTTTACTAATCTTTGTCTATTTTCTTTAATCTTGACGTAGGGCCAGGATTATTTCCGGAGCACGTCGACCCAATGGAATCTTTTATGCTTCCCTAATCCTAATGGCGATACCTGTAATGTCTGCTGCCCTGGAATACCTCCAAAATGTACTTACTAAGTACACCCGGAGACAGCAGCCTTATATCTTCAGGACCGGGATAGCCCTTCTTTTCCTGGCAAGATCATCACAGTTACATAGGTGTGTTCTATTTGTTCAGTGTGCTCCCCACAGGGCCTTCACGGAGGCGATTTAACCAGTTTCATTTTAAATAGCATGGTTATTTTATCTATTTCACAAACATTTGAACTTGAAGACGGATACATTATTTGTAGTAGCTAAGTTTATTGGGGATCTTAATAACAAAGCCGTACAAACCAGAAATAAAAAAGGCAAGGTCTACATATCGTTTCTAATACTACTGCTTACATACTCTCTCAAGTATGATTAGTGTCAGTTTGAAGCGTATCAACATGTTACGGTCATTGTTGCGTTTAGCTGAATATTGCATATATAAAGAGTAGTATTCAATACTCCACAGCAAAGACGCTGCTGTCGTGTTCATACGATTTGACAGCTAACAGTTCAATTCGATTTAGGCTTCGTTTTTCAATACACAGATAAGTTTTAATAAAAGATTAACTTTGACTAGTTGACAATTTTTCTATCTAAAATATGTCAAAACGCCAAAATTATTCGCTCTATAAGTGTTATCTGAATGTTGACATAAATTTATACTAGAGTACAATTTTAATTCGACTAACTTCACCGACAGATAGATTGATTTTATATTTAGTAGAATTTTAATAGTGGTGGGGAACAGTAGATATTTTAATGTCGATGAATTCTAAAACCACCAAAATAATCATAAATCTACATTCCCATAAGGATATCAATAAATATATAATACTTTAAATCTATTAGATTATTGTGCAATTCATAAAACTATTACTATCATTACACATAATAAGAATTTTGAAATTTGAATTTTGAATTTTCACATAATAGTGAAATTTAAGAAAAATAAAGACATTCACGTGTGGCTTACAGAAATTAGTCTCCTTGCGACGAGACTATTTTTTAATACTATTTATTTTATCGATAACAAAAGCAGCGGCCTTATTCCGATTGTGTAATATTGAGATTTTTGAGTTGTCAAGCCGATGCGTCAAATTAAAAACACGACTAGGAGAGAGACTCTCCTATATGTTATTCACAAGTCATTAATAATAAAGCAGTTCCGGCAACAATAAAGTTTTAAATCAAAACAGGATACTTTTTATGAGTAAAAAAAAGGTTGGAACGCCAGCGGTTCTTTTTTTAAATAGGTTACTTCCGATTTTTTTGTCCCTTCCTCCAGGTGCGCGACAATCTGGGACATTACGTACATAATTAGACAAAAAAAACATGTTTAGTAGTTCTTATTTTAGAATATGTTATACACTTAAAGTGGGTCCACCATTTTATTACATTATTTAATTATTATATAAAATGTGTACATAGGTGTAAACGCTTATAATTATTGGAATGGCTTTGTATTTATACTGTAAAATTTAATTTATATTTTGATATCATCGGTAGAATGTGGAGCAATTTATAAAATTTCCAATGTTATTGTAAAATGTTCTGACGTCATCTTAAAGCAGGTCACGTCAAATATTATCAAAAATATTTATAGAAAACATTGTTCATAGAAAAGACTTCATACATACACGTTTAAAATATTTAAGTGTGTTCTTCCATACAAGGCTGGATTATTATTTACCAAAAAAGAGTTTTAAATAAATGAGAAAACGATTTTAAAAATACAAAATGTCGGATTGAAAATGTATTGCATATACTAAAAAATGACTGACGATTATTGATTTTGAAGTGAATACATTGAATGTATTTACATTGAAAACTTGCCTGGAAAACACGAGGAAGTAATTTTTGATATTGCAAATGGATCAAAGTAATCAAATATCAATAAAATGTCTGATAATTCAAATTAATACGCTATTAATTACTTATAGATTCGTTAACGGTAATATAACAGATATAATGATAAAAACGTGAAGTAATCACATTATTCATACGACACATATTACATATATATTAGTTTGAATTTTGTATGCAATCTGCATATGACGATATTAATACATTGTTAGGTATTATTATTGAATTAAACTTGTAGCATACAATTAGTCAAGAGTTGAAATAATATCATATAAAATATAAGGGAAAACTATAAAATTAAATGATTTATTTTGCATACTTTATGTACCAACAAAAGTAAATACCTTAATATACACGATACTGGCTTCAGATATATGATTAAAACTAATAACAGTTAGGAAACTCAAAACATTTATAACTGATTTAGTAAAAGGTATTATTCTAATAAATTTAATCTCATGACTCCAAAAAGGCAATAGTTTCTCCTGCACCAATCCTATTCTATTGCTATTAATAAAATTAAAAATAAGGCAAAAGAGACTTTATTGTCGCAGTGCTGTCAAAACGCTAACATACTTACATGACAGAACACGAAGATAACAAGACAACTTTTTAAAAATATTAATTTACTCTACAAAAAGCCACTTAACCAGGCGTCTGTACATAAAAGTAATTCATTTGACCGAAACCCGGAAGTCAAATCTCAAGTGAACAGGAAGTGGTGGTGTGTGATCGAAGAAGGCGAAAAATAGATGCGGCTTTTATCTGAATCTTAACGTCTTTTAATAGATTGAAGCTTAGATTAAAATAGTAACATCTATAATAGAAATATAGCGACATTTTACACAATGGAGTTGAGCTCCGATGGGCTGGTAATGGCTAACAAATTAATAACTTATTTGAAAGAAAAATTGCTGGTTGGTTGATATGCTAACACCTATTTGTACAGTACGGATCTCTGGTTTTATTTCACTGGATATTAAGACTCGACAATTAACGAGTCTTGTCTTGAATTAAATAAAATAACAACTGCGTTTCAATTTATTCCATCAACAATTAATGTTAAATAAACTTAAATAATTAATATTAAATGCAATTACTTCCATTTAATTTTAAAACACAAAGAATTTTAACTTATTACTTCCCGTCATCTTTGAAAAGGACAAAAACTATCTTAACAATTAAGAACATATGCTTTCAACACATCACGCGGTTTTAATTAATCCTAAAAATGATCTAGGTTGAAAAAAGCACCATCCGTTAATTTGACAGCAGCGTGCGCACGCGCCGCCGAAGTGTGCTATTTGAAGTATAAAGGATGCAGCCTCTTGAACGCAGCTGTTTGTGAAGTTGACAGAATTTGTTAAATGACAGCGATAGTTAAAATATGCATGTGAAACAATTATACTTCAGATTAATTTAGTATTTTTTAAATACAAAATATTACAAGTTTTGCTTCATTTACCTATGTATTTTATTTTACAATCCAAATAAAGGTAAGTATACCTTTTCGAGACAAGGTAACGAAACAAATAATTTATGTTCTTCGCACACTGGTCATTCTTTTTTTCTGTATTTAATTCGACAACAAACAGTCATTTCAGATACATTAACATGACATATAATTATTAATAATTAAAGATATGTCCAAAATGTAACACATTATAGTACTTCTCAAAATTTAAATTTCATAATAGTTAATGAAATATAAATTATTTCTTAAATGTTCCAATATTGGAACATTGGGCGTTAAGAGGAGAAAAAGTTCTTCGCGTACTAATCAAACTCTAGAACTTTTTATAAATTCTAGGTACTGTAATGTTAATATATGAGCTGAAGTCCCTTTGCCTTTTTCCCGGAAAAATAAAGATGTGCATAAGCAGCATGTACCCATTATAATATTTTGAGCAAAGGGCTTTTTTTACAAGTTAATTTGTAGATTACTCACGTATTATTTAGAAAATATTAGTTGATGTAAAACAAATAGTTTTGCAAAAGATATTCTTTATTAATTATATTTAATACTATTGCAATTACGTGAATTATTTTTAAAATGCAGTGAAAGAAATCATGAAAACGCATAAATTACAAAGTTGAAATTAATTTTGTCCATTTCATATATACCTACTGTTGCTACTAGTATTTCTTTATTAGTAGAGGAACTATTAATATATATGATTAAAAATAAAATGACAACTACCCTACTCTAATTAATTAACATAATAAATAAGTGTTTTAATCTTAAGAATATTTCAAACTAGATTAAATAAAAAAGAACTCATTATTAATGGATCAATGTAAAATAGCAAAATATTATATTTAAATTTAATAGAAAATATTATATTGCAATAGAAAATAGATATTGTTTCAAAACTTTATGATATATCGTTTAATATCCTCAATATATTTATTACCTATACATATTATAAACTATAAGTCGACTGACAATTCGACGTTTAGTTGTACTGTATTCAGTCATAATAAAAGCTGTTTTTGCAAAGCAACTGTCACAGTTCTGTTATGTCGGACAGGGTCCTAATCAAGGGCGTGGATTGTATGCTAATAACACAGGCTATTATGCGGGGAATAATAATTGTCTCTGTCTAATAGATTTGTGTGTTTATAATTTGCAATACACAAGGGTGGCTAATTGAATGATTTATTTTAATTATGGTAGGAGAGCAACTTGCGTCGGGGTTGTTCTTCGACGGGTCCAATAATTGTAACTTCTATGTTACTCTGTTGTCTCTGTCCTTGTCTTTGATATCGAATGAAACATGGAAAAGCAAACTCCTGGTTGTCATTGTAACTGATTTCACCCGACAACCAGCATTGAACCAGCCTATTGTTGTTACCAGTATAATACTCATATGTCTCTTCCTATAGAAAAGTCAGTGCCCTGTCGTGGGCCATTTAGGTGTTAAAAATAATGTACTAACAATAGTGATAGAAGTTAGAAAGGTATATAATCTTGATGTAGGGCCAGGATTACTCCCGGAGCACGTCGACCCAATGGGATCTTTTGTGCTTAAGGTATATAATAAAAATATATTTAAATTAGTTTCTTGTATCTAGGCCCTTCTCTAAATTATATAAAAACTAAAGAAAAAATCATTCAAATAATTTTACGATCGATTGTTGTCTTAAAAGTCAGGATATTACAAAACATTTTATAGAAAAGCGTCAGTGGAAACGCGAAAAACGTTCGACATCTCTCATGTTATATTTTATTTAATATTTTATTTTTATTATACCGTTTAGATCCTTACCTACTTAAATTTTAAGTGAGAATTAAAAAAAAATTAAAAGAAAAACCACCGGACAGTGGAAACCGCGGGTAATAACTAAATTATAAACGTTATTAAAAAAACACCAAAAATAGATAGTAAGGTACTTCCAGTCGAACGTCCTATTGAAACTAAATCCATACGGTTATATTAATAGTTTAACGTTATTCGTTAATGAAAATAGCATCAAGTTACCAGCCGATGAAATAGAAAAACGATTGTTGTGAAACCGGATCTCTTTTGATACCAAGGTTAATAGTTCTGGTAGCTTATGTGGGCGGAGTATTACTTTAACAACTTCGACCTTAATCAATTGAAATAAGGCTTACCTATAAAACCGGTAGCTGTGGTCTATTGGATTTGAAGTGGTTTTAATCGTCGATTATGGTTTCAGAATTATTAGTTTAGTCTTGAGAGAATTTTTGAAATAATACCCTTAAGAGAAGCTTGAAAATTGAAAACAATGTAAAAAAAATGAAAATATAAATTCGAAAATTTTTGTCGCAATATAATTCGATAATTATTTAGTTATTTTTTTCATTCATTGATATCGAGTATAGTTATTTTACATGTATTATTTGATACCTACATGGTTGAAAGCGCTACTTCCGTAATACTAAATTACAAATTAGACAGAGTAGGTACTAGGCTAGCAGAACAACAAAAGGGGTATCAAGTTTCAAATAAAATATGTTATAATGACAAACATCCTTGCTATTAATATCGAGTGACTAGGAAATCGAATATCGGAACGTTTAAGCTGCGATATAATCTTTTATATGACGTGCAATGAATACTGTTTAAATAGACTCTCAGCGACTTTTTATATTTAAACTTCCACGAATTTATGAAAAGTTACTATGGCGTCTCCTATGTGAAAGAAAGTTGAACTCAAAGATTCCTTTTAGAACTTAGAACCCGTTTAGAAATTAATCAAGTGGTGATCTAATCTTGAGTTTCTATGTAGATAAATACCACGCAGTAGGTGATACCCATTTTATCTATTGTGTGATAAATATCCTGTTATAACAGGGTTTAGAGATCTGATTGAACCATGCCCTTTTATGAAACTATTATGTAAGTACGACCGTACTATCAAAGGTATATAATTAATAATTTGGAATAGTGGCAATAGATGGCGCTGCACACTTGTAGATCGCGCAAGCGAAGTTTACAATTGGATATATAAAGCTCTGAAGAATTTAATTTTTAACCCGTTGTGTTGTGCACTCTAGACGTAAGGGTGACATCGGCAGCCAGCAGTTGAACCATGTATTTATTTATTTATCTACAGAAGTACTCTAAGAGCGTCATCTAAACATCAATATATCAAAATTGTCGATAATTACATTAGACAATAATAACACAACATGATTACGCTTAAAATGTCATTGAAAAATATTAATTGATTGCAAATAACCCATTTTTATCTTTGATCTATATATTTGTGTATGTTTTTATGATGTAATGTATTTTAGTTATTTTATTAACGTTATTTATTAATTCTCTATAATTATAATTATCTCCCTACGTGGCCAACATCCCTCTTTCTTTCTCTATATCAAATCCATCTTAAGGTTAGCTTGTAGATAGAAGCCACCCATGGTACAAACTAAATAAAACCTATTTTCTTTGTATGTTGTTACTGAATACATATATGTATAATAAAATATTAAATAAATAAACTGTACACACACATTAAAAGTTTAAAAATATCTACTTACATGATAGCTATTACATTCCATCACAAATACAGATTAATCAAAATTTACCTGAAACAAGAAGAGAAAAATATTATTTATTACAAGTTGATAATGTGTAAGTTTAATTATATTATAATTATTAGTTTTATCAGTCAGCCACAGAAAAAAATTACCTTTGATTGAATACATAAAGCGTGGCGAACTGTCGTCGCACAGGCAGCCTGAACGTAAATAGTTGCTATAGAAGACTATAAACAAATAGAGATGTAATATAACTGTAAAACTTGATATGCTGTTGTCAGTACGTCATGTGTAAAATTACCCGTGTAAGACGCAGAAGTTTTTCTATTGTTTTTGAATGCTAGAGGACTACGGTTATTATAATGAATTTAATTACTTTACAATTGACTTACCCACCGAACTTTGAATGACTATAAAACAAAACCACAGATACAGATTTACACACACTTTCAAAGTAATTGTCCTTTCAAGTCCTGTTACCTTTTTATTTTGTTTTGATAATAAATAATTATTAAAATATGTTACCCCTGACATCATCCCTATTGTTCGGATGGACAATGCGGTTCACGGATCTACCATCTATTAATAATGCTTGTACTCATTATTCTTCTAGGAGTGGTCTGGTGAATTGCTGTGGTAGAACCCAAGTCACTCCTATGAAGGGCAGCGAAGTTAACGGGGAGTTTTAGTGGGTATTCCCCGTGTCGCCACTAGGCAAGTGTAGGTACTAGGCAAGTCTCACACACACACGCAACTTAGCCAGTGGCGGGTAGGTTTGTAAACGAAATCCTCCTCGACAAACATCTACTCTTATCAAACCTGAGACTTCTTATTTAGTGAAAAAATCTTAACAGTCTGACCACCCGACCAGACAGATGACATTCTTTGATCGTTCAGTATGTAACATTATCAGCAAACCAAGTAAGTGAATGTATCGCTACTTTCTACTGTACGTAACGAATACTGAAACCGCATAACCAGAAACTTCACTACCAACCACATACTGTGCATCTATTGTTTCGCTGGGAGGCGTTAGCGCTCTGGCTTCGTGTACTTTCGTCATGGAAACTAGAGTTCCCCATCCGGGATCAAACAAATTGTTTTGTAATTTCTATTCGTCGATGAAGTATCTAATAATATCAATAAAAGTTTGAGGCAAAATTTGTAAATATTATGTGTATTTGAAAAAGGAACACTGAATTGAAATCGTTATAATTTTTATTAAGAGTAACATAACAAATGCATTTATTGCCTCCTTTGAGTGAATATTGAATGGAATTAATTCCATTCATATTTTAATAGTATAGTGCAGCATCCGCCTCTTTAGTACACAACATAAGAATGAAAATACAAAAAATACATATGGACAAAAGCCAGCCTTATTTCTATGGAAGCAATTTCTCCCAGGAAACCTTAGGGTAGATGTATGTATGTGAAATTAAAACAGTGATGGTGCTAAGAGTATGAAAAATAGTATAAATTATACAGAAATAAATTTGAAAACTACCTCCATGTTCAAACTTACAAACATTACCTTATTACTTGAAATACTTATATTGTATTAATAGATTTCAGAAAAAAACCTGTTATTGTCCTGTATCATCATTAAATAACCATATTTGGTCCTTTCATAGCGTCACTAAGATATAAATACAATAACACAAGATATAGATATAGTTCCACGTATTTATAGCGTACAATAAAGCATATTCTACCTATGTATCTAAATTTTGACCTATTAAAATCACATTGTTTAATTATAATTGTTCTATTTCAAAATAAAACAAAGAAAATGTATACGTAGGTTATCTTCCGCCATTTTCATGGACACTGCGCGTGAGTCACTGAGACCACTGCCCTAGCGCTTAGGCAAGTTTAAATTAACTATTAAGTACTTTATACTGTAGCAACGTTCACTTGACCTTCGTAATGGATTAAAGTGAGAAAATACATAGTTTTTTTTGTTATTATTGTATAAATAGGTTTCAAGATTAATGGCAGTGCGATAGATTTATAATTATGTACGTAAAATAAGATAATGTAATAAAAAATATAGAATATATATATCTCATCAAATGACTCGACACCACCTTATGGAGTCCATATGTGAAGATAGCTAGTGCAGCATACGACTCATTGCACTAGCCATCTCCACCACAGCGGTCCTTAGTTATATGTTTATTAACACCAGAAATATACTAAAACATACAAATATCCATGACTCCATCCTGAACATATATCTCTATTCATTATACAAATACCTGCCAATACCGGGATTCGCACCCGGGACCTATGGCTCAGTAGATAGGGTTTCCGACCACTCAACCAGACGGCCATATATAATAATTGTAGGATTGATCCCCTGAACTCTCTTCAGTGTCTGCTAGTAATAAAAACTCATCTTATGGTTCATTAATATTTCTAGTCAAAACTAACTTTGTCTAAGCAACAAGTCTAACCGCAACATAAACCACGAATATACATAATAATGTACTTCTTTTTCATGCATTGCTAAAACAAATTACCCAGACACATTTCGACACCATTTAGTAATTAAGTACAGTCGCTGTTCGTTAGTATCTTTGAAATATTCAAACATTACTTAAGTGAAATAATTAATAATTGTTTAAGACATGTCGTACAATCGATGAATAAACATAGGCAGGGTAAATAATCAAAGTAATCATTAGTAAATAATTTTCTTACAGTCACACTTATTTTTTAATATTGAAAGTGATCTTATCCATTGCTTCCTTACAAAACTAGATATAGCAACGACGTCACTGAGGAATAGATTACGACTTCACTGCAGATCTAATAAGATATGCTAATAAAACTGGTTTATTTGAATATCACATTAGCTATGAAATAAGCTAGCAAATATATACTCATTGGTACCTAAACAAATAAATAAACACTCTAATGATAGTAACACATGTATAGTGAACCCTTTTCATATTGAAAGAGAGCCTTCAATGATTTCCAACAATATATATGTAGCTGCAAGGACATACATGCTCTCAACAGTAGCGTGCCGATCTGCCGACACAAGAAACGGACGCTTACTATTTACAGCAGCGCTAGAAAGAGACATATGACGTGCGAGTGCGACAGGAAATCACAGCGTCAGCGCGCACGCCCTCTTGCGACTAAACTAGTGTCTCGCTAAGACTTACAATAGTTGCAACACCTTATATTTATATATATATAACGAGATGATCAATAAACAATATTCATTCCATATTCCATATATTCAATTCAATTCAATTCCAGTCCATTCCAATTATCATTCAACTACATCGGAGTTTTATTCAAACCATCCAGCCTCCAAATATACCAATAGCTATTTATTGATATATATTGTTCAAAAAATCTAATATTTCTCACTACCATACCTATTATCTAGCCCAATTTAGACGTTAAACATTAAAGCTTGTTTTATGGATACTAGATAATATTTTTTATTTTAATTTAATAAGCACACCATTTGACACCGTCTGATGAAAGGAGTCCATATGCGAAGATAGCTAATGCAGCATGCGACACTATCGACACAGGGGTCTAGTCCACTCAGCCAGACAACCAATAAATAGTGTATTTTTGTTTTGATTAAATGAATGTGTTTACAAATTCATGGCGATACACGATTCACAGAACCACTATTTATGGAGATCACGTTTTTAAACAGAAAATAAATTTGATGTTAAGATTAGGTTTGAGATATTAAAAAATGTAATCTTTTTTTACGAGGAGGAATCCATTTACGGACCTACCCGCCACTGGCTAAGCGACGGGCGTGTGTGAGGCTCACTCAGTACCTAATAGAGCGGCACTGAGAATACCCACTAAAACTCCCCGATAACTCCATTGCCCTTCACGGGGTAACCTGGGTTCTGCACGAGCAATTCACCAGGTCTCGATAATCTTCACTGAAACATGTGCTTATACCGAAACCAGTTAACAACAACTGTTATTCGAATTTCTAATAGGTTAATCTATTCTAATGAGTCGTGATAATTTTTACTTTCTAAATTAAACTATTTTAAAATTGAAAAACCTTAGAATTATTGATTTCACAATAGGTATTGTAATGTAAGCGTAATTCGAAGCACAATTTTACTAAAAGTAGCCCTCTGTTAACAGACATAAAGAATAAAATATATTGTTATAATTATACAGATATGTAATATACTGAAATTTCAATAAATATAAAAAATATTACAATAATGACAATAAATTATGCGTTCAATGCAATAAAGGTACAATGACAAACATTTTGTTAATCTAAAACGTACTTTATTTATCTCTATAGTCAAAGAATTGGCCGCGAATATTCAACCTCGGAGTACTAAGCACAATAATTTGATTTTCTCGTGAGAGTTAGTTCATTCATTGTTTTTTATAATCTCGTTACGTGAATACACAATCGTGTGATCATAAGAGCGAAAATATAGTCATTAATAAAATCAACAGTGTTGAACACCCCTTCACTAAAATTATGTTATATCTGTTGTCTTACGGTGTGTAAGGTCGCCAAAGCTAGTTGAGATGCGATGTGCAGTCGACTTCAAAAGTACGTTAACATTTTAGTACCATCTCACATCAACTAATAAGTAAACAATTTGTGCAATCATACAGCGATAGTACGATATTTTTGGTGTGACAGGGTACTTAAGTGTCAATATCTAGTACCTGCGCAATTCTTTATTATGTTCTTTATTTATTTTAACATAAATTCTTCGAAAATGTACAACAAAGTATTGTCATTGAATTTAACCTAGTATTGATAATATTATTTATCTCGATAAGTTACTAGGTACATCGTGATTACGTGATCTGCGTCAAAGCGAATACCAAATACCATTTAAGATCATTCACTCAAAAAGATCTAATATCCCCTCTGTAACGGACAGTTAATTCATACATTTTATAACAAGTTACTGTAACTTTTAAGACATAAATATATTTAAATGTTAATATCTGTCGCAGAGAAGTGTGGAAAAAGAAATTTTGTCAATTTTGTCAACGTTTTTGTTGGTCATAAAAAAAATTAGAACATGTACCTCAAACAAACCTTTATCTAAGATTGTTGAAAATTCCACATAAAACCCATAAGTAAATTCTTGTCATCTTAATGATTTTAGTGAAATCCCTGGTGTTGAGTATTTTCTTGAGAGTAACAAAGACGTCAAATACGTCGCAGTCGTGTTGGACATTAAGTAGGGGTGCACTGCGCGGAACAGTCGAGTCACTGGAGTATTTCATAGCTGTATACCCATATAATTTTGGTGCAGTTGGTCCGTGCGTGCCTACGACGTGGAACCTTCAACTCGGACTCAAGTCGACCGGAACGGAAGGAAATATCGCTTACTGCTTCAGCACATAATTCTTATGAGCTATTCAAACGTAACTTGATATATCTAGTAATATGTAATATTTAAGAAATAGAAAACATTCCGCGTGGTAAGATTTACTCAGTAAGGTTTAACATTAACTCTAAATCGTCGGGAACAGTGCAAATTCGCGTAACTAACATTGGATAATAGTATCTGACAAAATGTAGCCAATTGCTTATAATAGCATAAAAACCATTAAAATAAGAAACTTGTCAAAGTTTTAACTAAATATATTGCAGATACGCGGAACTTATTCATACTATAACATATAACGTATAACACTATAACAATTAAACAACCACCACATATGAGTTCGCACAAGTGCTGGGCAGGTGAGAACAGTATCCTGGATCGTGAAAGATTTGGGTTCAATCCCGTCTCAGAACAAAACCAACAGATAGACAAATTTTCAAAGAAGTAAATGAGTTGTTATATGATATAAATTGACCCCTTATTGTAAGTTTCAATCGTATTGCGTTCATATGACTATTGAATATAAAAAGTCGTCATTAATACCTAACAACAGAGATGCGACTGTTGTTGGCATACATTTTGATAGCTGACGACCAACAAAATCGAGACGGTTCAATTCAATTGAAACTCACACTAGAGATACTGGGCATCACTATCGACGTCACGTACGGACAAGGCCTCGCTAGTAGCATGGGCGACGGCGACCGCTCTCGAGTAAATCCTCTGCGTGTGCGGTGCTCTTAGATTTTGTTTTGTTTCATAAAATGTAGAGTTATGAGTTTAATGAGTATCTTCAATAGTAACTACTACAAAAATCATTTTCATCCCTGACTTACAATCGAAACACCGAGGTTAAGAAAGATGAAAAATAGGTATTAATAAAATCAATTGCTATCGATGTGTATACTAACAACGGAATTATAGATAGCGATACTGCAATGTTGCTTCCAAAACTCCGATTTCATTACATTACTTTTATCATTATTTTTTTACTTACATCATTTCATTACTTTTTACATTAAAAATTAAATAAAGGCTTCAGCTGTTTTCCAGTTACGTTTTAATATTCTCATCGAATTTTGATGCATGTCTGAATACAGTTGAAAATCTCAAGACATGCCAGTAATGGCTCAGTGTTTTAATTTTCATATATTTTGGAAAAAACTAAAATCTCTGGTAGCATTTAACAGGAACTACATTCGTATGGAAAAATTGCGCAGAGGTTGTCTGTTAAGAAGTATAGTTCAAGACCTTGAGTTTCCATCTTAAATGATGATAGAGGAAATCGTGTAATTTCAAGAACAAAATTTCCATACTTTGATAAATTTGGAGTTACACAAAAATGGATTAGTCTGGGCCATTTGTTTGGGCCCTTTCGTCACCGGCGGTCAGCCGTAACAACTTACAAAACGACCGGTAAACAATAATCTTAGCTTCGTGATGAAACATAATCTACAAGGGTTACATTTCGGTTTCATTCACCAAACAAAACTTCAAAGAGTCGACAATAGTTCTTACGTAAGCACAAGAGGCGCTTTGATGTCATGGGAGTCCAAACACAAAGAGTTTTGCACAAATTCAAGTAACACGTATTCCCTCCTTCTTATAACATGGGTTCCTTTAAAAGAGGCGTTAAAAAGCACTTTTTGGGCCGGCAAGGTGAGGGTGGCTAGGGCAGTATATCACATGCTTCACTAGCTATCTTCACATGTGGACTCGTCTACTGCTTAGCTGGTATAGTGAGCTGACTACACTCAGATCTGAGCTGCTGGAAGGCCAATGAGAGGTGTCTATAAGTTTAATTAACTCCGAGATTCATGAAGATACATACATGCTGACAGGCCTTCCTACCTACACTGACGCAGAGCTCAAAATCGTTACCACGCTGTTCGCATACATCAGCTTCCCGTTACCTTTACCAGATCGACGGTGTACCTTGTGGGAAGTCTACCAAACTGGCGTGTTGGGCACTAGGCCACCACTCGAGAATATTGATGTTTATCGTAAGAATCATAAAATCATTTCAGTCATCAATCTTCAATAGCCTATAGACGTTCTACTGCTGGTTGAGCATAGACCTTCCAACGTGGGAAGAATACATGAAGAGTTTGGGCAATAACACCACACAATGCGGCTTGGAGACGGTTGCGACAATTGATGGCTTCCAAAGCACGGAAGTGCTCGAGATAATAAATTTGAAGGATCTATCTAGAAACCAACCTTGGCGAAATTAGCCACTACGCCAAACGATTGCAATAGTATATTTCCTTACAACACACGTATTCCCTCCTTCATACAACATGGGTTCCTTTAAAAGCACTTTTTGAGCCGGCAAGGTGAGGGTGGCTAGGGCAGCTATCTTCACTTATGGACTCCTCTACTGCTTATCATCAGGTGGTATCGAGTCATTTACTGAGCTTAATATAAAAAAAAATTAACAGGTAGTAGTAGATATACAGTCTTTAGCATTTTGAAGACAGATGTCATAATGACTACAGATCAAACATAAAATTACGTTATCCTCACACATCTTAACGTTAATCTAAACCCTATAAAAACAAGTATCTGCACCTTGCCATAGCGCACCACAGATGGCGACACGGATCGACGCGCGCGCATCTGTTTCCGCCATATGTTTATAACAACAGTAATTTCAAATTGCTTTTTTCGACATCTCAATGACTATTCAGTTTGTATGATTAAAATGTTATTGTTACGATTTAGAACATTCTCGCGAAAATAATTTGAGTTTTTTATATATGTTCAGGTAGAAGGGTTAATGGTGGATGATTATTTCCTTATTGTTGTCGAAGAGAATAAGTTTGAAAAAGCCCTTCCTTGTACGGGTCAAGAACGAAGTAATTGTCAAAACCTTCATACAAATCTGCAATTTAACTGATAATTTATTTTTATGGCATAAGATCAAGAGTTATATCCCCCTTAGCCGTGACACAATAAAAAGATACATACTAAACTTACCGACATTGTATTGTGTTTTTAATAACCGTCTTTTTAAATATCGAATTTCACTACCATTTTTTTTAATTAAGAGGCTACCTAAATAGAATCCAGGTATCTACTCTCTAAAAGAACTCAAGTAATTTGTGGATCTTAATAATATAATTAAGGACAATATCGCGTACTCCACTTCCTCGAAAGTAAATGACGTAATTCAAGCAAAGTATTTTCGTTACTATAATACTTATCTTGTTACTAAATTATATTAGTAATCTATTAAATGTATTTCAATTCATATAACTCGATAAACTAAGGAGAAATACGTAAAATATATACCTAAATTTTACTTGTTCCATGAGTGAACGGGGTGAACTACATGTGTTCTAAGCCAGTTCGTAGCTGGAAAACCGCCTCATGATTCTATTATCTAAACAAAGATTTTTTGCCGTGGTAAATCCCCGGATAGATCGATCAAAGTTTGTTATCTGAAGCTCCTACTGCTTCTAGTCACGTTTAGCCAAGCAAATGCTCCCACCTATCAAACCGCAATGGTCCAGTAGCGTGGAAGTGATATGGCCTATACTCTTCGTGTGTTTCTCCTAACGACGTATATATATCTTATATCGGCTGTTAATCTGTTAGCCTTGGTGAAGTTCTGAATAACGACGATCATACAAAGTTATGATATTTTTGTGAGCTTAATGGTAACCCTGACCTACTCATAAACGAGACAGCAGATAGGTATTCCATTACCTTTATTGCCCTTACACATATTACGAACAAACAAACGATTACACGATCAAGTTATTATATTTACGCCATCATACTAAAGAAAAACAATAATATTTTCAGTGATTCACCAACTTTATATTTCCGTGATTCACACTGTACTTCAAAAATAACGATTTGCATTTAAAAGGCTAACAACCGCAATCTTGATGTTCTCTGACATCACAATTGGCCGACTGTAACCGCAGGTTGGGTACAAAAAACCGAGAACCGGAAAATAAGGTACCATAGACCAGGTAATGATATCATATACATCGTGGTGTATACCATTTATATATTATATATATATATATTATCATTTCAATTGCATTCCAGATGAAATTACATAACACGAACTCTTTCATTACAGTTCGACCAGAATAGGACAAACGACCAGTAATCCGCCATTTTAGAAACGACAAATGCGTTTCCAAAATGGCGGATTTTAGGCATATTTGCCTTATTTTAGCGAGCATTACAAAACATACGATTCAAATAACAATTAACTTGAGATTCCTAGATTTATTCCTACATTTTATCCCTTTCATATTGAATGGAATTGAAAGGGAGGCCAATAGTATTTTAATTGTATATAATATTAATATATTACACCGATAATTGGAATTAAATATTGAATAAGAATCGTTATGTTAGGACAGCGAGCCATAATAATTAAGGTGTTTGAATAGGACTAGGATCTGAGTTACATCTGTTCCCGCATCAAGGGTTTAAAGAAGTTAAAGCCCTGGTCGTTCTAACACTGACTGGCTGAACTGCGGCAAACTGCTAGTAATAATTGAAATTTATCGACACAGAGTTATCTATCGCTTTGATGAAATGAAATTGATAACAGCTGGTAGATAGTCTGCATTACTTAGCGCTTATTTATGGACTATATCGTCATTTATTTTAAACTAGCTTCCGCCGGCGGCTGCGCCCGGGAGGAGTTTGGTCGATAAATGGACTATCCAACACGAAAAGAATTTTTCGACACAAATAATGCCAGCTACAGTCGAAAAGCTGATTAATCGAATCGATAAAAAAAATAGTGCTTCAGTTCAATGACGTCCAGGTCGAGGTAGACCGCCCAGCCACCCTAAGCTATCGATTTTTCCATTACCGGTCAACGTGTTTCAAGACTAACCCATACATTGATAATTGGTATTGAATATTAAATATAATAAAGTATGTCTTGTTTTTGTTAATAGAATCAGATAAAGACAACACCAGTTTCAAACATACAGAGTGGTATTTTGCAAACTCAATCAATCATAAAGAGAGGAACAATATACAACGTAGAAATCAAGCATTGAGTAACTCCTGTAACACAATAAATATACAATCCAGTATCCAGGCCAGTACCGCTGTCACATTTGAAAAATATTTGTTCATGGATATTTGTATGTTCCTTTAGTATATTAATGATATTTATATACATACAACTATATGTATTTCTTCATTCTATACACACAGCTCACATATCTATATAACACAAGCTCTTTATCAATGTTAGTAATGTATGTGTTAACGCGCAAACTAGCAAGGAGGCTTCGTGGCGAGAGACATGCCGCCTCCTTGAAGTATGGATGAGCGGCGTGTGACTGTTTTAGAAGAAAGCCGAGATCGGCGATCGTCTTTTGTTTCTTTTCTTCTTGTTGACTACTATTTCTTTTATTTTTACAATAGATTGTAAATACCATATTTTAATATTATATTTGATACTACTTTAATCTATTGTATTATTTTTCGCACGAACAGTATTATTTGTATCCATTTTCTTTTTTTTCTCGATGTTCATTGCATCGGTAATTATGATATCCAAGTGGCCAGTGAATGTCATCCAGGGTTGTATCATGTCTACCTGGTGAATTGCTCGGACCAGATTTACTCCCGTGAAGGGCAATTTAGTTACCGGGGAGTTTTAGTGGGTATTCTCAGTGCCGCTCTATAGAGGTACTGAGTGAGCCCCACGCACGCCCGTCGCTTAGCCAGTGGCGGGTAGGTCCGTAGATGGATTCCTCCTCGTAAAAAAGGGTTGTATCATGTCTGGTTTAGGGAACTCATCAGTGTAGTCTCACTACATTGTAGGAATTTAATAATAATATTAAGCAATATCATACCTATTGTCTACCCCTTAAGCATCATAAAGAGCTCGTGTTATGGATACGAGACAACGAAGAAATATACATAGTAATATGTATCAGAAATATACTAAATAAAAATGCAAACTCATCATACAAATATCTACCCCTGCCGGATTCGAACCCGGGACCTCTGGCTAAGTGTACAGGGGTACTGACCACTAGGCCCACTCGACTTGATTATTATAGTTAAGACGTAAGATCGGCAGATATTGTTAGATACGAAAACATTTTTTTTCCTATTCTTCTTCTCTATCTTGAATTTAACGCTATCTGTTTATTAATATGTCATAACACGCTTAAGCCTCCGTAGTAGGCTGGTCAGAGACTGGTCTAAAAATTGTATTTAATGATATAGCAATTTTCTACGACAATAAACACATGACAGTTATGAATAGAAGCGTTTTACGCTCTTTACGCGTTAACGCTGATATGTCAATCAAAAACTTATGTCTGTTTAACTTATATTTTTAATATAGTTCAGTTGAGTTTCTCAAAAACGTCAATAACATTTTTAAGCCTAATCAACACTAACCAATCGAAACCAACACAGCAGACAATATAACCAATACACTCTACAATGGTAACCCGTTAACCGTGTTAGTTCAGTTCGACTGATGTCACGGCACCTACCCATTTGGGGAGCGCGGTGAAATCTCCAGTTGTACGAATGCGCACGCAATCGGTGCCCATTCCTCAATCAGTGGGTTAGATATGTAGAGACAGGTGCAAACTCCTATCATGAACCTAAAAGTTTCGGACAAATTGAATTGAAACAAGCGATTTTATTAAGAAACTTCATTAACTCGCGGATGTTGACTATTTTTCCAAAAAAGGTTTCGTCATCAATCAATCAATCTCTCTCTCTCTCTCTCTCTCTCAAACACACACACACACAATCACACACAATCACACACGCGTGCGCACACCTGACAACATTAAATTTGTGTAAGTTTCTACAATTAGAGATTATAAAATTGTATAAAATATAATAATTTAAGTTTCTAGACGATTTAAATAGTTATGTTAAATAAATATTAAGTATGACATGCATGTTTTAAATACACTAAGAAACCGTTTTAGAATACATACCTACATACTGTACTTTATTTACATTACATTACCCATCTGCTATTGTTTCATCAAATTAATAAAAATGTGTCAATTTAATTGTTACTAACTTATTAAGTGCCCTTATTACTCGCCAAAGATGGATCGTGTTATCTATCAGTTTAATCGAATCGAATAGTTTAGATTGTGTTTGCGTTCAGCTGTCAAATCTATTTGCTCACACCACTCTTCACGCTTAGCAATAATGAATTAGGAATAAATTATTAAAATATCATTTTGTACGAAATCAATGCACGCTGAGTAGTTTACCAGTAGTCAACATAACTTGCGGAACACATTAAATGTATTACAGATTATGTGTTTAGGAAAGTCTCGTTGGACGCATGATATTTGCCTACCTATCTGACCCGCTCATTTCATTATGTTAACCCCCACCAATCTACCAGTTCCTTCCCGACGCTTGACTGACTGACATAGGTACCCGCGGTGTGCACCACATTGCCCTCGTTGTCCCGTTTTCTGTGCCCATCAGTGCTAACCTAGTGCCATCAGTGTTGTACTTACCAAGTGACACCCGGGCAACACCTACATACCTGTATTCGGCGAAAGGGTAATGTACCTAGATATACCTACCTATACAATAAACTAACTTAGCCCAGCACCTTCCCTGAACATTATGTATAGACTTTTAGGCGACGAAAATCATTATAACGATTTCGTTGCTATTCTTAAAGAACTTCATTAATCTTAATGTAATTTTTCATCGTTGAATATCTGGTTGGATAAATACTTAACAAATACTATTGTCACAATTGTTGGTAGACTGGAAAAGTTCTCTGGCTCAATATATTTTTAAAGTAAGAGCTCGATTCACTATAAATAATAGATTAGATAAACATTTTTTTTAATAATTATCTTTTGGTTACCTCTTCTCTCTAATTTTGGGAGTATTCCTTATCAAGCAAGTTGGGAACCAATCCTGAAGAGAGTTGGTTGGTTGACTGATAGTATAACTAATAGGTTACACTGAAAAACATTAATAGACAGTATTTACAATGTCTTATCCGACAACTCTGTTGAATCATCTATGGCTAGAAATTTACTAATTATGCGATATTTTACATGATCTATATTTAAGACATCTACTTATAATTAGACTGTTTTTAACAGTGAAATTGTTCCGTTTGATGTTATACATCGATCGACAGTACCACTCAACATTCCAACCAGATAAACAAATCATTTTGACAAGTGCTCGTTCAGACAAAAGGTATTTACTTACGTAGAATGTAGAGAACAGAGATAAGATACTGATACTGATGTATACTTTTGTTATTTACGTATATAATATTTACTAATATCAACATGCATATCTACCAATATAAATAGTAAGAATATGAAGGTGTCTAAAGGAAAAGACCTGAATATATGTAAATGTATTCTGCTCACCGATTTGGAAAACAAATGGATTTTTATTAATACAATAAAAAAACAACAATAAAAAATATAGTTCGTGATCATCATCATTATATCAGCCAAGAGACGTCTACTTCTGGACATAGACTAGGAATCAAGAATGTCCTAACCGATCCAGCGACTTCCCGTGACCTTTACCAGATTGTAGGCGCAACTGGTGCGAGGCTACCAGCGCCACGACTCCCGTTACGCGGCGGCTAATCTAGGACCATTCCGCTCCAAAGGGTCAGTCTTCCTTGCAATGCGCCCTACCCACTACCCCTCTAAGCTCGTTCTTTAGGCTACATTAGTGTCCCCAGTTCTTTTACGGATCTTATCTGATAATATTTCTGATTCGAACGCAGTGACTCAGAACCCTTTACATTGGCCTTTGGGTAACGTACCACGTAAGCGGCCACGTCTCAGTTGTTCGTGATTTGTGAATCTTCTTATTAAATATAAATGGAATGACAACAAACTATAGCTCATTAATATGCAATATGATGAACTTTGTATAATAGGCACGGTGTTTAATGCATCTGAGTCGTTGAAATTCTTTAGACTTCATAGATTAAATGTGTTTACACTTTCTTACTTGAAACACTTGTCAATACTTCGCGAACGTAGGAAGGGTGGTGAATCAAGATCTACTTGATAAAAACTCATTTTTATTCCGTGCGTGTGCGCAATTCAACAGGTTTACAAGACTCATATCAACATACATTAAGTGAGATGTTATAAATAAAATAAAAAATAGTAATTTCATCTTACACATCACAATGCAACATATTAAGTGCCATTGCAAATGTTAGTTTAAAAAGAATATTACATGATAATTGTACTTTTACAGCATAACCGACATAACAGTTGCTGAGTTGAAACAGTTCCTACAACAATATAATAAGGTCGTTTCAAGTTTACAATGTCATATTAAGGTCGTGTGTTGCTTATATCATTAGAGCCGATATAACTGTAATGAAGCGATGACTCGTCGTTGATTAACATCAAAGTGCCGTGGTTTTGGCAAGGCCGCGGCCTCAAATCAGAGTACACTCTCACTTTGGTTCGATGCTAAAAGAGGACAACTTATAATCGTCAATTTTTGTGCTTTTCACATTTAAATGAATATTTTCGGCATTGTATTTTTATAGTTAAAGTATCGCAAAATAGTATTGCTGCCTGTTAGTAAGTGTTACCTGTCATTAAATGTTATTTTTAGCTTATTTGTGTACTTGTAATATATTTATATATTTATTTGTTGTTTCAAATCAAAAGTTATTTTTATTTTAAGTTCTATATTTTATTTACATATTTTAAATTAATAATATCAGAGCGTTTCATCGCCAAGGCTCTGACATGTCAGCGCTACATTGGCCTTCTTTCGCCTTTTTCCTGCAATCTTCTGTACAATGCTTGAAACAAAATTAAAATATCCAACAAAAAAAATATTCAAATAACAATACCCTGATTCTGAGCAACGACGCTGTACTCAATAACAAATAACAATCGTAATTATTGTCATTACAAATGAAAATTAAAGAAACTACAGTTACACAACTTTGCTTACCGGTCGCAGTGAATCATATCATTTAAATTCTGGACAACACAAAGTCGAACTAGCCTTAAAGTGATTGCAACGCGAATAGAAACGGAGTCTTGCATTTAAATTGTACTAAATAGAATAACGCTAAGGTGAATTTAAAAACCCTAATTGACGTTAAACAAGAGAATCGTCAAACTATTTCAATCTGTATACAAGATAAACTTTCAAAGTGAGGTAATTTTTTAATATAGTTTTATAACTTTTTAACCGACTTCCCGAGAAAATAGGATCTTCTCAATTTGACTGTATGTTTGTTAAGCGATTTCTCTGTCAATAGTGATTCGATTTTCAAAATGCCTATTTTATTCGGTAGGGTATAATCCTGAGATGGTCCCATTGCCACTTAGTCAGGATCATAGAAAAGGAACCCAGGAGCAATCGAGGTCATTCCTCAAATAGACACGCGTTTCATTCTTAAGCTATTCGAAGATTTACAACAAACGAGAGGCAAGTTCAGTTCTGAAGCCAGGACCTCTAGTTACAAATTTTCATTGACCCATCCAGGGATCATCCATGGCGCAAATTGCTCATCCCTCATGATTTACTAACACAGATGAAAAAATAGTTTTTCCTTCTAAAAAATTATAATTATTCTATTCACTTGATATAAATTAGTTATATCGTCAGTTTACCAATTGCGTTTTAAACAGCTAACAAAGACACGTATCAGTCGAGCTAACCCACATCTCACCGCCCGCGGCCCCTTCTGACCCTGTGCGGAATTCGGACAAGTATATCAATACAGTCTTTTTGCAATTTCAATTAGAAAATTACCTTCATTATTCTAAGAAACTCGTTGGCGTAGTGGCCTCAAACGCTTTCGTTTCGATAACGAAAATTAAGCAACTTTCGTTATGGTTAGTCACTGGATGGGTCAATCCAATTTTTTTATCTCGAGTTCCTGCTTCGGAAGGCACGATAAGCCGTTGGTCATAGTTGTTATGGCAACCACTTGCAACAACCAACCCACATTGGGCAAGCGGGGTGGTTTTAAGCCCAAAGTCCTCACTTGTATATCCCATGTATGAAAAGCCTGAGTCCAACAGTTGTACGTATGTAGGCCGTTCATGTTGATACTTGACTTATAACGCAAGCTTAGAGTAGGTTACACACTTAACACGTTCGCGTAAGGCTCATTTTAAAGTCTTGACCACATGCTGAATTGACACGTCTCTCTTTCGCAAGTCTTATTAACTTAACGATATTAACACAGAATATCACTGTACAGAGATACATTAAACCCAATGCAATATCAAAATCGATTTAGAGTTTGGACTAAGTCAGATTGCTATGTTACATGTTTCTGTTTGTGTGACAGTAAATATAGGCAGAATTATTTTTATTTTTATAAACTCGATATGGTGATGTTGTCTAATTCCTTAAAAACTAGCTAAAACCATCACACCCTTAACGCATCCATTGATAATCAAGACAAGACCTAAACGCTTCAACTTGCACTAACTTTCACTTCATGTACAATATTTGCGCGTCTATTTGATCACATCAAGAAAACGAAACAAGATTTTGCGTCACATAACTAAATTAAACGTAAGGTAAATTTGTATGTGTGTACAAATACAAATATGTATACAAATATATATATACAAATAAAAAAAAACAAAAACAAAATACATACATATATAAAAAATACAAAATAATATATATATGTGTGTGTATGTGTATATTGTATGTATATATGTTATAATCAATGTTACATATGTAAATTAAAATTGTTATTAGAATATTCCTTTGTGTATTTTTGGAGGCACTGCTGAAATACAGGCTTCGGCCTAGTTCAGCGACGATTGGTCTTGGTCTTATGTAAGCTGTTATCAAATAAAAAAAAAAAAAATAACAACACATGATAACATACTATTACATAGTTAAACTTTGAGGATAGTTCAATAAAAAAAAGTATGAATTATTAGGTTTTAAATAACGCGTATCCGTCATTACAATTCCGTGTATACTTTATATATATATATATGACGTCCGTGTATACTTATTAGTATGCTTTTAATAAAAATAAAAAATGTTGTAGCTAGTGCGATGACATTTTGTTCTGAATATTGAATCAATTATAAAGCTATTTATTATATCATAATGACAAATTAATTAAGAATGTTATTTCCGCCATTTCCATCAGTATTTTTAATGAAAATGAAAGTATAACTGGTATGTCTTTAAAAACTTTGATATGAAAGACATTAGTGTTAAAGAGGCGTATATTGCCAGTGGCCCCAGTTCTGTTGTGCACGGACTGAATTAAATTTACACGCATATTATTCGCATATGTTTCATTACAATGCAATAAAGAAGGATATAATGACTTATAGGAATGTCAAGATAGTTGACAGTTAGGCTATCCCCGCACTTTTTACTAATTTAAATCGAGATGTTTTATAAAGCGCCTTAAAATAAGGCAAAAATGCTTAAAGTCGCCAATTTACAAACGTCACCGTATAACTTAAATTCAATTTAGTTCATGCCCAACAGAATCGGTACCAGGAAAGAAGTCTTCAGATTTTCAGAGTAAGAGTAAGAATTTCAGATGCAATCCAAAAACCCTCTTAAAATTGCATCGAAGAAACATTGGCTTCAATGTCCTGTAAGGGGAGTCCCCTTTTTACTAAAAACATTCCAAATCTTATTTCTGTTACATTACTATTAGTATTGTTTCTGATATTTCCTCGCTCGCTCTTCTATTGCAATTCATACATCGACCACTGTCTGCTGTTATATCACAGCAATACAACAAACTCAATTCTTTTGGTTGCATATTTGTGTAAATTGAATATTTGTTGCCTCATTAGCTTTCCCGACATCAGATTTAGCAGATTATACTTTTCTACCACTAAAACTACGAAGCTGTTAGCTTTTTTTTTCTCTCTCTTTTTGTCTCTCAAGATGCAGGCAATTGCATCAAAGATGTTCCCCTGTTCCCCTTAATACTACATTCTCAGTGTTTTATGGAAATCGTTTGCAGGATTCGATACTGCTACTTCTTTTCAAATAATTAAATTGATTATTTACAAATTCATAGGATCAGATAGGGCCGTAGTTCACCCGTTTTCAGCTAGTCCAACATTTATAAAAGATTTTTTCATAAATCAAGAAGTTGTCTGAACTGGACATAAGACATCAAAGCCTTTCCAATTTTTACTTATTTTTAGGCAAATTTAAGCGTTCCTGCCATAGTTAAGTAGATTGATTATTATTTGCGTGACATTGTGTCTTTTAACATAATTTCCTTGTCAATACAAAACCATTTATTCTAAGAAAATTTATAGATATTTTTACTTAATTAAGATATGTTACGTGTGTGAATTTTACGTTGGTAATCCAATAACTTAATTTTTTTTAAATACGTTTTAATTTAACTAGCTAGTCACATGCTTCACTAGCTATCTTCACAAATGGATGGACTCTTCTACTGCATATCGCCAGGTAGTGTCGAGTCATTTTCTGAGCTTTTTTTATAAAAAAGCTGCGCTAGGAATTGGTTACTTCGCTATTATAGTTCAAGGCTATATCTATATTATGATAGAAAAACAATAGCTAGTTTGACAATAATGTATATTAAAAAAATCAATCTAAAGACCTTTCAATCAAAATAGTTACTAATCGACGGAACCCCTCTTGAATTGATTACGAAGTAAAGGAAGTTAATCTAAGTAATGGAAGCAAATAGCAATGGTATTAAATTGATGTTTAATGTGTTGTATTTATATACAAGCAACGACATTGGTACACTCAAAAACTGCACTAAGTTCTGACAAAATTATCATCGATCAAAAGTTTTCGATTCAATGTTAATAATAAGGTATTCTCCATATAGAGTACAGAAATTTGTAAGAGTAGATTGGTTAAGATACGATACAATGCATATAACTAAAAATTGTACCTGTATTCTAGGAGAAAGATCTTTCCACTTACATTAAATTTCTTATAAATTATTTACCTATGAATATACCTAAATATTGGACGATTATGTGTCTTTAAAGTATCTCCTCTTTAACTTAATAGTTTATTTATAATTAATAATTAATTTAAATTGAAGATATTTTAACATGTCAGTCAAATATGTTATGGGGCTATTAAACTTTTTTCTATTCTGTTCTATCGTTTGACAGTTCAGTGGGAGTGGTAATGATTTATTATTTTGTTGTGAGGCACAGAGATCTTCAAGTGTACCGTGAGAAAGGAACAGAAGACCTTAATGATGTAGTTGAGCAGTTGCCTTATGTTATTATGAGATTTTTGCGATTTAAATATTTAATAAGTGCTTGAGTGTGATTATAAAAAGGTAATAATACCTTTTTATAATTATTTATGGTTTTTGTCTATTTTTAAATCACTCAAATCATTGTGTTTTCTTTTTTACTTCTTGTCATATTGCTGTCTTGTTACATAGTCTGTTTGTAAAATAAACCCATTTTTACTTTTATCGTTCGCTCGCCTTTTCATTACTTAGGAGATACTCACAGTCCACTAGTTCTCCGCTTCATTTTTAGTGTAAGATATATTGTAATTAATAACTAGTTGACAAAGCAAACGTTATTTAATAAATTATTTCCAAAAAAATCCGCCATTTAGGATATAAAAAATAACCTACGACTTATTCTCAGATGTAACGAATATATATTTTATTAACAAATAAATCATAAAAATCGGTCAAGTTTTTCGGAAGAGTTGGATAACAAACATTATGACGAGATTTTTATATATTAAACAAGAAATTAATTCCATATCATGTGACAGCAAACCATCAATATCAAAACATCTCAAGCCATGAACTTAAACTTGTACTCAATTGGTCAATCCTTAGTTCAGATATATTCCGTTCGCCGCGGTAATTGCGATCCACCAAACTTGTCCAACCGGTCGGTTCCTTTTGGGGTCAAAAGGTACCTTCGACTAGCGTTATCAGGTTTAAACAATGGTCCTATTGTTATTTATTATTTATAAGATCTTAAATATTTTTAATAAAAGCTGCTATTATTATTTTTACGGTTCCAGGTTTAACCAGCGCCATTTTTCTGTCACGTGACCGTCTGTCATCAGCCACACAAGTCTTATCTTTATTTATAACTTAGGATATAACTTCAATTCGATCCTAATTTGGTGATAATTCATTTCAGAGCTTTTCATCATTACACTGGTTAAACTATAAGAAGACCCTAATCTTTTATTATATAATGAATTAATTAATTTTGTATATTCTTTTATAAAGTATATTGTAACCTTACCACAGAGAAAAGAAGTAATAGAATATATTCTACTTGGAAAATGGCGTTATAAATACAATTACTTATTTTAAAAAGTCAAAAGTGATCGTCAAGTAACCTGATGTTTCTTAAAGTCATAAGTACTATCCCTTTAAGATTGAAATAAAATGAAACAGAGACAGATAACTAAATTTAGTGTCAATGTCGCTTATTTATAAACAGCCTTTATCGATCCCAATAAAATCAATAAGAAATTTCTAGACTTTGAATTAGAACGCACGGTCCAACATTTTTGGTCAATAACTAAGGGTATCTATTCGAATCACCTTCTTAAGACCCTCACAATAAAGACTACAATGATTTTGATGATTGATAAATTATTATGTTCATATTTACGCATGTAGAATGACAGGTTTGTCCATTAACGCAAAAACATTAAAAATCAGCTCAATACGTAGTTGTGTTAAAGACTATATTTGCACTTGCTTTGTGTTTATACGGCCTTTACCGTTATCATGAATCATCCTATTCGCAACAATGGTGTCTAGTTATTATACACGGTCAATGGTTTAAAGGTTTTCTGACCATTGACTGAGAGGTTAACAAAAAAACCAGATCACATTAATAATAATATTCTAACTCACTCACATCTATTATTTAGTTCAATGTAAGCACCATTTAGTATTTTTTTCAATGACAAAAGCTGTCGGCCGCTAATGGCCTTTACAATGTTACCGGGGTTTTAAGAAGGCGAGAACCATGGAGAATCCTCAAGCCTTAAGGGGCGATTTGCCTCTGGAGGATTTCTAAACGACAGGCATCACCTCCAGGGGAGTTGTCCAGCTGTCTCCTAGTCTCCAGGGCGCTCGAGGCATGAGGCAGTAACAAAAGTGTTATGGATACTTGATAACGGGAAAGATATTTAATATTAGAATTTATATTACAACTCCTATCTACATAAATACATATAAATGACCCTATAGCAAAATTATTCGTGTTTATCGCACAAAAATGTACCCCGGTCAACGCGATACAACTTTTTTGAAAGAAAATATGGCTACTGTTTTGATTATCAATATTTTCATACATGCTCCTTTTCTTGGATAGAATGTGTATTGAACTTTCAAGGAATACTAATATCTACACGAAGGTCAGTCGTTGAATAAGTGTATTTTAACATAATTGAAAATCAACACAGTAATGAAAGAAGCACAGATAAAAAATATCGCGTTTGAGTCTCCTTGCTCTCATATAAAGTTGTGATAGAACGCGACAGTTTAAAATGTTATATTTGCATTATCATTGTCCAATGCTATTGAACTGTGTATTGAATCACAACACATTTTCCGTAGCAGAAACACCGGTCATTCATTTACTTGACAGTTAAAAAGAACAACAGATTATTGCGTATCGACTGATGAAATGGAACAATCGTATCACGAGATAAGCTACGCTCGTCGACCCAGAATTACATATAGTAATCTCTATATTAATCAGTGTGTTGATAGAATCTTCCACACTATTACGCGTTTATTGAACACTTTTCAGAAGTTGACTAATTATAATTATTTCCATATTTGACAGTAGTAACAATAAAACATGAAATATGTAAATAATTACAAATATGTAAATAAATAATTTAAAAAAAAAACAAATTTTAATTCGTAAGGACTAATCGCAAATAAGGTTTTTTTGAAACACAAATTGGCCATTTTTATTAAGAAATTTACACCAGTTTTAAAACTACTCGAGTGAGACAAAAGTACAACACAATTGAACACAACAGATTTCCAGCATAGACAGTTGGACATAAGTAAATTTGCATGTATACAATGATGTTTGACAATGAGTAAACAAATACATTCCTCTGTTACGCTAGTTAGCCTCGGGAGCCTGTGGACTGTATTCTTGGAAAGAAGTGGGAAAATAAGGAAACCTATAAAATAAATTAAAAAGTAAACTGAAATATGAACAAAATAGGCTTTATAAAAACAACACGTTCATAAAGGTTACCACCACCGGTCGGTTTTTAAAATATTCTAACGTTTGTTATATTCGAACGTTTGTTTCGAAGTATTATTAAGTTTATATGATTGTAGAACTCTTAACTCTTAACTTTACCACGGGAAGTATGGATTGTAGAACTCTTATTTAATTGCGAATACTAAGGGCTTTTTAACTACTTAAAGGGGAATTGATTAAATGTTAGTTGGATATTGTCTTGCTTCAGTCCTTTTTTACTAATTCTCATTTATGTTTCTGTAAAATCCTATCTCTTCTCACAATTTTACTCAAATTTTGATAGATTAAAGACACTTTATAACCCCTGAGTATAAGTTTTGATCGAATCGAAGCGTCTCGATGGTATTGCGATCATGTGTCAAAAATATATAAAAAGTAGTTTCCGGTACAATACAACAGAGGCGCTGTTTTCATACGATCTCACAGCAGTACCCCTAGTGTGAGCTACAATCGTGTCGAGACGTTTGCTATCGTAGTTACGTTCAGCTGAAAATCGCATGTATAAAACATCGTTTCTAATACGAAGGTTCTATCGTTTGAAAAACACTGGGCTCGGAACTATTTAACACTCACGCGAAGTGCATACGTATTTGATATTCCTCATAAAGCCTATTAACAACAATTGTATTCAATCCATTCTATTGGCATGTTAAGTCATCAATTCTCTTTAGTTGGTAATAAGATACAAGTTCAATTGTGTATTTTTATATTGGCAATTAAATTAACTGTGCGCTAACAAAACTAGTCGAGTAGAGTAATAGTTGAATATGTTTTGATTACGTTTTATGTAGTTTTGTTGACGTCACTATTTCTATTTAGACGCGATTCAATGCGTTTCAGACTTAATTTTAGCCTTATATCGAAATATGATGTAATCGTTTCACTACGAAATAAATAATGAATACTAAACTTTTTGGTATAAACAAACTGAAAAGAAAAAAATATATAAAAACTAAATTAATAAATATAGAATATGTTTTAGTTACAAATAAGCAGTATCTTTGTACCCAATTGTTTTACTGTACGGTTTATTTAACAATTTGTGTGTACGTAAATAAATAAATAACAAAAATTTACTGCAAAATACTAAGACGAGTATGATTAACTTTACTTTTATTAATAACTATGGTATTCGATAAGCCTTAATTTAAGATTATTGTAAATTTATTTGGGATTCGTTTAAACGAAAAAAAAAGGATATTCTAAATGCATCAAAGTAGTAATGGAAACTGCGTTTACAAACAAAATTGTCTGCATTCAAACATAATAAGTGGTAGATAATATATGAATATATCAAACAGGACGGGAAATTAACCATACGGTAAGTTGCGTGATCAAGAAGGTCAGACCTAACAGAATGTATTAGTTTTACTTCCAAAATTAGTTATTTTTATACAACAAGAAAATAGTTTTATTTACTATGTACGTAAAAAAACCATTTTCTTGTTATATTAAAAATTATATACTTGAAACTCATTAATCTTTGTTAACCGACTTCAAAAAGGAATGGTTACGATTAAATCAATAAAAATCTAAAATTGTTCAAAATATTTTTCTAATATTTTTTAAACACTGTTCTAACTTTTATTTATTTTTGAGTTATTTCTCTTTCTTGCAAATTAAAATGATTTTTTTTTTCGATAAACATATATACATACGTTTTTTAGACACCTCTTAACAGAACCCGGTTGTAATTAATAAATAAATCCCATCGAAAGTCCATCATAATAATTATTATATATTATGCCTCTCAGATATATAAATCAAAATTTTATTTCTGAAAAGTTAAATTTAATAGCAACCATAACAATATCTGTGTGGCGGACCGACCTCTTATACTTATCACAATTTAATTATATTTGTAAACGTTTCTAGTTTTTTTATATATAAAGCTCAGCAAAACCACAGCACCTGATGATAAACAGTAGAGAATATACTAGTGAAGCATACGACATACTGCTAAAAGTGCTTTTTCACGCCTCTTTTAAAGGAACCCATGTTGTAAGGTGGGAATACGTGTGCTGGTAAGGAATTCCACGCAAGATACATATTTTGCCCTCAATATAATCATTATTATTTTGATATCGTCTCTACGCCGCTAACAAACTATTTTTTACAAGAATGCGGGTATTTTTACGATATTATATTCTTTTTTTGTATAATGTCCACGTTAAGGTACATAACAGTAACTATTTATTATGACTTAACATAAGGTAATGTTAACGGAGCTCATTATAAGTGATGGACCTGTGTAATGACCGCTCTTGTAGGGTTGTCAGATTGCTATTATTGTTAAACTGAGATATAATAAAGTTTTCCTGTGTTACAGCCATATTAGATAATTACAATTTTAAAATTTAAAAAGTAATAAAAGGGTATTTCCTTGTACCTCGTAATTGGATTTGGATCACTGGGACAGAGGAATTGAAACCATCTAAAATAGACGTAATAAAAAATCATTTACATTAGTAATATCATGAATATCATGATATAATATCGTGTTACAATTCACCTTAAATACTCGTAGATTCTATCAAAACTAAATGTCCATAGTTAAAATAAAAAAAACAATCATAACAACGACAACATAAAAACCCAGAGATGTGATATAAATCAACAATTGTAAAGTTTACATTATTCTTTGTTTTTATCGTGTTATTTTAATCGTTATTTTCGATATTGTCGTTTGTCACATTAATTTATAGGATGAAAATTAGCTACGGTATGAAAAATAAATCATAAATAAAAGAAACAGTGATCAGTTGATTATAATTTGAATTCATTCACACGCAGAAAGCATCAACCCTGTGTTAGAACGATGCAAGGTCCACACTCCAAAAAAACTCACAACAAATCCATTGTCACTTAATGATTTCCTCAGATTCACTTTCGAAATAAACTTCCATGCTTAGTTTTGCCACACTATTGTCATTTGGAAACCTTTATATTTTAAAATTCGTCATCTTCATTGCCTAATTTTTAAAGAATTCGAAAAGAAAGAAATATTCGCCTTACGTAAATCAATATTATAATATTTAAGGTTTTCAAGGACTTTATTTTTCTCAGTTTTGATTCTTAAGTGATCATGTGTCTTAAAAGTAACAAGTTTAGTACTTAAAAATAAGTGCAATAATATGAAACAAATATTTACGTAACGTATGTAAGAATGAGTTGCGCGAGACGTATGAAATTTCCAAGTGGTTTGCGCATTCTCATTGGAATACGCGAAAGCATTTGCCTTTTCTCGTTTTCTAAGCCTCCAAGACGATTTAATTACTATCAATAGCCTATATGTGTTCTTACTTAACGATTCATAAATTAGGTAGATATTTTAACTATAATTTATTGATTGACTCCTGTTACAATAATTGTCTCGATTTTTTTTCCAATTATTTGGCTTGGTAACTAAGACCTTTAAACCATATTTTTATTAATGTAGTTTTTATCTTTATTTATGGCTCCAGGATACTGGTGCAATGTAGCCTTTTGCCCCATGGAGTTTTTGGCGACTAATGTTAAGCCCCGCTATTTTGTTAATGACTTACGAGAAATATTTAAAATGGAATGCAATGTAAGCGATTATGATAAAATGATACGAAAAATGTTATGATAATGATTACGATAATAATTGATAAGTAAATGAGAATGAAGTCATAAAATGTTGTTAAATAAATGCACTTACCATACAAATGAATGAATGGAAATGAAGAACTGAAAAATCTCACGTAAGTCACTAATCAATGCTGAATGACGTATTCCATATATTGCAAGATTTAACGATCCTTTTTGTCATAAAACTACACAAATTTCATGACAAAAACAACACTACAACACAATATATGAAATAAAATATACAGCACCCAACCGACCTCGCCATTACGCGCCATAAACTCTAATTGTGTCGACTGCTGACTAAGAGCACAGATCACACATAAAATTGACCATAGATTAGATACAATGGATACAGAACAATATAAACAATATACAGTTCACACGAGAAGTTTAGGTCATAACACTGTAACGGGATGCTATAACACCAGTGCTGTTCAACTCCTTCCACTTATTTCTATCGCTTCTTTAAAACTGACAAAATTTAGGTTATTTGACTGATCTTATGCTTTGTATCCTTTACCTATAACAATAAGAGAGTGAACTTAATGCCGTCAGAATTAGGCATTGTCCCAATTCGGGTTGGTGAGTGGAAGTGGTTGCTGTTGCAACCACGACTGATAGCTATACGTGCCTCCCAAGCATGAGAAGCTAGAGCGTTCGAAGCAAGATGCTAACGAGTTCATCATAGATGATAAAGAAGATTACTATAGAGTTGCTCAAAGAAAAATCCACCCTGACTAGGTGTCGCATGAAAAACTATTTTTTTGTAAAATAGCTATACTATAAAAACATCATGCTCTCAGGTAGAAATGAAACCTTTGACTCACAGAAAATATATTGTTTTTTAACGCGGCTCTAATTCTTAATTCTACCGAGATATTTCTCTCTTATTCTTCTCCAATGAAAAGAATTATTTACTTTGCTCATACAAATTACTTTACGATACTTTGCCATAGGTATACTCAATACTAGCTTCCGCCCGCGGCTGCACTCGCGTGTAGTTCGGTCTGTTGCAAATCACGTCCGATAAATGAACTATCCAACACAAAATTAATTTTTCAAATTCAACCAGTAGACCCAGAGATTAGCGCGTTCAAAGTTAAACTCTCCAGTTTTATAATAATTAAGTTTTGATATTTTGGTAAGTGATAAAGTATTTGGCTGTTTTATATTTTGGAAGACTGTTTTTTCTTTTAACTGTACCCAAGTTATTTTTTTGTGAACGAAAGGATTCCTTTTCTTTGCTGATACAAAATTGTTTACTGTTGATACAAAATGCTTTGGAATAAAACCCTTTAAAACCTTTGGAAAACTAAGCAACGTTTAGTTTAGATGTCCCGGAATGGGTCAATCTACATGGTCAACAAAGAAAAACCTCGCATTAAGCCAGCATAGTACTGTTATGGCCCAAACGCCACCAATTTAGGAATGCTTATGCCCAGCAGTGGTACGTATAGGTTATTATGATGATGATTTGACAGATATGTATTTTTTTATTAATCATTAATTTTTACCGAAAAAGAGACTTAAATATTATATAAAATACAATATTGACGCCATGATAACTTCATACTTTGATAATTAAAACTAACTGTTTCATATACCTTTCTCATTTTCATAGGTTTTTAAAGTATAGAATTTACAAACACACGTAGAGTTTGTTAAAAACTGTGCTTTTTATATAAAAACCCTATTTCGATCATCATTCACATTGGAAGTTTAGATATTACATAACACAATTGTAATTATAATTAATTATTATATTATAATTATTATGTAAAATTAAATAGGACAATTTTGTTAATTTAGCGTATGTGTTAAATTTATAAACATTACGTATCATAAAACCAGAACCGTATCGTGTCTAAATTATATTATATTTGTTAGCAAAATAACGCTAAATGTGGGTCAATGTAATAGTGCAAATTCTATCACAAAATTAATATCATACATACGCAGGTAGTAATCCACCAATGGTGTTACTCAAAATGTTAATTTCGAACTTTACTGGCATTATCATTGAATTGGTTTTTAATTGTCACAAAAATTTTTGAAACCGGAAATAGTATAATGTTCTTTAAGACAATACTTTTGATTACAAATAACACTCATAAAAGTCGTTAAATGGGTGAGGCAAAAACTTACCTCAAGTTTTTTGGAGTATTCATCGGCGACGCGCTCCTGTTCCTTCTTCAGCTCTTCGTTCTTCTCCAAGAGAGCTTTGCCCAGTTCAGCTGCCAGCAGAAGGTCCGATTCCTTCTGCTGCAGTTGACTCCAAACGTCCACCTCCTGACTGCTATTCAGCGTATCACTTCCTCTAACAGTCGACATTTCTTTAACGTACTCTTCCAAATCTTCGTAAAAACTCTCGTCCGATAAACTTAAGGCACTTGGAGTAATCCTAGTGCCACTTCTGCTGCGACTTCTTCTATGCTTATTTATAGGTGTCGACGTCCTTATGTTTCCTTTGCCTATGAACTCTGTCTCATCTGTTATAAAGCTTGGTGATTTCCGATCCGGTGGTTCTGCGCTATTTCTACTTCTACTTATATTTGCACTAACTTCACCGGCCATTTATCTAAGCTGACTAAATAAAATAGTGTACGAGTTAACTCTGCACTATTCTGGTGTAGTTATTCCTTCTAAATACTTTGTCTAGTACTTGCTGGAGTTTCACAGGTTTCGGTATTTGAAGTTTTACGTTTTTAAAAATGTTCACATTCACATCGAAATCTTTTTTTAATGCCATTATAATGGATTTTGGAATTTATCACGATTGTAACATATCCGGTTCACAAGCACTGCACCACACAACACGTTAAAATATTTATGTTTTGTCGATCGCACTCGCGAGAGGCAACATCGAAGTTACCCCGACAACGGTCCGTATACAACAGAAGTGCGGTGAACCTCCGGTTCAGAACGAACTGCGGCGCGCAAAGATTATCTATCACACAATGTCGCACGCAATATCATTTTTTAAAATTCTAATATTTAATTTCTTACAAATGACATGTTAAAAATTCCGAGTATGTACGATTAAAATGCTTATTTACATATTTAAGTAACACAAGTTTCTTGATGAAAAACAAAAATAAAGTTTAAATAAAATTGGGAAGGGAAATGATAAAGACTTAAAATAGTAAAATACATTTATTCACTCTAGGTACATTACATACTCTTATGAAAGTCAAAATTAAAAATAAAAATTATAATACTGAAGGTTTGTATTAATATTATTAAATGTTAATTCGAAAACTTCCAGCAAAAATTACTATACTTAGCCTTATTATTATTGAGAATATAAATTTATTTTAAAAACTTTTATGTTTTTTATCTTATCTATATGAGCAATTACAATAAATTAATATATTTGTGTCTACCTTCAAAAATTAAAATCAAAAATACATTTATCCAAATAATTAAACGGTTGGTTGTAATAATAATTATATAGCAGTTAAAGTTAAAATCCACTCTGAAATACGCTGCTGCGTACTACCTTAATCTTTGACAAGACCTGCACGTGCGAAGAAAGGAGATAGCGATAAGCAGGTACAAAAGCAAACATTGTGTGCAGAAGTGAGATAGCTATACAATATCAAGGTAATCAAAGAGAGTGGCGGGCTATACTAAAATTGTGAAATATTTTTTATTGTTGATACAGACAAAGAGCTAATTTTGAGATCTTACTCACTTGCAATAGAAGTTAAATTTAAACAATACTGAAAAAATTATACTGTAGGAAGTGATCTCATTGAATTGAATCCTTAAAAATTGTGTCTAAATTAGATTATCACGTCATAAAATAAACCTTGACTTTTATAACACAGGTATATTTTAGCAGTTCCGATCGAGCTATTCGATTGGTCAAAATTTATAAGTACCAAAAAATTGACAATATGGTGACAATAGGTATAAATAGACAATAGGGTTATATTGGATTATATAAAATGATAAAAAAAAGATTGTATTTTGATATTTTATTTGTTATTTAACATGGAAGTAAATGACTATAATAATATTTTATGGCTTTATCACGATATAGCGGATAATACATTATATAGCGGATATACTACCTATTGGTACTATTAAATAAATCATATATTCGATACTAATTATGGTATTTAACCAGTTTTTATTATTATTTTATAAATAATATAAAGACATATAGCAGAAGCAGCAATATCAGCTATCAATAGTAGCTTAGATATATATTAATCTATGTTATATTAGATTTATGCTTGAGGACATGTCATGAGTCGCCAAGAAATTCTCCATATTATAAAGACAAATGTATGAGCGCGTGATGAATTTAATATATTGTAATATTTTAGTAGATTAGTAGGTACACTAAGGCTACGGATTTTATAAAGAATTGTTATTTGAAAATTTATTACTCTGCAAAACTCCATTTTTAAAATCACTTTATAGTATTTACAAAAGTTGTAGTTCTTCAGTATGGCCAAAACTCAAAAGTTTTAAACAAAATTACAAACCAACTTCAAAGCGCTAAATGCCATAAATAATTCAATTTACGGAGTTATCCAATTTAAAATTAATTTTGGGAGTCGGTGCTTTACTTAATATTGTTTCTGTAAACAACTAATCACCAACTCCAAAACTAGTTGACGCGGTAGACTTGTATCACCTGTAACCTTCCACTAACCACATCTATTAAAAGTGACCCGAACTAGCGATAGAAGAATTGACAGTTTTGCTTGTTCAACGTTTTTCAACTACTAATCATGTTTTTGAAATAAATTTGGAAACCTAAATTTAGTTGTAGGTAACATCCCAATTAATGGGATAGATAAGTTAGACTAATAGGGTAGATCCTTAGTAATAGGGTAAAATGTAAGATCCCTATTAATAAGATAAGTAGGGTAGATTATTTACATTAATAGGGATAATTAATAAATGAAAGCTGATAGTATCTTTTCGTTAGTGATTCCCGGCATTTCTTTTCTTCCGAAAAGCCGGAGTACAAACGACGTACAGTATGTATATCAGTCGTCAGGGTTTATGTAACGATAAGAACCCCTTTGGAACCCCTTTTAAATTTTATAATTATCTCAAATTTCAATAGGTTTTATAGCCAGCCTGTGGTCATACGTGGTACAGTCACGTATACATTTAAAGATGCAAAAATATGCATACATCACATTTCAGGCTGAAACAGGATCTTATATTAACTCATTTAAGCTTTGTTTTGGGTACACATCTTTTAAGACGTGACTATACGATATAATAATGACTATACGATACGTCCTATACAATAACAAAAATCTTAGTTTGGAGTTTGCCTGAAGACGAGTTACAATTGCAATCTGAAATATTCTACTAAACTTTCGTAAACTACATACCGGTTGCTTAGTAAAAATATCGATTCTACATTTCTTGTGGATACGTCTTACCTTGAAGTTAACATCAAGAAATTATCTTATAAAATGGCAATTCCTACTGATGATATGGAAATGGAGAAGATAGCTGAAGATGAACTGTCAAAGCTGCAAAGGCAGGTCAGTAACTTAACATCCATCGGTCGCTAAATAAAACAACTGTCCGCGAAGTGAATGCACAGCCGACCAGCGATCTAAATATAATCATTATAATGTTCTCTAACATTTGTTACACTAGCAATATGCGAATTTAATTCCATTTATTTATCTCACACTTGGAAATTGTATAAATAAATCATTATATTATTCGATGAAAACAAATATTTTTTTAAATGCATATTTAACGTATATATTACAGAAGTAAGTAAACTCATTTCACCACTTTTTTTTTAAATGAATATTCGTTTCACATGCAAGTAGATAATTTTTGTTTTTTTTATACTTACAACTATTGATAAAATTTTTATAGAAAACGCACAAAAGGGCTGTATATGTAAAATATATTTTTGATTGCACTGTAAAACAAAACATGTTTAGGTTTGTGATACTAATACATAATGACATAATTGATTTGTAAATGTCATTATAAATACTAAAGGCTGAGAGTTTCTTGCGCCGTTACTTCTCTGCAGCTACTAATTCGTCGAAGCGATAGTAGGGTTAATTGGGAATATGCATACTAGTGTAACAATTTATTTAGTACATATTTAAATTCTATAACTGGGACAATTTGTAAATGCCCGGTTGATACCCACTTAAATTTATCACTATTGCCTTCAATTGCATTTTTTTGTTTTACTAATACATATTCCCTGTTGTCCGCTAATTTGCGTATTAGTACATTTTGTTTACTATTTTGGAAGCTCACAAAAGTTTACCAGATAATTTTCAACGGACAAAATAAGACAACATTCCAATACAGATACAATTAAAACTACTAATGGTTTGATTGTAGTTTCGGGTGATGGAAATAGATCGCGCGACGGTGATCAGCAGCGCACAGCCGATCCTAAGAGTCCAGAGAAATCTTATTAGAAGCCTACACGACGAGCTGGAGAAGATTATGATAGAACTTAAGGTAATATTAACATCAGTTAAACAAGAAAGAAGATTGAAGATTGTGCGGACTCCTATAGTCCGCACAATCTTCAATTAAGATCAAGTTATGATCAGGCCTGATTTCTGTTTGAAAAACTGAAAACAATTAAAGGGAACGTTCTTTTGTGACTACAGACTCGCACAGTTTAATTAGTATTATATAGATTTGTTTAGTATATAACTACGATAAAATAAAGTGGAAAACTGCAATAGGCGAAGACAACAGATGCATCCATTAAGCACATAAACATTAGCCAGAAAGGTGGATATGGATTAGGAAGTAGGTGTGCTTAACTAGCTATTTCTTATGTATCTGATCTTCTCCTACTACTTACCATTAGGCGGAGTCAAGTTACTTGCTGTACTTTTAAAAAATGATGCCTTGAATTATCCAGCCCACAACACTTTAGAGAGCCGAAGATTTTTTATATATAAAGCACAGCAAATGACTCGACACCACCTGATGATAAGCAGTAGAGGAGTATATATGTGAAGATAGCTAGTGAAGCATGCGACATACTGCACTAGCCACCCTCACCTTGCCGGTCCAAAAAGTGCTTTAAGGAACCCATGTTATAAGAAGGACGGAATACGTGTGTTGGCAAGGAATTCCACGCTCTAGCTGTGCGACAGAGAAAGGAGTCACAAAATCTCTTAGTACGCTAGTATACTATTTAATTATTATCCAAATTCTGCTACTACTTATGCAATAAATAATGAAGATGTCGTATGTGTATGCCTCAAAAGTCCTCTTTAGTTATAATCCAATTAAGCAACAAAATGGTTCCCAAGTCACTTTCACCACCTCAAACTGCTCACGCGCGTACGCCATAAAATGTATGACGTGCTTATCGCGTTTACTAAGTTATACACGTGGTAAATATTAAGTAGTATAACTAATCGCGGCATTACAAAGCTAAGTAACATCATCACATCAGTTTCTCCACTACCATCGTAAACGTGTCAATAGTGTTCTCATGCGGAATATTTACAGTAAGTGCCGAGTGCACTGTGCCATGGTTGTTCCTCACCCCTTATTTATGCATATCAGTAGGTTCAACAATTCAATACGAAGTCCTGTCCCGTCTCACCTTAACGTGCCGTAATTGTCAGATTCCGTTATACGATTGTTTTAAATACAGGGGCTTATCTGTTCAGCGTATCGACTTCTTCACTGCTTTCAACTTTTTCAACCTTTCCAGTTTGCGGTTCTTTCTCGAAATATACCCCCTAATATTCTCAAACTCTAGGAAGGTAAAGATTGGTTTCAATTAACAGTGTAACAGTTTCAAATTTCAATATGAACAATAATATTGGAATAAACTAGAGCAAACTATTTCAATATTAACCATGGAATATTTATTAATAGCTTTTGTTTGGATTTTTTTTAAATGTAAATACCTATAAAGCTTTAGTTTGATTAGCGGATTGCATGATTGGAGTTCTATCTGCTAAAATGTAAAAACATATGTTTGCGCCTACAGAGTATTAATAGCAAAGATTAGGCCTGTAACATGACAGGCGCCCAAAATTCGTTTCTATTTCTAGAACGGAAAATTCATGCACCACTTACATTAAAATTTTCCACAGTTGACCAAAAGCACATCCAACTTGCTAGAAAACGCTAGAACACAAGAGAAACTGGTGGCTCTATTAAAGGAGCATGACAAATTCTCCTCTGAAGTGCGGGATCATCGCAGTAACATAAGCGAGTTGGATTTCCTCCTGAAGCAAGTGCAGAAGGAGATAAAGGGGTTAAAGGCGAAAGGAACCGGCTCAGAGATGGTGAGATCATATAACCACGAGTAACGCTTTCCAAACCATTTGATAAAAATTATAATTAAAAGATAAAAGCTTAAAGCTTTAGACTCGTCCAGCGTAAGTTAAGGTAATAAAGTTAAATTATTATCCTGGGTATATTGAATAGAAATAGAAATAGAAAAACTACACAAGGAAGAAAATTATGTTATGTATGTAGGTAAAACTTGTAGGAAGTCTAGTCCATTGTTCATTTTTCCATCTTCAGGCGTACGTGAAAACTATAACGAACCAGACAGTTATTAGTCAGTTGGAGAACCGCCTCGACACTGCAATGAAGAAGTTCAACACCGTTAACAGCGACAACTACAGGATTAGACTTGAGATCGATAAGCTGTTGAGAGACAGGTGGGTATAATTGTGAGGTCATTGGTATGCATAATAACAAAATATTAAATGTTACAATTTTGAAAACATAAGAAATGGAATTAAATACATAGATGAAAAGAATCCAACCAATGAATCTCAGTAGATACTATAATTTTCTTTCATACTACAATGATCACAACGAAGGGAGTACTGTAATGGCCAAATAACCCCCTCAGCATCCATTCCCTATCCACTGATACAGAAACCTAACATTTCGAGTTCAAAGTCATATAAAGGATCACCAAATCTCTGTTGTTACTTAGTACATCTTGCTAGCTAACAGACAAAGTCGTCGTCGCTTTCTTCTTTGTACCGAATCGCGTCGCTACATTGTGTATGCAATATAACCAAAAAACTACCAACCTTCAAGGTTATGGTATCATACAACGGGTGAAATACAAATTTTTTAACCCCATAAAATTGTTTTCAGACAATTCTTCAACGTAATCTGGCGAAACCAGCTCAAGAGGCTGATGGACGGTAAAGCACAGATCCTGGAGCTGGTGGAGCAAGCCATCAACGCGTATGATCAGCGCGAAGAGTGGTGCTCTAAGCTGGACGCGCTCAAGGAAAAGGCTGCTATGGACTACAGGAAACATTGTATGGTAAATTGAGGGTTCGGTAAAAATTTTTACTATCTAGAGTCTCTACAGTTACAGCATGAATAACCAAATGATGTGGTTATCATAATGAGTAGGATGTAGTTTACTTCATTAAGAGCTTCTGAGAAATTACTCCTTATTGGGTGTACGAAGACATTTCGGAGCAATGCCTCCCATTACCTGTGACATTACCTAAGCGATGGTACTTATCCAAATGGCTCTTTAAGCGGATCTACAACTTAAATGGGAAATTAGATAATTGGAAATATTCTTAAATCAGTATCAATTATTTAGACTCGTAGACTATTATGCGTTTAATTGCTTTTAATTGAATTCAGGAAGTACGCGAGCTCCAACGGCAGCTGGACCACAGCATGAAGCTGGAAGAGTTCCTCAGGACCAAGGGCACTGTGAGACTTACTGCTGCTGACGCCAAAGCTGAAGCTAAGAGACTGGAGCAACAGGAGGAGGAGCTCAGGATCTACAATAACTACGTTAACATCTTGGACGCTCTTAAGGTTAGTAATGACTGTAAATAAGGAATCTGGTGTGCCGTAAAGCTTTATGTTGTTAAGGTCAAATCTCCTTTGACATCTCGAGCGGGCGTTGATGACAAGCCAGGAAAGCTGTCAACGTCTACCAGTCGTTTCAGCAGTTACTCGTAATCTTGGCGCATTATGCAAGTGCGCTGAACTATCGGACACTAGAAGTAAATACAAGACAGACGACCTGATTAGGGTCGTGGGGACCCCGTGGACAGGCTTCACAGAAAAGTTCCGTTTGAAAAAGGATCAGCCAAGATGTCCACTACCGAATAAAGGGCTTTCCGCCTTTATTTGGTAGTGCATTTTAAATTACATGGTAATAATTATCTAGTACCGATTATTCTAATTTCGATGGCTACCTCTCTGTAGTTTTCCCAGAAAAATGGCAAAATCATTGAGCAGTAAATTAAGCTATTTTCAGGAGTTCACTGGTGATGAAGACGTTGATAAACTGATATTGGAGTTCACGCGGCGCGAGGAGGAGAACTACGCGCTGTTCAACTACATCAATGAAGTGAACAACGAACTTAAGAACCTCAGTGACAATGTTAAGATGCTTAGGACTAATATTGGTAAGAAGAGTTTGAAACACCCATTCGAGGCTTGCAAGCGTAGTGGTCCGGGCGAGTACCATCATTGTAAGTTTATATTGTGCATTCAGATGGCAACTGCACATATAAAAAGTAGTTTCCAATACTTTAAAACAGAGGCACTGCTGTGTTCTTACAATGAGCTAGCTGACGAATTGAATTGCGTTTCAATTGGATCAAAATTTTCACGAGTTTCCATACATTTAATTCACTTATTCTTTCGTCCCTTACCAGCCCGCCAGCGTCTATCCACCAATAGAAAAACTATTGCACTCATCATTCCTAACTTATTTCCAAAAATCGAAATATGTATCTCTTCTCTTATTTTTGGGTTGAGGCCATCGACAACTAAGTTATCGGCAATATATTTAATTTCAAAAAGTTTATGAATAAATCAATTTAATTGACTGATTTAACATTTCTTTACCAGATATTATGTTATGCATTCGACATGCAACTAGAAGTTGCATTTCACCGGCAGACAACGGATGCATTGATGCGTCTGACCAGAATATTTGATTGATTGAGTATATCTAACGTTGGTTATTAAATATTTAGCTTTTAAATTTTTAAAACGTTTACACTGCCGACAATCGTGTCATTGGCTGTTTGAATTAATAAATATATTCAATCTGGCAAGGATATAATGTAAGCTTATGAGTGAGAAATAAAATCAATAAAGAGGAGAAACGTTTTATCTACACCGTCATGTCATTTCTCTCTGGTTAAGACTTCAACCCCCATACAAAGGTCTGAGAAAAGTGACATATCAACGTCGACAAAATATTCTCGAGTTTGTTGTGCTACGACTACAGGGAACAAACATGGGACTAGATAGGTATCGTTGAATGACCTGGTGTTTCCTCTTAAGGATTCTACATCTCATAGAAGTTATATAGTTTCGTTCCTTTTGATTTAAATACCAAAGAAGAAGATAATCGGCTTATTCGGAGACTTGTAACACAGCAATGAATAAGGTTCATATACAGCTTCTTCTGTTCTCTACAAGGACATCTCGTGTGATTTCAAGAGACAGTAGATTCTAGTTTCGAAATGAGAGATGTAACTGCCTCTTATGCCTTGTAAACTAGTTGTTTTTTCCAGTCAAATGCTGCACGGCCTAAATAGATGGTTGTTACCGTACCTATCAAACGACCCTAAAAGCCTCAAAGTATATATTCTATAAATTTTAATTTTTCAAACTTAGGCTAACTAGTCAAGAAATCCTTCTTACAGAGGAAGAACGCGCCAACCACCAAGCGAAGATGTGCAAGCAGCAGGACAGCATCGAGTCGCTGCAGAACATGCTCGAGCAGAAGCGAAGCGCGACGGACGAACTCCGTGCTTCTTGCGACAGAAGCGCGGAGGTTCTTTCTGGATTGCTACGCCAGATACACGGTCTGGCTTTGTGAGTACATTTATAATACCGGTATTGGAGATTCTCGGATTACTCTTGTAAATGAACTCTGGCTCATGCCATTTTGACAGCATACTAATGCTGTGTTAATAAACTTTGGATGGCTAGCTAATTTTACTTAAATATCTTAAATATTTTTACTATATATCTCATATTCTTCATATTCACATTCACTTAAATATCTCATATTCTTTCTAATAATGTTAAAACCAAATATTTTACTTGTACAACATATTGAAAAACCTTTCTAAATGTCATGTGATAGCTGTCTTTTTTGCAATCATATAGATAGATAGTACAAGATCCATAGCACTTAAATTAAGATTAAGATTGTTTACGGAATCAAGCTCAATCTAATAATACTTATTGAGAATCATAGATATTTTCCTTTATATTAAAACCCAATTTAAGTACCCATGGTCAAAACAACTTTAAAAAAATTATGGTTAACGTGTAGGTTGACCAACATTCCAAACTTGGTCAACTAAATGGCCTACTGAGCGGTGATTTTGTAGATCACATCAATAACAGTGTGATATCATAGTTACTATATGTCTATATCGTTAGTTTTAGTCTGAATTAATTCGAGGTCGCTGCCCAAAATAGAGATTCGGTACTTCAATTCTGAGTTTAACAAACCGCGATTCCGTATGACAATATTTAAAGTACTTTCAGTACAAAAGTGGTGCTACCGTGGGTTTGGAACTGAAAGGGATAGCAATCGAGACGTGATCTATAATTAAATTCTTTATGCATCTACGTTCTATAATTTGATAAGAATATTTTGTCAAAATCAGAACTATACGTGATTTAAACTTTTTATCGTAGTGACAACCTGGAAAATATATCTCTTAATATAATGGGTATACGGAAAAACATTAATATGATGAATCGTTTTCAATTTCCAACCTTTCAACTCATTCGTAAAACATAACTATCTCTGGTTAATGCCGCCGTTAATGTGAATTAGGACCGATATTTACTTACAGATCATCTGAATGCAACTCGCTACCGCTCATGAGGCTTTTGGGAAAATCGCTGGACGTAAACGTGACCAACGCGCGGCTCTACATCAAGAGCTTGGAGAAGAAGATCATGGAGACAGTTGACATTATTAAGTTAGATGAGGTATGAACTAGGTCTTTTGATCATTTCTCTTATTGCTTGTAAACCAAATTTTGTTACTATAGAAGTTTGATTCCGTCATATTCTCCAGCACAGACTCGACCAACCTTTTTAATTTTGCGGGCCATTTCTGATTTCAGCTTATTCTATACAAACGGAACATCTATTAAAATTCATATTATAAAATGCTCTGTAATTCAAGCCACGTTTTCTTGTTTGTACGAGTCTCTGCAACTTTAACCCTCGACATTGTCTTGTTCAATGAATTCTCGTTGGTCCACACTATTACCATCTTCAGAACACAATGCGATACACGTCTTAACTACTCCAAGTCTGTCGAGGGATTAGAAGAACGCGTCTACACTCGCAGAGCATCGGCAAGCGACAAGTCCCTCACCCCGTGTGAATGTCGCAAACAACGTTGGGCGACATGGCGCGGGACACGCAAATTTCGTGTCGTTTGACAAGGTCCCGGTACAAATGTCCCCTAGTGAAAACGTGACTTAATCAGAATTTGTTACTCTTTTATTAAGATCTAAAGTTAAATTATAAATTATACAACCGCTCGCTTTGGACAGTGTCGCGGGCTCAAGTTGGTGAATATTGCCCTAACCTAAACAATTATGATATTAGATCAATAATAATTTCCCCATTAGATCCTTTATCCGCCTGTGTATGCTATATTTTTTTAATATTTAGCTTAGTGTCGTAACATTTCCAATTTTCAATATCCAAATTATATCTGGCTATGAAATTATAGATCTCTAATGATAGCTAGCTATTAAACACGTATCAAATAAATACATGTTTTAAATGTCTCATGCATAAATTTTCTACAGCAAGATATTAGGCCCATTAGCGGTATTATTGGTTCGAGCGCCCTTAAGACTCTAAGACAGCGGACACCTACCCTGGAGGTGATGATACCCATTTTTGGATTAAATGTACTTTTTCTGTGTAATTTTATTGTATTTATAAGTTATCATTAAATAATACGATATTAAGACTTGTATCTGGACCCAGGGTTGGCAACGCGCGAGTGAAGGCAAAGAACGGACTCCGCCGTCGACGCGCCGGCGCAGTAAGAAAGCCGCGCATACGCCGCGGGCCTCCAGGCAGCCGCAAACCATACAAGCGCAGGCTTAAACTTTCAATTGTTACAAATTCCGTTTCCTGTACCCCGCTAATTATCTTCTATAGTAATAATTCCCTTAGAGAGTATTTTACTGTTAACCATTTTACAAATACAGTTATGGTAATTAATAATTTATAGAAATATTAATAACATTGTTGACGGCAGAAGAGTGCAGCCAAGCGACCAATACGAGCGCCGGGATTACGGCCAATCACAGCGAGTCAACGCCCCGCGCTACCCCGCACCACCGGAAAATGTAGGCGCTGTGATTGGCCGGACGGCTCACGCTACCGGCGCTCGCTTCTCTTAAATACCGCGCATTTTGTTCGAATAGGGCAGTAATAAATCGACTAGAGAGGAAGTAACAACAATAAAGAAACAACTGAAAACTACATTTGGATTTGATTGTGAACGGCTACTCCACCTCCGGCTACTCAACATTAAATTTATACAGTCCACTCGTTTCCACCACCAACATCTTGGTCCTTCGAGCCGGATCCAAACAAGAACATCTTTGGAAACTTCAAGCGCCATATCCTGATACGAAGATGGTCGTCACTAGAAGCCAAAGCGGAACGGAAGAGGGAAAACTTCGTTTTGAAGAACCTCCGCGATCGCCGTCCGCAACAACTTCAGTTGTTCCGCCGCTAAGGGGTGGCACACTCGAGATAAACATCGGGGAGAGTGACCGCACCGCGCATCGAGATGCCTCTTCACACCCCCGACCGGAGGGTGACAGAAGACTCGATACAGGGCCACTCACTTCGAGGCCACAAGCTACAGCGGCCGGACGTATCAACCGGCAGAAAATCTCCGAGATTGATATCTACGCAGCAGGACCTTCAAGCGTTACAGCGCCGATCGTGCGCATATCTGACGCTGCAGAACCAAGCCGTGCCACGGCTACAAGACTCGCGTCTACGCCTGCTATGGACGCTTTACCGCCTACGACAACTGTAACACGCACTACGACGCGCATCCGACCAGCACGCTCCAATAAGTCGACCGCAAGCGCAATCGCCCGACTGCATTTCGAAGCAGAAGAACGTTTGGCAGCGATCCGCAGAAAGGAGCTTGAGATTGAAGCTGAACTAATAAGGAAAAAGCTAGCAGCCGACCTTGCTGCGATGGAAGACGAAGCAAGCTCTAATGACGAGGAAGATACTGCTGAGCAACAACAGCGAATAGAAGCTTGGCTCCACGAATCGACACATGTGGAGCCCGTCACGGCCGTACCCGTTCCAGAAGCTACCACAGCGCCGACGTACGATGTACGCGAACCAGGGCCAGCGGTCGCTGAAACCGCCACACCCAACGTACGTCGCACCCGCCTGGACTGGAGCGATACACCGGCGCGGAGGGAGCACAAGCGCTCACTCTCACCTAGAGGAAGAGGCATCGAGCAACTGGCGAACACCTTGGATAAAATGTTTAAGTCGCGACCGCCGACGCGCCAGACAACCGATCTGCCAATCTTCTCCGGATCTCCACTAGAATGGCTGCAATTCTCGGCAGCTATGAAAGAAACAACACAGCTCTATAATTTCACGCCCTTAGAAAACATAGCAAGACTCCGAAACTGCTTACGCGGAGAAGCTCGAGACACCGTCGCACCACTGCTGACCACCGCCGCACATCCAGACGTGATTATGAAAACTTTAGAGCAATGTTTTGGACGCCCAGAAGCACTGGTGGACCTCACGTTCGAGGAAATGAAGAAACTACCGAAGCTGGGCAGCACCACCATCGAGCTGAACGCCTTCGCGGTGAAAGTTCAAAACGCGGTAGCTGTGCTACAGAACGTGCAGCCAGGGTACCTGTACAACCCGCTGCTAGTACGAGAAATTCTCGACAAAATGAGCCCACACCTCAAGGCGAGATGGTACGACTACGCCGAAGAAAACTCATCCTTGGAAGCAGATATTAAAAAATTAGCGAAGTTCCTAATGAGGGAGGCCGACCGTGCCCTCAAACACGGTTTCAGTGGCGTAAGCCTGAACAAGCGAGAGCCACCACGCTCCGTTCCCCGCTTGGAAGTGAAAAAGAAAACGGTGTACGCAACGACTGCAGCAACCGAAGAAATAGATCGTTGCCCGACCTGCGAAGGGGCACACAGTCTCGCGGGCTGTAAGAAATTTAGCGAACTACAGTATGACGAGCGCTGGGAAGTCGTAAAGAAGGAAGGACTATGCTTTAAGTGCATATCAAGCCGACACCGACGCCGCAACTGCAGAAGGAAGGCCTGCGGAAAAGATGGCTGCAAAAGACCACACCATCAACTTCTTCACCAGGACGAATTTAATCGACCGCCCGTCGAGACCCCCACTGTAACAGCTGCCGCCGCTGCAACAAAGTCAGACGTGAAATTGAAGATATGCCCAGTGATTGTATCTGGAAAGCGGGGCAGCTGCAAGACGTATGCACTCTTTGACGAAGGCTCCACCATCACACTGATGGACGAAGATTTAGCGCAACAAATAGGCGCTGAAGGTCCTATTTCGAAGCTCCGCTTTAAGGGAATTAATGGCAGGCAGCAGGAAAAGAAAAGCCGTCGGGTCTACATATCAATAAGAGGCTTACGAGACGACAAAGAATACCCAGTTGCAGTCAGAACCGTACCACAACTAGACATTACGTCACAAACGATACCAGCAGACATTCTTCAACACGAGCATCTCCGCGGCCTCAGTCTGGAAGAGGTCACATACACCGATGAGAAACCGAAGCTACTCATTGGAACGGACAACTGGCCGCTCATAGTAACCCGCGAGCTACTATCAGGAGGGGCAACGGAGCCAGCTGCTTCACGAACAGAACTTGGCTGGGTTATCCACGGCACAGCTCCTAGTCGCTGGTTAAGTCGGGTCAACGACGTCTTACACATAAGGACTGGAAGTTCACATGAAGAGCCGCTAGAAGAACTGGTTGAGAAACACTTTCAGCTTGACGCACTGGGAGTATCACTTTCTGCAGTATACGAGCGCCCGGACGATAAGCGTGCTATTGAGATATTCGAGAAAACTGTAGAACACAGCAACGGGCACTATACAGTTGGACTGCCATGGAAAAAAGATACTGTGAATCTTCCACCCAGCTACAACGCCGCGCTGAAAAGGCTAAGAACCCTTGAAGCCAAATTGGAAAAGAACCAGACTGAAAAGGTTCAGTACCATGCCCAAATACTGAACTTAATTCACAAAGGGTACGCAGAGCAGTGTCAAGGCGATGAAGACTCCAGTCCAAAAGCATGGTACTTGCCGCACTTCGCAGTACGAAATCCTAACAAGCCGGGAAAGATACGGCTGGTATTCGACGCCGCAGCTAAAACTCACGGGACCTGTCTCAACGATCACCTGCTAGGAGGGCCGGACATGTTGAGATCACTACAAACCATCATGTTTCGGTTCCGCGAAGGCACCTACGGAGTGACGGCAGATATAGAGGAAATGTTCCTGCGCATTAAGATAAGAAAACAGGATCAGCCGGCGCAGATGTTTTTATGGCGTGACCAACCGACGGACGAGCCAAAGAAAATGAAAATGACTTCAATGTTCTTCGGAGCAAAGAGCTCGCCGTTCCTAGCGCACAGTGTGCGCAACAGAAACGCGCACAATCATGCGGCAGCTTATCCAGATGCATTGGTACCGATTACCGAGTCGCACTACATGGATGACTTCGTAGACAGTTACGACAACATCGAGAAAGCACGACAGGTGATACTTCAAGTGAACGAAGTGCACAAAAAGGCAGGATTCCACCTAAGAGGCTGGAATAGCAACAGCGAGGAACTGCTCAAGGCCGACGGCGAACACCGAACGACGCCACTCGGAGGGGCTGAGAAGACTTTGGGCCTCATGTGGAACTCAGCCACCGATCAGTTGGGCTTCAACACGACGCTTCACCGAGTTGCCGAAGCCGTACTAGCACGAGAACGACCACCCACGAAGAGAGAAGCCTTGTGTACAGTGATGAGCATCTATGATCCACTTGGCCTGCTCAGCTGTTTCACGATTACAGCGAAGATAGCGCTTCAGAATTTGTGGCGCCTCAAGTCTGGTTGGGATGAACCTGTACCAGAAGACGTCGCTAGGAATTTCGATGCGTGGATGGCAGGCCTCCGAACGATTGAGAGACTAGAAATTCCCCGGAGCTACAACGGGGGGAGGAAAGTGAAGCGTCGCGAACTTCACGTATTTTGTGACGCCAGTGAAGAAGCGTACGCAGCCGCAGCGTATTGGAGGATAAAGTGCGAGGACGGCGCAATCATCACCACCCTCGTAGCAGCCCGAGCCAAAGTAGCACCACTGAAGCTACAAACAGTACCCCGGATGGAGCTGCAAGCTGCGCTAATTGGAGCCAGGCTCGCCCGTACTATCAAAGAAGAGCACAGAGTAGCCACAGACGACGTATACTACTGGAGCGACTCTCAGACTGTGCTGCACTGGTTAAGGAACGGCAGCAAGAAGTACACGCCGTTTGTAGCGCACAGACTTGGTGAAATCACTGAACTAAGTCGGCCTGCGCAGTGGAGATGGGTGCCGACAGCATTAAACATCGCAGACGTTGCAACACGTGCTGGCTACATACCTGAACATGGTTCACCATGGTTCACCGGGCCCGCCTTCCTATCAGGACCAAAGAAAGAATGGCCTCAACAAGAGAAAGGCAGCGAGGATACAGATACTGAAGCTATCTATACTGTTTTGAAAGTAGAAAATACTGCGCTGCCGGATTTACAACGATTTTCGTCGCTACAAAGATTGTTGAACGCCACGGCCTACGTTCTCCTCTTCACACAACGCTGCCGCAAGAGAAAAACAGAACTTGATGCTGACCTGATCGCACGCGCCTTAAGTCTGTGGTTAAGACAAGCCCAACAGGACTCTTTCCCTCAGGAGGTGGACTGCGTCCGAAGAGGAGTTACAGTTCCGCGTGCAAGCCCACTATATAAATTAAACATCATGTGGGAGGACGGGCTAGTGAAACTGAACGGACGCGCCAACAAAGCCGACTTACCAAACGCCGCGAAGCGACCAGTAATATTACACGGACGTCATGGCTTCAGCAAACTTGTGGTGAGCCGTGAACATCAGAAAGCTGGCCACGCTAACACGGAACGCGTGGTGAACGACCTAAGGCAACGATATTGGATTTTGCGGTTACGTCCAACTGTGAAAGCTGTAGCGGCGGCGTGTACTATGTGCCACCTACGTAAGAAGAGGCCACAGACTCCTCCAATCGGAGACCTACCAAGAGAACGACTGGAGGCATTCAAACGTCCCTTCAGCAGCTGTGGGCTTGACTATTTCGGCCCTATGACCGTAACCATCGGCCGGCGCCGAGAGAAGAGGTGGGGCGCGTTATTTACGTGCCTCACAACGCGTGCAGTACATCTAGAGATGGTGGCATCACTTTCAACCGATTCCGCTATAATGGCGCTACGGAGGATGGCGGCGCGACGAGGCTGGCCGGCTGTTATATACAGCGATAACGGCACAAACTTCAAAGGAGCAGACACCGAACTTCGAAAAGCTTACACCGACTGGCTACCCGAACTGAAGAAGGTCAGCGCTATGCATGAAACAACATGGAAATACATACCACCAGGCGCGCCTAACCAAGGGGGTGCATGGGAGCGGCTGGTACGCTCCGTGAAGACAGCGCTCTCAGCCACGCTTAAAGAAAGAGCACCGAAGGAAGAGGTCCTGGCAACACTAATCGCCGAAGCAGAGCATGCGGTCAACTCAAGGCCCTTGACCCATGTGTCTGTTGACCCTGAAGATCAGGAAGCGTTGACCCCTAACCACTTCTTGTTAGGGTCCTCGACAGGCCTACCGTTCATCGGGCCCTGCAGTGAAGCCGACCGGAGAACGTGGAAGGCCACACAAGCATTGGCGGATAGCTTTTGGCGTAGATGGGTACGAGAGTACTTACCAACTCTTGTGCCACGCCTGAATGCACACGGACGACAAGAAACGATAAACATCGATGACATCGTGATCATGGCCGACGCCACCCTCCCTCGCAATATATGGCCAAAAGGAATTGTTAGCCGAACCTACCCTGGTCCTGATGGGGTCGTAAGAACAGTTGATGTGAGGACAACTGGCGGAACCTTCCGACGTCCAGTGTCAAAGTTGGTGTTACTGAAGACAACGACCGCACTCTCCCCGGACCAGAGGGAGAGGACGCGCTGCACTGCTGAGCTGCCTTCCATGGATGGCTGCGGTACTCCTTCGCCAGGGGAGAGGATGTTGACGGCAGAAGAGTGCAGCCAAGCGACCAATACGAGCGCCGGGATTACGGCCAATCACAGCGAGTCAACGCCCCGCGCTACCCCGCACCACCGGAAAATGTAGGCGCTGTGATTGGCCGGACGGCTCACGCTACCGGCGCTCGCTTCTCTTAAATACCGCGCATTTTGTTCGAATAGGGCAGTAATAAATCGACTAGAGAGGAAGTAACAACAATAAAGAAACAACTGAAAACTACATTTGGATTTGATTGTGAACGGCTACTCCACCTCCGGCTACTCAACATTAAATTTATACAGTCCACTCGTTTCCACCACCAACAAACATGATTAAGTAATAATTAATAATAGATCTCTTTCAATTATTATAAATATAAGTACTTTCTGTTATTCAACATACACAAGTTCTTTAAGGCTTCCGGTTCATATAATTTGATAATGTTAAGATTTCCATAAATAACCAAACCATATGTTATTTGATTTAAACATAAATTAATAAAGCCAATAATTTAGAATAGTTTATTCAATCAGTTATCCTTTTGTAATTAGTCTTGTAAATAACTGTAGACTAAAATGGGACTTTAATAGACTTTGTATCTCAATGACACCGTCCATCTTTGTTTTTACTTTGGTAGTTGACATTAAAAAGGACGTTCGTCGAACAGCGACATCGTTTTATTTCGTCGTCTTCTTTTTCTATCAAGATTTTACACAATGTCATTCTATGTTCATGTTATCTACAACCTATATAAGTCCCACTGTCGGGCACAGACGTACCTACATGGGAGAAACAGATTTGGGCCATAACACCATCTCGCTGACCCAATACAGTTTGCTACATAGAAGCAATTGCTTTAACAATCGGGACCAATGTTAAACGTCTCGGAAGAGTTCTACATATCAAATTGTCTTGACCCATTCAGGGACCAACCGTGGCGAATGTTGCTTTGTTATGAACATTAAATAAGTTCCTAACATTTTAATAGAGAATTAGTCATCTTTTAAAGGAGGCGTGATAAGGCACTTTTAGGGTCGGTGAGGTGGAGGTAGCTAGGGCAGTATGTGGCTTGCTGGACTAGCTATACGAGCATGTGGATTGCTACTGCTTAGCATCAGGCGATGTAGTCATTTACTGATCTATTTAAATAAAAAAATCATGAGAATTATGCATAAACTTTGCACTATTGCGATCGAAATAAAAACAGGATGTATTTCTCAGTAAATTGAGCAAATGTTTTATCCACAGATAGAGTAATGCCTACCACAGTTAAGTGACCAAGCCACCAATACTATTTTAGTTAATAGAATTCTATCTGTAGATAGACAAGCTTAGTCAAAATACAACTCGCAATCAAGACATATTATGGGGAACCAGCATTAGACACTCGATTAGTAAATTTAATCTTAAGGATTGTTTGCGCCCGTAATATAGATTATTTGTAGAAATCCATTGTGACATATTCTAAAATCTTAACAAATATTTGTAGTATAAGAACTATACAGATATAAGTATTTACTTATTATCTTAATACCTACGATTAATCCATTGCCTTAATCCATACGATTTTTTATATAAAAAATCTTCATCAGTCTTTTCTAACTTATCTTTTTCTTTTTCTTATTATGATTGTTAAAGTTAAAACCGTATTTTCAATATTGCGTATCACAAAGGCAGAATATGGGTTTAACTATATAAGGCTGCACGGAGTTATAGGACGATAGCACAAACGCTCCCTTTCTCGCTCTAACATGTCACGGTTCTGAGCGATAGAAAAGAACGAACAAATTACATTTCGTGCAATCTCGTGGCTGTATTTTTAAATATAATTACTATGTAAAACGACCTAACCTGTATTCCCAATATAATTTTTTTGAACATTTATTCAAATATATTTATATTTGAATAAATGTTCTTTAGTGTGTAACGGTTTAATTTATAATAAAACATATTTAAAAAACTTATTCGTCTTTATTCGGAATTACATTGAACACATTAATCTTCAGTTCATTTTACTTAAATAATAATTTATTTTCTGTACAATATATATATTTTAGCCATAACTTGTCAATTGTTGTCGCAATCACAGATTTCGCATCGCACTGCAGTTTTCAGTATCTGAAAAATGTTTAAATGTTTAAAAGAGTCATTCTGGCAGACTAAATAAGAATAACGAAATGTCTAATGGTGGTATATCTATACCTGATCAGTGTCCAACAATGACGGGCAGTCCGCGGGCGACCATGCTGCTGGCGATCATCACGTAGTTGGTGGAGCCTCGCGCGGGGACATCGTGTCTAATGGTGGTATATCTATACCTGATCAGTGTCCAACAATAACGGGCAGTCCGCGGGCGACCATGCTGCTGGCGATCATCACGTAGTTGGTGGAGCCTCGCGCGGGGACATCGTGTCTAATGGTGGTATATCTATACCTGATCAGTGTCCAACAATGACGGGCAGTCCGCGGGCGACCATGCTGCTGGCGATCATCACGTAGTTGGTGGAGCCTCGCGCGGGGACATCGTGTCTAATGGTGGTATATCTATACCTGATCAGTGTCCAACAATAACGGGCAGTCCGCGGGCGACCATGCTGCTGGCGATCATCACGTAGTTGGTGGAGCCTCGCGCGGGGACATCGTGTCTAATGGTGGTATATCTATACCTGATCAGTGTCCAACAATAACGGGCAGTCCGCGGGCGACCATGCTGCTGGCGATCATCACGTAGTTGGTGGAGCCTCGCGCGGGGACATCGTGTCTAATGGTGGTATATCTATACCTGATCAGTGTCCAACAATAACGGGCAGTCCGCGGGCGACCATGCTGCTGGCGATCATCACGTAGTTGGTGGAGCCTCGCGCGGGGACATCGTGTCTAATGGTGGTATATCTATACCTGATCAGTGTCCAACAATAACGGGCAGTCCGCGGGCGACCATGCTGCTGGCGATCATCACGTAGTTGGTGGAGCCTCGCGCGGGGATATCGTGTCTAATGGTGGTATATCTATACCTGATCAGTGTCCAACAATAACGGGCAGTCCGCGGGCGACCATGCTGCTGGCGATCATCACGTAGTTGGTGGAGCCTCGCGCGGGGACATCGTGTCTAATGGTGGTATATCTATACCTGATCAGTGTCCAACAATGACGGGCAGTCCGCGGGCGACCATGCTGCTGGCGATCATCACGTAGTTGGTGGAGCCTCGCGCGGGGACATCGTGTCTAATGGTGGTATATCTATACCTGATCAGTGTCCAACAATAACGGGCAGTCCGCGGGCGACCATGCTGCTGGCGATCATCACGTAGTTGGTGGAGCCTCGCGCGGGGACATCGTGTCTAATGGTGGTATATCTATACCTGATCAGTGTCCAACAATAACGGGCAGTCCGCGGGCGACCATGCTGCTGGCGATCATCACGTAGTTGGTGGAGCCTCGCGCGGGGACATCGTGTCTAATGGTGGTATATCTATACCTGATCAGTGTCCAACAATGACGGGCAGTCCGCGGGCGACCATGCAGCTGGCGATCATCACGTAGTTGGTGGAGCCTCGCGCGGGGACATCGTGTCTAATGGTGGTATATCTATACCTGATCAGTGTCCAACAATGACGGGCAGTCCGCGGGCGACCATGCTGCTGGCGATCATCACGTAGTTGGTGGAGCCTCGCGCGGGGACATCGTGTCTAATGGTGGTATATCTATACCTGATCAGTGTCCAACAATAACGGGCAGTCCGCGGGCGACCATGCTGCTGGCGATCATCACGTAGTTGGTGGAGCCTCGCGCGGGGACATCGTGTCTAATGGTGGTATATCTATACCTGATCAGTGTCCAACAATAACGGGCAGTCCGCGGGCGACCATGCTGCTGGCGATCATCACGTAGTTGGTGGAGCCTCGCGCGGGGACATCGTGTCTAATGGTGGTATATCTATACCTGATCAGTGTCCAACAATGACGGGCAGTCCGCGGGCGACCATGCTGCTGGCGATCATCACGTAGTTGGTGGAGCCTCGCGCGGGGACATCGTGTCTAATGGTGGTATATCTATACCTGATCAGTGTCCAACAATAACGGGCAGTCCGCGGGCGACCATGCTGCTGGCGATCATCACGTAGTTGGTGGAGCCTCGCGCGGGGACATCGTGTCTAATGGTGGTATATCTATACCTGATCAGTGTCCAACAATAACGGGCAGTCCGCGGGCGACCATGCTGCTGGCGATCATCACGTAGTTGGTGGAGCCTCGCGCGGGGACATCGTGTCTAATGGTGGTATATCTATACCTGATCAGTGTCCAACAATGACGGGCAGTCCGCGGGCGACCATGCTGCTGGCGATCATCACGTAGTTGGTGGAGCCTCGCGCGGGGACATCGTGTCTAATGGTGGTATATCTATACCTGATCAGTGTCCAACAATGACGGGCAGTCCGCGGGCGACCATGCTGCTGGCGATCATCACGTAGTTGGTGGAGCCTCGCGCGGGGACATCGTGTCTAATGGTGGTATATCTATACCTGATCAGTGTCCAACAATAACGGGCAGTCCGCGGGCGACCATGCTGCTGGCGATCATCACGTAGTTGGTGGAGCCTCGCGCGGGGACATCGTGTCTAATGGTGGTATATCTATACCTGATCAGTGTCCAACAATAACGGGCAGTCCGCGGGCGACCATGCTGCTGGCGATCATCACGTAATTGGTGGAGCCTCGCGCGGGGACATCGTGTCTAATGGTGGTATATCTATACCTGATCAGTGTCCAACAATGACGGGCAGTCCGCGGGCGACCATGCTGCTGGCGATCATCACGTAGTTGGTGGAGCCTCGCGCGGGGACATCGTGTCTAATGGTGGTATATCTATACCTGATCAGTGTCCAACAATGACGGGCAGTCCGCGGGCGACCATGCTGCTGGCGATCATCACGTAGTTGGTGGAGCCTCGCGCGGGGACATCGTGTCTAATGGTGGTATATCTATACCTGATCAGTGTCCAACAATGACGGGCAGTCCGCGGGCGACCATGCTGCTGGCGATCATCACGTAGTTGGTGGAGCCTCGCGCGGGGACATCGTGTCTAATGGTGGTATATCTATACCTGATCAGTGTCCAACAATGACGGGCAGTCCGCGGGCGACCATGCTGCTGGCGATCATCACGTAGTTGGTGGAGCCTCGCGCGGGGACATCGTGTCTAATGGTGGTATATCTATACCTGATCAGTGTCCAACAATGACGGGCAGTCCGCGGGCGACCATGCTGCTGGCGATCATCACGTAGTTGGTGGAGCCTCGCGCGGGGACATCGTGTCTAATGGTGGTATATCTATACCTGATCAGTGTCCAACAATGACGGGCAGTCCGCGGGCGACCATGCTGCTGGCGATCATCACGTAGTTGGTGGAGCCTCGCGCGGGGACATCGTGTCTAATGGTGGTATATCTATACCTGATCAGTGTCCAACAATGACGGGCAGTCCGCGGGCGACCATGCTGCTGGCGATCATCACGTAGTTGGTGGAGCCTCGCGCGGGGACATCGTGTCTAATGGTGGTATATCTATACCTGATCAGTGTCCAACAATGACGGGCAGTCCGCGGGCGACCATGCTGCTGGCGATCATCACGTAGTTGGTGGAGCCTCGCGCGGGGACATCGTGTCTAATGGTGGTATATCTATACCTGATCAGTGTCCAACAATGACGGGCAGTCCGCGGGCGACCATGCTGCTGGCGATCATCACGTAGTTGGTGGAGCCTCGCGCGGGGACATCGTGTCTAATGGTGGTATATCTATACCTGATCAGTGTCCAACAATGACGGGCAGTCCGCGGGCGACCATGCTGCTGGCGATCATCACGTAGTTGGTGGAGCCTCGCGCGGGGACATCGTGTCTAATGGTGGTATATCTATACCTGATCAGTGTCCAACAATGACGGGCAGTCCGCGGGCGACCATGCTGCTGGCGATCATCACGTAGTTGGTGGAGCCTCGCGCGGGGACATCGTGTCTAATGGTGGTATATCTATACCTGATCAGTGTCCAACAATGACGGGCAGTCCGCGGGCGACCATGCTGCTGGCGATCATCACGTAGTTGGTGGAGCCTCGCGCGCGGGACACGGCGCGCAGGAGGTCTCGCTCCGGGGTCACTGATCCCTTACACTCCACATCCGTTTCTGCAATTACATCATAATCATCAACTAATGCCCAGGGTCACTTTAAAAGCCTTACCTAATTTTCTGTAGCTACTTAGAATGAGCAACTCAATCAATCTAAGATGAAACAAAAGTCTTTTTAGTAGATAATTATTTGTTCACGCGCAAATCTTGCAAGGAGGCTTCGTAGCGAGAGACATGCCGCCTCCTTGAAGTATTGAAGAGCGGCGTGTGACTTTTTAGAAGAAAGCCGAGATGGGCTTTTTGTTATTTCTTCTTGAACAATTACTATTTTTTTATTTTATAATTGATTGTAAATACCATGTTTTAAATATTATATTTGATAATTCTTTAATCCCTGGTATTATTGTTCGCACGGCAATTTCAAATCGTGAAGTGAGATAATTATAACTCATACTCATAGAAAAGTTTCCACATTATCTAAAATAAGAAAACTACAGCGAACTATGAAGTGACATGTACGAATAAAGGCTTTATTTGTTAAGGTGTGAGGGATGAATATATAAGTGTGAATCATAAGTAAAGTGGAGGTTATCTCGAATTGTATTAGTGGGGAATAAAAGTTTGACCTGAACGGTGGTATTACTATTTTTTTTCTTTTTTCTCAGGTCAAACGGTTATTCCCCACTAATACAATTCGAGATACCCTCCACTTACCTTAAGATTCACACTTATATACTACAGCCCACGCAAGCGTGATATTGTGACAACGAATTGACCAGCGAGTGTGGGTGGCTTAACCCACTCGACCATGACGATGGAAATGCATCATACACCTTTGATTTCTTAAGATTAATTCAGCACCCCGCGTTGACTATGAATTAAATTATTTTAGGAAAATTTTGTAGTAATCCATAAAATATCAATATTAAAAACTTTATTATTATGGCAATAAAGTTTACATAGAAACGGGTAGACATCGATATTATACTTTTTTATCGACGTAAAGAGTAATACGGCATGAACTTTGTGGAACTCCTTTCTACTCCTTGTGAATCCATTTTCACTAGTACAATTGTCTTCCCTTTCTTGTTTAATGTGCTCAAAGGGTTCAATTAACATGTTTTTTGCTGTACCTGTCAATTACTTACTATTGACTTATTCAAAAAATGATCTTCACCTACGAAATACACAACTTTATGTCATATCAAATCATCACACTATATTTGTAAGATCAAAAGTCGTTATTAAACTATCGATAGCAAGGCCACACTATTATTTATTTATAGTAATAAACTGTAGTTACCTAATATTCCTTGACTCCACTTAGCCTTCCCGACCTGTTGCCACGGTAAAGCCGCTGTCCCCGGGACATACAATGACACCAAGGTGCTCACCATCTTGTCCACCTCCAGGTCAGTCACTTCCCACAGCATACCCACAACCATGGGGCTGACGAGGAATTATAATTAATTATTCACATCAAAAACTAGAAGACATACAGCAAAAGCTGTTTCTTTGATGTTTTCTTAGCAAACAGTACACCTATACAAAAAATTATTAAAAATTGGCTTTTATAGGATAAAGATCTGAAGATTTCCTTTGTTAAACATTGGATAAAATTATCATTAGTCTGATTAATATTTTCTCAATCGAATTTCAATTGAGGAAATTGTCGAATTTAAAAGAAAAATCATTTGTTAAGTTTAAAGTTGGATTAAAATCTTTAAATAACTTTTTACTATTCAACGTCAAAAGCAACTAACCAGCCAGCGATATGCAAGTGATGATGCGCGGCGGCGGGCGGCGCCCTGCCGGGAGCCCGCTGCAGCCTGACGGAGCCGCAGCCCGACAGTATCGTGACGGCTTTGGACCCTTTAGCGCCTTCTATGCCCGCTCCATTTGCGCCACCATTAGCGAAGTGGCAGCCATCGCCGTGACCGCAATATCTGTGCAAAGTCTAACTAATTTACACTCTGACCTATTAAGAAGTGTTACTTCAAGGTTAGTATATATAATTCTCTTTGGTACTTTCGTAATCCCTAAACATCTATCATCATATCAGCCGAGAGACGTTCATTGCTGGACATGACGTCCTCAGGGTTGATAAAAATATTTATGATTTTATTATTTTATTTTAATTGTCTTTTTTTACATATTCCACTAGGTTTAACATATAAAAGCCCGCTAACTGTCCCGTTGAAAAATAATATTGCGTAGTTCTTTATTACTTTCCAACAAGACGGTTCTCCAGGTCACAATAGTACTTTCCACTAACCAAATTAATTTATTCTTTCAAATATGGATAGGTACCAACGAGAAAATAATAAAAGACCTTGTGACTCAGTAAGTAAGTATTCAGTATGAGAAAAAACAGTATTATTTTTGTGTACAGCGTATATAAGTCCCACGGCCTTTCTACATGGGAAAAACCCACTTCATTATACTTAACTTAAACCTACCTTTTGTTATCTACCTTTCTCTTGTATATCCTAAAGTTGTGTCCGACAGGGTCCATAGTGTCATTAAGAGTCTTAAGATCTACATATTATGTAACTATGGACTTTGGGCCATAATACCATCACGCCCAATGCGGTTTGGTGCCGGTTGTCAGCGAGACCAATGGGTTAAGTGCCTCTCGAAGAACGAAGGAGTCCGAGCTAACAAATTTGATTGACCCATCCAGGGACCAACCATAGCGAAAGCTACTTTGCTTTCGTTACTGAAACCAGAGCGTTCGCACCACTACGCCAATGTGCTTCTCGAATTTTCATTTGCCCTATTATAAAAACAAGAGAACTTACAAGAACACGTCCGCATCAGTGAGGTAGCTGAGGAAGTCAGCCGGCGGCGGGGGTTCCCCGATATGGCCGGTCCAGCCACCGCACCAGTACTGGACGAACGAGCTCATTCGCTTCTCCATGCGGTCGAGGTTCTTCTCTGTTTTGGAAATGTTTGTTTTTAAAAATAATAATATATTTCTTCGATAGATGTACACTGCAGGTCTTAAATATATATCATTATGATTGATCAGCCTACTCCAAATGTCTTTTTACCTGTATCATTTCATTCTGGGCGATATAAAATAGAACGAAGCTTAATTGGTGGATCAAAGTGAATATCGAATTGTTGGCTATATTCATTTACGAACCTGCTATGTCCAGGAATAGGAGAATAAGATCCGAACACTGTGTTTCAAAGTAGGGGACAAAGAGGAGTAATTATATCACGAGGTAATCAGTACTAGCAGATTAAACTTACTTAATAATTGTGGGCAATCAATTTTATGATTGAATATTTTGGATGAAAAACCCTATTTAATAGCTGTCCTTTGCTTTATGGACATTAATTTCTTTTAATATCACAAATTCTAAAGAATTTTATTATTTTGTAATTATGGTCGGGTCGATAACTACTCTCATGTATTTTGTAATAAGTTAATTTGGCTTGAAATTGATATAATATAATTAATTTTAAATACAACTATTTGATCCGGCTCGAAGGATCATATAAATTTGCCTTGGAGATAGATTCTATTCATAGGAAGAATAGACGCTAACACGGTCACCAGCATCCCTAACAGCTTCAATAAACAAATAGTTTTTTTTAAATTCTTCACTAGATTGGTTTCTTCTTAAAGCTGTCGATGGAAGCTCGCTACGTTCGGATTTTTTTGCTGGAACTGCTGGAACACAATGCTGTAAATATTATTTTTATGGCGGCAGACTTAGAAAAGCTATACCACTAAACAAACAAAGCAGAAAACATTTGGCTCTACTGGAGTTGAATCCTGGACTTCTAGATCTGAGGTAGTGTTCTCAGCAACAAGACCATAGAGGCCGTTAAAATCTAATAAGTTCCTATTTGATATCATAAAAACTGTAATCAACTTATCTTACCAGGGTTTATGATGTATCTTCCAACATCAGCCTTGGCATTCAGGTATCCACCGACTATGTTCTTCTGATGTATCTTATACAAGTAGTATAGGAAATGTATGTTCTCCATCCGAGATACAGGGTGGTGATTTATTATGGGCAATGTTTCCCATGGAAATGTGTCTAACACCTTGAATGGGGTAAAATTGGAATAAGAGTGTATTTTTTAATACAATCAGTTTAGCGAAACCATCTAATGGCTTATTTATATAGATAGTTATTAACGGGACTTATATTATGTGCCTCTATATTTTTGTGTTCCCTATATTTGGCACTATTACAAGCGCCATGAACATGGATTATCCCGTTAATAACTAATAATAACTATCTATATATTAATGACCATGAAAGTTTAAAACAATACAAAGCTAATGGCTTGACTTATATCAACAATCAAATTATTTTTATTTTTATGAGAAAATGAATAGAAAACTTTGTGCTGATAGCATAGCAGAGTTCTGACATTTCTCTCCACAAGGACAAAAACAAAGTCCTCAATCACAAAGTAATGTGATTTGGCTAGTATCTTCGATACATATGTTATACATAAGGTGTTCTTAATTCAGTAAGAATCCCAGCAAATTGTGTCGTCGTAAACATGACACTAACTTCACTTTATGGTTTGACAAAAACAAAGCAAGATGGGATGAAAATAAATGATATAGATTCTCTTTGTATTTTGTTTTTGGTAAAATTTTCACCTCATTTGTTTCTTGCCTTAATAGACGTTTCATTTCATTAAATAAAAAATCTTACCTCGTCAACAATCAATATGACAGGATATCTCTTGGCTTTCTTCAAATCGGCCCATTCATCGCCATCCTTAACCAGTATTACCACTTGTGAAAAAGCTTTAATACCATCAACTAGTGTAAAATGGTGTATCATCTCAAAACACTTTGACAAACATTTCAAACACAATTCGTTGAGGAAATTGAAATCTTTCGTACAACTCTGACATTCTGATGTATCGAGAACTTGTCTAAATTCTTCAGTGTTACCATGCTCTGTCAGAATTCTTCTTATGCAAGACTTTATTTGTAGAGACGTCATCACTGAACAACTTTCTATTAAGTTGTACAGCAGGATCTTTTGCTTTTGATTCAGTTTTATGAAACTGTAAACAAATACACATTTTCATTATCATAACTGTTATTAGAATTTGAATTGTCGCTAACGAACGAAACAGAACATTGGACCCGATTCTGAAATACTCGAAAACTTAATTTCAGTGCATTGCATCTCGTTCTATCAGTATGATGAAAAAAACATATGCTATATTGTGTTGCGTACATGCGATATTAAAAAAGGTGTATTAAATTTTAAAAATTAAAAACCTACTTAAAACGCAGTTTTTAGGACGCGTATCCCTAATTGCCTTCTAAAATTGTCTATGGTTGGTTTAAACTAACTTAATTTAGGTTATTTGACATTACACCTAAGTCTGTTTTTACACGGTCTTTTTGTACACGGTTTTGATATAACACGGTTTGAAAATTGAATATTATATAATTTCAAATCGTGCTAAATGGAATAAAATCGTGTAAAAAAATTAAAAATATTCAATTTTCAAACCGTGTTATATCAAAACCGTGTACAAAAAGACCGTGTAAAAACAGACTTAGGTGTTGTTCGGAACTACTATTGCGACCACTAACACCCTCTAGCGAAGACGATGAACAAAGAAGTCCATTGTGTCCAATCGGATTCGTTTTATGGATCCCGGTGTGACGTCTCGCCACTGTACTGGTCGATTGTATCCCTTCTTTTTCGTTTGTAAAAATTTTTTTTTTTAATTATTACACACTTGTTAAAATCCGACAAAACTGCCATTTTTATTTAGTTATATTTAATAAATTCCTTAGTAAAATCAAATCCACTTCAAAACCATATAAATATAAATATATAACGTATTGCACACACACAAGACAATACATTTGGTCCTTCGAGCCGGATTAACGAAGAATTCAGCCACCATTGGGAATCCCACGTGGACGCAGAGGATTCCATATTTGTGGAAGTGACTTATTACCAAGGAATCTACACGAGGGAGGCACGGAGGCTAAGCGCACAGGAACCGAAGTTGGATTGTCATTCCATCAAACATCACACGCTATCTGGTGGGACCAACCAACCTGTACTTCCTATCACCTCCATCAGTCCTCTTTGTGATACGTATTTTAAATTGATTTCAGTGATATTCGTGTAGTGAAACCCGTGCCTGGTCGATCGACAAGCTTGTGACGTTGCTATCACCGCGGTCGATTGTCATACCAAGTAAGTACTCCTGTTCTCACTGACCACCGAAATGTCAATTGAAAAGCCAAAATCTCGCGATAGGTCGCCTAATGTGTTGTACACAGACGAGTCATTAGTTCGAGACCTTATTAAGAAGCGTGGCATAATTAAAAGTAGACTTACTAAATTTAATAATTACTTACAGTCACTTAAAACAATGAAAGACGAGTTCACACTGCAAACACGTATAGATCTAAAATTACGTATTAAAGGCGCTAGTAACTTATTTAGTGAGTTCAATGTAATCCAAACTAAAGTCGAAGAAAACGTACAGTTTAGAATCAGCTGATACGCATGCACAGGCAGTTTTTCTATCGACGGCTATAGTAGAAGTTGCTGATATTAACGGTATTTTTCATAAGGCGCGTGCACTGCTGGATAGTGGAAGCCAGCGGTGCTTTATAACAAAATCCTTCTCACAATTGATTAATACGCCACTTATACAGTCCACTAACGAAATTCGAGGAGTAGGTGATTCGGTAATACATTGCTCGCACACATGTAATATCATAATAAATTCATGCATTGACAATTCATTTACAACCAATTTAAGTTGTTTTGTATTACCGCAAATAACTTCCACGATGCCAACTGTGTGTCAATTAAGCGCGCAGTTTTGTATACCAAAAAACATACAGTTGGCTGACCCGCAGTTTTTAAGCACAAACAGAGTAGACATTTTGATTGGCGCAGACAGGTTTTGGGACTTGTTGGGTATAGGTAAAATTAAATTATCTAGCGGCCCATACCTATTAGAGACAAAATTAGGGTGGGTTATATCTGGACCTTTTTATAACTGTCAAAATTTTAATAAAATGTCTGTTAAATGTAATTTTTCTATAGAAAATTCGCTAAACTCCCAATTACGTATGTTTTGGGAAATTGAAGATATTCCTAACGTTCACAATAAATGGAGTAAGGAGGAACACGAGTGTGAGGCGCACTTCATGCGCACCACTAAGCGCATGGGTAATGGTCAGTTCTGTGTACGTATTCCATTTAAGGAGTCTCCTGAAGTTCTGGGAGATTCCTATACACAAGCAGAACGTCGTTTTATATTATTAGAAAGGCGCCTTCAACGCTCACCAGAATATAAATCTTTATATGTAAATTTCATGCGCGAATACGAACAGCTTGGACATATGACTAGGGTAGATCAATTTAAAAAACCTTATTATTTTATGCCGCATCACGGTGTGTTCAGAGAGCACAGCACCACGACCAAGCTGCGCGTGGTGTTCGATGCCAGCGCCGTATCCAGCTCGGGCAAGTCACTCAATGACCTACAATTAATTGGGCCCGCATTGCAAGGTGATCTAATATCCATCCTAATTAGGTTTAGGCAACATAAATATGTCGCATGCGCAGATATCGAGAAGATGTTTAGAAATTGCTTAGTTGATGAGGATCAGCGAGCGCTTCAAATGATTTTATGGCGTGAAGACCCTTCACAACCCATAGGTATTTTTAAATTAAACACCGTAACGTATGGCACGGCCTCAGCGCGTTATCTAAGTGTTAGGTGTTTAAAACAAATTGGCTATGAATCATCAGACACCGATGTACAACGCGTAATTCAGAACAATTTTTACGTTGATGACCTCTTGGTAGGCTTAGACGATAAATGTATGTTATTGGAATTATGTACTAAAACTAAAGATGCACTAAAATCAGGCTGTTTTCCTCTCCGTAAGTGGATATTTAATTTTGAATCCGATTGTAATGAATTTTTCGAGCAATGTAAGCCTTTGTCGCTTAGTGAAAATAATTATACAAAAACATTAGGTTTAGGTTGGAATAACTATAAAGATATCTTTTATTTTCAAACACAATTTAAATTTAACAATGATATTATATCAAAACGAAGCATCTTATCGAATATTTCTCAAGTGTTTGATCCACTAGGTTTGCTTAGCCCTTCGGTCATTGTAATAAAGGTTTTATTGCAACAGCTGTGGCTATTGAAAAGCGGATGGGATGACGAAGTTCCAACTAGCGTCGCGCGCGCATGGAACCGGTTTGCTACTTCTCTCGGGGCTCTCAGCTCGATACATATACCGCGGCATGCTATAGGCACACAGTGTAGCTATGTTGAGCTACACGTTTTTTCCGACGCGTCTCAAACGGCCTATGGCGCGTGTGTTTATATTCGAACTATTAATATTGATTACACTTGCACAGTGCGCTTGTTAATTTCTAAATCAAAAGTCGCGCCCTTAAAGCCGCTAAGTATACCGCGACTTGAGTTATGCGGTGCTGTAGTAGGAGCTAAGTTATTTAATAAAGTAAATACCTCATTAAATCTACAGTTCAGAAATGTTATATTTTGGACGGATTCTACTATTGTTTTGGGGTGGCTCCGCATGGCACCTAATAAATTAAAAACCTTTGTTCAAAATAGGACTGCAGAAATACATGAATTGACTCAGGGGCTTCCTTGGCGACATATTAAAAGCAAAGAAAATCCCGCAGATCTACTATCACGCGGTGTTGGGCTCGAAGAACTTTCCACTTCTACGATATGGTGGGAAGGTCCACAGTTCCTTCAGGATTTTAATAATTCAATAGAAACTGACAGCGTTGATACATTTGACGTTGATTCAGATTTGCCCGAGGTCAAGTCGTCTGTTGTTTCTTTCATATCGAACGACTCAAATCGGACAACATTCTTTCCGTTTGAACGATTTTCACAATTTAGGCGAATGAGGCGTTCGGTTGCGTATTTGTTGAGATTTATTTATAATACACGCAAAATAAATAATTTAAATAAGCGCACGGGGCCTCTTTCGCTCGATGAATTAAATGAAGCTTTGAATATTTTAATCTTATGGTCACAGTTAGAATCGTTCTCTATAGAATATAAATTATTACTAGAAAATAAATGTATCACAGGAAAAAATAGTTTGAAAAAATTAAATTTATTCTTAGATTCTAATAAATTAATTCGCGTGGGTGGTCGTTTGGGAAACTCTGAGGAGTTTAATTATGATAAAAAATATCCGCTTTTAATTACAAGTAACCATTATTTTACGCTATTATTATTTCAACATGAGCATATACAGTTGCTTCATGCTTCTTCACAAGCTTTATTATTTCATATTCGCGAAACATGGTGGCCTTTAGGTGGACGGAACTTAGTTCGGCGAGTGATACATTCTTGTGTGGTTTGCACTCGTATTAAAGGTAAGACGCTTACTCCCATGATGGGTAACTTACCCAGAGAACGAATCACGCCCAGTTATCCCTTTATACGATGTGGTGTCGACTACTGCGGACCAGTTCTCATACTTAATCGTAAAGGCAGAGGAGCTAGAACAATTAAGGCATACGTGTGTTTGTTCATTTGCTTTGTGTCTCGCGCTGTTCATCTCGAATTAGTAGGTGACCTCACTACTGGATCATATTTATTAGCGCTTAATAGATTCATTTCGCGCCGCGGCAAACCGTTAGAAATATACTCTGATAATGGCCGAAACTTTGTTGGTCTCATGAATGAATTTGCAGAGTTCTTAAATAAATGCAACTCGGAGATTTTGGTGTATGCGGCTGAACAACAAATTAAGTTCCATTTTATTCCACCTTATTCCCCTCATTTCGGTGGTCTATGGGAGGCAGGAGTAAAATCTTGTAAGTACCATCTTCGAAGAGTGGTAGGAAACGCGCATCTGACCTTCGAAGAGTTTAGTACGGTTCTATCACAAATTGAGGCTGTCCTCAACTCCCGCCCACTTTCGCCACTATCCACAGATCCACTTGACCTGTCACCTCTAACTCCTGGACATTTCCTGGTTGGTCGACCGCTAACAGCGCCCGCCTGTGATGACTTGACAAGTGTTTCAGCTCACCGTTTGCAGCGATATCAACGGGTTGAACAGATACGCCAACATTTTTGGTCCAGATGGGCTAAAGAATACGTTTCTGAGTTGCAAGTACGGAGTAAGTGGGCCAATAACAGGGACGAACTGAAAAGGCATTCCATGGTCTTAATAAAGGACAGCAATCTTCCACCTCTGAAATGGCACCTGGGACGAGTGTTACGAACAATAGCAGGAAAGGACGGCATATCAAGGGTGGCAGACATACAAACAACGTCAGGTGTCGTACGTCGTGCCTACGCGAAGATATGTCCCCTCATTGAAGATACGCAAGGAGAAGCTAATACCACATTGTAAGCTCTCTGCTTCCAAGGCCGGGGGCATGTTCGGAACTACTATTGCGACCACTAACACCCTCTAGCGAAGACGATGAACAAAGAAGTCCATTGTGTCCAATCGGATTCGTTTTATGGATCCCGGTGTGACGTCTCGCCACTGTACTGGTCGATTGTATCCCTTCTTTTTCGTTTGTAAAAATTTTTTTTTTTAATTATTACACACTTGTTAAAATCCGACAAAACTGCCATTTTTATTTAGTTATATTTAATAAATTCCTTAGTAAAATCAAATCCACTTCAAAACCATATAAATATAAATATATAACGTATTGCACACACACAAGACAATACAGTGTACTTATTCTTTCTATCCTTTTCTTATAACATAAAGAGAGAGAAGGATGTACTGAATTTAAATTTAATTTTCGAATGTGCCGTCTGAATTAAGCCCACTGTGTACAACAAGGATCTTAACCCTTTAAAGACGGCAGACGTATACATACGTTTTTCCGTCTATATACGTTTAAAAAATAGCCGTCCCCAAAGTGTTTATGGTGTTAAAAGATACTAAAAGACACTAGACCAACCGTTAGAGGTTGTTGTACTTGTACTCAAGCAGAAATCAATAACAACAATTATAGTCTCTTATCTATCTTTAATCAAGTCCAAATAAGCGTAATGGTTTATGTTATGGGTAGTAATAAAGGCGAAACTTATTTAAAACATTAGAATGTAATATACGCTTTCCTATTTCCCATGTAAAGCAGTTCCTTATGTCTTTATTAATTTATTCTTCATTACAAAAAACTAAAAATCTACTCCAAAATACTATGTTAGGTATTAAGGTTCGAATTTCCCGCATTCCCAAGAATACCCTCTCCCAAAATACTCCCTGCCACACATCCTAACATTTTCTATGCACGGTACTCAGAAAACTGTGTGACAGGCCATCTCTCTTGTCACTACTTGCTTACGTGCAACAACACCTTCGTGTCGGGAAGTGCCTATCGGTTCCTAGTAGTCGAGAATTTCTCCTACTTCGCTTGTACCGAGGTCCCGGTCCACGTAGTGCGTACAATTAAGGAAAATCACCCAAAATATAAACAGAAGAAAGAGGCAGTTAAACTCAAGCGGCTCACAAGACCTAGCCCGCCACCGTGCCTAAGGAGAACCAGCGCAAAAGGTACCGTGCATTTTCCTCTTTCCCAAGTTTCATATTTTCCATTGGTCCTTCGAGCCGGATCTATTCATTTCATAAGGTTTTTAAACTTAATTCTGCTAAATTCATTTTTCATTTTAATTGCAGGGTAGTTAACTTTGGGTAGTTCCGTTTTAATTTTTTCGAGTGTGTTCCTTGTCCGTATAATAAGTACAGACTCCTGTCAATTCAACACAATCTGACATTACTATATTGAATATTTTTGCAAACTGAATCGATTAAATTTTGCTAGTGGAACACTCCCAAGTGAGACGGCCATTTTCTTTTAACGTCAGAATTTGACATTTCATTACTTTGTTGTTTACACGCTTTATTTTGCAACTTTAAAGTGATATTTAACTGATTCAAGATGGGAAAAGATGATGTTTCGTATGATAAACCTATTAAGCAATCGCAACAAATTATTTCTATGACTGTTTGTGAAAATTATATAAGTAGTTTGTACAAATTAGCTTGTGAAATTAGTACTAACCTCGAAGCTAAACAAGATCATGTCCCGGCTTTTAAAGCTCGCTACAGGGATATAGAAAGGTTTCGTGATCGTTATTACGACGCTTATGTTATATGTTCGACACAGTGTACATCTTCTAGTAGAAAAGAAGAAATTGATACAAATTATAACAAGTTTTGTGACATGTATTATTCTATCCAAATCATGAAAGAAAGCATTATTCCAGTTTCTAGTGTACAAACTGATACTAATCAAAAACCAAACTGTGGAATTACAAACAAATCTAGTAGTTTTTGTTTACCTAAAATTGAAATAAGTAACTTTACAGGTAATTACACAGATTGGCCCAATTTCATAGCATTGTTTGATAGCTTGATTCATAGTAACTCTGATTTAGGTAATGTACAAAAGATGCACTATTTAATTAATTCTCTTGATAAGGAACCTTTAACATTAATTAAACATTTAGAGCTTTCAGAGAATAACTATTTAGTTGCATACTCAATTCTTAAGGATAGGTATGACAATAAGCGACTTATTGCAGACAAACACTTGGAATCAATTTTATCATTGGCAAGTTTAAATAATAATAATACCAATAACGGGTTACGAAAATTTGTCAATATTTTGAAGGAGAACTCTCAAGCACTCATGGCTTTAGGTTTTGATGTCAAGTCATGGAGTTTTATTTTACTTCACATAATTATAAGAAAATTACCCTCTGAATTTCGAAGTAGATTTGAGCTTACTTTAACTTCCCCCAAAGACATTCCAAGCTTTGACAATTTATTAGCATTTTTGGAAAATCAGCTCAGAGTCTTGGAAACTGTTGGGGGTTTCAAGGTTTCAAGCGGTTCTAGTGGTGCTAACATTAACCCAAACAAGTCATTTACTGTCAATACATATTCTTGTGCTATTTGCAAAGGTGGTCACCATATTTCGAATTGTGACAAATTCATTGATATGACATCTGCCTGTCGAAGGGAGTTGGTCATAAAGGAACGTTTATGCTTCAATTGTTTACGTCCTCATTCTGTTAGTAAATGTTTATCTAAGAGCCGTTGTTCAGTGTGTCAAGGGAAACATCACACCAAACTTCACATTGAGCAACAAGGAGCTCAATCTTTAGGTGACTCTGCTCCAAAGGTCTCAAAGGTTGCTGTGTCGGCTTTAAGTTCCACAGTCTATCCTTCAAATTTAAATAGCATTCCGAAAGGTTCAACTATGCTCTTGGGTACTGCTATTATTGGAGTTCAGGATGCTAATGGTCATCTTCACTCTGTACGAGCCCTATTGGATAGTGGTTCTCAGGTTTCAATAGTAACTGAGAATCTAGCTCAAAAACTAAAATTGCCTCGTACAAAGTCAGGTACTTTAGTAGGTGTAGGTGGTAAAGCTAATCAGCATACCAACGGTAGGATACAATGTGTTATTCAAGCCCTTCATGACAAAACACAAATGCCTTTGGTAACCACTGCGGTTGTCATGAAACATATAACAAATTTTCTACCTAGTATACCGGTGTCCTCAGTGGTTTTAGATCAATGTAGGAACATTACTTTACATTTAGCTGATGAAAGGTTTTACTTACCCGGACCAATTGACATACTTATAGGTGTAGACCTAATTAATGAGGTATTTGATGGTAAGCGGTATGCTCTAGGTCCTGGCTTGCCAACTGCTCATAGTACCATTTTTGGTTGGATTTTGATGGGTAAAGCTCCTGTTGGGTGCACATACAGGGAACTTAACACCTCGTTACATTGTGCAATGGATCTAGACAATGCTCTGATCAGGTTTTGGGAGACTGAGGAACCACCCTTTTCAGCTGTGCGCGATCCTGACGATTTGTTATGTGAACAGCATTTTGTGGAGACTCATTCACGTGACGAGTCCGGTCGATTTAGTGTTAGGCTACCTTTTAAGCCTATTCGTAAGCCAATTGGTGACACTCGTTCCAATGCTTTGAAACGCTTTTATAATCTTGAACGTAGGTTGCTTAAAGACGTTAAGCTCAAGGATAGCTACGTAGCATTCATGGCAGACTATCTGGAGGCAGGTCACATGAGGCCGATAGTCGACGACTCGTTCGAAAATAGGTATTACATACCACATCACGGGGTGCTTAAGGAAAGTAGCAGTACCACAAAGCTGCGCGCTGTTTTTGATGCTTCCTCTCCCAGTAGCTCGGGGATTTCACTCAATCAGGTTCTCATGTCCGGGCCGAAACTTCAGCATAACGTAGAGGACATAATTTTAAGATTCAGGACACATGCTGTTGTTTTCACCTGCGACATTAAGCAAATGTACCGGCAGATACGATTGCATGATGAGGATTGTGTCTATCAGACCATATTCTGGCGCGAATCACCTGAAAGGCCTCTACAGCGGTATGAACTGACCACAGTAACTTACGGCATAACTAGCTCTGCTTATTTAGCTATGCGCGTAGTTCACGAGCTTGCCAGATTAAACAAAACGACTCATCCTCAGGCTGCTCATGTTCTTCAGGAGGACACCTTCGTGGATGACATTGTAAGCGGGTCCTCGGACATAAAGTCAGCCAGAGAGCTCCAACATCAGATAGTAGAGGTCCTGTCTCAGGGTGGGTTGTTTGTAAGGAAGTGGGTAAGCAACGTAAAGGAAATTTTACAAGGATACCCCACTGAAGATCTTGAAATGCCCTATCGATTCGAAGAGTCTGGGGACAAAGTTTTTAAGATCTTGGGTGTGGAATGGAGAGATAAGTTAGATAGTTTCATTTTTCATATAGGTTCACTCACTCCATGCTCCACAAAACGACATATCTTATCAAACATTGCTAGGATTTATGATCCATGTGGATTTCTCGCCCCGGTAATATTTTACGCTAAAAATATTATGCAGTCCTTATGGTTGCGTAATGATATATCTTGGGATGATCCTTTGCCTGAAGACTTATCTAGGAAATGGATTACTTTTGCTGCTAATTTTAATCTACTAAAACTTCCTACTATTCCTAGATTCATTTTGAGCGAGGATCCTGTTAATTGTGATTTAATGGGCTTTTGCGACGCCTCTGAGAAGGGTTATGCTGCTGTTGTGTATTTAAGAGTTGAGGATTCCAACGGCAGTATATATGTTCACTTGCTTCTGGCCAAGACTAGAGTCGCTCCAACCAGACAAAGGCGTACCATCCCGCAGCTGGAATTATCTGGTGCTGTGCTTCTTACGGAGTTAATTGCGCACATTAAGAATGTGTTGCATAGTAAATTTACCATCTCTAGGACTATTGCTTGGTGTGATTCCAGCATTGTCTTAAGTTGGCTTCTTACTCCACCCCATAAGCTTAAAGTTTTTGAAGGCAATCGAGTTTCTCGTATTCAAGGTCTTCTACCTGATGTTTCTTGGCGATACGTGCCCAGTGAACTCAATCCTGCTGATTGCGCTAGTCGGGGTTTGTTGCCAGCAGATATTGTGAAACATAGTTTGTGGTGGTCGCCGGAGTGGTTGAAAGAAGATCCTGAAACATGGCCAATTAATATTACTCCTGGTCCAACTACATGTGAGGCTACGAGTAAAGTCGTAATGAATGCTTCAATAGAATCTAAAAAAAATTCATATGATATTATCACTCGGTACAGCTCATTTTCAAAATTATTGCGAATTGTTGCATGGTCGCTTCGTTTCATTTTTAATTCCCGGAACACAAATAATTTAATGTTGGGTTTTCTTAAAGCTCAAGAATTGGAAAACGCTACGCACAGAGTTCTACGGTTGGTGCAAGAGGAGGTTTTCAGCGATCATCTCAAATCGCTTCGTTTAAAACGGGCTTTGCGAGGTCCAATTTGTCGTCTCCATCCGTTCATTGATTCTGAAGGTTTACTCCGGGTAGGCGGCAGACTCAAGCATTCCAATCTCTCTTATGCGGTGAAACATCCAATCTTGCTTCCTAAGTCACATCATTTAACAAATTTAATTATTGATTACTATCATCAGCTACATTTACATGCTGGAGCTTCATGCTTAATTTCGATTCTCCAGCAAAGGTTTTGGATACTATCGGCTCGTAGTGTGGTTCGGCACCGAATATTTCAATGTCGCCGTTGTAGCCAACTTAGAGTCAGGCCTCTGGAACCAATTATGGGAGAGTTGCCATCCGATCGCGTTCGTCAAGCTAGGCCTTTTATTAAAGTGGGCATCGACTTTGCGGGTCCTTTCAACATGAAAGTCTCGTCCAGTCGCAATGCCAGGGTAGGGAAGGCTTACCTCTGCGTTTTCGTTTGTCTCGTTGTAAAGGCGATACATTTAGAAATCACGTCTGACTTAACGACTGATGCTTTTTTGGCAAGCTTCCACAGATTTGTTTCTCGGCGTGGAACAGTATCTGATATTTATACAGATTGTGGTAAAAATTTTCAAGGTGCGAAACGCTACCTTTCCGATCATTTTTCCACACTAGGGGTAAATTGGCATATGAATCCACCTTACAGTCCTCACATGGGCGGATTGTGGGAGAGTTCTGTGAAGTCTGCAAAGCAGCTGTTTAGGCGAACAATCGGCGATAGGCCTCTTAGCTTTGAAGAGCTTTCTACAGTGTTTGCTAGGATTGAGGCAGTACTTAATTCAAGACCTCTCTATTCTATCTCAAGCGATCCCAATGATCTTGAAACGCTTACTCCGGGTCATTTCTTAATAGGGCAGCCTCTGGCGACTCCACCTGAACACTGCTTTGAGCATATTCCTTTGTCACGTCTTAATCGCTGGCAGTTAGTGCAACAAATTTCGCAACATTTTTGGCGCAGATGGCAAAACGAATATTTGCACAATCTGCAACAGAGGTGGAAGTGGTTTAACCACAAACCAAATCTAGAGGTTGGCGATTTGGTTGTGATAAAGGAGGATAATCTACCACCATTGCAATGGCGCATGGCGCGTGTACTCAAATTGCATCCTGGTAGTGACGGTGTGATCCGAGTTGTAGAGCTGAAAACTGGTACAGGGTCTTGCCTTCGATCAACTGCTAAGGTGTGTCCGTTGCCTAAATATGACATAAAACAGTCATAGGAATAACTATTTAAAATATTTAGTTTTATAATATTAAATTTAAGTGTATTTACTTCTTATAATATTAGCATTAATATAGGAAAATCATCTTAAGGAACATCATCTTTTAATAATTTTTATTATCTCAAGGCTATATTTACTTTACGGTATTTTTAAAGATTCAAATGAAAGAGCTGGGTAGCTCTTTGGGGGGCGATATGTTAGGTATTAAGGTTCGAATTTCCCGCATTCCCAAGAATACCCTCTCCCAAAATACTCCCTGCCACACATCCTAACATTTTCTATGCACGGTACTCAGAAAACTGTGTGACAGGCCATCTCTCTTGTCACTACTTGCTTACGTGCAACAACACCTTCGTGTCGGGAAGTGCCTATCGGTTCCTAGTAGTCGAGAATTTCTCCTACTTCGCTTGTACCGAGGTCCCGGTCCACGTAGTGCGTACAATTAAGGAAAATCACCCAAAATATAAACAGAAGAAAGAGGCAGTTAAACTCAAGCGGCTCACAAGACCTAGCCCGCCACCGTGCCTAAGGAGAACCAGCGCAAAAGGTACCGTGCATTTTCCTCTTTCCCAAGTTTCATATTTTCCATACTAAAAAGGCAAAAATAATTAAATTTAAGAAGTAATACAATACAAAAGTTTTTATATGTTTGAAGTCAACTTTCTATTGTTTCTGGAAACAACTTCAAAAATAATTTTAAATTGGATAAAGAAATTTTGACTTTCTATATATATTTCTCCGTTATCTAGTATTTATAACACAAACTCTTTATGATTAATTCTACCTACAATATAGTTTGAGTCATTGGTCCGTAACGCAGTCACAATCTCTTCAGATGGTCGCGAAGAGAATTCATTGGTTGAGACTACACCTAGTATGAAATATTATTATTTATAATGAACGACTCACCCCCAGTCTGTGATAGTAGAATCAACTAGCTTGACCACTTTGTCCTTCAGAGAGGAATCTACAACTTTGCCTGTGAGGAGACTGCCCCAGCCACCAAGCCATTCCTTATCCATCACATTGATTACACTCTGAAACAGAAAATGGTAACACAAGTGACGATTCTGCTGGCATTCTCTTAGACTAAAATTAGGATTTTTGCGTCCCCATCATTCTAATTTAATATAAAAATTGATAGAATGACTTTTAGGCACGTTAAGTTAGTTGACAGACGAGCTATATACTTATTTCATTCGGGATATTTTATGTTTCGCCTCAAAGGAACGCAAGTATGCTTAAAATTTTAGAAACGTTAAAGTCGTCATAGATTTTCTATCTTTTTCTAGTTGGATTGAATTAAGAGTAGTACTGAACTAAAATCCGATATGGCTTAGCTAGTAACAGATATTACGATTTCAGCTAAATGTTGGAAAAACATTGATTAAAAAATATAAACATATAAAAATAAAACTAATCCTTAAACTGAATTAATGTTCAGTCCATCCCATTTTCTTATCATGTCAGTTTTTAAAACCGTAATACTTGTAACACTGTAGATTGGATAGTTTGAAAATACAGATGAAAAAGACTATGAAACAATGATAACTTTGATAACATAAGTGTAACTTGTTTTATAGTCATTCAAAGTTCGTTTGGCAAGTCCATTTTAAAATAATTAAATTCATATAAAACCAATATCATTGGATATCGAGTACATTTTCTATGTATTTTTATTATGAAACTATTTACATTAACATGATTTCTCCGTGAACCGTAGAAAATACCACGGTATGACGTCATTCTGCATTACTTGCTTCTTATGAGCGTTTCTGAGCGAGTCAAATAATGTGCTGTTCAAATTCTAATAGATCGGGGAGTTTCAACGCTATGGAAACATTTATTATATTATACCCATGTAATCTTAATAAGTAAAGTAATCATATAAGTCTGAATAACACACCAAACAAAATATTGTATTAATATGTCGACTTACTTAACATTTCTTTATGTTAAAACTTATTAAAGAAGACTTAAAAAGAGATCTTTAGTTTAATTCTAGAATATGAATCAATCATTGTATACTTCAGACAGTCATAATGTTGTCAAAAGTATGGTAAAAAATCTTATTTTTTCCACTATCTATTATCCATAACACACACTAAACTCTTAATGATACTAAGTTTAGTCTAGATAATAGCTATAAGTATAGGAACATTAATATTTTTATTTAATACCTTCATTCGTAAGTCAATATCTTCTCTCCTGCTCCAATAGTTCTGTACAAGCCGCTTATTGTTCAAGAATTGTGCATTGTCAATTGTTTTGTAGTTATCTTCTAGGAGAGAGTACAATTCTGTGAACAGAGGCTTCTCTCCTTCTGTAAATATAGTATGGTCATTTACTATTAAAGTATGCAGTTTTGACACCCCCTGACCCTTATAGTTTAAATGCGTATTTTTGCCATGTATCCGATAGGCTTATGTATCATACTTATCTATATTCTTCTTAATAGTGACAGAGATAAATAAAGTTATATAGACACAAAACCGGAATGGTTAATTATTACATGTGATTATTTAGACTTATCACAACATATTAAGTTGCCAAACATTCAAAGTCAATCTGCAGGTATATACACAAAAAATGGCTTCAATTCTGTTATGATCAAATTAATATAATTGGTTTCAAATGGCGGATTTAAAGTATATTTGCCTTTTTTCAATTGCATTATAGAACATACCGATTGAAATAAGTAAGATGAGACATCCCCTATATCTATCTCTTTCATATTTAATTGGAATGAAGAGACAAATCAACTAACTTTATTATAGTTCAAGAGAATGCCAGTAGAAAAGCCACTAATTTCCCAAATTCTACCATGCCTATGTACAATAACAGATTAAAATTCACCATTTTATAAAAAATAACTAAGAATGCTCTGATTCTGTACAACAAATTCTTACTAGCTCTCATGTTGTGATACAAAGGGCACTTTTATTTTACCTTTCGTAACATTTGCAGGTATACTGATAGTCAGAGGGCCAAAAGCATCATCTATGTAATCATTAGTGAACATAGACAAGTATAAAGAGCTGATTTCATTCCTGTGTTCATTATTTGGTTTTAAATTTTCATTAGGATTATATGGTGCAGTCAGCTGTACAACAGTCCACTCTGAAATAAAAAGAAATGACTATATCAAGTCAAAAGACTTTATTTTAATATGCAGGTGATTTTATAAACCAGACCCACACATCTGTGACAAGAGTTTCTTATATGCACAGGACACTCAAGGCCCTTGGCAATGTGATGTCACAGATACGTAATGCTGGGCCCAGTATAAAACTAAGGGACAGCCACTGGGTATTAGAGTTATAAATGCCGTTTCATTCTAATGCCGATAGCCGGCCAGAATCAGTAATAGTCACCAACATACAATAAACGCTATTTATGACATGGATATGGGACTTAAGTGTTAAGCTAAAAACCACCCTACACCTTTAGTATTTTCTTCGCGACATAGCGTCGCTAAGTGCTTGTTATCGGTTGTACTCTCTCAATCTTCAACCTTATCTCTCCCTCTCCTTTCCTACTCAGATGCAAGTATGTTGGTCTACGGAGTCTCTCTTTCACTGTCTCCACACCTATTTTATGCACAAATACATTTTGTGACTCCTTCCTTTGTTGCACAGCGAGAGTGTCAAATTTCTTACCAGCACACATATTTCCTCCTCTTACAACATGAGAAAAGAAAAAAAAGTGAAGAAAGAAAGTGGCTTGGAAAGGTACTTTTTGGGCCAGCAAAGTAGAGGTAGGTAGTTCAGTATGCTGCATGCTGCACTAGCTATATGAGCATGCAGACCCCTACTGCCTACCATCAGGTGTCATTTGCTGAGCTTTTAATTAAAAAAACTAACTGGCACACTATTCAAATCTGTCATTTCTTCCACCACTGGCTTCTAATAGATGGCATACTTATACCTATATCTACTTAGATAAGAGAAAGTTTACCAGGTCAATTAATAATTAATATAGTATTTCATACCCTTTGGTAACTCTTTAAGTATTTTTTGAAAGTTATCAACATTGTTCTCTGAGCTGAACCTCAGATATCTCTCATGAAGTGGAGTATCTTCTAAGTTTAAAGATGGCAATAAGCTTGTAATGTCAGGTAAATTTTCAGATAAAAGTCCAATAAGTTTCTCTTCCTCTTCAGAGCTGCAATAAAAGTTATATTTATTATGAGCATTCACAGATAAAATTACACATTAAAATATTTTCATTTTATTTAATCCTTAACAGTTTCCCTGAACAATAAATTAAAAATTATTCTCGATCGGAATGATAAAAACTCACAAACATCAATTGCATACTCATCATTCCAAAAACATAACAGATTACTTATTAAAATATTTAAAAAAACAGTTTGTATTGTATGTAATGTTTGCAATGTTTTGACCAAAGTGTTGTAAGAAGGCTTTGAACGTATTAAAAGGTGGCTCTGTTATTGCAAGTTGGTTTTAAAGGAAGAGTACTCAAATTTAAACACATTATATACAGGTCAACTTTAAGTATATGGTTAAAATAAATTTCCACTCAGTTAAAAAAGGCTAAGAATAATAGGTAATTTAAAAACAAAAATTTACTTACATTGGATAAGTATCTATTAAATTCTTAACTGGTTTGATGAAGTTTGTTATTTTAATAAGTTTATTACCTAAAAGTAAAATAAATACTGAAATTGGCAAGTATTGATACTAATAGTAAACTTTTAAATAAATTTGTATAGTAGCTACCAAAAGCCTTAATTTGCTCGTCTCTGTATACTGCCATAGTCCTTAAAGACGCTGATACAGCTTCACTTAAGTTAAAAGCACATTCTTTTTCATTTTTCGCAATTAAGCATTCTTCTGCCATTAACTTTCTTCCACCTGTAAGTCACAATTATTTCACGAATAATTTACTTTCATTATAAATGTATGAATTTAGCTTAGTTTTTAAACAGCGTCATGAATAATAACCATTTAAATCAAAACATTTCATCATTAACACTTTGTTCTGTACATACATTGATAATTTGGTCCATTTGGAGTTACCGGAGCATCATTTATTAATTTATTAAGAGCTGTTTGGTAAAATTGTTTTGTATAATTAATTTCGTTTGTAAATATATCAAAATCTTCCATAATTTTTAATTTTTCTTCATAATCAAACAAAATTATTCACAATCACAACTTATTACAACGAAGTTTTTTCAAACAGTATTTATCTTGCTTTTTTTGTTAAATCTCTATTAAAGAGAAGGCAAAGGAAACTGAAGCCCATACAACCAGAGTTATATATGTGAAATTGCTTATGTGAAAATTGATCCTATAAGAAATCGGTGTTCTCCTTGGAGTGATAATGTTTTGCGAATGGCCAGCACCGCTAAATTTTTGATGACGAGAAAAAAATTTGAAAATGTAATACAATGAAATGAAATGAAATTATTATTTTATTTTTATTATTGTATTGTATTTATTAAATTGTTATTGTTCCTATTATTTAATAAATAAATTTATTACTATAAAATGATACGAAAATGAGAATGAAATAATACGATAAAGTTAAAAAAATGAACTTACCCTATTTGTATTTGTAAATGAATGAAAAAACTAAAAATCTCACTGTAAGACACCAAACATGGTCGAAAATGACTGTATTCTATGTATGGCACGATATATCAATCTTTTTGACACAATTCTTTACCATGTTCATACACACTTCGACATAATATTCGGCATAAAATATAGATACGTAGCATTCAAAGAGTAAAGTAATTTTACCAACAAAGCGATCATCTTATATAGAGTATATACAATAAATGGTACTTGCGATAGTAAAGAAAGCTAAGACGAATTTGAGAATCGATTGAATTTCTCATTATAGGAATGCTAACTGATGCCATGCATGGCCTGACTCGTGTTACGTGAAACATGTAAATAGTCGTACCTGTTAATTAGTATGCACCATTAAAATTGTTCTAATATTATGCAAGACAGGCATTTGGTTTCTTGATGCAACCGTATCGGTACCGAGACGATAAACGCTTTCTAATTTATAAGAACTTTAAAGCCCTCCCTACATTATATTGATTTGATTAATCATTCCACACGTCTCGTGTGGAATGTTTATGTAAAAAACGAAACATTAAATTATATAAGGTTATTTATAACGCAAGTATTTACTTATTGCGACGACGAATCTCGATTTAAAAATATTTCGAGGTTGCTCTATGCTCATCAAGCGTAACAGTTTGATCTTGAGATCGCCCTTACTAATTTCATAATAGCGGTAGATTTCGTAGTACAAACATTACACTTTGAAATATGCTGTCGTTTGTACCTACGAAGTACATTGTTACTCATGCTTAGTATTGGTCATAAAATAAATTGTCATAAAATAAACTGATTTATGTAAACAAAATCTTACATATTCTTGTTGATAGAAAAATGAAATTAGAGGGTAGTTTTAGAAAGTCTAATAAGAGGGTGTAAATTGAAAAATTCAACAGCTTATTTTTTTACAACTTTTAATTTATAATAAACGTAAACAATGCGCAAATTAGTAAATTGACAATTTGCCACATTAAGTAAAATTTACATATTTCGACGTAAGCAATATTAGACTCTGGTAAATAAACTCCGAAACATTTGTTAGAAAAATATAACAGAAGTTATTAAGATTACACTAACGGATTATGTACTTATGAATAGTAAAATTAGTGGCACTGAAAAAGAAGTTTCGATACAAAAATGTATGCAAAAACTACATCATATAAATTGTGCTGTGTATAAGGCACGAATGTTCCATTAAAATAATTACCTACCTTCAAATAAATAGATACCATGGCCAAAAATATATAATTTAGATTAATAAATGCCAAAACATTCAGATTTTGAGTTGAAAAATAATTAAATAAAGTTTCAAAATACATTTAGCTAATAAAATAAAGAAAGATTGGTTCTAATGTAAACGCAGCTGTCGCATTTACTTAATAGTAAAAAAAAATATCTGCTATTTTGTATCAAAATAACATTTGGGTACAATACTGATAATAAAATACGTAGACGGTTACTAATAAGCTACGTTTCCGCTACTAAAGTAAGCTAGAAGCGTGTAAATCAGCTTATTTTATCAAAAATTTACACATATAACATAAAAATAAACTATTCGAATTAATTCAACAGGCTTAGAAATATTCTCAATACCTAGTTATCTACCAATAAAAGTAAAAAAAATTCTCTAAACCTTAAAGTGAACTTTAAACAATGCCCCATGCTAATAAGTAATTTAGTTTCAGTCGATAATATTAACAGATCTTAAAACGTTTAATTTCATTTAAATTCATAAAAGAAAGAAATGCTAATCCGTAATAATATCAACGAGATCAAGATAGCATTTTGGTTTCTATATAAAACCTTTTAGGCGGACTACAGATAACTCTACAGTATAAATTATTTGTTCTAGAATGAGGTGGCTGTTTGAAGAGTTTATTAGCATTGGGGAATTGGTTAGAGATAATCTTCATTAGTAAACAGAACTGAACGAAGGCTAGGGCATTGGGTCTTAAATACAAAACAAGTTGAATTATTGTTATGAATTATAGTACTTTAACGGTATACCCAATTACGCCCTCGCAACCTCAGTTCAGTCCCTTCTGAACAGTGGTAGAGAATATACTATTAATACATATAAAAGTACCTAAAATTGACAATTAACTTTGATAAAGGCAATCATCGGATATGACTTGAAGGCACAAAATTATTAATTAGTAAACCAACTTACATGAACTCATCTCGCCTTTCACACTAATAATTGCAATCACCTACTTGCAATAAACTATATCCATTCCATACAACACAAATGAAGTTTGAAACTTATCCAAACATCACTGTGTCGTGTGAACTAAAAACTCCTTCAATAACGCTAGCCCTATACCCTATACCATTTTAATATGTTTAAAAACATGATTTTAATACTAGTATACATCTAAAGAATACTTTGATAAATATGTTACAATAAAAACGTTATTGTATACAACTATTATTGCCATTTCGATACAAGTTCAACGGGTGCAACCGCTGAAGTGACAAAAATAAATAAATTATGTACAGTTTCATCACCTACTATCGGAAAAGAACTCGATCGTTTTCCTTATCAAGATTTGGGATGTAAAGATTATGCATGCTTATGATCCTATTTACAATTCAAAACAGATCGAGAAAAGGCCTTGAAATCTATCACATTTAAGTTTCGGTTACATAACTGGCAATAGCCAACGTAAATAAATTAAATATAAAACATAACAGAAAAATCGTCTGTTCCACAAAGAATTAAATACGCGTTTATTATGCGAATTACTGTGGTAATTATTCGAGTGTACGCGCTCATCTCCGCTCAAATGAACATATAGCGTAGGCGACTACACTTGAAATATGCGACCTCACAACATAATTTATTCAATATCTCGCATTTGCACCGCTATTTTACCCCTGGCAAACTAGAACAACGTAATCAACAAGGTAATTGCCACGTGGATCGGGATTAGAACTTAAACAACTAGAAAAACCAAAATATTCACATACAATAGAATTCCGAAACTAAACTGTGGCACTCGGAAAATGGAAGTAAAGTAATTCAACCTGAGCATCAAGACATGTTAGTGATTCCCGCCCTTTTGCCCATAGGGGATGCGTCTAGGATCCGTTCATTCAACTTGTCTTCTTCTCTGAAATGGATTCTAGTGATGACGATGTCTCCTGTGCTCAGAGTCTGCGAACCAACCTCAGACTTCTTTATCTCAATGAGATCATTGCATTTCATATCGTCGAAGTTACTATTATGGCATCTGCAAGAACAATTCTTTCGATTAACATCTCCTGTGCTTATATTCAAGATTTGGCTCAGATTAGACCAATCTTTATTTTTGAGCAGTGGCAGTGTTTGTTCCATAGTTTGGGAGAATTTATCCTCCAATTCTCCACTGAGAGGCGCTACAGCGGAAAGTATCGCCTCGAGGCGATTTATTTTTTCAACTTTGTCCATACTTGTGTCTGACAAAATTTCATCCATCATCTGCATAGACTCAGTGAGGCTAGGGGGCTGAGTAGAGTGCGGCGAGGAAATAGGATCTGAGGGATTTGATTCTAAACTAACCATCTCATTTTCCCTTTCATCATCCTCAGAATCAGAATCTTTTTCCTGTCCAATTGCTTCTAATTTCTCTAATTTTTTAGATATCTTGTGACAACCTTTTAGTTTCTCCTTTTCTTCTTCTGTGAGCTCTAAATACCGGAGCAGTCGGATTTCCCTATTACTCAAAACAATATTCTTAGTTGATTCAGCCAATTTCTGTTTCAATTCTCCAACTTCTGTGTTTATTTTTCTTTGTCTTTTTCGTAATTTTACTTCTGTTGGTTGAATATGCATAAATACTTGTTCATTACTTAATTCTTCAAACAACTGTTGATTGTCTGCCTTGATGTTACTAGACATATAAGCAAATATGGCAGGATTTACCAATGATAAAACATCAGAAGCAGAATAGATAATCATATCCTTAGTGAGTGGTCTCCTAGCCCAATAGCGCTGATCTCTGCGGTAAACATTTTTCAGCTGCTCTTTCATAGGATTCATGGGGGCATTATACAACTCACATAAGGCATTGAGACTTAGATTCTTTACTTTATATACAGGCACCCCCTGTTGCTGTAATTGCAATACAGCATGGGCTGCCTGAGTATCAAACACACTCTTTAAAACAATCTCAAATTGGTTATGTAAATTGACTGAGTCATTCCTACAGTCATGTATTATTTTTATAACATTCTCACTTTCTAATAGCTCCTTTATTTTACCTTCAATAATCATACCTGGACAAGCCATAATATCTAAAATATACACTTCGCCATTCATGGTGGCAATCTGACACAATGTTAAAACACCTTTTAAGCCAAGGTTTATTCCTTCACAATCAAATGAAACAATACTCTTTACACTGCGTTTAGGATTTATTATGCTATCAATTAAGGTTGCACATTCTCTTACGTTAGCAATGACGGTTGTACACTGAAGTACTTTTTGACGCCATGCTTCACCCATGACATTATTTCTCAAGCTTGGAGTTCCATTGATTTCTTCTGGACGTGCATTCAAATGATTATTAACTCTATCACGAACCATATTCTCTGCCAAATTTTTAATAACTATCGAATTGATCCTTTGTTTTAGGGTTTGATTAGCAATATTCGCTTGCTGACCACGGGGAGATTCAACAGGGCTGAGTATTCTGTTAGCAGGACTTTTCATACCATCTGAAGGAGTAGGGCTCACTACTGGGGGGGCTGGTGATAACGACTTCTCCTCTACCACAGGCTTTGGTGACTCAGTCTTTATTGTCTTAGGCTTTGTATTTAAATACATAACAGGAATTTTTGGTTTACTAATAAGTGTGACAAGGTTTGATTGAACATGAAAACTGTCTGAAAATATTTTAAGGAAAGCACTTAAGTCAGCGGGTGATTTGAACATTTGGTACCAGTATTCTTGAGGGAAACGGGACACAATAAGGTGAAATAATTGATCCACCATGACAGGACCCTTTGCTTCTATGCATTGGGCAACATAGTCTAACAACTGTTGGGCTGTATCTGTGTTTATATTAGGTACAGGTAAATTGTGAAACTGTTCATTGTTACTGTGTGTGTTACCTCTCCTGTGGTTCTCACTGACTAGAACAACATTGTCTTCGATGATCTGGAATGTGTCCGGGTGCTTCAAGAGGAAATCCTTGAATTCCTTAATGCGCTGCCCAGAAATGTGGCGTACCTGTGGGGACGCCTGGCTGCGGTGTCCGAGGAGACTCTTGATTGGCACTTCAGTGCCATCGCCGTACTGGATCATTTTACCCGCGAAGTATTCCTTCGCTTCTTCAATGTAGTCGTTGTTTGACGACGCACCAGCCCCGCTCGGATGCTTCTGGAATGTGTTGATATCAACATAGTCCCCGTCTATGTTGAACAACGCCGGGTACTGCGCCAGGAACTTCTTTAAGCCCGACTGTGACCCGCCAGCTATCTGTCGCATCTCCTTCGTGAACCCTTTGGCACCAAACTGGCAGGAAAGATCGTGCAACGTCCGAGGCTCGCCTTTGTCGAGCAGGCGCTCCACGAAAAACAACAGAGTGAGGTTTCTAGCCAGCTCATATTCCATTGATTCCATTTTCCTGCAGTTGGTGCCAATATGATTTTCTTACACTAAATTTTTTCTACGTATATGTGTCACCCACAACACCATGAAATTTTTCTTTTCTATCCACACCTGAAGCAAAGAGAATAGAGAGCGGCGAAGTGATAGGTAATACCAGATGAAAAATAAAATTACCCATATACCTATAAAATATGCAAACATTTTTGGAATCAAATGAGTTATGTAAAATATTTCATCATAACAGTTTGTATTCATCTACAACTTTTTATCTTAGGGTCTTACTCGTAAACATTATTTGTCAGGTAAGTGAGTCCATTACTACTTTACTTTAATATACTTGCCTTGTAGTGCAAAAATGAGCAAGTAATTTTATACTTTGATTTCCAAAGAGAATGAATGAATTAACTAACTAACAAAATACCATAATATTCTGAAAGCTCCAGAGCTGCATCAAAATAATTAATTGGTAGTTAATAGAACAAATTATACATAGGAAATTCACTTTTCTAGCTTGTTTTCTTAAAAAAAATCCTAAGAAATCTTAGGAAAACCATAGAGACTATATAATCATGAACTTTAATTTTATTTTTTGAGGTATACTTGAAAAATCTGAAGGTTTAATTGTATACCATGGTATTATCACCTTACAACGAAAACAATTTTACAAACTAAAAGCTACTTAATGTATCTACTAGTAAAAGCAATGACCATTGTAAAAAATAATATCCACCCGAATTTATCTGTGCTCAGTTATCAAATGATATGCTTTCAAAATCAATATCAATACTTTTACTTTGAGGGCCTAGACGAGATTAATTTCGACGCTCTCTATCACTACCGCTACTGAAAAATAGATTTGCTTAGCTTTTTTATTTTTATTTACTAATTTTTATTTAGTTATAATATAGCTATTATATGTCTTTGGAATCGCTTAGACAGAGTGAATAGTGTTACGATTTGGCAACAGGTTTCGGTAGCTTGCCATTATAATCTAATTGGAGAAATCTGTCTGAGGTGGAATCTTTGTTGTGGTATTTTTTACTACTTGTATAATTATGATTTGTACATATAATATAGATCCACATTTACATAAAGATTTACCCAGTTTTTTTTTTATTTACCTTTGGATTACCTCATATTTGTGGAAATCTGCTAAAAATGGTATCATTTTCTTAAGTAGACCATAGACACAGGGCTACTTTTTTATAACTGTATGTCCACGTTTTATTCTAAACAGTAATGTTTACTGCTTATGAGAATTTACATATTTATTATTTATTAATCCTATTAATATCAATTATTTTTATGATTATTAACACAATATTTCATTTGTGGGATTCCGTTAGCGTAATGTTAAATCATTTCGTTTCGTTTCCTAAAAATCAGAATTCTGGAATGTCAATGGAGTGTCAATTTGACATTATTGAAGCCATCAAAGAAGAAGTTGCATTTTGCATTGGAAATAATTAAAAAATATAGGAGATTTGATATGCCAATAATTTATATTCCTAAGATTTAAAAAGATAATTATCTGTGGATCATTTCAACATATTTGTCCGTAGGAAATTAGCATAGAAGCATCAAGAAGATGGTATGTAAATGTATCAATTTCGAGCTTATTGTTTACGCCTGTTACAACCATGGAAATATTTTGTGAAATCTTAATACTAAACTGCTGATAATAAATTAATTGAGATCATGTTTGCAATGACATTTATCCATGTTAATCTATTAAAGCTACCCTCTTGGCTTTTTCAATCAACAATCCAAGTCTATTGAACTACCGCGACTCGCCGCTTCCTGTATGCGGTGGGTGGATGGTGGCTTATTCTATGTGTTAAGCGTTGATGAACTGAACTTTTTATCGCACGAAATTTAAATAAAAAGATAATAAATTCTATAAAATAAAGTAGTAGGTGTGCAAGGGAGAATTCTCCGTATTAATCTGTGAGTTCTTGCTCTTATGAAAATTGCTATAATGCTCTCATTTATACAGTGTGACCTACCTATTTATTGAGAATATAGATTATAACGAAACAATAGTCACCTCTCAGAATCAGTAATCTGTCAAGTGGGACTTGCCTGCCAGTAATCAAAATACATTAAAAATCAATCAAGTCTGAAATATGGCAATATACTTAGCAAGCTTAAATTCTTAGCAATAAATAAGAGTAATCAGTAATTTTTGTAATTTACAGTAATATTATTTGTGTATAAAATTTAATAATAATATTATTTCAGACAAGTCACATGATAAATAATATTGACAAATTTAAACATTTTCAGTTGGTACTAGTCCTTGGTGACTTGCATATCCCCCACCGATGTAGCAGTCTCCCTGCCAAGTTCAAGAAGTTGCTTCTTCCGGGTCGCATCCAGCACATTTTGTGTACAGGAAACTTATGTACCAAGGACTCATATGATTACTTAAAGACATTGGCCAGTGATGTTCATGTTGTTAGGGGCAATTTTGACGATGTAAGTGTAAGTATAAGAGTTTTATTCACTTAATGGTCACTGGTATAGTAAACAGGATTTTTTAGTTGATTTATTAATTAAGCTCTTTGTTGTCGAGTTGTTGCTATTGACTTATTCCATTTTTCCTGTTGGTTAATTATTAATAAGCAATTTAATGTTAAAAATCTGGTTCATTATAATTTTGGCCTGGTGAATTGCTTCAGCAGAATCAAGGTCACCCCTATGAAGAGCAATAGAGTTACTGGTGCATAACTCACCGCTAAGCCAATGGTGCTATAGTTACTACTATCACCCACCAAGCAACATAGGGCCAACATGATGCTGTGCCAAAACTCCACATGGGTTCCTTTCATGTAGGAAGGCCTGTGCCCAGCAACTGGACGTGTGGCTAATGATGATGATACATGATTTTATACAGCAAATATGCAAAAATATTTTCTGTATTATTATTTTTATATTTTCTATGTAATGATCATGGTATAAACTATAAACTTTTTAAAGTAATTGTTGACATTGCAGAAGTTGAATCATGGTATAAAATAAAAAAAAAGAAAAGCTAAATGCAGAGAGGTTAAAAAATCTTTATTGTTAAATTTAAGACATTTTTCTTTAACAATTCCAGAATACAACATATCCAGAACAAAAAGTGATTACAGTAGGCCAGTTCCGTATTGGCCTCATACATGGACACCAAGTTGTTCCTTGGGGTGATGAAGAGTCTCTTGCCCTCGTCCAAAGACAGCTGGACGTTGACATTCTGATATCTGGTCATACACACCGTTTTGAGGCTTACGAACATGAGAATAAGTTCTATATTAATCCAGGATCTGCGACTGGTGCTGATAGCCCATTGTATAGGTAAGCTGTAGCTTCTAATAGTCTCGGTTTTTTAATCGCTTGGGGCATTCCGATATCGCCGGAAACGTATAACTAAAGAGTTACTACAACTCAAAAGACACAAAACCTGTATAGTGACAAGAATCAATACAGGGCACTGCAAATTGATGAAGCAAGACATGGTATGTAGGTCTGTCAGGAGTCAGACGAAATCGCAATGCACGTTCTCTAACCCTGCGGTCCTTTAATTCATAAACGAAGCATTTACCTAGGTGTCATATATGAAATATGTACAGGTCTGATTTGTTGTTTTAATAATTCAGTACTATGTAGTAGAGTGGGTATTTGTTATTGTGTATTGTGGGTAAGTTGATATTCTATGTCAGTTTACATAATTCAGTTCTGACTTGCTACTTAGCACAGTAAAACCATTTAACATTATTTGGTTGTTTTATTGAAACATATTACTAGGGAAGCACATAGTGCATCCTGAGGAGGTGCAACTTTTCACTGCCTAAGGAATCTGGAAATTTCTGGAATCAGCAAGGCTAGGCAGTGAAATCTAAAGGGCTACAACAAAAGAACACTGGTCGAAGTGTCCTATGGGGTCTAAAAGAAACTAAATAACAATAAGCTGTAGCTTTATCTTTACCATATTGGGTAGTTCTTTTAATTACTATATATACGTAATGTTAGATTAGACAAAAATTAATTTTGTGTACGTAAGGTCATTGTTTTCCATGCGGGAGGCATATTAGGGTCCTATGGAGACGTGAGAAGAAATAATGGACTGTAACTTTCTATCTCTATATGGTCTTATAATGATTCAAGATAAATAACAGTAATGATGATGCCGGAGGTCCAAAGAGAGTGGGTCGCAGTCGCTCGTATCTTTTATAGTAGGTGCGCAAGCACTATGTACGACTCCACCCCCCAAGCGTTTCCTTCAGTGCGTAACTGGAAATCTGAGTCTCAACAGTTATTATTATTTGAAATCATATGTACCGTGAGGAAACCTGAAGATATCTGTGAAGACCAACCCGCACTTTGTCAGCATAGTTGACTAAGGCTTAATCACCCTAACTTAGGGTAGGCTCAAACCTCTCGATGGAGACGTATAGGAGCTGTTTATGATGAGTAGTTCTTAGTCCAACAGCCTGACAACTTGACTAGATTTTGGTCAAAATAGAATCTTTATATTTTGATAAATTTTACAATGATATTTCAGAAATGCAACGCCATCATTCGTTCTGATGGACATCCAGAGCTCAACAGTAGTCACCTATGTTTACAAATTGCTTGGAGACGAAGTCAAAGTGGAAAGAATTGAATACAAGAAAGCATAACCAGAATTAACCGAATTCAACCATAAGTAAACATAGCTATAGATTAATTTTATTGTATAGGAGAAATCTTAAAGGCCTGTTCAGATATACGCGAAATTCGCTACATTGTGGGTAGCTTTCGCATCTAATGCGAGAGCAGTATCCGCGCCATTATTTATTTATTTATTCTTTATTGCACAAAAGCATAATAGGCGGACTTAATGCATAAGGCATTCTCTACCAGTCAACCAGTAGACACAGTAAAAAAAGGCGATTAAGTTAACACAAGAAAAAGTATATAATAAAAATAAATCAAAGAAATACGATTATTACTACACAATGAATGTAAAATTACTTAAGGACTTATAATTACTTTATATATAATATAATGTAAATACATAAGATTATAAATATTAATAAATAAAATATAGTATAATAAATAGCATTATAAGCCATGTTCATTGTGGGTTAGATAGATGATATAATTCCAATTCAATTTCTAAACAGGCTTCACTGGCAATAGTTAATGTAGACTTTAAACGCCATAGAATAATAATGCATAGAAGAATCGTACACGTGGTGTGTACGATTTGATTTGAAGCCTTTTCGTTTCTCTATTCTGATATCTCCAACATTACCATAACTCAAGATCAAACTAGCTACTAGTGTCAGAGTATCTCTGATCAATTTTAATTCAAGATGTCATTTAAATTCCAACATGATATTTTTAATGTATTTCACAAACATTCCATTGTGTACATACGGCACGAAAGTGCTTTCAGGTTTCGCTTGTGTCAGTAACAAGGTTTTTACCCATTGATTGAGGTAAGGAAATTAGCTTAGGTTTGCTACTTTCGCTACCCACAGCAATAGCAAATACCGCTATAGTCTGAATAGGCGTTAAGAAAACAAATGTAATCATAAAAAATTATATCTAAGAATTTTTATAATGATTCTAAAATTGTTTCGTAGAGGTTATTGGAGGTGGTTCTTTTGTGCACTAAATTTTATTGAAAGGTTATGTTTGGTATTGGTAATTGAAAACCCCCATGATAAATTATATATTAAACGAAACCTCATGTTCAGACGATCTTGAATATACTGTTTATATAATTTTTAACCACCGCATTCTTGAGTAATTTTAAAAAGTGTACAAGAATTCTAACCTTTAAATCGAATGTTTTCTGATTAGATTATGATAATTAAAAACATCCCTATTATTGGTCAGAAACAAGATAGATATATAGTCCAACTTGTGTGTTCTTGTAACATTTTTATATAAAAAAAATTCAAAATTATCTTAGATTGAATCATATTAAACCCTTGCTTAGTTTAAAAAAAATATATTGACAGGACAGGACTGTTGTTATCTGTCTTGCACAGAGTACTTTGTACTGTCTTGTCTATCGACTGTGGCAATTTGTCAAAATCAAAACACCTGTACCTTGATACTGGGCACGGGTGGGGAGACCTTGTCTGTCAACATTGTTACCGTAAAGTAGTGATTTCAATTGGACGGCAAAATAGTGTAGTCTATGTTTGAATTTCAAAATGGCGGTTATGAGAAAATACATCGTTTGTATTGTTTAAATTATATATAGAAATAGAAAAAAATATTAATCTTTAAATAATATTGTATGTATTCGTATTTTCGTCATTTATTATTTTGCAGTTCCATTGAAATCACAAGTATCACGTAACGTCAAGCCCGCACGTTTCACTTAGTGCCGTAAAACATAACACAATTGGATGTAAATTTTGTACATATTACAAAAGATTTTTTCGTTGATTTTGAACTGTATTTATCATATTATGTAACTATGTATCAAAAGTGCATATTAAAAAATAAAGTTGTATTTCTTTGTTATATTTTGTTTTTATTTGTGTCATTTTGACAAAATATTAAGGAGGTATTGGTGGCGATTCTGCCAGCATTAACTTAAACTAAAATTAAGTTATATGCCTCTCTTCCAGACTAATTTAATATGATAAGGATAGAATGACTGGAACTTCAAGTTAATTGACACTTAGGGATCCATACACTATTGACTTATTTCAATCGGCGTAGGAGTCGCCATTAAAATATCAAATGACGTCACTGGTCTGTCTTTCTCGGTTCGATTGTAATGAAAGAGAAATTGTGAAAGAATACAAAACTTTATAAAAGTGCACAACGTAGTCTGGGTTATTGAGTATATATTTTATTTTCTATGTATACCCATACATATACCTATTCACCGCTCACGCCGATATTTATGATCCGATTAACATGATTTTGTTCAATGCGGACTAAAAAGTGTGGTCTATAAAAACTACTGTTATTTTGTTAGTATCATAAGATAACCAGGCTCCCGGTTTTTTGGTTCAGGCCTATAGCCTCTGGATCATGAACCTCGCCGCCAGGTATTAGAAGTGTCGAACTGTACAGTAGGTAGTATCGAACTGTACCTACACATCCATTACAAAATGACTATCCAGTCCAATGGCAAGAATATGACTTAGTTTTAAATCTGCCAATGGTCTAATCAACGTGTATTGCTGTGAGACCGATTTTAAAATGTATAGTGATATTATTTTGCAAACATCAATTTAAAGAAGAGCTATTTTTACAGATTTAGTTTACTTATTTAGATAGGGCCTAAATAAGCAATATTGTTAAATGCATATAAGTTCATTAAGTTGAAATGAATTGTATTTTGTAAACTGTGATTGATGCACCTTCACTCCAAAGATTCTATAAATGTTTCTGTCACATATCAAATAAGAACCTCCCTTATCTTCTGAGGGTTGTGTTAGAGGCGACTAAGAAAAATGAATAATTAACTCATTAACTGCCCATAGGAATAGATACATATTATACTTTGGTTTATTTGGGTTTTAAATAACCACGATTGACATCCACAAAAGTTGTAATGTTTGGTGGAATAAAAGATTTTCCAAAGAAAATTTGTTCTTCATCACCCCATCTTAATCTTAGCCTAAAAATAGGATACGTACTTTTTAATTAGTCCAATAAACATTTTTTGAAATTTTTTTGTAACATCAATTGTACATAAAGTAACAATAAACATTATCTTATCTTAAAAAGTTTTGTAGTAGAATAGAATAGTATATATCTTTATTGTACATCAGGAAATTCAAAAATACATAAGGAACAGTAATACGCTTTCATTGTAGTGTTTATTATCTAGTTAGGTACTTAAGGTTGTTAATAAAATGTACGTACACTAATAGGGACGGCAGAGAGCTAATCATTCATCTCGCAGTGTGGACGTGAGATCCGTCGTGTTTACCAGCAAGCAGCCGTGATTATACGGAGCCAGGGTCAAAATCAATGCCGTTGGGTGATTGTTTAAAGCACTCGATTACTATGCATGACTTCACTGAAGATTGGAAGTATTTATCATTGAAATATATATTTAAAAATTATATTAAAAAATAGACATTTTAATTAGGAATCCGCGTACTTTTTACCAAAGTGGAGACCTATTTTTGCAAAACAGAGTGCGGGTTGTTCCCGCAGTTCTTATGGGGTTTCGAAATTCAAGTTACCTACCTATTTTAAAATTAGAATCAGGAAATCGTCTCGAGATTGGGTTGGTTTTAAAAGAAGGATTATGGTAAAGTTGCTAGTCTATGGCTTCATAAAACTAGTATACAGAGTGGCTCGTTGATAGGCGTTCTGCTGGCACTGAAACACGATAGCTTACATAGATGTATATTATTTACAACTAAACCGCCTAACTGGATAAATTGTATAGGAATGGAATAGATTACCCTTTCCTGGATAATATCACTCGATAATCGCTAATTGAAAATGAAAGAGGTTCCATAATTACACTCGATAACTAAGCGAGGGGATCTTAAACGAATTAATATAATAGAGCCATGATGAACAGATCTTTCACTTTTATCCGCCAACCCACATTACTGGCACTAAGGCCATCTTGGTGATTATGACTATGTGATTTATAGCTTAAACTACTTTTCTGTTTTTCCAAGCAGTATGGCCTCAGTGGGACGCCTATAGGCTCTAAATAGATATCTTATAATAAAAAAAAGATAAAAATAAAGATAAAGATATATTCTACTAACCTAATTAGCTTCAAGCAAAACAGTAACACTATACAAGCTGTAAACAAAATATTTTATCTTGTAACATAAGATTATTTATGTCATTTCATATATATATTTGGCAATTTCATGAACTGCCCATACACTGGATGCTAGAAGATAAAGTAGGTAAAAGCCAGTTCGTTGAATACTACGCCTAAATAAAAACATTTCGTAATGTACCTACCTATATTAATTTATTTATAATTACATTATTTTCAAATTGTGTTCACACACAACGTCACTTTGTAATAAAATGACAGGAACATGAAACTTATTTAATATGCATCTCATTAGGCTTATATACATCAAGATGAAAACTTTAATAGCGTGGTTATCAAAACCATAACGCCATCTATCTATTGTTGAAAACTGAAACTAAACAAACAAATTCACATAAAATATAAATGAACTAAACAAATTGTATTGTTAATAGTATCTTAAAGTTTATGTTAAGTTTGTCTAGAAAGCAGCAATAAAAATTAGGTTTTAAGAGATATATACTGCATGTTCGTGAAAATCAAAAGTAAATTCTCAGAAGCCGTAGCGGTTTACCCTGGGTTAAACATTATTATGTCTAGCGAGACGGCTAGAGTTACGTCTACTCGGGGTCATCGACCGGGAATACAACATTGATTACGCAAACCACACGCTTGCAACGATATCTTGAAATAGGTACATTTTGTGAGTGAGCGAAGTCACGTGGTCTTGTTTATTTTATTATTTTGAAATAACTTAGTTTTTGATAGGATAGGTGTGTACAATAAGTATCAACCACAACATAATTGAATACCTGATGGTTCGAGGCTTCGAACGCTCTCGTTTTGATAACGAAATCAAAGCACAGGTGAACTAAATATCTTACTTCCAACTGGCAGAACACAAAAATTCTGTTAACATTATTGTAATGGTGGCAGACTTAGGTAAGATGGAGGCAGCTAGTAAGACGGATTCAGAAAAAGCCCTACCACCAACCAAACCAAGCAGAATACTTCTGCCCCCACTGGGATTTGAACCCCGAACCTCCAGATCTGGTGTTGGTGGTCTCAGCCACAGAGGCGGTCGAAATTCTCCAATTCAGGAAGGCCTGTGCTTACCAGTTGGATGTGAGTATATACGTTCTTGAATTAATTCAGGTACCTTATTTTTGTAAAGATTGGAGAACTAAATATTACCTAAGGCGTTACTTTGTTAAAATTCATCATAAAATACTTTAAATTTCGGGAATGGAAAAGCCGACGTCATGGACATTTCGATTAAGATGGTTTTCTACGGCTTAGTTTATTTTTATATCACAAAAGTGTCAATATACGTAGGGTCCACTTAATAATACCGGATGAATAACACCGGATCTTTAGAAAGATTTTTTTTACTTTCACCAAGATTATATAACAATTCGCCTTGACACCCGTAGCACCAGACACGTTGAATTTGAAACCAAAATGAAATTATGAATGATGAAACTCCGAATAAATTAAAATCTGCATGCAAAAGACGACCATATCACAAAACATTGTAGACCACAGTCGGATATTTTCGTGCTTGTTCACATGGTCGAGAGAAGTAAGCAATCTGTACCAATATTTCCATTTCAATTTGATAGTCTTATAAAACTTAACAAATCAACTATCAATCAATGTAAACAGAAGAACTCTTTTTGACTGTGTCATATATTAGAAAATGTGTAAATAAAAACAGTCAGAATTGAGAACACCGATGTATTTCTTCATTTTTACATTTTGTAATATAACAAAGAGTGGTTGCATAGCAACTGTCCAAAACAGTAGAGTTTACATATATCTAATATCATATTTTCCAATTCCGGCTCGAAGGACCAAATAGACACAATTTGGCCTCAAATAAAACATTATATAACTGAGTTTTGTGCCACATTGTAAATAAATATTATACAATGATTCGACTAATATATATCAATGAATGCGACGAAGATGACAAGATACATGTCCTTATTGTATAATGATTGAACTCGCTGAAGTTCAAAAATAGCTCTTATATCTTTGTTCCGGTCAACTTTTGACGAACGCTATGGTTCGTAGACTCCGCAAAAAAACTAACGCAATAACTAAATGTTGTAATGAAATACGGTACGCATTTCAAGGACTGTATCGTAAAATGACTAGGGCAGGTCCAGATCTTTTATCAGCCTTTTAGTATTACATTTAAAACCTGTTAAGCCACATACCAAGACTTATTTGTTGTAGTTTTCGAATTTATCGGTTACCACCGGTAGCGGCTACCGGTACCGTCTACCGGTATCGGTTAGCTACTCATAAAATCAAGTGTTGTGTAAATATTGTATGTCTAAGAAGTGTTGCCAAATGAATATCAAGAAAATTGTACACAATTATTTCACAATCCGGGAATCTCTATAATCTCTGGTAGCTTATCAACATTCTATAAATCTCCCACTACTGTGCTCCGTACATTCGAGAAAGTCGGGATGGGCAACCATTAGCTACAAAAATCGGACCAGACATAGGTATTATATATGAAACTTCTCTCGAAATTCAGTTTCATAGTTTAAATAAAAGTTTGAAAATAATGTGTCATTTGATTGTAAATTGTTGCTTTTATTTCTTAATTATCTATATTACAAATAATATACACCTAAGTCTGTTTTTACACGGTAGATTGGTTCCAGAAGAAGCCGTGTAAAAAAAGACATTGATCTTTTACAAAAATGGGTGATTTGTTCCTAATCTCTAAAACCTATTAAAATTAGAGAAAAACAAGAATTTTTAAGAACAAGAATTCATGTTTATTTTATTAAATCAAATATATAATGCTTATTTTCACAAGCATAGTAATTAATGATAAAAAAGATATGCACTCTAATCTTAAAAGTAATATAAATTAAATGTATGGCAAGTTCAGGAACTAAAAAACTATGTTGTGAACGAAAAGAATAGGTTATTCAATTTTTAGACTTTTTTCATTCATAAATACTTTTTTGTGATATGAACATACTTCGCAAAAATTAAATTTGACAAAAAAAATTTAAGTACATAAAATTTCAAATCGTGCTAAATGGAATAAAATCGTGTAAAAAAATTAAAAATATTCAATTTTCAAACCGTGTTATATCAAAACCGTGTACAAAAAGACCGTGTAAAAACAGACTTAGGTGTAATTCATATGCGATGTTATGAGAGAGTACTTTATGTCGCGAGCCACAGATCACGCAATAGAAGAGGCACGCACCTCATGAACGCTAGTGCGGGGGCGGGCCAGTGCTGTACCTCCACAATTGTATATTTCTGAGATTTTACCACATTCTTTTAGTAGAAGTATTTTATAGTTCATCAAAGGAAATATTTTTTTTACGGCATAAACGCCTAACCTCCTTTTACGTAAACTAAAATGTTTTATTTGAAAACTTCCAGAAGCTGTATACGAGTATATGGTTTTAATTTCAACTTGATACCTCCACAAGTAGGTAGGTACTAAAATTTAAGAAATTAAGACGTTATATACTCATCAAAAAGTAAGTATATTAGTAATACAGAGGTTATAATACATAAACATACTTAGTCATTTATATTTGCATAAAAAGGTACCTCGTTTGTTCAGTTTGAGCAAATTATTTAAACAGTTGCCTCTAAGTATTTCAGTTAGTCGACTCAACTGAAATAATTCATATTTCTTTAGAAATTAATAAAAATTATTTATTTGGGTAGCACATATTTCAGTAAAACTGCTACTGCGCATTTTATTCGCGACTATTATGGTTGTTAATTATTATTTAAATGCGTATTAATCTATAGTTGAATGAAATATGTTAGTTAATATTAAGCGCTATTATATTAAGAATAGTCTGTCTTTATACAGTTGGTTTTGAAGAAGTACTCAATCGTACACACTCTTTACATATTAGTTTATATTTCTTTGTATATTTTACTAAAAATTGTCTAAAAAATATAATTTATTGGCTTATATACGATACTTTATTTTCAAATTAATGCGTTTTGTGGTATATTACGTATTTCTCCTTACTTTATATACTAAGATAATTAATTCGTAACTGGCTTAGAAGAATTCTATTAGGTATAACTATACTCATTAACAAAATTATAAAATTAAAATTGTGTGTGCTTGCTGTGTTGAATCGTGTGTATGGTGTGTTGAAGCGGGGTACGCGATATTGAACCTTGAACCTGCTGAGATAGAATTCTATAGATATTCGGTTTAAGCTAATTTTTAAGGGAGTTACCTTTTATAGTTTTACTTCACCAGCTTCTATAATTCTCAGAGCTCCAAGCTAGCCAGGCGGACTTAGAAAGATGCCTACCACATACAAAACCCAGCAGAAAAATTCTGTGCCTACTGGCAATCGAATCTTGGATCTGAGGTGGCCTGAGCCACTAAGCCACAGTGGCAGTAACATGGAAAAGATAACCCTCCGTTTCTCTCTCGTGTATATAAAAATACATAAGTTAAATTACTTTTTGCGTATGGGTTTAAAAAAGAACAAAACAATTTGTTATGTAACATTCAGTAATGTTAGATTTGCTGCGCGGGAGCACTCAAAGGTATAATGCTGTATTTCAATGAATGTCAAAATACAGATGGCTCATATTACAGAGATGAATAAGTACAGCATAATTTATTTTCACAATGAGTTAATTTTACAATTACTCAAGAAAATCGTTTGAAATAACTGATGTTGAGTTGATATCTGCAGAAATAGGAAGGTACCCTGCATTGTACTGGCTACTATTCATTTCAGACGGAAAAACAGAGGACTGTTTAACGTCCAAATTAGGAACGGCGGTGTGTAGTACCTGCCTCACCAGACGACCATCAAAGCTAATCTACCGCCAAGTGTCCAACCTTCTATCCCATGCTTGTTCTTATCAGGACAAGACCACCGTGGATATACGAACAGATAGCTTAGATTGACTTACAATAAGTGTATCAAAGACCAGAGCTGAATAAAATATTCTGACTAATACTTTGACTTCACACGAGCAAACTGTACCACGTGCTAAACGTACTTTGTATTAAGTACCTAAGTAATTTGTGGTAATCATATACCACGTGATGATTGATGAGGTCAACCAACACTTGCCCATAAAAACTTTTTGTTTAGTAACATCGATGCTATATTTAGTAATTTAGCGCAGAGTAACACATGCCCCCGATACTTTTGTAAATATGTACAATAAAGATTGCTATACCACAAAACATGCTTTTTGTCATGTAAACTGATTTTAGATGCGCGTGCGCAGCCTGTTGTATACGCTTTTACGCTCTTGTTAACACGCACGTGAAAATTATCGAAATTTGCCATTCCTGTCGCTAAATACTTTGTCACGGACGTATATACGCTTTTTGTGAATGATGTATGCATGTCATACCTCAGAAAATCATCGTTTTAATTCAAGGTAACTGTGACCAAAAGTAATATATTTTTGAATCTTCGTCCTTTTTAGAGCAAATTACTTTATTTTAGGGGAACAAAATATTCAGAGCGAATAGTTAGGGAAGCAGACAGAAGAGTTGAACGCCGGAACATTTTGGACAAAGAATTGTGTCCTGCATTGGCTTTTACAACGGCCACTATGAGAGCGTAACAATTGAAGAAGAGAAATATCATTAAACACTTTAGAATATGGCTATAGATGTGTGATACGGGCTGGGGAGCCACCTCGCGTGCTGAAATCGTTGGAATAAATTGAATACCTTCCTATCCGGTGTAAAGGGCAGTTCATCAATGGATCTAGAAGGCTTACCCTGGGCTGACACGAAACCACTACCAGAATAGAACAGGTATAAGAAAAAAGGCTTTATTCACGGCCCACTGGTCCGGCTCTTCTCCGGTCTGCGGAGTTGGCTGGTAGCGTGAGTTGGTGGCTTTGCAGCTGAGGTTGGTCGGCCTTTTGAGCTAGTGGTGCCAAGGGACCCTTTGATGCTAGATCCTGGAGTCGTGTATATTGGATTAAAATCATTTTAGGTGTAAAATCAAGTGGCTGAGAAATGTTCTTTTAAATTTTGAACCACATTAACCTGTCAATTAGGCAGATTGTTAAGATAATTATGAAAACTGTATCTGCATTCATTCACGTAAGACGTATGTACCTACAAATTATTGTTTATTTAATGAGTGTATTATCACTGACGCGGAGGTAATCACCTCATTCTATATTTACAAACACTTTCTTTATCTTTCATAATAAAAGATACCCTTATATTCGATAATATTACATCATTCATTATTATAATTATTATTGACGCAAGTGGATAAAACAGGTAGTCTGGACCAGAAAAAGCTCCATAAGATAGCACCTTAAGTTACCGAGAATAAGATTCGTTTTGCAAGTTAAAATGTGGTTTAATCTGTTCGTCTGCACTTACTTCGTTTTTGTCTTCCAAGTTCTACAATGTATCTACTTTTAATCAAGGTTATTCGACGTTTTTAGTCCCGTTAGTTTTAGTTAGTTTAGTTTTAGTTAGTTTAGGTATTCCGATGGGCACCAATTAAATTAATATTAAGTCTAGTACTACTCATTTATTACAATCGAACCTTAGTAAGACCGACGACCATATAAGTTTCTAAAATAGCGACTCAAACGTGCCGATTGAACAAAAACTGTACGGAACGTTTAAGTGTCTTTACCTTGACGTTCCTAAAAGTCATTCAATCCTTTTCATATTCAATGTAAATGAAAGAGAAGCAAATAACTTGATTTTAGTTTGAGTCGCCGCAATTATTTTGCATACTAATGAATAAGAAGGTATCACCTAACTTATATAATATTTATAGCTAGGGTTAGTCCATCAAAACTTGTTTTATCAATGATATATTTTAAAATAGTTTGACTGTCTTTATGGTACAGATAGTTGCAGCTTATATTGATACATATTGAATAAAGGATAATCTACAAGTTCAAGGTACAATTAAATGGAATTAAGTATTAGAAACGACATAGATTTTTGCTCTATCGCTTCTTATAAGAGATGTCGAATGCATTTACGCCTTATCCCTACAGAACGGTGCCATCTGTAGGGGTATGTGGGACTCGGGGTGAAGGCGTTCCCAACTACCCACTAAACTTCCTCGGCGGGCAGACCGCCATGGTGCATATCGGCGACGACTTGCCATTTCAACGGGTAGCCGCCTACTCTTGCCGTTGCACCGTTTAAGACCCCTCCGTCATCGGAATCGAGGACCGCTAGTCTTGGAGATCAGCCATCACCGAGTGTAAATCTTCAGCCAAGGAGGAGGCTCCCCGGCTCTAATTGTTACACTCTCAAAATGGCTGTTGTAAAAGCCAATGCAGGATTGGTAGCATGCCTGACACTTCTTTGTCAAAATTGTTCCTGAGACTCTTCTGATCCAACTCATTTTAACGTGCAGGGAACCATTTAAGCAAAAGAGCCTCATAGCGATAGTCACATCACAATTTGAGGTAGTGATCGGACCATTATTTCTTTGTTGTGAGGATGCATCGAACAATGCGACGTCACTGCGCTTTAGCCGGCGCCGGCGCAAGTAAATATAAAGTCTTTGTATAGTTCAGTTGCCGTTTATAAATAGGAATTAAAACGAGTCCTTCTTTGTAGAGCCCTAACTGCGTCTCTTTTGTTTGCATCATGACGAATCTTTCCATTAATTTCAATACGGTCCCGATCACTATTAGAAGGCACTTACTGCACTTTACTTACTGCTTTTAAAGTAATAATTCTTTATAGTTCAGTAAATTACTACATACATAAGTGTACTACAGACAACTATGTCGTAGTCGGTATAACAACTGAGAGAAAGTTACATGAAAGTCAATAGAAACTAAACTGCCATATTTCCTTTTAATTCCCATTCAACCCCAAAAATCGTTTTTTTCTAGGAATAGATTAAGACTACCCGGGGGTGGTCTGGTGAATTGCTTCAGCAGAACCAAGATCGCTCCCACACAGGGGTTGTCGGGGACTTTTAGTAGGTATTCCCAGTACCAACATACAGTCAGGCGCTGGGCGAGTCCCCATATGCTCGGGTCTAGCCAGCGGCTGGTCCTTAAGAGGATTCCTCCCCGAAAAATAACGAAAAGGAGAAGTTTGGGTGAAAGCGTGTGATGAATGATGATAAAGGGATAGTATCATATAGGCTTCCGTGTAAGATGGATTTTATTTCAGGGGCCCAGGGGTTATGACAATAGATTCCACTATCGCTAAACGAAAAACAATTTTTACAATTAATAGATATAGCAATCAAAATAAAAAAATGGTTAGTGTCAGTAAATAAGCTTCCTGCTAACTCAAACCAAATAAGTTCGTTCAACGTTCAACAAAGTAACTTAAACTTTTTTAAACAATTGTTTAACCAAATTACTCTACAAAGTTTATAAGTGTTCACTTTTTCTTTCATAACCTAACTTTACATATCTAAATAAAAATATGCGTGTGCGCAGACTGCTACTTGGCCGGTTCTTAAAAATAGCTTCCATAGCATAAGGTTTTGGCATTGGCTTTGACTTTCCGTATTGGTATATACACGTAATAAATAAAGCAAGTATAATATCTTCGAGACGTTGAGACCTTCGCCAACTTGACACTTTTAAAACATATGTTTTAGTCTCTTTTTATGTATAGGTCTTACATGGGAATGGGAGACAGGAGAAATTGGAGTCTGGGCGTTGATTCCCTATACAGCATACTCTATATGTGCGTGATGTGTGGTGATTACTGGTGATGAAGCAATTTACTAAACAAATAAGTCTTGTCTACCGATCCATTCGAAGCACTATTAAAAAGCATGAATTGGGCCGGCAAGGTGAGGGTGGCTAGGGCAGTAAGTCGCATGCTTCACTAGCTATCTTCACATATGGACCCCTCTACTGCTTATCATCAGGTGGTGTCTAGTAATTTGCTGAGCTTTATATAAAAATAATAATTAAGATTGCAAACATTGAAAGAACGATGTTATCTGAATTTGTAAATCACTACATATTAATCCATTTAAAGACGCCGGCGGGCTGATAAGAGTAGAGTGGTTATTATTTGACGCTACCTTAAGAGAGACGACTTTAGAGAGGATAGACATTTTTAGTTTAAGGGTCTCATCGTCAAATGATATTTGAATATGATTAAATAAAATTATATCGGCTACAAAATAATGTCGCAATTTTAATAACTAAATTTAAAAAATAAGTATGATTCATTTTGTTACAAAAATCTTTTGTTTACTTTTTGTCCATCGGTGTGTCATTTATTTTTACAAATATTGCGTCCCGTAATAACCCATTTTTTTATTGGAGTCAGGTAGTCTTATTGTTAGCCTCACAATCATGTGTGGGTAAATAAAAGGGAGCCCATCTTCGCCTGTTATAACAATTTTCTCATCACGCAACATTAACGGTAAATTCCAAATCACCACAATTTTAAATTGTTCACTTACACTTTTAAAAAGTGTTCCAATTTTAAAGTTTATTTTTTAATGTCAACCGTTTTTTCATAAGATGTCAGCATAGTGCAAAACTTTAAAAGTTTTGAGATCAATCTAAGTTGAAATTACTAAATGCTCGATTCCGCCAACCATTTCTTTACTTTCTTATTAACGTATTTTTCTGTCCAAATGACATAGAGATACTAAATTTCTGTAAGCGTAACCCAATCCATTGGAATAAAAATAAAAGTAATAATATTTCTCTAGCCCAAATTAAGCATTGTTAACAGATTTATTTATATATATATATATAAAGCTGAGCAAAAGACTCGACACCACCTGATGATAAGCAGTAGACGAGTCTATATATGAAGATAGCTAGTGAAGCATGCGACATACTGCCCTAGCCATCGTCACCATGCCGGCCCAAAAAGTGCTTTTTCACGCCTCTTTTAAAGGAACCCATGTTGTAAGGAGGGAATACGTGTGCTGCGTATATAGATAGTAATATATAAATATCAGAAATAACATCCAAGACTCGTAAACAAATATTCGTTCTAATAATACAAATATCTGCCTCTACTGGTATTCGAATCCGGGACCTCTGGACAGGGCGCTGACCACTCTACCAGACGGCCATCTGCTGGAATAACAATACACACACAATCAGAAACAGTATCCTACAAGTTATATTAGTAAAATAAAAAGGTATTGTGAATAGCGTTACAGTAATGAAAAAGTCGCGGCACAGAATATGTCACAGCAATGTTAGTGACGCCGTATATGTAGTATAGATTAACTTCAAGTAAAGAGTCAAGTTAAGCTAAGCTAAATGCTGAGTACTTGTTTCTTACCTTTGTACGGTAATGTGTATGTAGCTTAACACTTTCAATTGCCCAATAAAAATACCCGTATTTACACTGTTTATTAAATATTTTTTCCAATAAACTATTTTGCAACATTTGAAGTGCCGACTGTGACTCCCTGTGTATTCATAAACATGAAATTATAATGTATTAAAGAACATTTCCAACAGCGCTACCTATATTTTGTAAGTTAGTAAACCCTTAATTATAGGGTGAAAACGGGAGCCGTGTCGTGTGCGTGGAGGGTGTTAACAGACCCAAGTCACAGTAAAGTTTCTTTTCTGCAGCAGTTAGCGACTATTACTGTTAATTCATAGTTGTAATGACATGGTACTAAAGTGTTAAGCTACTTCTAAGGGCGTTGTACCTGGACTGTTGATTATTATGCTAGCTAGTTATCCTACCAAATTGACAAATATGATACTTGCTTATTAAATAAAATTCGTAAGTAAATATTTGTAGTTACAGCTATCCCTGAAATCGCCGCACTTAAGCGTGGTCACGAGTGATCGAGCACGTGGTCATGTTATTAAAAATAAATGAGTCTTATATTAAAAATAATAATAATAATTAATTGAATAAGGAAAACCTGTAATCAATTTATCGGTAACAATAATAATACGCGCCCTCGTTAACCTAAATTGCAATTTATTAAGTCTGTTTGTGTACGTGGGTCTGAACATGCAAGCGTGGAACCCGACGCAAGTACAAGTACTAACTTGAAGACGTTACACGCCAATCTAACTCTTAATCACCGGTAATAAGGTTCACAACTCGTGTTTGTTTACTAACAATCAGATTAAAGCAAATAGAAATATGTCCCAAATATATGCAACTCAATGTCGAGACGAGATACGCGCGATCATACTCGTATGTTGTGTGGCGTAGAGTATCAAATCGTTTGGCAATGGATTAAATATGGGAACTGATAGAAAATAAACATAGTTTTGGATACCGGCTCCAATAATAATATATAAGAAGGAAAAGGAAGTAGATTTTTGTAACGGTTTGAAGGAAATCGTTTTTTGGCGGAAAATATCTTATTATTTATAGTTTGAGGAAGTAAGAGATTAACAAAAAATACTTTTCAGATTTGTTCTGAAGGTTGTCAATATTTCTTGAGGAGGTTCCTGGCAGAGTAGTACAAAGGTCCTATATCGCCATTGTAATTTTGTCCATATTGAGAAATTTGGAGTTCGTCAATGCTTTATAACGCTGAAGCATTCCAACCAGAACTGCATATTCTCTGTATATATACGTTAATTAATATTAACTCTCGTTTACAATAAGTTACTTATATAAAGGACACCATGAAGTTTAATTCACTTTTTATTAAACACACTTAGGTTAATACAAATTTATTTTAAATTTAAGGTCATAAGAACCACAGTAAGAGGAGAATGGCGCAGGATTGTGATGCGCGTCACTAACGACTAAAAAGATTCCAACACTTTAATTGAAACTTGATATAAAACTAGTTTTCAAACTACAATGACTAAGTAACTAAGTAAGATAATAGAAGGACGGTTTGTGACAAAGCAAGAAATAGGTTACCATAAGGTATTGTGAAAATATGTTTTTCTCTCTCTCTTTGTGTCCTTAATATATTCTTGCCGCTTTTCGAAAAATGATGCCTTTGGTCACTTTTGTACTAAGGGTGTCTTTTTTCAGTTCGGTGACATCAATTGAAATTAAGCATCTCTTTGCCTTCCCGTATATATGAAGAATAAATTAAAAAATAAAATAAGCAATTTCGGGAATAATATTTTAATCGTTCGCCGAATGAACCCTGTCTCCAAGTCAATGCACATGGTACCGGTTCAAAACAAGTAACAAGTCCCCCACCCTCGGATACCGTCAAATAAAACCAATCGACTATTCCACCAGCCAGTTGCCGGCGTCTCTCGTCTCGAATGACATTGCGTTGTGCGGCGCGCGTTCACTCAGTGACAGTTTATTTTTTAAATTCAACTTTTAAATGAAACTTTTTTGTTACGTGGCATTTTGATACAAGGATTTTGTAATCATGAAGGCGGTTTCGCTGATAAGGATTGGATTGAGAACGGTAGCATTTAACGTTGAGAGAACTGCAGCTATAATATCCAGTGCCAATGCTCAAAAACAGTTTAAGGTGAGTTCGTGACCGATCAATATTCTTTCTCAATAAATAAAAACTTTTTACTGTTAAACCTGCTTTCCGACTTATTTTATGTGGTATTCACTGATAGTTTGACGAATTATCAGAATTGTTTTATTTTAATTCGAAAGCTTTAAATAGCCAAATTGATGAAATCACTTAATTGAATTTAAATTATTGTATCTCAATAATAATAATAAAATTATTTATTCAATTATTCAGAATTTTCTGTATTGGGTATCTGTATTTTAGCGTTCATATTGATTTAGTTTATGGAAGGGGCCGCAATAAGGGGCCAACTTAAAATGTACTTCTATACGTACGATATTTAGGTATCTACTTGCTTGTTCACAGATTAAAATATTATCTTAAAATATATAAATTCGCAATGTATCTTCCTAAGTTTCGAATAAAAGAAACAACAATGATAACCTTTTATCGGTTTTCTTGTCAGACAGTCAAAACAAAAATATTTCTGGTCCATGCAAATATGTCCTTTATTAACTACTGAGTAAGTACGAAACTAAATTTTAACGAGGATCGGTTAAGTAGCGTGTGAGTTCATTATTTCGCAATGTAAATATATCTATTGTGTGGTAATCAAAATTCATGTTGGTTGAATTTAGTATACGGATTGAAGAGAAACTACTTTTTAATATAAGACTTAATAAAATTTACTTCACAATATATTTTATTTTCTGTGTCGTGTCAATTAAAACAAAAGCCTAACATTTTTTATAATAGGTTAAACATTTATTTCGCAAAAATGTATTTTCATGTTTTAAGACTAACAAAAAAAATGCAAATTAACTTTATATCTATAAATTGTTCCTAGTGTTGTTATTCAACCTTTTTAACATTGGTCACTTAGTTTTTATATACTGAAAAGTTATTTTGTCACCTGTCTTTTCTGTTGATTATTGTAAATCTTGTTTTTTCTATTCATTTAAATTAATAAAATATTATTTATTTCTATACGGTTTTTCTTCTGTGAATTCAACATTATTCTATTACCTAGGATCATTTGAATTTCTATAAAATCGTATAATATTAGTTCTGGCATTATACGATTATTAATGTTTATAATATTCATTATATGCGTTGCAGAAGTGCGAAAGTTTCACACAACGACGTTTCGCAACTCAGTGACTGTTATGTTCACATTACGAGAACAAAGCACTAAAAAACTACTAAAAATGAAATTTTATATATTAATATTAACGAATAATAAATAAAGTAGGCCCATAAACGCTTAACCCGTTTTATTGCTTTCTACATGGTCAGACATTCAAACCAGATGCTGTCTCTAGCTGCGTTTATGAGATTCAATTCTATGCGATGTCTAGACTCGACCTAGAACTCAGAAGGTCTGCAATGGTTTTTAGGTAAACGTTTAAGTTGATAAAAATATTATATGATATCATCGTTTCCCAGATGTCTATTTATGAAAATAATTTATTCAGCTGCATTATCTATTAATTTAGTATAAAAGCTTTTGCGATGTTATCACAGATACATTCACAATATTAATTGTGTATTGTGTATTACAAAAATTATAATATTTTTATTGCTTGTAGATAACAAATATTTTTTAATTCTTCGTTTATTTATGTACCTACACTAACGTTAAATTAAAAATCACGTTTTACCGCTTGGCATTGAGGCAGGAATGTAATAACTGACTACAACTAGCTACTAGACAAGTAGCTAGTTACACTTACTCGTAAATAACTACTACTAGTGACTACTGTAAGTTGTCACAGAAATATAACTTTGTGTAATTTATATTCCTGTAGCAAGTTACACTAGTAACTATTTGTAATTAAATTAATATTTTATATTCAAGTGGTTACTCTTGATCTCACAAAAAATGATACGTTTTTATTTCCATTACAACTGGCTAATAGTGTAATTAGCTTCAGGAATATAACTACTAACACTAGGAGTTAGTCGTAGTTAGTTAGTAGTAAGTGTAAATACACAAAAATTAATTGTGTACTGGGGTACTTCTTAGGTAACTTATATAAAATAGATTTATTATACCATGTTCCTATATCGTTCATTATTAAAGGCGGCTTCCTAAATTCGAGTATTTAAAACAAATGCTACCCCACACACACTTTCACAAGTGAAATTTAAGTCAACGCTTCTTTGCATATTTCGCTCAAACCGGTTTAAAACAAAAACATAATTTATGTGATAGTGTACGATTTTTTCAAAATGGTGGGATTAAAGTAAAGAAAAATACTTAATATTCAATAAGAATATTAAGTATTTTTCTTTACTTTATTGAGTATTATGCATAAAAATACTTCTGATTGATTCTTATTATAATTATTTAGAAACTGGCTAAGTAGAATTTTAATACTATATTTATTAACCAAAATATAAACGAAAATTAGTTTTGGGACTTATGTTCACCCCTGTGCTATGTTTTGAAGCGAGGCACGCGATATTGAACCTTGTGACTGCGTAGTGTTATAGAAAGCCGTTGATTTTTAGGGTGTTAGCACTGTTCGATAGCTGAAATGAATTTATAAGTAGCCTTAAGATTCTTATTCGAAAAGTGTATTTGAAAGACGGCGCATATGTACACCGCATGACGTTCAATTATAGATACTCTTTGTGACACACACAACACCACACAATGCGACAAAAACATGCGACAAACGGTGACAATATACGGCACGTTGTTTTATTTTACACATGTGGTTTGAAGAAGTAACTGTAATGCAGATTTCATTTGCATAACACCTTACAGGCCGGACTGCTTTTTAATTCCTAGTCATTGGTTCGTACATATTAATGTTCACAAAAGAAACTTAGGGAAATGAAATGAAATGATAATAAATTTTTTTGAGTATCAGATGAGACAAAAATATCAGTAACAGTAGTTTGTCTTATCCTTAAGTTTTACATAAGTAATTTGTCTGATCGGATTTTATATTAGATGTTATTAAATCAACTTTATGTAATAACTTGAAAATCTTTAAAAAAAAGTTTGGATATATTTAGAAAGTTATGATTTCACTAGGTACTGGTGAATAGCAGAAAAAGGTGCTAATAACTTTAAAAAAAAAGTTTCCTTGTTAAATGCAGGTTAAATAATAATAATGTACATAAAAGACTTTGTACTTTCATTATTACGATAAATTATAAAATTATCAAATTTTGCGGTTGATCTGTTGGTTCCATTGTTTACAAATGAATGGCATAAGTAATGAATTATTGAGTTAATTACGAACATACGTGTTGTCATAACGAATTACATATGTGTACCTGGCGTCTGCAATGTGATTGTTAGTCGTCTCTTTTTTTTTTTTTTCAATGAAGCAAAGGTTTTGATATTTAATTGCTAGAAACAAGTAAGTTTACTATAGTTTTATTACCTAACGTTCTTTAATGTAATCAACACAAATATTAACAGAATTTAATTAAAATAAAAACTATACCATTGACTTTTAAACGATATAGGTTTATCTATTTTTACTTAAGACGCCCATGTCGTCTCTGTGTTTGTATAGAAAGTGAATAAATTAATTTTCACTTTTGAGACCTGCATTATATATTTTATTAAATAATTGAGTATTTGAAATAACACAATCAAAGTCTAAATCTGAAGAAACAACAGCAGTAAAAGCCTAAGTTTTAATTTCATAAAAAATCGGAATGAAATCGTTTTGTATCTTATAAAATAATCACTTCATAAACTTTTAAAGCCTTCGTCCACCAAATTGTTGAAAGAAGACTTGATACCGAAAATTATCGGCCTTCAAACGCCACTACGCCATAAGTGAACTTGACTCTTAAGTTATATTATTGTTATTAATTCTAATTCTTCTGCATGCTCTGCACCTTGTAGCATCATTAAACGTATATATGCCTTTAAGGCACCATTCCTGACGGCAGCCCTGGGGCTGATATATTTTTTAACTTATAATTTTAAAAAATTAATTAATTCATAATTTAAATTTTTTATGTTTGTTTAGAGTATGAATATTTGTTAATTAATTGTTGAATAATAGTTTGATTAAAGTTGAGTAATTTATAATATTCTGCTATTGGCAAAGATTAATTTTAGAATAATTAAAATAATTTAAGATTAATTTCAGATATAGCATTAACTTTTACTAAATTCAAAAGCGACCTAATAAAGCTAAAATATAAAGTTACTATCGCAAAAAGTGTTTATCCACGCGTGTCCTGACCAAGGTCAACTAACATTAAAATTTCCTATCACGAACGATCATTTGGCTGAGGATACCCGGCACCAGTATTGGTACTGTTTACTAAAAGGCACAAAAAAGGTTACGTCACATTTGTATACTTTAAATACTCTGTAAACTATTACAGAGTAGTTTTTATTACACTTGTTAGTAGGTATTTGTTAATCATCTCCATTATTAAAAACTGTATCTCTATTAATAGAAACAATATTCAGTTTTGTTTGAAGTAATTTTCAATAAAATTCAACAGGATTGCTAATTACAATTATAAAACTCGATTTAAAATATAAAAGTCTTAATATTTTAACTAATTTGGTCCATATATATACACTTACTGAACTCGGTTCTTTCTAAAGGACTCATCAATCCCCCTAGTGTGGGTTTCAATCAAATTGAACCATCTCGATCGCCATTGTCGTAACTGTCAAATTGTATGAAAACAACAACAGCGCCTCTATTGTGAAGAATTGGTAACTATATGATATTGCTTAAAACCGCGATCGAAATGTCTCCCTGTATGTACTTTTATTTAAATCAAAAACAAATTATCTGTCAACAAGCTTCAATAAAACAATCATTGCAAAATACATAATACTTGTAATCTTGAGATAGGCAGTTAAATAGAGGGATTTAAATTAACTATGAAGGTGTTGCTATCTTCAATAATAATATAAATCTCGTGTCAAAGTGTTTGTTATTCGAATCTGTTAGTCTTCTGAATGGCTTGAATTTTTTGTGTACAATTGGTAAATCTGCAAATAGGCTATTTTTAAACCCCTAGGTAATAAGGGTGGTAGTCCAGAATTTTTTTAAAACAACATTTTCTGTTACAGCTGATATTTAAGGTTAAGTATTAGATTTTTTTTACACTACATTGTAACATAAAATTTATTCATTTCTCTACTTATTAATATTCCATTGACATTTTCCTTGTTGCCAATTATAATGGACATTGTTTTGTTTTCTTTTGATATTCGAATCGTTAACACCATCAGGAAATAAATTCTTTGTCAATATTTAATTTCTTATGCGTTTATTACTGGTAGTTTTTTGGTAAAAAATTGTATAAAATGGTAGTTTTTTGGTAAAAAATTGTATAAAATGGTAGTTTTTTTGTAAAAATTGTATAAAATGGACTTGGTTTAATTCGCATATGCCTTGTCAACTTATCTACCGGACGTGCGTTTGCTTTACCATCCTGTTGGAACTTTAGGATTAACTTAATTATTTTTAGTTAACTTGGTTGCGAAAGTTGCTAGAATCATTAGGCATTGAAATTGAATAATAATGATAATTGATGTAAATAAAATATGAATAGAATATGATATAAATAAATACCTATAAAGGCTGGTAACATTGTAACAAAGCTAAGTTACTACATAATATTTTTCAACATCTAAAAATAATATTTTGATTTTATCTTGACACCCCCTAACTGAGTTAAAACATACAGCATACGTTGAACCCAGTTGCGCAAAATACCATCAAACAGAACTTAATTATTATAAAGATTTAATGAGCGGTCATCACAAAGGGTTAGTAAGTTTCAATCTCTTGTTTGTTGTCATATGTCAAATTGTATGCAAACAGCAGCAGCGCCTCCGTTGTAAAGTATTGGAAACTACTTTTTATATATGCCATTATCAGCTGAACGAAAACTACGATCGAAACGTCTCTACATGATTGAAACTGTCACTAGGGGTACAGATCATAAAGTATGTATTGGCTTAGGTTTCTCGATACTGATTGTTAGCAGGATATTAATGTAGACCGAGTGACCAACAAGAAATCAATGCCAAAGTACTCATTCCAAATAATTTAACCATTAATTTATTTACCTGCAGTAGCTTCCGTGTTAAACGGAAATAGTGAATTATAAACGAACTAATGATATTTGCAATAAATGTGATTATATTTATTTATCATTAGAAGAACTAGTTTTAGTTTAGAATCAATATTTACAGTGAAATTAATTGTGTGTCTCATTTTATGTAATTAATAAATAAATTCCAATTGGAATACTTAATAGCATGTGACCATATCTTGCCGCGGAGCGCTCCTGTGTTGACATTACTAAAAAGTATGATAGGTGTTCCGTTTTTATAATCTTTATTGGTATTTTTTTATGACTGCTCTGTGCCGCCATTGCAACTTTTTGTCAAACGAACATAAAGTATTACATAAAAGAGGGCACTGACCCCGGAAATTGTATATATTTAGAAGCTACTCGTCTAGAAAAGCTGCACTGATAGAGAAGGACAACAACAATCTCTTAACAAATAAAATGCATTCGAAGGTGCGTTTGTTGTTGACATTTACTTCCTTATCGTTGTTGACAAATATTATTTTTTTTGGCTTTAGAGTTGAGAATTAAAAAAAAGTTTCATTCAAAAGAAAATCTTGTATCACGTAAGTATGTAACAATTATGGTTTGTCACCAAACTAACCTATAACCAACCAAAATGTCTAAGTGATCAACAAATAAATGTTTTTAGAATTTTGGTAAGCATTTTAATGATTTTGATTTGGACAATTAGCCTTTTCAGTGAAATTTTATCAGCTACTGTTAATATAACGATTGCCGAGTAACTTTCATATAACTTTTAACGATTATCTATCACTTTACTCTTGAACAGGACAGGACAGAGACTAACAATATTGTCTATTGTTATTTTCTGTAAAATTCAGTATAATTACTTACATGAATAAGTAATGTTACTGATTTTGTACTTGTTTTTTTAATGCAAGTTTGATATATATGTAGTTATAAAGTGACAAAATAAAAACGCAAATGTTAAAGCCTTCCTAAAAGTGTAAGAGATCGCTCTCGACAATTGACTCGAGCTAAATGATACTATTGTATACAAATTTGGTAGTTGTAAATTGTGTAGATTGACAGCAACAATGACACCAAACCTATTCGTTCATATTACAGTCTGCACTTCCTCCATGTTCTTCATTGAGTCGTAAATTAGTTTACTACTAGTAATTGTTTTTGTTTAACAGTTTCCTGATAATAGCTCTCAATTTATAAAGTCTAGGCTTGTTTTCACTAACACTCCCATTGACTTAAGAAATATAAATCCAAATTTATGTAATTCTGTCTTTATCATTTTCGATAATGAAAATGATAAAGACAGAATTACATAAATTTGGGGTAGCCATTGCCTATAGACGAAAAAAAACAAAAAAAAACTGGATACTGCAGGTGCTTTGACATTCTGAAGACAAGATATACCTTCCTCGCCTTGTTATTAAAAACTTAGTAATTGTGGGCGTAAACAGGAATTAATTTCCAAACCGTATGACTACTAATAATTGTTTAGTAAAAAAATCGTGAGGATTATATTTTATAGAAAAGTAGGATGAAACAAATCTGGAAACTGACTTCATATTTAAGGCCATTATAATTTAATTTCAGTTCTCATCAAATTTAAAAAGAATACAGTCGGCTAATGTTGTCTCCCTCTAAAATCCCAATGCTTTGCTGCATAACGAATACCTTTGTTGTACCTACAATGTTTTGATAACCTTTCGTCGTATCCTTAATAAAAAAACTTATTGTTACGTCTGAATGGTGGGTACTTACATCACAAGTTATATTTTTTCCTTTAATTTGGGTGTCAAATTCCTTGCAGTCAAAATGTTCAATGAAATATTTAACGTGACCGATATATACTCTAATTGTAATTTAAATTTAAGCGATGCTATTGACTGATTTTATCGCCCCACATGAAAGCACTTTATCCGTGAACCAATTCGCGAATTGTCGCTTGAGGTCGAACGATAGGACAACCGTCTGTGTCCCGCATGCGACGACATATGCGACCTTACTTAGATTGTTTTAGAGGTCAGAATTGCGACTGGTAACATGCTCCGTCAATTGAAGACTCAGTTTGCGTACCAAGATGAGGTATTGTGATGAGTCGCATTGAAGTGCAGAATTCAAATCGATTCACTTTGTAAGACATTGACAACTTAATAGAACTGTTTCAATGAATAATATGAAATAATGAAGGCAGAAACATGGTACAATATCAGCCAATCGCCAAATTCAGCATCAACTGGTTGTCTGTCAGAAGTATCAGACGAAAGTAACAGGATAACAGGGTGGATGTTATAATGCTCTACTAAAATGAAATGTATATAAATATATATATAATTACTTCAAGGAGTCAGCGTGCAGTCAAAATTTAAGCTTAAGATAAAATAAAATTGAGTAATTTAATTATTTTGAGATAAAGTATTAAATTTAAACTAATTATCCATAATATTGATATGCTCTTTGTATTTTTTCCGCAATTAATTGTAAATATTTTTTGACCTCGAATACTTTGTTTCGCATTATTGATACGCGATTTGTTTATGCGTCTGACTGAATAAACCAACTGCAATCAAGGTCACCGACTTGCTGTTGTGTTTAATAGCGTGATTACATAAACGATATGTCAATAGCGAAATCGAAATGATTATGAAAGGCTTGACTACTGCTATTTATCACTAGTTGTATTTACATATTACGAGAATAAAGCAGTAATATATATTAGTGTTCCTGTATTGTGAAATGTCATTGTCTTCTGATCTACTGATGTCTAAAATACACATCTTAATTTCCTAGATTTGGACGTACAAACAATACCTGTTGTCAAGACTGATTTTTAGTTCAGTGTCATACAATATGATGCCACCTCTTTCTTCTTGGTACGTTAAAAGAGGCATGACTATATTTTCAAATTAGGTTTCTTTAAAGTGATAAATATTGGTTTTGATTTTGCTGGAGGGACAGGTAGTAGGTATTTATATTATAGGTAGGTATTATCTATAGCTGATCCAGACCAATATTATTGTAATGTTAAGGATAAAACTTCCTAGGTGTAGTAACGAATAATAAAACAAATTAATTAACACTAACTAAATTAACTAACAAAATAATTAAGCTTTATATATCAACGCGTATTTTGTTTATTGTTAAGTTTGTTTAGGTCTGCGATTCCTAAAGTGTATATCGACTACTTTGGGTCGAAATCGGCTTTCCAGGGGAGAAAACTGAGTAAGATTTTAAATTAGTGTGTATTTTGGATCTATACAAAAGAAACTAGAGATAGGATTTTTAAAGTAATTTGGCTATGACGGTCTGAATTGGGGTCTCTTGTCCTAAATTTGGAAATACCCTGTTTTGATCAAATGGTTAAGAGGAAGCGTTGAAATTAGTATGTGAGTGCTTTGGCTTTGTTCACAAATATTTGCGATATCGAATTAACTTTCGCTGGGAATGAAGTGATTTTTAATTTGTGTTAATTTTAATAAATTAATGAGGTGTTTCTTCCGCCAACCCATTTGGACCTCCTCGAGCGTGGCTCCCATGAAGTTATAACACCTGTGCCCAGTAGTAGAACGTTAATTACGTAATATAATTATTATAATGGCCGCCTTCCACTTTATAAGTTTTGGACCAAAATTATGCGTGTTTAGTGACATATGACGTGTTTAAAAAATATATTCAAGAACGAACCAATTTTCATTGTAGCATCGTGTTTCGTATTACACTATTTGATTCGTTTACAAAGTTTCGGATATCTTTTTGAGGTCTTTTGAGGTCTTCAGTTGACAATTAATAATATGAAATGCGCGTTAGAATCATTCAGATTGAATTGCTATTTAACCTGTATGTTAATTTAAATTTTTAATTTCAATTAATGTAGTTTCAATAAAAATTAAAATGTAGGACACACCTTCATTTGCCAATGTAGTTATTTATACGAAATCAAGTCATTACATATTCACTGTCGTTTTGAATCTTGACAAACCGGTTTTAGCCAGAACAAGTTTGCGAAATGGCAGACAGACGTGTCGCACAGGATTTTTATGTAATTCTCTTTACAGACATTTGAATTTGATTCTTTCTTTTACAGTATATAGGAGCCTAGATATATATTAGGCTACGAAAAGTCCTACATTATATTTATAAGGTTAGTTTTCAATATAACAAGAAAATCGAGATTTAAACTTATATTCGAGGAGCATTCCTTTTTTTTCCCTATCTTATCACAACTACGCAAAAACTTTTATTGCAATACTTTTTGCGAAATAACTCAAATTGTATCAATTGTTATTAAATCTAAAGCTTGAATAAGTAGTGATTGGACTTTGCAGTAGTTTGAAACGATTTTTCTGCAAATATGTAAGTGCTTCCTATTTACCAAAAAAATGTTCTCGTGGTCGGACATCTAAACAATATTAGAAAGAGCGAATTACCGCGCTCAAAGGACTGAGTGAGATAGAAAATTGTTTCCTCACAATTCTTGTCTATAACTAACTTCATGCCAAATGCCAAATTTAAGTAAGAAATTTTCAATTCATTATGATAGTACCTATGATTTGAAATGTTGGATAAGGACGGAACTATCTGAACGGTAAGGAAGGCATATATCAGTCTGTGCACGTGTTAGTTATATAAATCTTCCTGTAGCATTGCCAATAAAATACTTGCTAGAGGAGCTATTATATCATCGTCTCCCTCAGGAACATAAGGCTAAAATAGTAGCAACCTACATATGGTTACTTCCTGTGTTAGAAGTATGTATATTATACTTTGAAGATAATAGGTTCGAACCTGAAGGCTCAGACAAGATGCATTTCAATAACTGCAATTGAATCGCAAATCGAGCGTAATTGTCATCTGCCATACATGTTTCATTTAGCGATTATAGAAATGCATCATGTCTAGGCATAGAATAGAATAGAATATATCTTTATTGTACATCAGCCAATTCAAGATGAGAAATACACAACAAACATTTAACTAATGAAGTATGAACATCTCTAAATCTAAATTTAAGCGCAGTGCATCTCGGTCAATCAACATGTCTGTTTTTTTATTTTTCTACAAATTTGAAAGCAAAGGGATGTAACCACATATTGTCATATCTTCTTTCTTTGATTAGGCTTCAGGACACCAGTGTTGAAAGGTGGATAGCTAACAATACAAATTAAACGCTTATTATAATGGTGTAAAATATAATAAAATAACACTTCAAAATCTAATCGACAGTTACCAACCAAAATTATACTAGATTATGTATGCATCATTTTCTCATTCTCAAAAAAATTAAATATACAACATACTACTGACACCCACTGATTTCCCCCAAAAACTAACAAGATGATTACAATGAATGATCGAGAATTTATCTTTCTTAATGGTATGTGATATGACAGTTGTCTATAATGCAATCATATAGAACTAATGAGATGCACTCCAATTAAATTACGAGAAAGTACTTCAGAAATCATCCTAATGCCACGTTCAAATCGAAACTCGCGATAAAACAAGTAAACTAATTTAAGAAAAACCTATTTGTTAAAAGTTGATTTTTAAACATTATAACCTATAACACGCTGGGGACGAATACGAATTCAATGACACTTAACACTTCAAAATCCGTCAAGCCGTTTACAGGAGGTCACAAACACACAAACACACAAGCGAAAAACATTACCCTCTTTCTTGGTCATTTAGTAAAGAATAAAATTTTGAAATACAACTCGTCACTAACTGTAGCTATCAGTATAAATATAAAACTTCACACAACTATTTTAAAGGGTTGCTGCAACTTGACCTGCCTTCACGTTTACTTTCGAGAAAGTTTTTAAACTAACCTACGCTATAATACACTAACACGCTATTTATGGGCATGTGCGCACGCGCATCGGAATTGCAATAATTATCGTAAATGCAGCTGCGACGTCAAAATTCTTACTTATCCATTTATTGGAACACTGATTGAATGTTACCAATTTAACATAGATTAGTATAGGCTCCAATACTTACATTATATCTTACACAAATTGACATCCTTACTTTCTTAAATTCGTTTCGCTGCAAAACTGCGTTCATTGAATAACTTTTTCAATTTTAAGTAGTGTAACGATAGTTTTACATTGAAATGCATATTCTTAGGAATACCAGCATTGATTTGTCTGGTACCTACTTTTTAATTAATGAATAAATTATGAAGTGTATAACATAAATTATTTGATTCTTACGAAATAATTATATAAAGGATATTAAAGGTTTGATACTCATAAACCTAATTAAATGCTAATCAAAACAATTGAAATGCTTACCAAACTTCTAATACATTGGTTTGGTAAGCATATCCTAAATTTTTACAACACATACGTAAACACACACCGGTCTTGAAGTTAAACAGTTATTGAACAATTATTTTTGTTGATTCTGTTAAATATTTTGTGTAATAGGGAATTTTCTGTATAAAGATATATTTCACTTGAATACCTTAGATATTTCGAGTTTGTTCGACTATACTTTAATTGATTCATATAAAAAGTGAAAATCTGTAATTGGAATATATTTAATCCTTCTTTATATACATGTGTACCTACTTTTTAAAGAGTTGTCGCTTTCTGTAAAACCAATCAAAACCAATTTGTTCGTTAGGTTGGTAAATAGCTACTCAAAACTTGGAAATCACAAAATATATTTATTTTTTTAACACAAAACAAATATCACCATTTTAGCTAAATATTTACATTTCGAATACATTTTTATATGTATATTGGTCATGTTAAAACAAAGGTATTTATGAACAAGATTTTTTTAATGAATGAGTTTTTTATTCCATACGTTTGACCTTCTACTAGGCTATAAAACGCTTAGGTATTTAGTACTTTGACTTAATTGAGATCTTATTCCCTAAGCCACAAAGCCCACATTTATTAACAATCATTATCACATGTCTCAGTTTAGTAATGAGTACACAAGGCATGATCCGGTCAGTGCACTGTAGCGATACGATACCACAGCAGATCACGTGTTAATTTTGTCTTGTAGCTTACTCCATTACAATTAGACTCATTTTCCCACTAACATGTTATTCTTGAAGTGACGCCGTCTGTTATGTCGATAAGTATTGTAACGTTGATACAGTCATGAAACTAAGTCTTTATATATAAACTTACATTGCAATTATTAAACAATATTAGCGTTTTACATAAACTTGCAATAAAATATTAAATACCTATTTATATTGCAGGTAAACTCATTAAAGGAGGTCACGTGAATGCAATTAAGAATATGAATCTTACAATTATAATAATGATAATATTTAATCTTTGTTTGTATTTGTAATTTATGGCGTTAAAAGCATATTCTATCTATCTATCTTACTTTTGGAAACGATATTTAGGGATATTAAAATTAACAAATATACATAGAAAATATTACGTTTAATTTTTGTTGTCCAGTTACGTACAATATACATCAAATCCTGTTGAAAGCAAAAAAAATTCTTAGTTATCTGTTAGAAAACTTATTAAATCGACATAACTTATCATATGTGTGCACTTTTTATCAACAGAATAGTTTAAGATGTCGTTAGAGCTTATAATTTAATATTTGTATATTGGTGAGTTGTGTGAGTTGTACCAAAGGTCAATTTTACAATTAATGCTCCGATATATTGTCTGTGACAAAAACTCCAAAAATAGTTTTGGAGTTGGTTCTAAGTTGTTCCTTAAAATGTGAAGCTCCGATTCCAAAATATAATTTTAAATTAGATAACTTCTTACATTGAATTATTTTAGCCATTTTAGTGTTTCGAAGTTTTAAATTTTGTTTGAAATTTTTTTCCACAGTTTTGAAGTCAGTTAAAAACAATTCCAAATTAATCTCCATTGTTTTCTCTTCCAGCTTTTCCACCACAAGCCAGTATGCCAAAACGGAGTGTGTTACCTCAAGGAGCGACGGGAGGAGGTCCCCGAACTTACCACGGGAGCCCTGCGCAGGAGTTACAGCAAGCAGCACGGCAGACCAGAGGAAGACAGGAGGAAACAACAATCGGATAGCGACAGTGACTCCGATAGTGATACTGAGTGCAAGACTTTGGAGCGAGTGAGTAACACAATGCACGATCTTACTAAACATCATCATATCATTTAAGAAACGTCCAATGCTGGATATAGGTCTCCCCCAAGGATCTCCATACCGATTGGTCCTGCGCTGCCCGCCCGATCTTACTTATCCTGGGTTTCAATAGTATATCTACAGATGGTTTTGCTGGATTTTTGAATTTTCCCATGTAGACTATTGCAAACAATACAATCTTGTATGTGGCCAGATTAATTAGAAAAATACAGTCCCTACAATCATTCTATTGCGTAAATTAGAATCGCTTAACGTCTGAAAATACTATAATTGGAACGGAAGAGACGATAACCACACAGTAAACATTTCAGACTAAAAGTGCTTATTAAAAATTAGTTTTATCACTGACTTTAACGCTTATCGACTTATATTTAATTTGTAAGTAATAAGAGTAAGATAAAATAAATGTCGAAGTTGAAATGTTCTAGTCCTTCGAGCCGGATAATGCAGTACAAATTTAAGAACAAATACAGTTCAACGACCTGATCTTAGAAAATTATAAATCTTCTTTCTTTCTAGTCGGAGTTTTGGCGACGCAAGATGCGTACTGTTCACAACATTTTGGACGTAGACAAGGACGGCCTGATCTCATTCAATGACTTCGCGCTCTTCGCTGAGAGGTTCAAAGCCCTGGGTCACCTAGACGAAGTACAGGGAAAGGAGTTTTCTGCTATTATCAAGGTAAATCCATAGAGCTTATAACGTATAGAGCTGACGGTGTAGACAATAGAGCAAGTACAGTATTTTTCTTTTTTAGAATTTGGCGAAGTATGTTTCGCGTGATGGCATTGAATGTGTACCGTTATACAAAACCGAGATGGTTATTGGACTCATTATTATGATTCCGTTACCTCCTTAATGTTTTTGTGACGTCATCGCGGTGTCATTTCTAGACTATCTAAAGTTTGTATTCATTTTAAAATAGTTTTATCTTTTACTTGTTGGAATAAAATGAAAGAGACATTTCGAATTTAGAAATATGTTTTAGAGAGTACTAAAATGAAAACGACGCTAACATTATATATATATATATTTTATTATTTATAATTCTAATATAAAATAAAATTATTCCCATTGTCAGTATAAGAAAGTTAATTTCACATCTCTCATGTCCCAAAATGGCGCTGGGTTGGTTCAATTTTAATAAAACAGATCCAATGACGACCTCGAATTAAGTCAAAGTTTTCATGCTTCTGTATCACACCCTTAAGTCATTGCAATGGCGTCGCGACAAAGCTACAGTTAAACCAGAAGAGTCGGAGTGGAGTCGTGGAATTCCTTATCACTTATGATCCCTTATTCATATAACATGGTTTCCTTGAAAAGAGGATGGAGAGATGGAGTTTACTAGGGCAGTATGTCGGATGCTGCACTAGCTTTTTTGATATATGGATTCCTCCTACTGCGTACCATCAGGAGGTTTGGAGTTAATTGCTATACTGTTCATTTAAAAATCTACAACATACACATAAAGTAGAAGAATATTTCATGAATCCTCAAATTGACCCAAGTCTTCTTGTTCGGCAGTAAACCTGACAAGAACAGTGGGACATCGACCCGTACAACTTATATCATGACGCTGAATGTTATTAAATCTGAACACCGTCTCGAGTTGTCACTAGGGTTGATTCTGACCCCTGCTGTTTTGTCCCACAGTTGACGTGGGAGGAGCAGTGGGGCGCGATCGACCCATATAACTTCGTGACGGTGGAGCAGTATTTGGAAGATATGCATCACGTGCTGAATGACAAGACGCTGAAGAAAAAGGCTCATCGCTGGCTGCCATATTTGTTTAAGGTACAGTTTGGTTAAGTACTTTCAGCACTCTTCAGCTGTCCAGGAAGACATGGATGCGTCATATATCAACTTCGGATAGGATACATAGTGTATCTCTCAAAAATCAAATTGAGAACTAATTTAAAGTTTACTGATTATCAAACTTAAAAAGTAATTTTAGTGATTTGATCGAGGTTTATCTACTCGATAGTTTAAAAATAAAATAACAACACAAAATTAATTTATAAAATAACAAACACTTTAAAAAATTAAAAAATGTATTTTACAGTTATCTTTATTTAATATCAAGTCAAGTAAGAATGCATCCATGGGTATCCATGAGATCCTGGACTCCCTAAGCCTATACTCTTGATAATTCTGTTGGTTTTTGTTGTCAACCTGATCTTACTTAACTTTTTTTATTTAGTGACCTTGCAGGACTAACATAAAAGTTATTTCAATTGGTTATGTTAATTGAAAGAGACACTGAAGGCGAGTTAGCCAAATTGGGCCCTATGTAATAAACATTACAAACTTACAAGATTTTAGTCCACAATACTAAACGCACAAAATTGTAACTGTAATTGACAAAAATTGTCTAAGTTGTATTAAAAATTGTCAAAATTGTGCTACTATTTATAGAATTTATAAACACTTTGTGTTTTATTACAATTGTATTAAATTAAGAAGGTTGAACTGATGTGTTTGAGGGTTTCCGAATATAATTTGGAATAAACTCAAAGATGTTTATGATTATATTGGATTGCATTCAGACAACAGCGACACAGTACCACAGACACATATTGATGACAGCCACAGAGTAATTTAGCATACAGAATAGTGTGATGAAATAGAAATTATTGTCCTCAATTTAACTATTTAAAAAAAAAGCTATTAAAAAAAAGCTATTGATGACGTGATGATCAATCCAGATTATTAAATTAATACATTCCTTGTTTCAGGCCGTAGATAAGGATAAGTCCGGTTTCATCTCCGTGAAGGAGTTCAAGTTGTTCTTTGAGTGCCTCGGCCTCTCCAATGAGAATGCGGCTGTCGCATTTGCCGTCATAGACACCAATGGGGTCAGTATATTTTGGCTTGATGTTAATTATCCGTGGCATTGTTGACGTAAAACGGGTAAAAGTTTCATATCGTTCAAATGTCAACAAATTTCTCGTTCCCTAGTCATTCTATCTCTTTCATATTGAATTGTAATGAAAGTAAGGTAAATAACTTCATTTTAGTTTAAATTTTTGACTTTGCTCAAATCGTTTAAATCAGTATTATTAGATAGTAATTTTACTTAAATTTAATCTTACAATTAATAAAAATAATAATATTCAAATATTTTGTTTTCAGGATGGAAAATTGTCTATGAAAGAATTCGTGAAGTTGGGAAAAGACTTCTTTTTCACAGAAGACGATACAAGAGTATCCAAAATGTTTTGGGGACCCCTGATCGAGATTTAAGCTAATCTCAATCTTATGCATTAACCAATTTATGTGGACAAAACTAATTTTCCTAAAACTTAAGGTTAATCAATTAATGTAATAAACTGTCGAAAGTCCTGTTACTGAAGGGAACTTCAAAAAAATAAATTTAAGTTCTGTATATTTCATTCCCCTATGATATACAGGAATGGGACAATAGGAATATAACTCACTAAATGTCGCTAGCTGTATTTTTTGCTAGCTGTATTGTATTGAGTGTATTGAGTATATTTTAGTATTTTTGCCTAAGTCATTTTAGCGACTTTGTATTTTTGCCCAAGTCATTTTTTTATATATATTTTGAGGCATTGTTATTTATACCAAATCAAGACTTTGTGGTATTGTTGAGACATATCCGGACGGTAGAATTAATAAATAAAAATTAATTAGTTAGTAAAAGATGTTCTTTTACATTCATAAAAAAAAATACATTTAACGACCAATAAGGTCAGACCATGGATGTCTGTTAATTTAAGCAAAACAATGCTATGAAATTGCCAAGTGACACAAATCCAATGGTGTTGGCTTTCCGTCCTTCTCTAATCGGATTGTAATGAAAGGGTAACACTGATCTGAACCGTGACCATTGTCCAGGTTGTATTCCGTTTCAAAGTTATAGTTCTGACAATACTATTGGCGTCATATAAATATAAATGAAATGTTTTGTCCACATTACTTTGGCCTAGGGGATATAATTTTAGTAATTAAGAGTCAATGACTGTATAAATTAGGCCTTAGTGTTAGAAGAGAGGTTTTCAATTATTATTATATTTTGTTTTCAATTTCGGTCTAAATATTTTTTTTATAAAGACCAAACTTCTGTTTATGATATAAATTTAAAACTAAATTTAAAGAAAAGCTATCTCTTTTATTTATTTACAATAGATACACACTTTGAAATTAGTTTTAAATTTAGTAGTACAGTTCAAATTCACCACCAAAGCTTTACTATGAAGAAACAAGACTAGTAGAAAAAAGTTTTGAAATAGTGACTATGTTTGCAATTTTGTGAATTGTTTTTTAGATAGTTATAAACTAGAGGTATTCCATTAGTATCTCCCAAGAAGCTATCCTGGTGGAAACATTGACACTTAGACCCACTTGGATCTCCTAAATATTTGTGATGTTTATTTAAAGGACGAAGTTCAAAATGTTACTATAAAAAGGTTTGGTATTCAGTTTATACCAATTTGAAGATTTACCGTATTGGTATGATAAAAATGTAGTAACGAGTAACAAGAAATGTGTCTAATATAGTGGTTTATATTTCCAACATTTCTATGAAAATGATTTTTTCGTGATGCACCACGAAATGTAAGTTTCATTAGCTCCTCTGAATAGGGTATCCATGTGGAATGAACAGTGCTTATGGATCCACCAGGGGATCAAGGTGGAACCTCCAAATATACTTAATTAAGCATATTTTCTGTACTGAAAAAGTTCAAAACGTCTAAACGATTTTAAAATTCTAATAATGTTAATTATTTACCTAGCATTCCTATTGTATAATGTTTTTACGAAATAATCGTAGCTGTATTGTCTAAGGAAAAAAGAAATCATTTATTTTTTATAAATGACAAAAAAAAATCACAAAGAATCTCTAATAATAAAAAAAACAGTTTATAAAAGGTGTTATATTATTTAAAGAATACTACATACACATACACTACTATACCACCATACCACCACCATTACCTTTGCCATTACCATACCACCATACCACCAAACCGAATTTCACGGGACCAAAGAATATGCTTCGCTATACTGAATTTTACTTTGTTTTGGGTACCATTATACCTACTTACTGCTATCATGTTATACCTACCAAATACAAACAGCATGGATCATGTTTTGACGATTATTATTATTTACTTGGAATCTAAAAAAATACATCTCATCATCAATCATCTAGAAAAAAATTACAAAAAAATCAAATAAACACGATAAACTTAAAATGTTTTAGAAACAGCGAATCACTAAGGATGATGGTTAAAAAAATATAACAAATGAACACATTAAAAATGTAAAAACAATATTTTAGAAAAAAGTTTTAGAGACAACAAAAGACCAAAGATGAGTAGGTACCGATGTCAAGTGAACCATATGTTACGCAATAACTTATAAACCCGTTCTATACCGCTTAGTGGCAAAAACAAACTGAATTCATAGAAATTTTTGTCTAAAATTGAACCATCATTCTGAAATTTTGAAAAAAAATTCGTTATTCTGAGATCGGCTTCGCTGTAATGTATTTTGGCTTAGTACATTTTGTATGAAAGATTATAACAAGCGTCTGACTGTATGAGGTCATTACGCTTGCAATATTACATAGCATTTATACGTTACGAAAGATGCACATTTGTTCTAGAAAATGTACAATTTCGTACTTTATAGTCTTTCATTTGATTTAAATTGGAACTTTGTACAACATGGCGGCGCTGTCAGGAAGTATGACACCTAAATAGTGAGATGTCACTAAATGAAACAGTAATAAAATTTTAATTATAAATCAAAATTGTTTATTTCAAATACAGATTGTCAAATTGAAATTACAAATCACAAGAAACACGCGACTACTGATAATATAACAATGGTCAGTTAATTAACATTTAAAAACATTTTGAAACTGGAATAGTGCCCCAATAAACTTAAATAACTATAGTTTGTGTACAACAGAATTACTTGAAGCATATTGCCCATTAACCATTCTGTAACGGGTTCAGAAGGGGACTGTTACAGTATATTACTGCAGCGGCCATCGTAACGGGCATTGATGGACGAACGTGTAAATGTGGTCCAGGCTAAACCGAAGCACTCGTACGTAAGTCGATGGACTTACGTGTAGTACATTCCTCAAATAATGCGCGGTAATTAAAACGACTTTTCAAAATCAATTACGAGCAACACACAACAACAATTTTTTCTCGATAAACATAGTTCCATTTTTAAAATACACGACAGATATTGATATTCATACAACTTTATATTTATATATTATATTTATATATGTCCAAGAAGTTTGTCTAAATTATAATCAAATTTTCAAGCATGTTTAAGAAAAATATTATTATGAACTTCAGAATAAGACTGTATTACTAAGTTAAACCAATACCGCATAATATTTTTGCATTTAATAATACTATGACAATGCTGCAAGAAAAACATTATAATTACGACTGAATAAGATCAACATTGTTTCAGTACACTATAATAATTTGTTCAAGCAAAACTGCATTATTACAAAGGAATAAGGTTGTTTATACTAACCACAAAATAATACTTAGGAGTCATAACTACACTATGCTGAGTTGATCCTTCAATAGTTTGGTCTCTTCGATCAATGTTGATATTTGGCTTGTTCTGAAAGTAAATTGAAATATGACCATGAAATTTTTTAAAAATAATTTATATTAATAAGATTAGCAATAGTAACTGCCGGTCGCTACTTGAGTGACGTTAGATCCTTACATGGGTAGAAACCCTTCATCCCCCCCGTCACATCAAGTTATGACTTGACTTGAAGACGAGAGCTGTTAAGAGACGGGTCTCTTAAAACCACGATATTTTAAAGATTTTATTACCGGTCGTCTGGTAGAGGAGTCAGTACCCCTGCTACTTAATCAGAGCTACCCGGTTCGAATCACAGTAGGAGCAGATATTTCTCCATTATCTACTATCCCTAACACCAGATTTTAATGATACTTACTTTGGGCTAGATAATAGGTGTGTGTGTATGTGTGTGTGCGTATACATATACGTATACGTATACACGCACGCACACACACATGTGCGTGCGTGCGTGCGTGCGTGTGACTGATAGAATCATAGACACTTCCAGTTCTACAGAGTTCTTAAATATTTATGATGCACATTTTAAGGATTTAAAGTGAATCCGTTTATGGTCAAGTATTTTGTTACATATCATTATTTATTACATGCAATATTTAAAAAAATATTAATACTAACTGTTGTTGTAAGATGGAGGAGATAGTTTCGCTGTGGGATTTGCCAAGAGCTGAGTCTTTCTTCTTGTAGTCCTCTTCCCATTTCTCCAACTGAGTACAAACATTGTTATAATTTAAGTTATATAAATGAATAATGAAATATACGTATGAATTATTGTAAATTAGTTCGTTCCGCATGTCGATCAAACCACGTTTTTCAATACATTTTCGAAAAAAATAAAAAATATTTAATAATTGTTGAGAGTTTATTTTCTACGTAGGTATATAATAGAGATTAAATTCATTTTAATTTATTTGATGTATTAAAAGCATTTACTCTGAAAAACAGTCATTTTATACAATTTTTTTTTATTTAAAACCTCCATGCATTTGGATTTTATATCAAGGCAAACAAAAGTGAGTAAGTAGTGTGAAAAAGAATAACTTCTTGCGCGCTACACACACATGGAAAAGTCTACTTTTTGAGCAAATGTATTAAAAAGGTCGTTCGACGCGCGTACGGAATTGTTGTTTCGACTCGTCCCTATTGTAACAAACCGGGACTAGTGAAGAAATGACATAGTTTTCGCACCTATGTCGTAATGTAGTGCTAATGTATGTAGTACATATAGTCATGTAGTACATATAGTCATGTAGTACATATAGTCATGTAGTACATATAGTCATGTAGTACATATAGTCATGTAGTACATATAGTCATGTAGTACATATAGTCATGTAGTACATATAGTCATGTAGTACATATAGTCATGTAGTACATATAGTCATGTAGTACATATAGTCATGTAGTACATATAGTCATGTAGTACATATAGTCATGTAGTACATATAGTCATGTAGTACATATAGTAAGCAGGTACCTGCAGCGCCCGCTGTCTCGCGGCCCGCTGTAGGTGCGGCAGGCGCGCCCGCAGCCCGCCGCCGACGGCCTGGTACCGCCGTCATGTAGTACATATAGTCATGTAGTACATATAGTAAGCAGGTACCTGCAGCGCCCGCTGTCTCGCGGCCCGCTGTAGGTGCGGCAGGCGCGCCCGCAGCCCGCCGCCGACGGCCTGGTACCGCCGTCATGTAGTACATATAGTAAGCAGGTACCTGCAGCGCCCGCTGTCTCGCGGCCCGCTGTAGATGCGGCAGGCGCGCCCGCAGCCCGCCGCCGACGGCCTGGTACCGCCGTAGTTCCCGCAGCAGCTCGCGCTCGGCCGCCGACGCCGCGCACGACGCCCGCAGCTGACGGATCACGCTCGAGCACCTGGAACAGATACCATCTGTACTCCGCCCAATACTCGATCCTCAGCCCGTCTATGTCCCACTATACAGGCCTTCCGTTTTCAGGGACCGTCCTGTTTTCAGGGACCTATGTGGCAGTTTTAACCTATGCTGCGGCAGTATGGTACCGACGCTCATCCTTTTATGTCGTGAAGAGAGCGTTACTCAGTACGCAAAGATCGGCGCTGATTCTACTAACGAAGGCTTACAGAACGTGCAGTACCGCGGCACTTCCTGTGCTAGCCGGAGTTCTCCCTGCCGATCTGGAAGTTGTTCGTGCGGGACGATTTTCGGAGGAGGCAGTCCAATTGGCCCCTAGGGAGCGTCGGAGGTTGAGGCGCACCATTAGAGAGGAAATCATTGCCATTTGGCAGGAGCGATGGGACGCGAGCGAGGATGGCCGTGAGCTGTACAGTTTCTTCCCCAACATTGCAAAGCGACTCTCTTACAATTGGGTGGAACCAGACTACGTTGTTTCGCAGATGCTCACGGGTCATGGTTGCTTCAGGCAGCGCCTTAACCGACTAGCGCTGTGCGAGACCGCACTGTGCCCCTGTGGAGAGGATGGAGTCAACGAGAGCCGAGACCATGCGCTATGGGAATGTGCACTGTATGCTGACGCCAGAGAAGTCATGCTGGAACGTTTACACAGAGCAGAGCCTGGCCCGGTGTATCACCAGGACCTCATCAGTAGCCGTGATAACTGGGAAGCAATGCGCGAGTTTGCGCACTCCTGGCACACCATCAGACGATCATACGAATAGGAGGAATCAGGTAAAACACACAGAGCAGCCCGACGCGAAGTCTCATATTGTGACGTCACGCCCCAGAAGGGGGAGAGTTGGCAACAGAAGGGACGCATAAAGATAATTGTAGGGAGCACAGATCAGCGCCGAAGGGGAAAGAGCCCTATGCAAGTACCCTCGCGCTCTCCCGTGATTCGATCCGTATGCCGCAAGGTAGGCAGGACCATGGGTTGGTGGAGGGAATACACAGGCCTTCGTACGCGGGAGAAATGCATGAGAAGTTTGGGACCACGCTCGCTTAATCAGGGTTGATAAGCTAAACATAATTCTTACAAACAATCAATAAATAATTCCAATAAACAATCTATAACTTAGATACGTAACTTTGACCACGATTCCGTTGTGCACGAACTATAATACATTTAAATTCGTGCCACTCTTTCATTACGAATTGATCAGAAGGGGATAGATCACCAATGGCATCATTAGACGTTTCTAAAATGCCGATTTCAGAACAAATTTGCCTTAATACGTAGCAAACGCATCAAAAAACATTTCGCTTAAAATAAATCTGTGTCAACTGGTAGATTTCGAACGCAGTTTTCATAAAAATGTACATTAATTGAACGCTTCAATAATTATTCATATCCTACCCACATCCTACCCGTACATTTTTCCTTTCCCACTTGGGGATACCAAAAAATCTCGCTTCCGATACGTGACTTTGTCGAGCACGACGTTCGCTCCCAATAAAATTACCGATCGTCGAAGACAATCAATAAAATCAGCCGCGGTCTACACGTTATTCATTTCATTCGTGTATCGTGCATATAAAAACTATTTTGGTGACAAGTTCGAATTAAAAGTGAAGGTGAATCGCGTCTACAACATCCAGCACGCCGGAGCACGTGAACCAAGTTAGCCCCCAATCCCCTTTAATTTCGTTCTTTACTCGCCATCCCAGTCAACAAAAATGATACTTCTACAAAATATTCCATCCTTTTCCTGTTTAAGATGAAAAAAGAGAGGCAAATGACACGATTTTAGTTTAGCTGGAATACCAGTAGAATCGGCACCAATATTTCTTTTTATAGAAAACAGATATCTCCGAACGAGTTTTTGATGTCATATCGTGATTTTAGTTAAATTTCCAAGAGGCTGAGACTAAATTTCACTTTTCACTCACCTATACTTGATATCTTCTTGATGTTTTTCAGCGAGCATACACTTTTCTTTCAACACATTTGATTGCAGCTGAACTTCGTCGACATCACTCTGAAGAGTGAATTTAAAAATAATTATTTTTTTTTATAAAAAGATCAGATATAATTTAATAATATAATTAAAAATAATAATATAAAAGGAACAAAAATGATAAAATATATTTCTCACACTGATACCTATCATCTAACCTTAAGTAAGCATCTTTAAATGCTTGTATTAAATATAGACAGAAATATGCGTATAAATATCAAAAATATACTTAATCCATGATTCGTGTAGAAATATTCGTTCTCATCATACAAATACCGGGATTAGAACCTGGATCTCTGGCTATGTAGACAGGGATACGAACCATTCGACCAAACAGTCGTCAAACTATGTCATATAAAATTAAGCAAGCAAGTATTATTTAAGTTTACATTGCCTAATTGTTTGTAAAATAAAATCTATTTGACTATTATACAACAATAAAATTCACCTGTAAATCGCTAAGCCAAAGTGAGTGGTGTTCCTTTAACGACTTCAAAGCCCTCAGTTTCCGTTGTATGGCGTCGCTTGCTCTCTGTTGCCGCGCCATATATTCCCCGCGCAATTTAAGCGTTGCTTGAGTCAAGAACTTAAATGAGAATTTAATACAAAAATCAATGAATGCCAATGAATTCAATATCGAGACTGGATTGCCAAATAGGGATGGCAATTGTCAAAATGACGCTGTGTACGTTCTGTCAAAAATAACCAATTTATCTATTAATCAATTTCGCTGTAAAAAGACAAAGTGCTACGTAATCGGCTCTAAAAATTTGGAATATACATATTTACTAACGATGTGACTATCGAAACTGATTATATGAAAACAATGGTTAGAAGTACATAGTTGAAGCTGATTAAATCTGTGTAACACAACTGATTCGATAGCCCTAATTGAGATTTTCATGTTTGCCATCCATCCGCCTTCCTTCATTAGTCGTCAAAAACTCATGAAATAAAGGGCTATATTGCACCAGTATCCTGGAGACATAAATAAAGATAAAAACTACATTAATGAAGATATGGCTTAAAGGTCTTAGTTACCAGGCCAAACAATTGGAAAAAAAAAGTTTGCCATCCATAATCTTGCACGCTTATGCGAAAGGGGGATCCCCATCTTTTGTGAGTGAGGCAACGTTAATCTAGTTTTTTCCATGATTTAAACTATAACTAACAAAATACAAAATAAATTAGCGAATACGCCATTGAACTACAATTTGACAATCGAAGGGCATTTCCCTTTAGTAGGTTTTAAGTCTTAGATTTCCTTTGAGTCAGTTAAGGCCCATAGCCTTAACACATTCTTACCTCTAACGTCTCCTTAGGGCCCGGTTCTGGATTAGTGTTGAGATGCAGAATTGGTTGGGATACGTCCCTAGTCAGGATCTCCTGGATGATCGATGTGAATGACAGCTTTTGTCTCTGGGAGAAATAATAAAGAGTAAATTCGTACTGATTTTACACTAGAGTTCGGAAACATGTCATATTTATACGAGTTACGTATACTATTTTCAAACAACAAAAACAAACCTTTTAAATTAATAATATTTTTTAACATACAATTTTAACGTATAAAACAAAATCAAAATCTCTGTGTAATAAAATAAATTTAATAAAAAATAAAAGGATTGGTGTTTGCAAAATACACGACGCGTGGAATTCTTTGATATTTGATGACATAAAATCATGAAAATTAAATAAAAAAATCTAATGTAATAATGTTATTGATACCTACTAAAAATCGTATTCAATCATTAAAACTATCAACATTTTTATCTCTTACCGGACTCATGGGACGTGGAAAAGAGTTATTAGTTCCGCCATTAGGTAAAGCTGACCGCTACCCAAGTACCAGCACACACATACACACACACACACACACACACAAAGAGAGAGAGAAAGAGAGAGGTAGTATCACATAGTACAGGTACTATTGAATTTTAATGTCCGCGCATTATTTGAGGAATGTACTGACCGCTGCAGTAATGTACACTTTCAAACGTTAAATAATTCCTGCGTGTACGCATACAACACGAGTTCATTTCGGAGTTAGGTTTCGCCGAAAATAGGGAGACTGGTTACTGACCTCTTTCAACAAACTGTCAATGTCATTTTGTTCCAAGGCGGGGTTCTTCAGTTGTATGTCCTTATAAAGTTGTTCTTCTAAGTCATACGGTTCTATTGTCCTGCAGATAAGGAGAAAATCATATGTATGAGTCATACTTAACCAGAGGCCCCGGGTACGACTCCCGGAAGGGGCAGATATTTGTATGACAATTACGAAAATTTGTCCACGAGACATGAATGTTCGTATTTATGTCGATAAGTTGATTTTAGTTTTTGAGAATACAAATAGAATCAACACCGTTGTATACTTTACTCTCATAGTAATTAAACTAGCAAGTTTAACTAGCTGTATAGTAATATTTCACAAACTCACACCTATTACAGCCCAATGTAAGCATCATTAAGTGATTGTGTTATAAATACTAGACGGAGAAATATAGATAGTAATATATACACAAATATCAGAAATATACTAAATTAACATAGAAATATACAAATATCTGCTCCACCCGGGATTCGACCCCGGGACCTCTGGAGGTCCTGTAGGCCTGCCTACTTACAACTCGACTCAAAGGCCGTCTTAGTATTTATTTAGTTATTAAAATTCCTCCAGTTACCTGGGCAGTAATCTGGCGTCAGCACACAGCACCAGTATCCTGGCGAGGGGCGGAGAGCTGACGGCGGCTCCGACCGGAGGACTGGGGCTTCGCCCCGCCGCGGTACACACTAGATGCCGCGCTATACTCGGCTTTGAACACATCGCTGATAGTACTGTTTCTGTGTCCGCTGTTAACAAACATAAATTAACTCTATATACATTTATTCCATCATCAAAAGCCTTAACATATCCCACTGCTGGGCGTTCTACATGGGAGAACCACATGAGAAGTTTGGGCTATAACACCCAATGCGGCTTGATGGGTGAAAGCGGTTGGACTACCGGGATCAACGGCTTATCCTGCCTTCCGAAGCATGGAAGAGCTCGAGATAAAAAATTTGATTGACCCATCCAGGTACCAACCATAGCGAAAGTTGCTTTGCTTTCTTTATCGAAACCAGAGCGTTCAAGCTACTACGCCAATGAGCTTAAAATTTATAAATGAAAGTACATTCGGCGCTACGAAAAGGACAAACGATGTAAACTAATTTCATTTGAGTATTTTGACTATCAATTTCAATATTTATTGCAATCTACAATTTAAAATGTACCACATAAATAACGTATAATATCAGAAGAGAGACTTGTATTTAAAAAAATGTTACTAAAAATTTATTGGGAAATTTGGCATTAACATTTATACACATATTTCATCGATAAAAAATATTTACCATTATTCATGTCCAATATGATTATTTTATTCTTTTCATTATAAAATTGTATTATTACATAGTTAAATAAAAAAATAAATCAAAGTCAAAGTCAAAAAGAACTTTATTTATATAGACTTATTTACTAAGCTCTTTTAAATCGTCACAACAGGGAATATGTATGAGAAAACAAATAAATATAATTATAAAGGCAATAGTCATAATTTTACTGGGTATCAACCGGGCATTTACTAATTGTCCCAGTTATAGTATTTAAATATGTACTAAATAAATTGTTAGTTTTAATTTTAAAATAATACTTATTTTAAAATTAAAAATAACACTAGTATGCATATTCCCAATCAACCCTACTACCGCTTCGACGAATTAGTAGCTGCAGAGAAGAAGCGGCGCAAGAAACTCTCAAACTCAGAAACAGTTTAGCCTTCATTTCTTATTATTGTTAAAAATAAATATATGTAAAGAAATTGTTTTGCATTTCTTTATTAAATTTAGAAATGGCCGTAAGGTGTCGGTAAAGAGGTTTCATAGTGTAGGTAAAAAAGTTGTATGCTGTCTTAATTTTAAAATTCCCGCGTTACGGTGTATGAGTTAGAAGCGTGACATTTATATTAGAGGTTATAAAAAGTATTAAGATTAAGTTAAAAGATTGCTTACATTAAAGTAAAATATAAATTGGAAGTTACATGTGTGAATTGACAAACCTATTTAAATATAAACTTTAAATGTCGTTTCTTTGTTTTCAGGTTTGTACTTTACATACATATTGTGTAATTATTATTGTAATAGTAACCTTGTATTGTAATAACTAAGAAAAATAATCTTTGTTTTCAGAGCAACACATCATAGTTTTATTTTATAGAAAACTGTCAATCCTCTTTGAGTAAAGAATAAATAAACTTATATATATTATTTTCGATATGTTATTGATAGATTATAATTGCAAATGAGGTATTTTGCTAAAATAGTTTAATATTATATTATGTTTTAATATATTTTATATGGACAGCAATCATACAATAAAGATAAAATTAAAACTAAATATTCACTGTGTCTATCGACGAGTAAGTATCGACATCAATACACTAAAGACAACATTCGTTAAACTTCGATTTTATTAAACATGAATTAGAATTTTAATTTAATTATATTTTCAACATTATTTAGAAATCAACTGAAACTCTTCCCAATCCCTCGACGGCTCGAGGGATGGGAGAATATCCCTCGACAGAGGAGGCCAGACGGCCGAGGGTCAGGACGACAGAGAGAGGAATCGGCGGACAATTCTGGCGTTATCGAGCAAGACTGCCCGCTGGAGCCTCGCAATCATTGGTCCATCACCCAGTCCCAATCTCTTCAGATGGTCGCGAAGAGAAGTTGGGACGAGACCATTGGTTGAGACTATGACTGGTATGATCTCAGTGGATGTATCAGTAACCTCGTGTGCCAAGTTCAGATACTTGATCTTTTCAACAACATTTTTTTTTGTAAAGCATCATCAGTGGTGCGTAAGGTTGTCTTCCATCGGGAGGCAGACGTTCGTATCCCGCCACATACCAATGTATAATCAAATTTTGAATTCATATTTACGTTTATTCGACGCTTTTACAATGAAGGAAAACGTCGTGAGGAAACCTGCACACATTTGTGAAAGAGTTATTAGGTTGTGTGTGAAGTCGACCAACCCGCACTACGCCAGCATAGTTGACTAAGGCCTTTAAAGTCTGACAATAAATCGTTTTTTTAAAACAATGTAACAAATGTAGTACCTTCATCAGCCAATATATAGTCCTTGAGATGTCCCAGTATGGGCAACGTAACCGTGTGAACACCGCCCGCGTGGACGCACGCGTATGTGTTGCTGGTACACTGAAAATATTAAGAAAAAGCTTCATCAAAGATCAATGGAAAAGCTAAGCAAAATTATTAAACTATTTTTAAATTTATAAATTGTTAAGCTATTTTTTAATTAAAGCGCACAGTTTTTAAATTTTGACGGCCTGTTTATTTAATTTATTTATTCTTTATTACACATAAATACATTTGGCGGACTCAATGCCTAAGGCAGTCTCTACCAGTCAACCAGTAGAAATAGGAAAAGAAGGCATGTATGGCGATGAAAGGTAAGATATTTTTTTAAAATCATAAATGAATAAAAGAAATTAATCTATTTGCTTACCGGGTGCAAATGCACTGGATAAGAGTACTGCATATCGGTGTCGTCAGGACTCAGTAGCATGTTGATTTCTACCGCCTCCACCACATAGAGGGCGTGACTGTCGCCTTCTTCATCTGTGGCCTGGACAAGTTTTGGGGAGATATAACTAATATGACTTTGTTAAGTTGAAAAACAGGTACACTAATTCTTAAATTTTAATTATATACTAGTCAGATTTGATTTTGATTACTATTTTATGATTTAAACCTACAACATAGCTATTAAGGTCGTACGTTTGAGTATCATTATTATATGCCTGAACAACTCGAGGAAATGCCGTCACGGTATTGTCAAATCAGATTGGCATCACGTCTGAGCAGTCAATGTCCGCGCTGCACAGCACGCGAACTCTGTAAGATATTGAATTGTCACTTTCTTTCATAATGTATTTGTAGTTACACCATTTTATTTCTATTACAATACAGTATTTTATAAACGAAATAAAATAAATTAAATAACTGTAGTAATTATTGTATTTTAAGTGAAATTGAACAAGTTCGGCTTTATTTGTGACTTTAGTATTATTGGTGATTATTTTAAAGTAGTTATAGTTATAGCTTAGTTAGGTTAGTGTAGCGTTTCAATTTTTTTCTTATTTATTTAACATACATTTTTATAGACACACAGAACAATAACAGAAGAAAACCATGATGACAAATGAACTAAGGTACTGCTTATTACAAATATAAATCAAAAAAAGATTACAAAAAAAAGAAATCTCTTCCAGCAGCCCCACATATCGGAAAAAAAATCTATTGACAAAAGAAGAAGCATTGTGTTCAAGTGAATATTGCTATGGTTTAAACAAACACGGATATGAAACACGCGGAACGAGTGAATGAATGACGACGAATGACGAGGACACATCTATATTTTAGCATAATCACTATTCGATATCTTTCTTCAAATTCTAGTATACTCACGCGCGGCAATAGTAGGCAGTGGTAGAGCGCAGCGGAGGCTGTGGCAACCACCACCAGAGGAGCGCCCTCTGAGCCCAGGACGGCGATGGAGCAAGAATCTGATCCGTAGTTGTCGTCTGCAGGCGGGTACATTGCTAAGGGACCTGATACCACCGTTTGGAGGGGACTGGGAATGAGAACAAGAATATTTATAAATGCTACGATAAAAGAATCAAAATGCTTATTGAACGTAAAAACACTCACAACGCGTTGTCGAAGTCAAAATATTTTACTCAACTTTGGTTCGTAAATCTACCGGGGTCTTTTCCCGAGAAGTACAGGCAAGAAACTCAGCAAGATTTGACCCTCCCTTTAACCTTACAACACTATGACTTGTGGTCACAGTACAGAATCCTCATCGTTAAATACGTATTATAGCTTTAAGAAAAATGTTCACAAGTTGTGTATGGAATCAAAAACCCTTCATAGAATATTTCGTATCACTGCTTTCATGTTATACGACTACAACGCGTTCTGACCTGAAGAAAATCCATGACACATTCTGGGTACTTTGTGGGAGCAGCCATACCACGACAGACAGGTTGTGAGTTGCCCGAGTATTACAATACATTAAAACATCAGAAAGGTTATTTATTTCTTGTAAGATTCTAAGAGTGACTTAGATAATTTGCTTTCGAAAATCCAAGAGTTCAAGACATTCTGAAACCCAGTAAACAATTGCACTCACTTCTTTCCATCTAAGTCACACCGCATCATGTAAACGTCTCCATTGCCCCTCAGGATGAGCAGGTGTTCAGCATCAGGAGTGGACGTGAAGTCCACAGCGGTATCACCAAGGCTGTCCAGTATTGTCTTCCCGGCGAGTATTCCGGAGGGTTTCGGGCCGATAGTGAAGATCTTGACGATTTTGGGTCCGGTCTTCAGTGCTATGTTGTAAAGCCTGAAAAATAGGAGTTGATAATATTATTGCAATGTGTAACAAGAGCGAGATTCCATTCATGTGACTTTGTAAATAGGAAATAATGTGGTCTTACTAAAAACAATTTATTTCTAAAAGTTACTTCCTTACCTTCAAATTTGAAGGTTTCAAAGAAGAAAAAAATAACTAAAACACAACAAACACTATAACACTAGAAAATTCACGACGACACGGCAACATCATAAAATGTCACGGAATGCACACAAATATGATCATTTTGCTTTCCAAGTCAATCTACCTACTATTTTCATTTACCTGATAGTGTTGTCCGAGACGAGAACAAACAAGTGTGATAGAGATGACGGGTGCCAGTGGACCTGCCTCACCTCACTCTGTGAGTACAGGAACCTCTCGTCCAGGGTATGGCTTCTGGAATGATAATTGAAAGTTTTCGATTACTTGGTACAGCATTCATTCATCTGTGCAGGAGGTTATGAAAATTATTGAGTCTTGACAATTGAATGAAACTTCTGAATGAATTATTGCTGCCCCGTCTTCACGGGCTTTGCAGAATTATCGTCCAGGTTTCTGCAAAGACCGGAAAGGATGGAATCGTCGATTCCATAACATCTGAAGTGTAGGTACTTTCATAATTAATTTAATAGTTTCATAACTACCTACACTTCAGTATAGTTTGCTAAAACATATAAAAATCTATTTTTAACATTCTTCAACAAAGAGCACAATTTGTCTATCATTTGTGAATCGATTTTCAAAATTAATTTTTTAATCGGTAGAGTATACTCCTGAGGTAGTCCCTTTATCACCAAGTCAGGATCTGATGATGGGACGCTAAATCGAGGGCAACCTTCAAATTTTATAACCACGTATTTTTTCAAATTTTTTTCTAAAGTTATTCGAGTATTTTAAACCAAACAGACAGGCAAAAGGCAAAATAATTATCTTAAAAATGTATCCAATTTAATGTTATTTGTTGGAGTTGGTGATAAGTTGTTTCTAGAAACAAAAGAGAGTGAAGCATCGACTTCAGAAATTATATTATTTTTTTGGATTTGGATACCTTCTTTCATTGAATTATTATTAATGTTATGAAGTCGGTTTTTAGTTAATCATGATGGGCTTGATTCATCAGATTTCACTCCAGCAAAACGTCTTCGGACGCGTGGTCTCTAATAGAAAAACTATTCACTTTACCATGCCTGCCTTACGAACCAAAAGGTAAGGTTTAGATTCCGTATGAAAAACAGGCATAAAACTAATGCATAGACAGAATAATGCTATGAAGATTTAGGTTTTAAAACGTTTTAATGGTGTTGACAACTGTCAAACTGACGCTGCGTACGTTTGTTCCGAAATAATTAACCAAAGCTATGGAGTTTATTTATTTTAATGTTCTCTCTAAAATAAGCCAAAAAGAAATGAGAAACAAATTTTAGAAATGAATAGTTATGGTCAAATCCTCTAGATTGTATCAGGTTCACTTTGAAGAAAATGATCATAAACCATTAGTTTTTCGAGTTTTAAGTAAATAAACGCTAAAACAATGTAATTTGTTAATAATTAATTTGTAACAAATATCTATATGTAACTGCAATAAAGTCAAAAAGTTTTCTCTGGTAAACAAATGAGGCGAAATAGTACTGTTGTACCACTTAGGTATCATAAAAATTCAAAATATATTTCTAGAACTAATCTTTCAACTATTTCGCTTTTCTTCCCTTCGGTAAGCCACCTGCTTATTAATTTGCTTTGATCTAAGGTACTTACCATGACCAATAATATTTTGTCATCCATATCGAAGATGAACTACTCGATTTTAAGAAAATTTACTCTATTTGTTTTCAATCATCACCATTTAAGAACAAACGGACTCAGCGCCATCTACATTAGCTTCGCGTAGCAAACTTGCCTTGTGATACCGGATGAATAGAAAAGGAGGTACATGTTTTTATATCCACCCAGGGCATAGCAGCATTGGTAACGTAACTCGGTTCAGTAATGTGAAGTGTGAAGTCTCGCGGGTGGTCGTTTGACGTCCGCAATTCCACATATCGGGAAACACAATATTCTGCCGTTTACTCCTTTCTTTGGAGAAGCATCAAACATGCAATTCTAATTCAGTGTATTACGTTCCTACTTATACAGATTTGAACTAAAATGTTAAGCAGTTTTAGGTGTCTAATTGCTTGCAGACTTTATTGTCACTAAAATCTTTTGTGAGTTTAGCTCAGATATCTAATGGATTTCTACTACAAAATGTGAACAAACTAAGACAGTATAGAACAATATACTAAAGTTCATAATGATATTTTCCCAAAAGCATCACGAAAACGATTATATACCATCCAAACAAGGAGGTAGACGCCTCCAGGCAGGTGTTGCCCACCCATTATCATCGAAGAGCGAAAAAACCACGCGTTCATCCTTTATTCCACGTGATAAATACCGGGAAAGGATTCGCGGTTTCGCCCTAAGGTCGCCACGATAATAATTTGATTACGCAGGCCGCTTTGGTTTTTTGCGGATGAATTTAATCGGCCGTTGGGTGGTTCGGTTGAAAAAGAAATTTATGAGAATGGGTTGAAAGGAAACAAAAATGTTGTGATTAAAATCTTTGGTGAATAATTTTGGAAGTCCATTGCGTTATCTACTAAGACTGGTTTCGTTGATGTGGCAACATTTAAACAAGAAATGTGTAGCGAAAAGGTAGTAGTCGATCTTTGTGATAATCAAGATGAGATTGCAATTTAACCTCTTGATAGAAGATTACTAAACAGAGTAATAATTAGTTACAAAAATGAACACATATGATTTAAAAGCACCAAAAGTTATTATACTGAGATACACCGCACATTTTAACTATAATTTTTATCGAGTATACCAATTTACAAATAAACATTCTTACAATTTTCAATTACAAAAGTACTTCGTACAAGAGCTAAATTGTATGAATTTCAAATGTCAGCTTAGTGATAGAGGTACCAAGTGCCAAATTAGCGGAGATGTATCAGACGTAAACACGATCAAATATGATTAAGTCATCGCAATTGTGAGGAGAGAGCGAGGTAGAAAACTGGCAAGTTTTATATCAAAAAGATATTTACATTTCATCCATCAGTTGACACTTATACTAATAGGGAGAACTTCTATGCCTGCGTGATAAGTCCCTTCTTTGTTAATATTGACCTACAATTGGCTACAAGTTCAACAAGCCTTATGGTACGTAGCCTATGGATGGAGGATTTCGATCTCTAGGGTACTCTCAGGCGTTGCCAAATTTGTATCATAAAGACGCATTATTTTAACAGAATATGGGATGACTTTTTTCGCATATCTGATCTTCAATGAACTCTGGCGGCAGTAAAATAATTTTTCTCAATATACGTGAAAAAAAAAGTGAAATAAATATATGAATGTTAAAATACTAAAAACTTGGAACTAACCAGGAAATATCTAAATCTGATAAAGCGGACAAATATCCGGAATCAAATATAATGCAAAATTCAATAATAAGCACATTATGTATTCGACATTAAAAACTTGCAACAGAATTAACCCTACAACCATATTAGGTGTAAACTCAACCCGGTTGCATGGCAATGCGATTAGCTCAATTGGACGTGCGCTTGGCGCCCTGGATACTGTTATTGGTAACCGGCTTACAGTTCGGATGTTGATTAGGTTTTCGCTTTTCTGATGCAATCTATTCTGTGACTACAGACTGAGGGGTAAAGTTCATAACAATGCATGACAATACATGGTCTGAGATAAAATACTGTTTCCACTTTTAGTAACTATTAGCCGTCTGTGAGATAGTTTTTAATTAGTTATTCACAAACAAAATAAAGACGACGAAGAAAATAAAGTAACTATCTAATATATAAAACATGAATTGAATCATTATTTAGAATGCAAACACAATACAAAGCCTAGAGAATATCTTCAAATACATTAAACATATCAAGACGTATATTTACGCGGCAACATAAATTATCTGGACGCAAAGAGTTGGGCGTCCGTTTACACGGGCCAACTAAAAAAGGTAGCCCAAAATAAAATTACAAATGGTCCGAGCATTAGAACAAACGCGGGCCCGAATGTCGCCGGAACAAAAACCGATAAAAAACCGAAAATGTTCCGATTCGGTAAAAAATAAGAATTAGACAAAGCCGTCGAGGTAACCTCTATACGTGTACAGTTTTTTTACGAACCCGCAGCCCTTTTGTCCTTCCGGGCCTCTTTTTTAAATAGATCAGCGAGGGTAAGTAAAGACCGGACGTCCACTCTGAAATATTATTGTGGATTTTTCTGCTTGGCATTCATAAATATTTTCCCCCGGACCAAACCCGAGAGGGGGCAGGATTTACTCGAATCGGCGCAGAATTATAAATTTGGTTAATAAAATATGATACGATAAAGCCGCTTTTTTACTCGGCCCTCTATTATATTTTGTTTAATTTAAATATGAATAATTAAATTTAAAAAGGAAATCTCCGGGGCTAATGAAATTTTTGTTTTCGAGATAATGAATTGAAAACAGTCTGTGTCGCGGTCGGGTGTTATTCTTCTCTCACCGAGCTCATTCGGATTCATCCTTCGTTTTTAAAAACCACGAAAATTTTTTAAATGTATTAATTATGAAGATGAATTATATTTTCCATGTTTTTCCTGACCCCTTTTATACTATCGTTGAAATACGCGTACTTCTAATTTAGAACCGACAAAAATTTTTTTTTTGCTGCACAATAAATATATTTTGAAAAAGATCCTCCGTTTGTAAAGTCGATATGCAATAGCGCGTTCTTCTTTCAAACATTTCAAATTCATTCGGCAAGTGCAAGAAAAAAACAGTCCCCAATAAACCACAGTACGGATATCGGTCCCAAAAAGTCCAACAACCTTTAATCAACACAAACGTTCCCGCACGACGATCAAACGGCTCCGAATTAAAAATAAAAAAAAGCCCGAACAGAAATATTAAACAAAAGCATCGATCCCGAGAACGACCACGAGGGATTAAAATCGTAACGAACGCACGAAAATATTCAAATACAATACTAACAAATTGATACAAACACTCATTAGGCGAGGAGCGCGGAAGGCGATTCGCCGCAGGGGGGTCGGGCGGCCGATCTCTGCCAACATTACAATCCACATCCAGCGCACAAATATTATCTAAAATTCCTTCTCATTTATAATCCTTTTGTGTCCTCAGCGCGGTGTCCTCCGTCAAATCCCCTCACCCGGAGGGTGGTGGGGTATTTTTATATTTTTAATCGCGTTGGGCATTATCCAAATGGACATTGGCGGTCGCGCCGACTGCTGCCGTCTAGATGATAAATTCTCCTTTCGTTCGACACCCGGCTGTTTTGTTTTGTCCCTCTGTAATGTGGCTTCCTTTATTGGGTAGAGAAAAAGTGCTCGCATCATTAATTACGCTCGATTTTTCTGCGGCTGACTGCGGAGCATTCTTTCTTCGGTCTTCGACGATTAAAAATGGTTCGCCATCTGTGCCCTTTTTCCTTATCCAAATGAAAATTGATTGTCGCGATCGTTCGATGCAGATCTGTTTTCGTGGAGGCCTTTGAAACGGTGATCGATGTTCGCGAGTTTGTGGTAATTAACTTTCTTTTTGTCAAATTTCATGCTAATGGCAAGATTGACGGGGCCTGAAAGCGGTGAGCGATGAATCAGAAAATGATTTGATCTTTAGAATCATCGTGAACAGTAAATTTAAAGAATATTATGGCTATGGCTGCTGTGTCGGTCAGTTTAAATATGTAACGCACAAACTATCAAAATTATTGACTTTAATAATCTCTGATAATTAGATGTGTGCACATAATTTTATAGATCCATTTTCCCCAAATGATTTTAATTTAACGTTATCTACGTCTCTCGTAATTCAAACTATTCACCCTCAAACCGTTACCAATATAATAAAACCCCAAGAACAATATCTTCCGTGACATAAAATTCTAAAGAAGTTAAGCGGTTTTAAAACGCAGAGGTCCAATAAAGTAACCAAACCCTAATATAACGTCTAAGTGATATATAGATAGATGATCCTATTATTACGGAGAGGTGGGCAGGAGACGGTACAGGGTCTACTTTGCATATAGAAAAGCTATTTTTTCCATGTTATGATAAAAGGAGGACAAGCAAGAATCCATTTTGAATTAAGGTTTCTATTAACTTTCTCTAACATTGAGAACTATGATTTGATTTTGATTATGAGAAATCTGGTTAGACATATTGATAGACGTCAGTTGAAAGTTCAGAAAAACTTGGGCTGCCTTGTTTAATAAATACATTGCATAATTAGAACATTATAAAAGTATGCGAAAGGAGTTCGATGTAAAGTAAGTGCATATCTATGTCAAACTTGCTCAACTGATCAAAGAGCAATGGGAATATCTACACACAATTAATACTTCATAACAAATGCTATTTTACAGAGAGACCCTAAAAAGCGATGGAAAAGTGCAGTGGACTGCGGGCAAGAATTAATGGTGTGAAACTTCGGACGGCCCGCGCGGTTTGTATAAATTTATGTACGGCCACGTCCTCTAGACTGTTTGTGGAGCGCTCCATAAAGACTGTTACGTAGTGCAGTTAATTATCGTCACCGGATATTGATATTACAATTGATTAAGCTTTTATCATTATTTTATAAGACATAGGGAAAATTGCGTGATTGCCAAGAAAACGTTTTCATGATGTTCTCAAAGAGTTCCTAATTTGGAGCAACTAATTGAAGACCAAATTAAAGATTTTAGAGTATTAAGTTTATAAGGATTAAAATTTATATAAGAAATGGACCAAGTTCATAAACATAATCGAAAAGCTGGATACAAAACATATTTTATGCATTTCAAAGTCAAACCCGAACATAGTTTTTTGTCTGGTGTTCAAACCCAAGTCTTACAAAGACGACGTCCTTATCGACAATAGATTTATTGTTTAAAAGTTATATCTAATACTACAGTAGCTCTAGAATTTAAAGTAATTGTAAAACATTTTAGCAAGGCTTTTTTACAGATATCTGTTATAGAACATTCGACAGCGGTTAACAATCAAAGTACCAACAATGATGCGTCCGCACTGCTTTATCGCGGCGCCACACGATCACTGGTTGGTGTAAAATTTTCTATTCCTTTTTTTCTACCATTCCTTTTTCCCGACAACCACGACCGCGGTCGAAACTGTTTAATGATTCGAAAAACGTGTTCTATCAGCTTGTACGCGGAAACAACCGAAAAAAGCGGCCAACAAAGGGTTCAGTGCAAATATACACCGCTGGGATGATGTAGATGCTTGCGCCCTGAAAATTCTAACACAATTTTGACGCTTATGCATTTAGATTTAAGGTAACGCGTTAGATTTTTCCGTTGAAAAATCGTGTATTGCTGAAGTGTTCGCACAGATCTCATCGGCAATTTATTATATTTTGTCCGTTCGGAATTTACGATTATTTGCATTGGACAATGGACGGGGCCGATGATTGGGTGGTATTCCTAACGCCAATAAATGTGTGCGATGACAGCGGCGGCTTTGATTTACGTTGCTGTAAAATAAATTGTCGATGGCCAGCAATCATTAAGCTTTATCTCGGAAAAGAGAAAAATAATGGTTCGTTTGAATAAATTTAAAAAAATATTGCAACATGATTTTACTTTCGGTGCGAGACTATCTTTGATAGACCGAGATTTAATTATTGCATAGTAAAATTTCTACTATTTCCTTACTTTAATCATATATTTGCGATTTGGTAAAAGCTAAAAATAATTAATGTATTGCTTGTAAAATATCACCACTATAAGCGGTAATTGAACTGAAAATTCAAATCAATATATCAAAACTAAAAGGCAATAGTTGAGTTGATCTAGTAAGGAAACATATACATTATTTGCTATGAATAAATGGTGATACAAGGCGATATTCGCGTATCTGCTTGTCGCGGTAAAGATCACACACCTTCGACGCATCTTACACTATATACAGAAGTAGTTCATACTGCATAACTATTAAAATACGTATATAACAACGTACCCATCACCCTGAAGCCTTCCAGAGAAGATTCGAGAATGCATCAAGAATAAGGTGTATTACTATTTAAGAGACTATTTCGTCAAAAACATTACATTACAAAACTGTCATTGACTAAATTAACGTTAAGTGCTTCTTCCAATTTGACTTGCAACTACAAGATCATGAATTATATTCAGTAACACCACGACTATATTTTTGCGACGTAAGCCGATGTGGATTTCATAAGCATCTTAGTACTCTAAAATCTGTCTGAAGCTTCATCAGAACACTTTACTATCGGTGTAATATATAGAGTGGTATATACAATCACAATGCCTCAATAATTTATTATTTATGTAAATAAGACAAAAGCAAGCGCTGTTAATTTTACATTATTCACAACCATAAATAATTTATTCCGTTAAAATATTAAACAGGTTTCCTCTGTCCCAATACACAGGCCAATAAACGGAACGATTTACGATATATTTAAACAGACAATAAAGAATTGGGCTGAACAACGAACGGTGTTGCCAATAACAATTTTGTGTGTTTTAATTAAAAAAATAAAATTATATACGTACTGTCACGATCGTGTGGAGTTATGGCTGGTCAAATGCATAGAATTAGGGACAGGATTACTACGATTTTTCGAAAAATTATATACTGCAATATTAACAAAACAAAACAAATATCACACTACTATTGAAGTCATCATCATAATCATCATTATCAACCTATTTTGCTCCCTTTTTCAGTATTAATGTTATAATGAAGATGGTTCATCTCAGCAGGACTAACACAAATGCAATTATTACAATTTTGATAGGACACTGCAAACTAAACAGAAATTTTATTAAAAATGAAACTACGCATTACTGCATCTTGGGATTGTCTTAAATATTTCCATGGAGCTCGGAGCAGGGAAATTTATCTTCTGCTTATCCTCTTGATCCTTACGCAGTGGGCAATGCATGAGACAGAAACCTAAGTTACAAGGCTTATCAATGGTATTCATACCAATATAAGCTACTACAAGTGAGTTCGACTCGACTATCAGCAGTGCCCACACGAGATTCGTCTGGGACATTTTCTGAATAGTAAAATAGAAGTATTAATTTATTCTATTTTTGCGCGTGACATTTAATATGCAAACTCCCAGGGGTTCTATACATGGCTTTTATATTTAGGGTCATCTAATGCGAAGAATGGACGGAACCGCATCGCTCGTAAATTATATTTAACTATTTTAAAGGGAGTGTGATTAGATTGGGCTTGCGTTTTTATCTAGTAGACATTACTTTTAATTATTTCAACGATTATTCATAATAATGTTGTTTTCTTCATCATTTCATTAAAGACTGAAGGGTTTTCACTCAGAAGAATGGTAAGGTTTATTAAATATAAAAGCTAGCTGGTTAAAAGCGCTTGGAAAGGAAATTATATTCTTTTTAAGTTATTTTGCAGTGCCTTAAGAATCTTAGTAAAAAAGAAATTGCCTTAGCAATAAGTCGGCGATTCAGAATAATTCAATTTTTTAGAAAGCACAGTCATTCGCCCCTTCTATTGGTAAGCTGTAACAGGGATCCAAATGTGAAGATAGCTAGTGTTGCATCAGACATACTGCTCCAGCCACCTGTCTTGCTGCCCGGGAGTCTTACACTTTAGGACTAATTTATTTTTCTATGTCAAAAAATAAATTTGGCAAATCGCTTAACAAGCAGAGTGCAGTTCGCATAGATCCCAAAGGCGAATCTGAGAGTTTTCTTTCACGTTATCATTTAGCTGTTGATATTGCTGGTTTCGATGGTGAAAATATAGCATTTTTCGCCATGGTTCGTCCCTGGATGGTTCAATCAAATATGTTATCTCAAGCTCCTACGTGCTACGGAAGTCACGTTAAGCCTTCGTTTCCGGTTGTTAGGGAACCGCTTTCACCCACCGACCCACATTGAGTCAGCGTGGTGCTGTTATGGTCCAAACTGCTCATGTGAAACTAAAACTAGAATTTGCTAAAATCGTCAGTAGGTACACGCGTATACACTAGAGCACACACACATAAACACACATATACCCACACATTAAAGACACCATTCAAATGCGATGACTGACTTTTGTTTTGTTTTATTATTTTTTATTTCTTTTTGTTTTTTCTCTCTCTTTTTAGTTATGTTCTTGTTTGGCAATTATTTCATTGTTAATTATCATTTATTTAAATATGTATTGATATATTTTGAGCAGCTACCTTCTTGACTTCCTGATACCCTTTTAAAAAATATAATGTGTTTCTTTAATTGGCTTATGTCTGGGTAATTCCATTATATTCTGTATGTATAAAAAAAGCTGTTGAAACAATGTTGAATTAAATAAATAAATGTGTTTCTCCCAGTAGGAAGGCCTGTGCCCAGCAACGGTTCGTATATACGCTGTAGATGATAAGCAATAGTTATTCTTTAACATTAAAAAAAAGGCTAACTGTTGAGTTTCTTGCGGCACTTCTTCTCAACAGGCCATTCAAGTCGAATTCCTATAAGAATAAAATATTGACGTGCAAATGTATTTCTTGTGAACTTGCAAAAATAAATGATTTTGATTTTGATTTTCATTAGGTGGAGCATTCCCTTGCTTGAAGTACTCTGACATTCAGTCGCATTCTTATTTTGCATATTCATGAATATTCATTGTCAAAGTATTTTTTTTATCTTCTAGTGTATTTGTCAAGACAATTAACGCCATAATATAAATCGACAAAACTAGCTTAAGCGATTTAACCTCAACGTTGCCAGAACAACATTTTTCTTGTAGTTACTTAGATATAGTTACTATGGAAGAACCTGAACCAGAAACTATCCCACGTTTTTTTCTAAGATATCTTTTTTTATATAAAGTACAGCAAATGACTCGACACCACCTGATGATAAGCAGTAGAGGAGTCCATATGTGAAGATAACTAGTAAAGCCTGTGACATACTGCCCTAGCCACCCTCAACTTGCCGGCCCAAAAAGTTTTCACGCCTCTTTTAAAAGAGGCGTGAAAACTTTTATGGGACTTACATAAAGACTACTACTACTTTTATGGGACTTACTTACTTTTATTGCTTTTTAAACTTTTATTACTTTTTTTCTTTTTTTTACTTTTTTTTTAAACTTTTTACTTTCATGGGTTCCTTTAAAGGAACCCATGTTATAAGAAAGAGGGAATAGGACTTCGATGCAATAGGATTTTTGAAGGCATTTGGTAAGAAGTCTCATACAATCTGATGAACTGCCTTTGATTTGAAACTACTCCCAATGTTTTTCACTTTCATATTTCTAGTAATATATGTACTTTTGAAAAAATACTACTTTTTACAGTTATACGATACTATTAGAAGTTTTACTTTAATGGGAAAATGTATATACGTAACTGAACTGCCTTTACAGAAATTCAAAGTACATGTTGAACAAAATTTAATGAAAAAGGCTATAAACTTTTATAAAGTTCAGGAATATTAAGATTATAAAAATGCTTGGACCAATTGAATTTGTATTTATATACAATTTAATTAATAGGGAAAGGAATCAAAAGGGAGGGATAAGTTTCTTCTAAGGACAAGACCGCCCGGTAGATTTACAAACAGATGCCTTTGATTGACGTTCAATAAGTGTATGTATCTGTACCGAATTTGAATAAAATATTTTGTCTTTGACAGTTATACCAACTAGCTATCATTTTCATCATCTAAGATAGTAATCTTATAAAATTTTTAAACATATTTTCAACATTACAAATTACATATAACATATAAATAACAATAATAAGAAAATAATAAATCAAATTAATAAATAATGACAACAAAATGTACTGGGGGTGTTACGAACTCCTTTAATGTTAAAAAATAATATTATATTGTTGAAATATGAATGACATGTGACATAGAAAAATGATGAGAAAAATTACATTTTTTGAAGACGAATTATTATTTTATTTAAGTTTCTTATAGGGGGATTCCCGCACCGAAATTCTCGCATTTTTGTCGGAAAACCCCATTAGATCAACAGACAAGATTCAGAAGTAAGATAGTACACACATTTAAATTGTATCCCAAAACCGCATAGTTTACTCTTTAACTCGAAAGCTATGTTATTCCGACAATCAATTAAGTAAAGATCGTTTATCTTTATGCATCTTTCAAAATCCCCTAGTTTTAGGTATATTTTAATATATGACCTACATACCAAAGGTCATATCCAGTGACTGTTTACTGCTTGTTGACTACGTGCCATCACCTTTAATAATTAACTCTCTCCCGAAGCGGGTGCGGAGTTTTCCCGTAAATCGCCGATCCGGGATACAGGTGATCAATATTGAAGCGTACACGCTACTGGGACATAATAGGGTTGGCAGAACAACATTTTTTATTTTTGATCACCTGTAAGGTAACAGTAGATCTTCTCGTATGGGTTGGAGCATCTTTCGCGATGGTGGGTCCCTGCTGTACTATGGCAGATACATAATCGATTGCCTTCAATAGAAAATACACATAGGATTTCATATTTACATATATTGGGTTTTTTTGTATCCTCATATTTGTTTAAGTATATATGCAATTATATGTAAGTAAATTCAATTATTTATATTATAGTCAACTGTGGAGGTTTGTTTTTGCCTCTTTGGAACTTGCGTAAAATGATCTCCCTTAGATACAAAGGTTTACGTATATAATATTAGTAATATCCCTCAGTAAATAAATTCATATCTGTTAACAAAAACAAAATTCACGTTCCACACACCTTCCATTCAAGTTCCTTCAAAAGAAGCGTGAAGAAGCACTTTTTAAGCCGGCAAGGTGGAGGTGTCTAGGGTAGTATGTTACATGTTAAACTAGCTATCTTCATGGACTGCTCTACTGCTTATCATCAGGTGGTGTCAAGTCATTTTCTAAGCTTTTTATATAAAAAAAATATTTGCCTTGCCAACTTCTAGTTGAATAGATCTTCTAGCTATAGCAATATCAACTGGATCCTAGCTATTGTTAGATACGTTAGCAACCCTGCCACCATTGGCACGCAAATTGAATTAGTTATGTGTGTGATTGGCTTTTTGTGTCACGTTGATTACGATTGTGCGTGTCAATCCTTGGGGTAAGTGATTGTCCACGATTAGCATTTATTGAGCCCCCAGTGACGACCGACCCTGTTGTGTATCGCAAATATACGGTAATGCATTCATGACCCATTGGTCAACCAAAATTTGTTACTAGTCTTGAGTTCCTTGGAATGCACGTTATTCCGACAGCGACTTTAACCCACTGACCCGCATTGGAGAATAAGGTAACGTAACCTAACCTCTTTAACCTTGGTAGCCTGTTTTTTCAATTTCCTTCTTCCATGTAGCAAGGCAGCGTGACCAATACAAGCTCTTGAAGAATGTGAAGACTTCATATTCCGTTTTTCCAGCTATACATTATCTCCGAAGAAGAACTTTGAACCTTATTCTGAGAAGACGGGTAAAATACTTAACAAACATTATGTTATTTCCTATTTTTACACAATTTTGTTCATAATGTCTCAATTCCTGAAAGAACGCCTGTAAAGGAGATGCAAAATTCCAAGGCATATTCACCTAAGTCTATAGACACCTACATTATCAAGAAAATTATTTAAATTTATAAATGTTTTGTACTGCAGACAATGTTAATCCATCATATAGCCTACAATACAAATGGGTGCCTTTACGCTATTACGAAGCACTGAGCAACTCCCTGACATGGGTCTTAGCAAGAATTGCTGAATTCTCTGATAATACATTTTGAGATAATTGGCTTATAATCAAATCTGATAATATTTCAGTCTTAAAAAAAGGTTAGTGCGAGAAGATTAGCATTTAAAGAAGCCAAATTATTAGAAGCAGTTATTTTTCAAAGTTCATTCAGGCGCCGGTACTGTCACATAAAATTAGCCAGTATGTATCTCATGTTCAAAAAATATATGAAAGATGTTAATGTCCATTTAATGTTACAATCCCATCTACCACTACTTACTAATATAAACTACGCCGATTGTTACGGCTGAAAATCCCTTACACACATTCACGACGCCTAACATACAATTGCTGCAAAATTAAAAATTCTGCCAAGCGATTACGACGCCAAACGTCATCCACCTTCGAGTCCCACCCTAAAATCGTACTCGCACGGCGAGCTTAAAACTAATACATCTGGGAGGCTTGTGGGGGGTGAAGAAGGGAGGCTTGTGTTAATTATTCACATTTTAATTTACGGAGCCCGCTCTGGCCAGTCGGGTCGGGAAAAATGTCTTGCTGTCTTTCGTTCGACAGTTACACGGAATTGTAGAGCATAGGTGTTAATTTATTGTAATTTGGCAACGTCCTCTCTTATTAAGTCCTGTAAATGAGATGAGATTATCTCGTACGATAAGGAGCATGATTAAAAACGCTTTGGAACGTGTACGAATTGATTTCGAGATGTTACTCCAACATGGAGGTGGGAAAGGGACGCCTGAACCAATTAACGCTTGAGTTATTCGCGTTCATGAATTCATTCATATCCTTTTGGTATGCATTACACATATATGGTCATGTTATATAAGAAATAGACTGACTCGTTACTAAAATTTGAGAAAATACCTATTCAGATGTTTCTATTGAAGAGGTCTGAAAGAGACACGAAATGTTTTAGTTTGATTTAAACAGCACTTATTCTAACTACATCAGAATAACGATGCCTGCGTGTAGGTTCCCAATCGTTAATATACAATGGGAGTGGTACATATTCCGATGATGAGAAAACACGTTCGTATTCGCGAAATTATTGCTTTTTCCATTCCTCCCTAACATTCCAGCGGCGTCGAAGTTAATAGCCGTGCATTATTCAAAAGAATACTAAACCAGCATTCAAACATCGCACGTAACCCCAAACGTATTAGACATCACTTCCATAACACATGCTTTGAATATTACAAACAACAACCCCCTTTAAAACAACCGCCTCTATCTCTCTTGTTCTCTTTACTAGCGAGAGAGATGTGGATTGGAGTTTGGTATGATTCCGATGAGAAGAACGATCAGAATACGGACGCACGATTGCCATCTAAATAATTCAAGCGTATATCCCGTGCTTCTATCCTTTGGCAAAATTAATGTTACATTCCCTCAAGTTCGCCTTATCAGAGAATCTTCCGTATTTCCTCAGTTTTAAAGCTCGTAATACGTTGGGATGGCTTTTTGGGGATGAATTCCAAAGTTGGCGGTGACATGGAGTTTTTACAAGCTCTTATACGAAATGCCGATTCGAATTCTGTCCCTGAGTGTGACGAGGCCGCAAAACAATGACTGCCGATCATATAACGGGAGATGAGCCAGGCTAATAACCACGGACGGATCGTTGTTACCCCAAGGTGCCCGCTTTTCCGATTTGTGTTGCAGATGAAGCATATCAATTATGTATGGCTCGGTATGGAAAATAAGGGCGTTTTTGACTTATGAACTTGTGTATGTGAATTGACATGTTCTTGATTATTGAGGTTTATTTTTGGGTTTGAAGAATACACTGGCTGTGACTAAAGTTACCTGAATAGCATCTGTAATTCGAGCGTCTTTAAGAGTGTCTCAAACGTACTAATATTAAATCTTTTAAATTGTTGTAGTGAAATAATGACAACCTTAGTCTTTCAATTTTAACTTCGAAAGTGGGGCTTCAAGTACTTGGAGACCCATTTTTAATGGTATAAGTTTGTTATGAAGGTATCCATCATTAATGAGTAGGGTTAACAATTTGTGTTACTCTCTTTTTTATACGATATATCATTATTTTATTACCTAAATAGAATTGGACATGCTAAAAATTCTAATATATATTTAGCCTTGGCAATAACTAATTAAGTAATAGCAAATATCTCATGAACACCAAGTTTTATATGGTATCAAACTTTAATCTATTTAAATAGTTCTTGTAAGCAGCTTTTAAGTTCCATTTGCGTTTTAATTCTAGTTTAATTAACGTTAATCAATCATGAGAGATATAAGCATTCTTTCAAAGACACTTTTCGTATACAATGTACAAATATTTTATCGACTTTAAAAAGGAGGAGGTTTTCAGTTCGGTTGTCTTTTTTAGCAGACTCATACTATGTGCATACTTTGGACTGCTTGGTTCCATTATAATCAAAGTCCAGTTCTGTGATTAGAAGCTTGCAGAATCGAGGGAACTCCTCAGAGTTTATATACATGCATACAGCGATTATGGCATTTTATGAACAAGAGAAGAATTTTCATTTGACAATACTAACAGTCACTCAACTTTGACCTTTGGAAACGTACAACCCAAAATTGTGACAAAATATTTTTTTTTACCAATACTAAAATCCGACTTTTAAACACTAAAAAATAATTCAACTAAGACGTTATACAATTCACTGTTATTTTTTAGAGTTTGAAGTTAGTTGTTTCCAGAAACAATACAATGTGAAGCACCGAAATTGGATAACTTCTTAAATTGATGATAACTTCTTATGCCTCTTTAGTGTTTTCGAAAACGATTTTTAGTTTAGTAACCGGTTTTCTTTTCTATCCTGTTTTTTCTCTAAATAGGTTTCTATTATGAACATTAATTTTTACTAGGCTCGTACCAAAAATCTAACTAAGAATCATTTGACGGGAAAGAGAACTCCATATCCCTTCTGATTCTGAGAAATTTTAACACCGTTGCTTAAGTTAAATAAAAAAACATGTTTTTCTCCAAAGTTACTCATCTAAAACCTAAGTCCAGGACAACCTCGACCTTAATCAATTTCCCTTCTAGCTTCACAGGTTATATTTGCATATTTTCGTAGTCATATCAAAGGGAAGGGTGCTATTTCAAAAATACGTCACACTCTCATTAACTTTGGAACACGTAAGGAGGTGAATGCTAATTGAGGGACTGGTGCAGGCGAGACGGTGTCTTTGTTGACATACAAACATAAATAATTAATTATTTTTGAATTCACCCTCAAATTAGCAATGTTATTTGGGAATTTTTACAGAGCAGTCGGATGAGGATATCAGAACTGTCCTTACTGTATCTTCTCTGAAGGCCAAATCCATTCAAATTGACTACAAGGGGTTTTTTTACGCTTTTTATTTCAATACTTATCAGATACCGTTTGCTCTGGATCTCGGTCATTTTGTCGCAAATGAAATGTAGAAAAAAAAAACAAAACACGTATTCCCTCCATCAAATAAAATGACATCTTCTAAAAGACACTGGCTGGTGGAAGGTGGCTAGGATTGCATGCCCCATGTAGACTAACTAACTGTGGATCCATATGGGCAGCCTCCTACTGCGTACCATCAGGCAACATTGTGCCATTTGATGTACTATTAAGTCATCATCGTCATTAACCTATTTTATGCTAGTCTACTTCTGGACATAGGTCTCCCCTTATGCACACCACTGCTCCCGATTTTCGGTGACTTTCATCCAGCCCTCTCCAGCCAGCCTTCGAATGTCGTCACCCCATCTTGTATCAAGCCGCTCTACTCTATGTTTCCCGAGTCGCTGTCTCCACTCAAGAACTTTCCGACTCCAACGGTTCTCAGTTCTGTGGTTAACATGACCAGCCCACTGTCACTTCAGTTTGCTAATTTGACAAGTTCCACAGTCTTATATGCTATTATTTTGATAGTTACAAGTGACAGCATTGAATTAATTGCTCCATTTGATGCTTAGCTGAATAAAAAGAAATACTGTCGTCATAAATTAATGAAACAGTCTACAGCCGCAGCAAAAGTATATAGTGACGATATTCGTCGTAGGAGTCGGATCCCCATTTTAAGTAGACTCTTAATTCTCTTAAAACAAATGTCAAAATAAAATATAAATAACGAGTTAACACCTACGTAGCACCCTCAGGGTAGAGAGAATGTTGTTAATTACACGATTTTCTTTGAAATAAGTTAATAAATATTGGATAAGTCCCACCCTCTGTTAATGAACCCTCTCGTACCCAATGCTGCTTGGTGGCCGATGTTAAATTAGACACGTGATTATTTGATATAAAAATGTGTTTTTATATGAAGTAGGTTTTAGAAAAAAATGGAAACTGAAGAAATATTGAACATCTACTATAAGCTAAATAATAACTTGAAGTAAAGAAGTGTCTTAGAATTGTTTATTAGCTTTCAATGCGATTTTTAGTTATTTTAAGTAATTCACTGAATTCATATTTAAAAAACGATACAATGACGTTGGTTACTAAGCGATTACATATTTTTCTTGCTCGTTAAATGCTTAAACTATGATTTTTTTTTGACTATTGAGTAAATTACTAATGGCGCCCAACGTGGTATTAAACAACCGAAGTATGAAATTTTGAGGTCTATCATTATATATGAAAAAAATCAAATAATTTTGATATTGTTCCAAAATATACTACTGGCTAATATACCACATAGACACGCACGACAGTTTCTTAATTGTACTTGAATGAATCCGAGGGGGTGCGTACAAAACCGCAGTGTCTGTTTGTATGTCACGACGCCCCCGCAAACTGGCCATCTCCACACAGACTAGCTTTTCTGTCCGTGACATAACTAACGTGGACAATTTAAAGTGATGTTTTACGATTTAAGACTGCTGGCTTACAAAAACATATTATATTTGAGCACTTGTCATAAATAAATTGCTTTGTAATTATCGCTTTAATATCTTAGTTTTTATTTATATTCACCATTTTGGTCTAGACACTGTTTTAATACGTCAATTGCAGAATATTAAAATAATTGTTATACAATTTAGTGTTTCATTTAAATCTCTGTATCAAACAAAACAGTACATAACTATTACTGAAGGACTTCTTGGATTAAAATTTCATCTACATTAATTACAGCCTCTCTCGGATCATTTATGGAAGTTGTAATATAAGACATAAAGAAAGCAAAACGAATACCAAATGACCAACCGTGACCGCCGTATCCTTCATTATTAATCGCGTACGGCCAGTTAATTAGCAGCCTTCATTATGTACATAGAAACCCTTACAAAATCCGCTCACTCATAAATACGCGACGAAACGCCACGATCTCAGAAATTTCCACTTTTCGGCAAGCGACTTAATAATTCACACTGTAGGCGCGGACGCGAGCAAAAATGTATACTCTAATGTGAATGGAACTTAGGCCAGCCCTCGCCGACAGCAAAATAATTAAAGCATTGCATTAAAAATTCTTCCAGTGAGCTCTGGTCGGTCCGGATATGTGATAATATTAATACGGCCTGGCTTTCGTTCGCGTTCTAAGCATCTAAAATCTGCTTATTACAATTATACAGATGAATATTGCAAAGGCAGCCAGTACACCCTTTCCTGGCAACAGTTGCATAGGTAATGAAAATGGAATTTTTGTACGTATAGTTAAGTTTGAGTACACATTGCTATAACTCAAATACAGAATTTTAAACTAACGCTTTCTGTATGTAATTCATCTTCTATATTCTGATGAGTGAATTTAATGTGCAATAATTTACATTTGAATAATGTTGCGCACAAAACTACCACATATCAAATCCGTCAAAGCTGAAATCGAATCAATAATCTAAAATGTCCCATGTTGGGCGCCAATTGATGCTTGAAACTTGAATTCAACAGAAAGTATTTTGAAACAAATAAATGTAAGTAAAAATTCTTCTCACGGCCAGCACCCTCAAGCAATGTAATCAGTCCAATCGAGTCAACACCGCACCAATTTGCAGGAAGATCACACAAAGGATCCTTTTTATCTTTCCGCCTACCTTTAAGCGACTGGACTAAGTTCATAGCATAGAAATAAGAGTGAAAACAGTAACTCACATTTACTAATCATCAATAAATCTTAAATTGGTTTATGTATTAAGAATAGTTACACCTAAACGTTCTGCAGTTTTACTTAATTAATAATGAAATTCTGCTTAAGTAAATGAATAAATAAATATAGATAAGTCTAACTTTGTATAATAATTGTATTTACTACACAAAATAGAGTTACAACATACAATAAGAGCGACGCAACTTCAAAAGTTAAAGTTTCAGGCTGGAAACCCACTAATATAAGAAAAATTAATGTTTTAAAATTTTAGGCCACATAATAAATAGGCGAAATATGACACTATATCAAATTAGACTAAAAATATACAATTATATATAAACTCATACACCATATTAAATATATGACGCTAAAGATTACTACATAAAAATGTTTCTATTAAAGATATTATTACAGACATTCAAAGTAATTTAAAAAGCAGTGATTTTTTCAAAAACATGATCTCGTACTGGCGAAGTAATTTGATATAATTTTTATTAAAGTTTCGATATGTATAAATTTGAGGTACTCAATGCGCAAGTGGCAGTGTCGATCTAGTATCAATGCCAAATTGGGGTTCTTTTACAAGGGTTAAGGGATCGGAACATCTTGTAAGGGGAACTTTTATTGAATGTTGATTTCTTTCAGCTTTTTCGTGCCCTTCGTCGGTAAGCCACTTTTCGGTTGCCCAAGATACCTCTACAAAAGGGAAGTTTACAGTGGTATTTCGCTGATGACACTTAACTTTATTGGATATTTTTATAATTTCTTTCATATTTAACTATTTCTATTTCTTGTTTGTTTTTTTCCTTGTCGAACCGTATACCATATTTGATAGCTCTACTGTTGAGGATGCCGGCGGTTTGGTAGAAACGGCTTTAATAAATCTAGTAGACCTCATTATGCTGTCAACCTAACTTCTTATGAACTGTGTGACTTAATGCATAATAAAAATACAAGACAAAAAACCGTTACAGCACTCCAATATACCAGGAGTTAGTTTTAAGCAATTAACGGACCGCAATCCTGTTTAATTCCGAACAGCAACCCGCAATAAACGAAACGTAACCATCCACCGAAAGGGAATGTGATGAAAAAGGCATGATGTCCACACACACTTGAGGAGCCACCGAAATTACAGGCGGCGGTCGCGGGCGGCGCACGTAATATCATTCCACGCGAGTCTTGAAAACGAAATTAAATTTTGCATGAAATGAAACAAAATACAAAGAAAGTGAGCTCACAAAGGGAACTGGCGCCCAACGTGGTGTTGAGGTTAGTTAGTCCTGCGCCGACTTATCGTACGGACCACGTATATAATTTGTTTCTAATCATATTAGCGTTTTTTGCTTCGTTCTACGGTTCGTTTGCTAGTGTGAGATTTAATGTAATTAGCTTTTTCATTATGACGTCTTTGCTGCTTCGAAAACATTTGTAAAATTGAATATTAAACTTTGAAGAGTTGGCTGTTTAATCTATGTTATGTTTGTTGCCAGTATAATTTATTAGCGTGTGTGGATGGACAATGAAAATAATTTGTTATTTAAACATATCAAATTTTATTAAGAATTTGAAATATGGGCTAAAATTAACGTCACGAATAAAGATACTAATTTGATTTTATGAAAGACAACTAAATTCATAAACTGTGACTATTTTTGATATATTACTGTAAGCCTTATTAGAAATAAGGACTGATTTATTTTTATTACCAAGGGCTGAAAGAGATGATGTCAGTTTTCGACCAAGATCGAGTTAAAGACCACGCACCTGTTGCATTCATATTAGATAATCGAATAAGAAATTTTATATTTATCTATTTATCAAGTGTTATTTAAAATCAAAGTAAAAATGAATGAATTCACCTGAAAATCATTCAGTATAAATATTAAGGAGTAAATCAAGACAAAACCCTAGTGCTTGCTCGATTTCGGTAATATTTGCGACGGCCAATGTCCGCCAACCACAAACACCCTGAACAAACCAACTATGACTGATATTTGCATATTGGCCTCTTATGTTTGGCGTAGTGTTATTAAGTTGTTATGTTGCTTGTGATTAATTTGTTTTAAATAAATTAAGTCGTTTATTCGAGATTACGATGGAGTTATCATTGAAAATTCATCACAACAAAGCTAGAAATAATTGAAGTCATTTTAGTGGCTTTTAATTGGATTTACATTATTCCTATTGAAATAACTGAATCTTCTAAAGAGTTCTCCCATAAAAAATGACTTCAAGGAAAATAATTCTGCACATTACAACCCTGAGTACTAAGAACACAAAAAGACACTCCCCATGCATCCAACCATGAGTTTATTTGGGAATCCAAGGGCAGTTTCGAAAGGCGTTCGCGTTGTGGATTAACTGCCAAATTGGTTTAAGCGCAGTCCCGTATCCCGGACGAATCAATTCCGATCAGGGACGGCGAGAATTGAGTGGAAGAGGCTATAGTTTAAATACACATGATTATGATTAATAAATGACTTTTAATTGAACATATTATAAACAGAGGGATATTGTCTATTCTTATATACTTAAAGAATCAAGTTAAGCGTGTGAGGATGTGCGCCTCAAAACTAACTGGTTATAACCATGAAAAAGAAGAAATCATTATTTACTGTCATCGTAATGGTATGCTGTACCGAATGTAATAAGTCTAAAAGAGTATTGCAGTATCTAAATAATTCACGTTAATTTGAAATTTTACAATAAATATTTTTCACAACATAAACGTATCATAAGCTAACATTCGTTTTTTGTACTAAACTCTTTCGGCAAGCAAAGGCATATAATTCAGTGAGTAGTTTAAATTTTATTGATTACATTTCGTAACCAAAATGGAAATGCTCTTCCTTGGATCGTCCTCGGTTTTCGATTCCAATAGATTCTAATAAGATTAGTGATGTCACACGGGTGTTAGATAAAATAGTTTGTGGTCTATAATTGGGGTTCAGGTCGCACCGTTCGATTACGTTCCGAATCGTCTAAAATAGATCTTCAGTCTTGAATATAAGGTTCAGTTTCTTCGTTATCAATTTCCCATGGTCATCACTCGCATGACTAGGCAATATCGACTTGGGATGTGATCTCGCGGAAACAGCCAGTGAAACTAGTCTTTGTTTCGTTGCTATTATGGTTCATTTTTACTTGTTGAGTTTTGAGAATAGTTTTCTCCGATCGGGCACCGTTTACAAATTGGATCGTTGGTGGGTAAATCAGGGTAAGCCAGTAATTGAGTCTTACAGGATCATTCGGTTTGTCCGGGATGCGGTCAAAGGATTATGTGATATATCGCTATCTATTGGTCTTTTGGTGTTTACTTATAGTAGCCCTTAATCGTGTAAGGACATACTTTCGACCTTTACTGTATTGAATATTTTTGTTGTAGTATGTTTTGCCCACTTTCTATCATGTTTAAGTCTTAGGTCACAAGAGTGGATATAAAGTACCTAATACGTTGCAAGAGGAACACTTCCATTATTATTGTAGCGTTTTAGAAAACAAGACTTAATCTTGCTACGTGCACTGTGATGAAATATTGCCTATTTTCTGATAATTTCAATTATCAACTTAAGGACAACAACTGTTCCCAAAACGCTTTTTAGATAGCACTGCAAGCAAAAATTAGAGTTTTATTCTTTTATATGTTCTTTTTACAGTTCGAAGTTCGATTGGATGTTAGTTGCATTAAAAATTGCCACATTATTGATTGACAAAACTAAGATCTTAATAGATGACAATTTTACATTTACCTTCAGACATTAAACAAGGAATACTAACGTACACGTGTTTGCTAAGGACCCGATCTTGTTTGGTGTCCGTCTGCGATAATAATGGAAGTTTAATTAAGTCGTCTGATTGTCTCTTAGCTTGTTTATTGGATTTTAAAGTTTATATTGTAATATTAATTATATTACAGAATACCTCTAAATATACTGTTTACTGGTTTATTCCAAAGTAGGTGTAAGGTGTGGAGTGGTGAATATGCAATTTTAAAAACATCTTCCTAAAACTGTCCTAGGCATCCTTAAAAATAATTTCACAGGACTTATGGTCGCTATGTTTTTTAAATAATATTGATATTATAAATTTGGTACGTCTTAATTTATTTATAATTGGTTATAATCGTCATTTTACTTTAGGCATTGTCTTTAAATTTATTAAAACTATAATAACTGTAAAAATTATTATCTAATTTTTAGTATGGGCTATGTGTACAGTAACCCAATGGTGCAGTATCAGATCGTCACAGCTGTCTGTAATAACACTCAGAAGACTGTTGGTGCTGCAGCAGACTGCAGCATCTAGGAGACAATTCTATTGTTCATTATGACATATAAGTCTTGAAAGCTAACTTCCGAGAAAATGCCTGTGCAATGCAGAACATGCAACCTGGACATTGGGCGACGATCGACAAGGAAAAGTGAAGCATACTGCTTTGAACAAAGTCACTTTTACTTCTGTTTACTTATTTGTTCTTCCTACGAGCCCGAATATTACACCTTAATGCTCTGCCCTACCTTTCTATATCTCTGTGAACAGATTTTCATTGAGTCACTGACCCAGGTACTTAAATCGCTGAACCGAATTGATAGAGTAATTTTGTGTGGTACATAAAAAAATATTATCCGTTTTTAGTTAATCACTAGCCTCTGTACCAAAGCCTACTAAGATTTGGATGTGGGCGTTAACAACTGCAATACAGTAATTTGTCTAATGCACTTATTATTGTTTCACATTTTAGTTAATGTCTCTAAAATGGGTCAAAAAAAGGATTTATACGAAAACATAAAATAGGTGATCTAGATCTCGAATCAGATGTACGGTATCAACCTAACCATTTTTATGTAAGGTAGAATTAAATATTAATTATTTATTGGTATAGTGACAAACCGTCATCCAAGTGACTAAGGAATGAAGCAAAGATTTTCTATTAACAGGTATCTTTTATATCGTCACGCATTTGTTTTGCTATCATTGATAAGAGGTTAATCACTGTTGAAATAGTATTAGTGTTTTATAACATTTTTCAGGCAATTCTTAATGGCGCGTAAAGGGAAGGACCAATCTGAGTTTCTAGCCTGTTTTTGCCACGGCTAGACCATCCGTAGATTTATGATGGCACAGAATTGACGTTCAACAAGTGTACAACAAGTTCCGTTGGTTAGTTATGCGTCCTTTATTGATGCATCATAAATTGTGCGACATTAACATTTAAATTGAACATCCGACTCATTTTGAAAACAGCGTTTAAATATCGCGACATCCATAATAAAAACTTAAGGCGGTCCACTAAGTAGTCTGAAAAAGTACGGAACATGGCACTGAGTGGGAGATTTACAAAAGATTCGGCTAAGAATGCACCGAACCCTCCTCGGCGATAACGGGTTATCAAAGAAAATACGACTCTCGCCTGTGTCTGTACATTCTAGGACACTGCTTTGGGTATTTTAGTTTATATCGCAATTTTAATTGACAAAAAAACTTGTATTGAAATGGGGTTTTCCTTTCGAATTTACAGCACTCATATGATGAAGAAATCCACCTCACGAAATAAACCTTCAATGGTTCTTAGATGTCGTTATCCTTATAGTTGATTCTTTTCCTCATAAGTGATGATCACAGCATCCAACATCTGTATTCCTTCTAAATAATGCCTCGCAGTCATCTGCCGCTTGTGAAGATAGATACAAAGTCGTATTGTGTTATGTAGGACTTCAATCTTTCGGTCCCTTTTATACCAATTTGTCGGTAACATTGACCTTTTCAAATTATCTGACGTTTTTCTGGCGGTTTTCAAACACTTGACAGTCCGGCTCAAGCCCAATGTCATATGTATATCTTTTGGAAATTTTAAGTTCCCTAATTATTGATGCATTGGTCAGAGATGAGGAATATTAATGTATTGATAATACGTTTCTATTGATGACATAAAAGATTAATGTAAAACACGTGAGCTTTCCCATCATTTGAACCCAAGCTGAAGAAAATATCCACTGTATAATGCACGAACACTAGGTCTTGCAGACAACTCCCCAGCATCTTAGCATAATTAGCCAAAAGGGGCTGTTTATTGCTAATATTAGTTGGGGGATTAATACAAACCGTGGCTGTCGCGGGAGTTTTAACTGCCATTACCATAAGTCTCGGGTTTGATTAGTGGTTGCGACATGGCGTCGAGATCGTTACGACTTTGTTTTAAGCTTACATCGAGGAATAGTGGGACCACTTAAGTTAAATAACGCTCTCTTAAATTTAGTTCATTTCACGTTGCTTATAGACACTTATACTACTAGGGATAGTAAAGTTGAATGTTGGGTAGTCGTCACCAGGCTGAAGATTATTTTAATGTTCTAGTGTCTTTGTAGCTACATGTCTTAGTGGGTAATCGTCACCAGGCTGAAGATCATTTGAATGTTCTAGTGTCTAACTGATGGCAAATTCCAACATTTTGTACAGAGCTGTTCTCTGTTTGAAGATATTATTTTACTTTTCATTGAAATGGAAAGGAAACAGTTAGTCAAACAACTTTTTTACCAGTAGAAATTCCTTTTCATCTTTTCAAATCGTATCGTGATCGTCTCGTGACATCTAACTGCACTAAATATAAACGATTAACCGTCAACTCCTAATAGCTAATATTAGTTTTATGGATAATACGCTTACGTTAGCTACTTTGACTTTGCCAACTCTGGATCTGAAGATTTGCGCGTCTGAAATGACTTTAGCGAAATTAACGCGATACGGTTTTAGTGTTAATGGGTTCATAATTAATTCACATAATCTTTAACATTGATACAATTCTGAATTATAAAAATGTTTTTTCTGAGTTTTATGGGTCAACGAGAATAAGGGATATAGTAAATAAATTACTATAGTAAAGTATATTTAGTAGTATATTTTTCTGTAGTAAATAATTTATTATATCGGACACGGAAAGAACTTAAAGAGATTAAAAAAGCTTAAAATAATCAACTAGTAAAATCAAAGCTGTATATCAATTGTAACCACAGTCAATTGATATAAAAAAATCCTCTTCAAGCAACATCCATAAAAGGCGAAATGATGGTAGATTTAATCAAGATCCATTCGTATTGGTACAAGCCAATCCGAGTGCACAAATCCAAAAACATTAGACCACCCCAAGACGCTCGTCTGGATGCGGGCAAATCTTCGAATTAATTTTACTGCAGAAATATGCAAATTTGGAGATATAGCTGCCTAATAACATATACAAAAGAGTGGTGACTCGACGACGCAAACCCTAGATTATTACGTTGGTTTCTCGGGGTTTAATGCCTACAAAAATATATCTTTATAACTCGAAAATAATTAGTAAGAAACTGCTTGAGGAAGTACTTTTTTGACCAATTACTTTTTTTTGTTAAAATTCTTCTATATACTGAATAATAGTTTGCCATTGTTGAAGAGCTCTATCTCCTAGTAATACGAAGCCTAAAAGAACATTATTCCTATTGGTGATATCATGCATATCCATTCAGTTTATAAAAGTATCATAATCCGTCATGATTCAAATATTAACCCATTCTTTCATTAATGTATGGTATGCGTCGTCAATAGCACGAGACCTTTTCATTTGAAGGAGCTAGTACGATCCACTGTACGTATTTTGACGGCTTTCTCCATTTGTTTTTCATTAAACTCAAAACCAGCTTCAAAATACTAATATAACGCAAAAATTATTCAATTTAAGTAATCATCTAGTTTTAATTATAGTGTCGGTGCTTCGCTTTCTATAGTTAACTCCTAAAATACTTTAAAATTAAATCGTTAGTTTTGGTTCAAAACTTTTTACGCCATCATACAAGTTTTTATATCTCATTACTCTAAAGCAACAACCAAAGTACTTAGTAGGGCAAGACGAATGTCTTCCCACAACTCTTTCAACGTTAATAATCATTGCCCGACCCAAAGGGTAGTAAATACCTTAACAGACTTGTTACTGATCTTTTCCAATTACAATCTACAAGTTAATCTTTGCCGTAATCGTTACCTCGGGCTAACATTATAGCCGCTTCGAGGAGCTTAATAGGTAACAAAATTTACCGTGATAGTAGAAAATACACGATGCTTACGTGACAGTGTTGTTGCTAACTTATCAGCCGTTATTACGTTACAGGTGCTCCATTTAGGTCTCTGTTTGGAAGTATAGGGAGCTGAATCCTTGGAAGTATTGAGATTGGTAGTGGAGAAAATATGAGTAATGGCAACAAGCTGGTGGTATTGATGATTGTATTCTAAATCTGAGAATTCTTCTGCAAGAGAAATCACGGGCAGATTTTTGTGTGTTTAATATTACAGTTTATTAAGTCTTAAAACTTATTGCATTTCAGTTATTTATTAACTATTACTCCAGCTCTTATTGAGGTCTGAATTCGATTAAATTTAACGTTCAAAACTGTCTTCCGATAATAATTAACAATAATTTTGTTAGCGGAGATAGATAGACGAAGTTTAACTACAATAGTAAAATAATTACGATTTTGATCACGGTTGTATTGTTCCTAAAGTTATTTTCTTTCCATAAACAGAAAGGAAATAACTTTTATAATCAAGCACCGCGCGAGAGTTAGTTATAATCTACTCACTTGCACAGAACAGTCTGGCTGCCAGACTCGAACAGTCCCCCTCGGCCCCACCGCGTCGGCAGCTCAGCTATGGTGATGCCTCTGGAGCCCCACACGCATAGCCGACTGCCGCATTTGCTGCTCACAATACGCTCAACCGGAAACGCTGGTGGAGATGAGAAGTGCAGTTTCTGGAAAAAACGAAAAACGGTTATTTATGTCTTTAAGCCAGAATTTTGGAATTTAATAAGACTTAAGTACATCTAATGGAGACTACAAATATAAAATTTGGATTTGAAAAAAAAAATGAGATATTTAAAATAATATTTCCTTCCGAAATGTCTATGCATGAAAATTGCGTCTTTGGGTGACTTTTACCAGCTCCACAAATATATCGTTTAATCTAAAAAATATAATGTATGCAGATATACTGGTACTTCTGTAATATTAGCGATAAAGTCGTCGTTTGTACAAATCCTTTCTTTATTATGTTATTTGTCTTCTGAAAATGTAATATTGGTTAATGTATGTAAAATAAGCAATATTCTATTATATTTTTGATAAAATTATGGACGTAAGATATGACATAAGAATGTTGTCTAATATTATTGCAGAAATTGTATAAGAAACATTCCTTTAAGTATTATAACAAAAACACATAACATTTTGGTATGGTAGTAGAATATACTATGATTATAGTGCTAATGTTAACATCTCTTGTGAATTTAACTATACCTTAAAATTTTAAGGTTTCTTAGGACTGACATCGAATAGCAGACTTGGGTATATTAGAACAATGCTCGGTTACAGATTTTAATGAAATTTAGGTTCTAATGTTTTATTATTTATGAAGGTATTGGGATTAGTGGTTTCGATAGCGAAAACAATGCAACTTTCGCCTTGGTTGGCTCCTGGATGCATCTATCAAAATTTGCTATCTCGTGTTCCTTCGGCACGTCAAGCCGTTGGTAACGGTTCTTAGGGAACTGCTATCACCCACCAAGCCGCGCAGGTCCAGACCAAAGTTTTATGGCGCAAACTCCTCATATGCTTCTACAATGTAGGAAAGACAGTGCCCAGCATTAGGACGTACAAAGATACTTCATAATTATTAATTTATCAAGGAAACCCTTTTGCAATACACAAAGGCACGCCGATACAACTATCGGACAGACCGGGAATATGATTAACAAACTTTTTTAATCAATAAAAGAAGAAAAAGGAAGCTACGCGCTTCTGGCTTTTGCTTTATTTCTATTACGCCGCCTCCGCAGGCTCCTCCGACGTCATACTTATAATCATTTACTGTTTGATGGCTGCCCGCCGCTCCACTTTTTAAAGGAAATTGAAAAAGTTCTCTTGATCGTTGGCTGTGAAATGAGGCCACGTGTTATAGGCTATTCGCTGTTTGCTCGTGCGAATGTTTCGTGGGAGATTTAGACGAAATTATGTCGCTTAAGTCTGCGAAAAACGTTGATTTTTTAAAAATAAGGGTAGTACTCGAGGATGCAGCTTAAAAACGCTATTTGAGGGATATCTTCTTGGAATAACTTGGGATGCTCGTACTACAAGTTGGCGAAAATAAGGAGACTCTAATATCAAGGAGAAAAGACTGCTATCTACTGATACGTTACGACGTTAGGAACAACTATTACATATTTTATAGTAACGTAAAAGAAAGACAAAATAAACTTCAGCTTATGTCCATTGTTCCATAATAAGCAAAGGAGCAAAGGATAGTGCTTCTGAAAACTCAAAACTTTATGGTCTTTCTGTGTCTTCGAATCGAGAGAGCTTGATGGTGTGATGCCTTGTCAATGTTAAATATAAAGTTCAGCAAATGACTCGACACCACCTTTTGATGAAAAGCAGTAGAGAAGTCCATATGTGAAGATAGCTAGTGACGCATGCGACATACTGCCCTAGCCACCCTCACCTTACCGGCCCAAAAAGTGCTTTGTCACGCCTCTGATAAATATGCAGTTACAATTTGAAAAACGACACCAAATTATTAGATCAATCAATTAATATCTTTTGCTAATCTCCAAACGTGTCCTGTCCTATCTAACCATTTTACATACTGCAGTACCACAGCTGTATTAAGTTCATCCTAAAGATAATGCATGTTACCCTCTGTGATATTACAATAAGTATCATGTTCACATTACGACTTCCTAGTAACTTGGACTGCGAGTAATGGGTTGGAATCAATAACACCGTGAATATCTTAACACTATTCAATGACTCGTAAGACAAAAATTTACAGTAACACGTATACGTAATAGAACAAAGAAAGATAATAGAGAATGGATGCAGAAATGTATTTAATACATATGCTAATATATATATATATATATGCAAAGAATTTTGTGTGTGTTCTTTGTTCTATTTAACATTAGATTGCAGGAAAGAAATGGTTTTTAATAGTAACGCCGGCTATATATAATTGTTACTTAGCATATATACCATAAATACCATAAATGTGATTTTGATTTTGTACGCATCGGGAGAGGAGAGTACTGGCGTACTGAAATACAGGCAAAATAATTGCCTAGTTCAGACTCCAGTCTCCCACTATCTTATGCTCCTGTGACACATGTATATAATGTCAATGTAATCGTTAAGCTTAAGATGATGAGAGAATAAATAAACGTTATTATTATATATATTATATATATTTTATTATAATAAATTTAGGAGATATTTTTTACAAAATTGTAATTGGAAATATTTAAGTAAATGCTGCGTAGTAGTTGTTCTGAGTTACTTTTTAATGTTTTTTATCTGTCTGTAATCATGCCTTATATAAGTCATCATCATCACCGAGAGACGTCCACTGCTAGACATAGGCCTCCCCCAAAGATCTCCAAATCACTCAGCCCTGAGCTGACCGCATCCAGCGGCTTCCTGCGACCTTTATCATATCATTCCTTGTGGGAGGGCTACCAAAGCTGCGTCTCCCGATACGTGGCCGCCACTCGAGTACCTTTCCGCCCCAAAAGCCTCCTTGGACATTCCAAGGCTGTTGGGGCGTAAAGGTCCTCGTCCCTACCTTTATGTAAATAAATAAATAACATTTATACATATTATGTACAGACTAATTACATAGACCTACATTATTAACATAAGTAGCGGGATAATTGCTAAATGGTTTTTAACAAGAACTTAAATGAATCACTGATACACAAGATTGATGTATGCTCAAGAATAATCTGTGAAAGCTTGGAATAAATTGGGCAAAAACCTTACAAATCTTTCTAAAAATTCAACATTTATTGAGGAAATTTCAAAACAATAACATGGTTATAATGTATATCTCCAAATAAAATCCAAAATAAGACCAGAAACCGAGTGGTTTAGTGAAATAAAGGACAGCATTAACCAGTGATTATCGGAAAGAATCGAAGTGAGTTAACCCTACCGCACCTGGTGGGATTTCGGTACCCCGCGGCGAAAATAGTACGGCACCAATGTTAGCTGTGAGTCGGAATGGAATGACCCTGAAACCGATGAATTATAGGGAAAAAGCTTTTTTTATGCATATGAGCTAGTAAAGACGTAATGAGGTCGTCATAAAACCCAAATACATACAAACATTTTTAGAGAAACTCAGCTGAATCACTCCATACAGGAAATTAAAAGATATTTAATTTCAAATTGAATTAGTGGATAAAGTAGGACATAATGAATAAAAAAATCCTCTGCACGTATGTGCACGAATAAAGTGGGATCCACCCAAAATAAGTATGTAACTTTACTTGAGAAATAACTATGGATATCTTTTTGGCATTGAAAACTTTTACTTTGAAATACGTTTTTCACAACAATATACACACTCACAGTGTATACCTGGAAGTATAACGCAGAACTTTTAAAAAACACCATTCAAGATTAAATTAATCCAAAACCGCTGTAATAGAAGCCACACGTTTTCTCCAAATTCGCTAGCTGCGGTGACCGCGGGGCGCATTAATTCAGAGGCGAAAACCTCCTGACAGTTCCGAGCGGTGCCTTGTTCCGAACGATAATGGCACGGAATTTCACGGATCGTCTGATTGTAATTTAAAAATCGAATTATGGGGGTATCAGATTACGGGGTGTTAATTAGAAAATTAAATTAAGATTTACTGAAGGTTTTTTCTTAGAGATACCGATTTACCTCAAGGATGTTGAGGATGTTAAATTCAATTGGAAAAATCAAAAAACAAACCTGTAAAAATATTTCTATGGTTATGGAGTTATATCTACGACGACAACAAAAAGACTAACTTTTTGTATTTGAGGAGTCAAAGTCGAAGTCAAAAATAACTTTATTTAAATAGACTTATTTACTAAGCTCTTTTAAATCGTCACAACAGGGAATATGTATGAGAAAACAATTAGATATAATTATAAAGGCAATAGTCATAGTTTTACTGGGTATCAACCGGGCATTTACTAATTGGACTAAGGAGGGTGATTATTCATTTTTAGCTAAAATATTTCTAAAAGGCAATCTCACTATGGATAACTAAATATAAGACATCTAGAGCACACACATCATATTGTAACTATCAACCCTAATTGTATGTTTTGTTGGAAATAAATACTATGCGATGTAGTTTCTAAATATCTTCAGTAACGACGGAAAGCTGAGTTTCTTGTGCCGCTTCTGTACAGCTAAAATAAACGTGCTGAAATGGCGGTAGAACAAAAGAACGACGATTTCAAACTCCTTAGTATCTCGCTCCTTAGTTTACATTTAAAAAGCTGTCTGGAGGATGTTGAAACCAAATTTTTAAATGCATTATTAAATAAAATAACACCAGATGAATCTTTTTTAAATACTGACCATAAATTTCGATACAAATTTAAAAGGCAAACCTTGAACAGTGAAATCTCATTACAATCTGCAGCCACATCTTTGCGAAGACTCGACATTCCGTCGCACAAACATTTGCACACCTAATAATCGGGAGCGCGCGGTCACATAACTTAATTACACTTACACAATGAAGCCATAAAACAAAATAAATTATATATGCAAATTCTGTACTGAAAGTACAATAAAAATAAGGGCGAGCAGGATTAGCGAGGTAGATATTAAAATTCGAGATCCACACACGGGTTAGCTGCGTCGTACACAATTAAACGAGCCGGTCTTCGAGAGGGTGGGCGCTGTTATTTTTCCATATTTAATAAAATAATATAAAAATTAATATATTCTGACCGCGTGCTTTCGTGTATCGCGATGAAAAACACGGATAGCGAAGCTCGAGTGCTCAACTGTGCTTGTGCGGTTTCGTACGTCACAGATTGCTGATCACAACTTAACATCAGATGTGATTTGATCAAATCTTTGCATGTACAATTGAAAGTCGCCAATTTCGAGTTCCAATCCATTTGCCATAACTTACGTCTATATCTCCTTTACCAGCACTTGCAGCTTACACGCCATTTTACTCAGTCATTACTGATCACAATGTTCTATAGAACGCACACACACACTGACTAGAATCACACTCTCCTGTAACCTTTCCAAGAGTCTAGGCTAAAGCTAACGCTAACCCTAAAATGGTCACGATCGGTGCTCCGGACAGACGTATTTTTCCTCCGTTTTGTTTTACGTGACCGGTCGAGCAGTTTGCGAAGATTACGCCGCCCGCGTGCATCCGAATAATTGTTAGGATACAATTTTTAAAAAAATTCAACCACGACACGAATATTAATGACGCGATTACACCAAATATATTTTGAGGGACGGCAGCCGGTTTTATTTTTTTATAATTGTGTTTTATATGTTTGTTCGCGACGGGTTAGATTAAACAAAATGATTAGGGTTTCCGATTAATTTATGAAATGCTGGATTGTCATTTTTAAAATCTTAAGCTTTAAGTAAAAAAATGTAATAACAATAACGAAGTTAACCTTTAATTTATGTACCTTCTGATCTCTAGTAAAAAAGGTAGTTTGTAGGTTAATACTAAGAGAAAATCTTTAAATTCACAGGTACAAAGTTAAATCACACACGTCCATTACATAGCTAGTGGTAGATAGGTCCTTAAACGGATCCCTCTTCGATAAAAAAAAATATAAAGTATACATCGTACAGACTTACACGGAAACGAATACTATGGAAATATTATCAAAATAATAAACTAAACCAAGTATCTGCAAATATGTCCTTTACCATAAACGTGTAATAAGCTACAAGTAAGTATAATAAGTTTATGTAATAATCCTGCAAACTTCGAAGTTTCGTCCATGTTAGTTTAGTTTATCTACTCGATACTAGATGGCGCCAGTTATATCAATTTAGACAACCCGTCTCTGCCACCCCCAATATCGTTAAGCGGAAATTAATATTTTTCCGCGCGTATCGGTCAAATTTATTCCCGAATATAAATCGCATTTTTATTGCAATAAGACTTTTTCTCGATTCCACGACGGGTAATGGATTGCTAGGAAATTGCCGGAGCCTTCTAATAACGGCGCGGCGGAGACACCGTTTAGTTGGAAATTGGAAATTTATTCTCGCGATGCGAACTGATAGGATAATTCCGTTTAGGAACGGACTTCATTTGTCAGTGGCTACGTTGATAGGTCGAGACTCTTCGATAACTCGATTTCTAGAAGCGTTTTTAATTTAATTGAAGTAAATTTGAAAATGCGGTTTGCCCAGCAAGATACGAGTCGCATTTTAAAAGTACTTAAGCCACAAAAATATGGATAATAACTACTTATAACTATAACACGATTACTAAATAGCCGCTAGGTACGTCATTGAATTGACATATTGACTAAACAAAACTGTTGTTAGCAATCTTCTGATCCATAGTATTGTAAAATTTACTAAAGTATAAAACTTCACAATAACTTTTCTTGCGGCATTTAGAATAATAATTTACGGGATAAAATTAATATTAAGAAGCTCAAATAAGACTTGAAAAAGTTTAAAACTATTGATATTAGAACACAAATTTGGCTAATTATCGAAATTGGTCATATCATATTTATAATGTTGACACAACATAAGTTTTTCAGTAGTAAAATGTAGAATAATATCATTGAAAAATAGCTTTTATTACACCAGCAATAAATACCTAAATAGTCATCTCTTTCCACTCTTGCTTTATTTATATTCATTAATAAAAATTGAGCTATTGAAATAAGAACGTCAATTAATCAAACAGCAATCTATCCATGGTCCTTGTTCTGCATTTAAGCAAAAGAAATTTCTAGAATGTTTTTAAACGGAATTGAGACTTAGCAGACGCGAAGATCAAATTAGGTCCGATTTTTCTTACAATGCTATCTCACGGTCGCGCGTCACCGCTAACTTCTGAGCACCTGTCCGCGAAACGCGCAGACGACATCGAACCGCGAATAGTTACAAACTCCCCACATAAATCACCAACTCCGGCACAACGTACTCTCTCTTGGGCCATTAACATTTTTTATGCATAGAAATCGATCCAGCAACCGTCTAATGCCTCCCGCGATACATTAATATCTTACTTTTTATGACTCTTCAGTAACAATCCGTCCCGACCCGCGCGTCGTAAGCGACGGTCCTGCGTTATTGGAAACGGAAGCGTAAGGCGTTGGGGTAAAATCGACCCCCGCTTGCAGTTAGAGGGTTTCTCGATTTTCGAGTTTGCGAATTGTAGAAGTTGATAATAGGTGGCGCTGGCGATTTTCTTAACGCCTCAATTTTTCTTTCACGGGCACTTTGAGATTAAAAGTTTGGAAAATGAAATGAAAAGTTGGCCGGTAGGTGCGTATCGGGTGTATTGGGGGATTATTATTACTTGGGAGCTGTGAGATGGGAATTCGTTTTTCTTGTTTAGTAGAACCAGTACCAGTGGAAAATGGAAGGCATAATGAACTTATACAACACGATATGTAAGCTACGTAAGTGATTCTTAGTATCTTCAATAAACTGTATGCATTTCTCTACGATGCATACTTCAAAGCGTCAACAAGTTTATTTAAAATGGAGATTGTCTAACTAAACCATTTAAGATTAAGCCAAAACTTAAATTATATTTTAACTATGTTTAGTAAAATCTTCTAATTGTTGTAATTAGCTGACACCGAATGTGTTATACGTACCTATTGAAATATACTTATGTCACTCGTCTATATCTATATGCTAATTCCATTAAGATCGAAAGCTTACTTCCCTCTCTTTCTATACATTAAAATGAACATATATGAGTAGCTACGTCTCTGGTAAAAGTCTTAAAAGCCCCTAATATAATACGAGTTAATCGAAAAGTCTTAATCACATACGTCGTTATAAAGTTATCGTATAACGTAGCAATCAACATAAACGTGTAGTATGTTGCTGGTGCGATCGCACGGCGTCGCATACAGCGGTGTGCTGGCTGCAAGCCAGGCACGCCCTTATCCGTTAGCATTCCCATACCGAAACAGGCGTTGGTTTAAGACGAACCAATTTATGAAAGTTATCTCGAAACTATGTTGCGGCTTGATCTTTGTGTTGTATTTTATATGAGATACTGGCTACATTATCCGTGTGTGGTTTTAAGTCTTGCGAGGAATTCACATCTCGTGGGTGGACACATCTTTTTGCTTATGGAGCTACCAGCTACTGGATAAGCGATCGGCGTGTGTAGAGCTCGCTCAGCGGCTGATCACACCGACATAAGCACGGGTGACCTGGGTTATGCCGAAACAAGTCACCAGACTACCTTGAAGAATAAACATATGAGGGAATCAAGGAGATTCTTCGATATTGCCAATGTTGGTATGGTTTTAACAATTTCAAACAAGCAGATGTTAACCGTAGTCTAGAGAGCGATATTAAGAAATAGCTAGGAACGGAGGTAGACTAACCAATCGGAAAAGAATAATTTATCAATAAAGTAACCTTATTCACTAATGCTGGGTTTCAATAATCTATCTATTGGGTTTCAATAATATATCATTATCACTATTACTAGTGCCCATACCTTTAATTATATTTATTTATTTTTCTCATACATATTCCCTGTTATGATGATTTAAAACTTAGTAAATGTCTATTTAAATAAAGATATTTTGACTTTGACTTTGAATGTTTTGCTTTTGTAATTTTGTCGTAAAAAGCGTGTATGTCAAAAATTTTAAATGACTTAAGCGAAACCATTCGTACATATATCTTTGACCTCGGCATAAGCACACAAACTTACGTAAGTTCTGTTATTTGAGCGAAAATAGTCCATATAAATCTAAAAGCAACTTCTTTACGCCAAGGGAATTTTGTTAAATATGCAAATGTAACGATAAGCAGTTTAATAGTTAACGATTCCTGTGTAGCGGCGATACGGCGCGGCGCTGGCAGCAGCCTACAACGTTTTGTTTGAACTATCTTGCCGGAGTTAATAGACTTATATATACGAACATAATAACGTATATTGATCCTATATACTTTATACTTACCATGTCAATCTTAATTATCACATTAGAACAACGAATCAATAGTCTATTTAAAAAATAAAACAAAAACTCACATCTCCGGAGATTCCAAAAGAAAAACGGTTTCCCATACCGTTTACAGAGAAAAATTGTGCGCACAAAGAAAGAATGGCGTAACTCAGCGCGTTAGCATGCAGATACGCCGTTTTACCCCGGAGCGAACAACGGAGCGTCCATAATGGCTCGCTTTGACTTACTAGATGGAATTTTTAATGCAATAATTTCGATAATTTATCGCTAGATAGCTTTTCTTTGTGGCGCGAGGGCGGGAGCAAAAATTGGTTTTCTTTTTATCAGTAAACATTAGAGTGGCCGTCTCGATTGACCTCCGGCTGTGAGGACATACGGCTCTAAAGAATAGCCTCTTTTGTTTGACGAAAAATCTTTACAAAATATTATTTTATTTATTTATACTCGTAATTATGGTTAAAATGAAACTTATATATATATATACTATTACTGCTCATTTGTAACGCAATTTCTACAAGCAGACTTGCGTCAGGAATATGTGGAGTTAATAGTAGACGCAGTGTGCTTAAACATAAACACACACACACACACACACACACACACACACACACGCACACACATACAGTTAGCAGCAGAAGTTCGGTGTAATGCAAAGCCAGATCAATTACAGGAAAAACATCTGTTGTCTCCAGAATGTAACGCACATGTCAAGAAGAACTAACTGTACTAGGTGCTGCTGCACACACTTTATATTGATAATAAATGATAAAATGATAGTTTGGTGACGAGAATGTATTTTTGATACTTGCTATGTATGCTAACTGATACAATGATATGATATGAGTTTAGACCGTGGCGGTCGAAGGCGGTCGAATGATTAAGTGATGATATTGAAATTATTGTACAGTGGAGTAAAAATCCTGATTATACAGTCTGCTGTATTATTATATATGTATATGTGTATATAGTAAAACGTAGGAGCTGAACAACTTCTGTACACGAAGAAATAAAGAAGCATCGAGTTGTCTCGTAAACTTTTTGAAGGCTACATATTACTCGCCAGGTTTATTGTGTTACAAGAGTATATACCCTAAGATATCCGCAATTTTATGCGCTGCTAGTGACTTTTCTAGAACATATTATATCTGAATTGAAAAATAACATAATAACAATATATTCCACTGTCGTTCTCTTAGACATTATGCTTGTGAACGAATGGAATAGAAAGAATCAGAATTACAATAGAAGAATAGAAGAATTAGAATAAATACTAATTTTATTCTAATTTCTAATTCTTTCTTTTAACATAGGATAAATAAAAAAAAATCTTTTGTTTCAATGGACTGTAAATGACTTAGGACACAGAAACATAAAAATCCAGTTAACCTCAACCTGACGAATGCCTGAATTCTGACGCCAGTATGTCACTCAGATGTTAGCATTTAATTCTAAAGCGACACTTTTGAGGTTCCGTGGGCGTCGTAATTAAATACGTGACGTCATTTAGCGATGGCCTCTCGTGGTAATTTGCGAAAATGGAAAGATGGCTGCCACGATAATGCGACCGGTTGTTCTGCTTTTATATATTATGCAGAAAAATGAGCACCGCCCCAGACGATGTTTCGGATAATCTAATTCGTCTCCTTAATGACTTAAATGGCAATTTTACTTCACAAAGGAACAATGATACATCGACATTTTGTGGAAGATGCTCGGTGTATTATTTATAAATTAACTTATTACTACGGCTTTAGTAAATTTAAGTTACAAATGAACTATAGAAATATATATTTGTACAAACATTATACAGCGTATCGATGCACAAGGTCAAATTAAACTAATGACAGTTGTCTTATTGGAGACTGTCCAACCACACAACAATAAGACAACTGTCATTAGTTGTCACAATAAGAATCAGACAGACACATGACAGACTTGTCATGTGTCTTTCTGATTCTTATTGTGGTAGTAATGTGGCTCTTTCATACTACATAATCTAGAATGAAATAATTGTATGATAATTGTAACAGAGGCATATAATTTTATCACGACGTACAAAAGAATATTGACCCAATTAGGGATATCTATATTTTATTAATGAAATCAAAGATATAGCAAAGAGAAAGATTTCTAAGCTTATATAACGACGAATACATGACACTTTCTTAAATTTGACGTTGTTTTAAATATTTAAAGTTTACTGTCAAAGGTAAAAAATTTTTATAGACAAATGTAAATTAATAATCTTTAACTTATCGAGTGTTTTTGATTTCTCGCCAGACAGATCTGTGTATAATAAATCATTCACATAAATTACAATGCCATTCCTCAGTTACTAAAGTATAATGCCAATTAAAATTCACTCATCGAAAACCTGAAATACACAAAAAGGATTGTGGACAAACAAAATTGTAGCGAGTAACGCGATCCGCCGAACGGTCATTACTTTGTTATTGTTGTTTTTAATGAGACGTGGCGACGATGGCCGCCGAAGCATTGTCCGCTGGCCGCCTCCATTATACCCTACCCTCTTAATATCCCAGACCGCTATAAAATTCGCCTCTCTGATCGAGTGACAAGTTCGTAATGTGTTGTCGGATTTAAGTTGTAGCCGGTTTAGAACTGGATCGATCTGTGCATTGAGGTTGATTTGAGGTTGTCAATGGTGCTATGGAAAAGGCACATAAGTTTACTGTCAGTAATTAGGACTTCTTCCAAGACACCAGGAATTTGAACCACAAAGTAAAAGGTCCTTAGGATCCTGCTGTTGCAAGCGTAGATACAGCGTGGAGACGACAGTTAGCATAAGCAAACATTAGCTGCATTAGTTCATAGAAATGTTGGAAAATTACCAAACGAATATTTTTATTTTATTATTATAAAACATTTCTATATAACGCAACGAAACGCTCCCAATCATGTGTATAACAACCTGTGGTTTTATAAAGAGAACATTTCTAGGACCGTATAGGTATGGGTGTAAGAAATATTATTTCTATTCCAAAATATATTAAGGATTTCCAAACAAAATTAACATTTAAAAAAACAAAGAATAGATTTAAAATCTAAACTGAGATTGTACATTTAAATGGAAACCTTGTTGATTTGAAACTGAACGAGTCAATTATGGCATAAGTACCGATAGCAAATAATTTAAAATTTGAAAACGATAGAGGTTTGCGACTATTTTTCAATTTGTTTCTTTTCGTTGTTGCTAACGGAAGGCAGTCCATAGCACATGATTTTGTAAAATACTACTAAACTAAAATTAAGCGTATCTTACGCATTTATTTTCAATAACCATATTATTACGATTACCTCTCGTATATTCTATATTTGTCCTCATTGAATCTTCACTACTTCCTTCATACTGTAGCCCTTCTTAAAATATTATAAAATTAATGTAGAATTTCATTGTTTAAGAATTTAGCAAGTACTTACTTTTATTTAAAAATTCTATCAACAAGGATGGGCTTCTGCTTCAGTAATATATAAGTTTTTTTTTAACATAAAATTCATTATAATTCTCTTCACGAATACTTAAAGATATGAGAACAAGACAAACTTTTCGTAACAGCTCAACTTCCGTTGTATTACTAGCCGTTGCATTGGAAAATGCACAGAACTTGTAACAAGACAGGTCGGCTCCATGCTCAGGGTGCACTAGCCAATTTCCGGACGTGGCTCATTCCAGCTAATTTTCATATTAACGAACGTGTCTTGTCTAGCGTCGTTCGGCTCATAACACGGTGCTTCGTACTGGATAACATGGTATTAGATTCTTTAACAATTAATTTGTAATGGCTCCGTGGTGAATAGAAGCGGGAATTTTAGTAGGTAACGTTAAGAAAGTTTAAAACAAGGTAAGTTATTTTGATATTTTACAAACGATCCAGGTGTTATACAAAAACACATGAAGGTACTTCTAATGTTTAGTACTCTTGAACACAGGCTGAAAGAAAACGAAAGAAAAGATTTAGACCAAGAGCCATTAATTTGTAGTTTCAAGGGAAAATTTTATTTTTATTTATGTATTTATTTAAAAATTTATGTACACACAAAGACAATTAAAAGGACACAACAGAATATTAGACAAATTATTATATATTATAGCAACAAATTACTTTAAAATTATTTTATTTGTATTATTTCTAAATTAGCTTATTACTAAACTTCCCGGAAGCCCTTTTCGGGATGTTTAGTAAGATATGAACAATTAAAATATATATTTGATTTTTGAAAATTATAACGTAATTCTGTTATTAGTAGTATTTACTTCCAAGTGTTAACTTCTGAAATATATATTCTACAAAAGGCTAAAGATATAATATTTCCCCAAAAGAGTCATCAACCATATTGATCGTATACCTAAATATGCATTAAAAACAGAAAACCTTTAAAAACAAGCGTTTCTCATTACAGCGGCCCATTCAATTTTAACGACGTCGTATTCCTTACCTTTGATGTTAATCTATAATGCAGGCTCGATCTCCCGATAAATAACGAATAAACAAACAAAAGAAGGAGAAAAAATGGGAGAAACACCCCTCCCCACAATAATTTCATTATTTGGAGACTGGAGGTACTTTAAAGTGGCCGTTATTTGGGTTCTATAGTTGGGTGTTATCTATTTGGTTTTGAGGTGAATGGGACTGTCATGGTGATGTGTATTGTGACGCATTTGATAGAGTTTACATTGATAACACAAATAATAATAACAATAGATAATACAGAAAATGTTAAAAAAACTAATTGTAAATAGTTATAATATCTATTAGGTAGGTTTTTCTGGCAGAAATTTAATTGGCAAAAGCCAATGTTAAGAGTCTAGAATCTTGAAGGAAAAAAATCTGAATTTAAATTATTTACATGCTAGTGTTGTAAGCACAGATATAAATATTCATAATTTCCGTTACGAATTTTCAAACCGTCATTTGAAATAAAAATCTTGATTTGACTTTTTGAAAGTAAATTAGTTTCATCTAAAATACGACCATCAGAGGCGACAATTTTCCTTTGACTTGTGTACAGTGGAAAAATAATTTGGAACCCAGTGCGAAGTCATAAGTATGGTAATGAATGCAAAATTTGTCGACCCAAAAAAAATCAAAGAACGGTCACTTTGTAAGTTGTCTATAGGTGTTCTGTAAGGGTGGGTTTCGAGGTGGCAGCATTTTTTAGGGTAAATTCAGTGAGGGATCTCGTGAAAGTTTTGGATTGGCAACGCCTTAGGGCGGATTGCTATGCAGTAGCAATTTGTTAAATTATTGATAAAGTAAAGATATTATCATGAGTTTATCGTAAATTAAACTAAACTAAATAATATTTGTTAAAATAATCAGTTGACTTGTGTTACGATAGCGCCACCAACAGGTCTAAAAGGGAAAACTAAAAAAGCAACGTGATTGGCCGAAAGATTTTTCGCGCAAATTAAGATTTGACAGTTCGGAGGGGATCTAAGGATTGCCACTTGGGCGGTCATATTGAGAGCAATCTTAAAGGAGGACACACAAGTCGAGAACAAAATTTGCTATCTCGAACTCTTTCTGCTTAGAAAAGTGCGTTAAGCCGTTGTTCGCGATTATACCAGCCTGGTGACGTTCTGACAGAGACAGCCCAGACACTTAATGTATTTCTTCGATGTAGGAAGGTCTGTGCCCAGCCGTGGGACGTAAATAGGATAAAGATGAAAGATTTATTCAAAGTCAAAGTCAAAATAACTTTATTTAAATAGACTCATTTACATCTATTATTTACATTTACATCATTACAGTATATCTCAGTCATAAAAGGGAATATGTATGAGAAAAACAAACAAATGTAATTAAAGGCAATAGTGATAACTTTAAGTGGGTATCAACCGGGCATTTACAAATTGTCCCAGTTATAGAATTTAAATATGTACTAAATAAATTGTTACTTTTAAAACTAAAACTAAAACTAACACTAGTATGCATATTCCCAATTAACCCTACTACCGCTTCGACGAATTAGTAGCTGCAGAGAAGAAACGGCGCAAGAAACTCTTAACTCTATTAGATAAAATTTTAACACAACACGTAACTTTAGCAGAAGAATGGTGTTCAATCAGTTTAATTATTATGGCAATTAATTACTTAGTAGAGCTTATAGTTAATAAACTAATAGTTAGTATAAATTTGAGTCACTTTTTTGACAATCCGACAACCAAAGGATCTGTCCTGCAGCAGTATCCAGCAGGTGATGTAATGTAACGTCCTTGTAAAAGGGTATGGCTCTGCTAGTTGTCACTTCACTTCCCAAATTTAAGAAAAAATAATATAATAACTGGTTCATGCTAGCCTAAAGCGAACTAGAACTGTAATATATAAGTAATAATAGAGAACTTATGTACAAATTAGAAAAAAATCTTCTATCTCCGAGACGAAGACACCGAAGTCGCCCAATCCGGCCCTGTTTAGGGGTGGCTCCTAAGAGATGTGTTTTTGTCGTGTTTTTATTAGTGAAAAACAATGATGAATTAGCGAACATCCCGTTTATTAGTCGCGCGTGCGATTTTTTGTGTTCGCCAACATTTTTTAATTTATTTCAGGCGGCGATGGCCCGTGAAAATTTGTGTTAGGGGGGCGGAATGTACTTATATTATCGGTGTTTGGCCGCTCCTTGTAGGAAATTAAATTGTTTGCGCTCTCCGAGGTGTTTTATAGACACGTTGGATATTGGGTGTAACTTTATCGTGATGGATGCGGAGTCTAATAAGAAAACGGTGAAATTTGTAATCTAAATAATAAACTAATAAATTTATAATATAAAATGGAATATACAGACAAATTATTATTTCATCCTTGTCTTGTTTGATTATCGTAGGCTCGCCCTACTAAAAGACCCAGTTCTGCCAATCTTCATAGTCAATAATTGGCAATTGTCAGAAAATACACTCAGTTTAAGTGACTGAATTTATAAGATAACCTACGATTTAATACTACCTACCATAATGTATAGACCAAGATACACCATAATAGGCTCAATGTAGATTACATTAAACGAACTGTCTAAAATTGTTCCAGAACTCCGTGATTTATATCTAGAATTATTTATAAATTTTTTTATTACCTAAAAGGGTCCCGACATTCCTATTTCGACTGTTTCAGTGTGAAGAGAAGCGCAGCCAGCATAATTACTGGGCTTGGGAGGTATTAACATCTCACGTCTCCAGAATATCGACCACCTTCACCAGAATCTCACACCTCCAATATCAAGTGATTTCTTGATCGTTTTTTTTGTTATAAAAAAGAAAACTCAAACAATTTAAAAATTTTATAGGATCCACTGGAGAATCATAACAATATAATAAAATTCCTCATTCTGACATGAGTAGTAGAAGCTTTATTATAACTCAGTATGGGACTATATTGACCCAACTTCAAAAGCGTATAATTGCATTACACACTTCCGCTATTGAAAACAATTTCCTCAAATATATCATATGACATATCAATACCTAAATATCAGAACTGTGACTCAAACAACCCCGACCGCGTCGAGAAACGAAACAGAAAATCAAGTGAACATCGGAACCAAATCCTCGGCGCTAATCGCTATTCAAATCACCACAAATCTGTTTTCGACTACTCGGTCCGGTCAAACTGAAAAAAGCGCAAAAACGGGGGGGAGGGAATTAATAAAACATCCACTAAAGCGAAAACAGGCGGAAAAATAGAGTCGAGGGAGCGAAAAAAAATGTCCACCAGAAACGTGCTCTTCATTAACGCGGAATGGAAACACCGGATGAATTGATCAATCAGAAATTTTATGGGCGCGAATCACTCAACGGAAAATAATTCCCGGGCCGTTTTGGCTCGGCTCATCGCCACCGTTTTAATTTCGTCCTCTTGGGGAGATCGAGTGTCATCCAATCTATCTGACGACTTGGGAAAAAATGCTATCACACCCCCTCTTTTGCCCCCTACCGCCCAAAGGACACCTTGAGACGCTAACACGCGTCAAGGGACTCGATCGTTTCAAAAATTTCCTTAATTATTGGCACCTCACTTCTTAAAACAAAGGTGAGGTAACACGATATGCTTTCCTTAAATTTTCCTGAAGATTTTAAGTGGGTTTTGGTAATCATAAAAGTTTTTAACCGAATTCAAAAAGAAGTTCTTTTTTCACCGTGTGTATTTTTTATATGATTGTTTCTTTGTCAATATAATAGTGAGGTGTCCCCATACTTACCTAGTCAGGATCTGAAGATGGAATCCCAGAAAATCGATAGGGGGTTCTCAAATGAAAACAAAATAGTAAAAAATATTAATTTGAATATTAACCCAAATAAAAAGATGGCCACCCATCCTAACTTTGATGTTAGAAAATTACTCTTCACAGTTGTGTAGAAAAATGTAAATATTTAAATTAACTAAAACACGGAAAAGACTAAAACAATTTAAGTACAGATCTACATTAAAAGTATTATTTAACTCGGTGCTTCTTGTCTTCAGTGTTTTAGTTTTGTTGTAACAACAGATCTTTATTTACGAAAGAAATCAAATAGGAAGAAATTATGTAAAAAAATATTATTAGATTCTAACTGCAGTCACCTGCATAACATTTCCATAGAAGTACAATAGAAAAAGCTATTATTAATAATCATTAATTACTCTTCATTAAAATTTGACAGTTAATTTTCGATGTCCATCGATGAGACAGCGTTACCGCTTTGACGAGTAATTACTCCATAAGCTGGCGCCTAATAACCTATTCCGTTTGCAATAGCTGATTAATCAAGATCAAACGGAAACAACAATAGGTCTCTTCATCAAAACATCTTTTGTTTTTGTGAAAAATTTCACTCATTGCATAGTTAATAACCCACGGATAATGTTCAAGAACTCTGAGGGACTTAAAATGGCAATCAAACTGGCAATTTCAGAGGGAGTGCCAAATTTAAATCCCAAAAAGAAACGGCGTTCCGATTTGTAATTCAAACGTGCAAGAAATGGCACGATATCCGATTTGAATAGGCTTCTGTCTCACTGGGGCTCGATGAAGCATTAAGCTGTCACATCCATAAACAGTGCCGTGATATGCTTTCAATCTTCCAGTGGTTTCCTCGAAATCCGCTTTTAAATTTCAACCTTGACGTCACTCTTGTCCTGTAATGGTTCTGGAAACGCCATGAGAATCCGTCGCTTTGTTTATAGAAAATTACTTCAATTATTCACAGTCAGTATAAAGGGCTTTTCTCTTTTACTTAAACTTCTATACTATTTCACATAGGTTGGCATTTGTAGATACAATTTCTATGAGTAGTGCGAAGGCCCAAATTGAATATTTAAAGACATCCTCTTTTGTAATTACGTCTCTTGAATAGGCTATCCGTTAATTCAAAACAATATTTCCGAGCACATTTACTCTACTCCAAATATGAAATGGCTCTTATAAGATGTTATTACATAAACTGTCAGATATCAAGACTCACAGTGTGACTAGATCTTAGCCCTGGACAGGGAGCAAGTGATGCGGACGTGCTTGAATAATTGAAACGCTTAATTCTGCACTTACCTAACGATGAAGTCAATTTGAGGCCTCGGCCTTTTGGGACAATTACCTATTTCAACTGATCCCAAGTTTTAGAATTTATTGGCTGAACAAAATTCTTTGCGGAATGTTTATGGGGAGTTTTCTGTAAGATAAGGGTTGAGCTAAGGTAAAACCTTTTGTGACTGTGTTTAATGTAAAAATATTTTTTAAAGTAACCATTTCGTATGTTTCATATATAATTTAATACAGGAGATATTAAATATTCGCTACCTTAATGAAATATTAAACCTTAATCTACTAGCATTTACCGCATATAAGTGTTCAGATACTTAAAAAATAATTCAAATTAATAGTCAATATAACGCGAACCTGAATTGTCATTGTTTTATCACATACTAGTTAATGTCACTGAGGTTTTAAAATTGAAAACCACCCCCGATCTTGGTGATCAAGATCAGCCTGAAGCTATCTTCATTAATGAAAAACATAAAAGGGGGGCGCGATCAGGAAACAGGGGGTACGCGCCCTATTAAGCCTTAGGGATGAAAATGGGATGGAAAAAATTATAGAGCCCAGTAATGAGGTTATTGAGCTTCGATTGAGGATTCCTACAGGCAAATTATCCTGTGCTTATAGTTATGGCTTATTTGCAAAAAAAAATTGTAAGGAAGCGTATTAATAATTTGGGTATGAATATAAGGGTTGGTTTTGTGTGGTAACATTAAAACTTATATAACATAAACTGGAATTTACCTGCTTATTTATTTAGCTTATATATTTAAGGTCATATCGCTTTTATTTACCTAAAATGTTTGGTTCTTATATGTAAAATATCATTTAATAACTTTTCAGGAGTACAAGAGTTTCTATATTTAACGATTGCGGAACACAAATCAGTCGACACAATGCGAGATCATTCAAATCGATGAAGGCTACTCTCACCACAATCCGAACAGCCCAACTATAAGGCTCTAAATACACACCCTCGTCCTACCGACGATCAAAGACCCATCAACTATCAACATCAAAGTAGTTCTAATTGACTCGATCCAATCCGCTCCACTTGGTACGCGGTCACGATTACAGATCAGAAGAAGCCTTTTTAACTTGCCTACGGTTTTGCCATTCATGATAATGTCGGCTGTAAATGATCGTGTTACTTTGTTATTGCTCAGTGTTTATTTTTAGGCATTCTAAATATGATCACGGAGTCAGAAGTATTTTGAGACTACTGAATGGGTAGACTATTATGTACCCATTAGAAACTAATTGAATTTTTACAGCACATGGAAACTTATGTATATTTAGATATTGAGATAAGATTTTCTTTGACTTAATTAAAAATTGTTTATTTTTACTCCAAGAAGACATAATTCATGATGAAGGCGTCACTTATTTCGTGGATAATATTTTGTATTGCTGTCTAATTTAAAGGTTTTCTTATTGTCAACTTTCTTACGTACTCATGTTTCGTACGATTATCTCATATAGCTCCAAGAGATCAATAGAGTAGTGGTACTTAATTTCGTAAACAAAGCAACTTTCGCCATGGTTTATCTCAGATGGGTTAATCAGAATTTATAATCTTGAAATCAACAGTTGTTGATCACGTTATGCAGTTGATCCCTGTTGTAAGTGAAACTGCTTTCACGACGAACCCGTATTGGGCTGGCTGAAAGTCAAAATATTGAACTTGGGTAAGTAGTTGTTGAATGTTACAATATAAAGCAAAGCCTATGCCTAACAGTGGGATGTATATAGTATGTTGCTGAGTATATAGGATGTTGATGAGTTCCTTAATTTGGAACTCATTAAAATAGAAATTTAAAATTTTACGTCGAGCAGCAGAACTAATTTTTATTTACGTTTAATATTTTTAAATCACTATTATGTAAGATAATTTTTATATAATATAAGGGTACATGTAAGCATACGGAAAATGGTTTCGACAATCTAGGTATGCTACTTATAAGATATCCTTTAAAGTTACAATCTACTGACAGAGAAAGAAAAATTGGAGGGCTGTGGTCCGATAGCGAAAACAGTAAATTTCCCTGGATGGGTCAATCATAATAAACTATCTCGGGCTCTACCGTGCTTTGGAAGACACATTAAGCCTTTGGTCTCAGTTGTTACGTCAACTGCTTTTACCTACCAAGCCTTGGGCATCGTAGTGGTGTTATGGTCGAACACCTCATATGTTTCTCCCACGTGAGAAGGTCATTGACCAGTAATCGGTATATAGGCTGTCGATGATAACGATGGAACTGGTGACATAATTGATTTAAAGTTTCCATTTGCAAAACTCCTTGCACATTATCGTTAATTTACTTGCTCAGTACTAATTGAGAAAACGCCGATACATCAAATTTTGACGTGTCTACTGCCTTGAGTTTTTTTGCGTGTACATTATCAAAATTGTGGCACCACCCTCCGTACCTTAATGAGCGTCCCCCCACTGTCTCCCGATTTTATAACTGCCGATAGGACGGGCACATTGAATAATTGTCGTAATTTAGACGGCTTGTTACGAGAAAACACGAAGCTAAAGTTTTATTAGGTATCGTTACGGCGCTCGATAACGTGTATTGGCGCGATAGCAATGGAATCCTATGAGATAACTGAACTGTTTATGCGATTACAATCAGCAGAAATAATAACAATAATAATTACTAACATTAAAACGTTACATAGCAGAGGTAAAACAAATTTGCATTGTGTTTGTTTTAACAATATAACTATATTATATTTAAGTCCTAAAATACCCAACTGATAGGTAATTTATCACCTTAATCTTACTCTTTTTAGCTTCGGATCGCACGATCACACTAGATCAATAGTTCATTCCAGTTGATGGTTCAGCCTACAACGACCAACGTTAGGCCAACACGGTGGTAGTGGTATCTAAACTATTTACCACTGATGTGTTTCAGCTTAATAATGTGAATAGGGATGTTATGAATTTGTATGGAGGCTGGTAGTCGGTCACCTCACCCCCAAAGAACAAGTTATATGTAATGAAAGAGTATATTTTTAAGAATATCATGCAAATAAACTTAAATTCAAAACCCCACATTTCAACAAAAACACAGAATATTATTCTGTTTCATAAAATCGTTCACCATAACCAAAATACCACAGTCAATAAATAAAAACAGACAACAAAACGTTCATGTCATACATTTGTCTCATCCAAATCTTTTTCTCTAAAATCGAGTTTATTACGCAACTTTAAAACAAATGTTATAAGAACACACAAGTTGGTTTTTGATCATATTTCTGATCAATAATGACGGTGTAATTTTTTTTACCATTATTTAATCAGATATCATTCGATTTAAAGGTTAGATTTCTAGCATACACTTCTTTAATTACTCAAGAATGCACCGGTATATTTAACATCCTCTGAGTGCAAGATATCATTTATTATATAATTGATCGTGGGGAAACCCCCTAACTAACAATACCGAACATTTCTTTTGGAGGTTACATTGTCTGATTTTCGGAAACTGAAGTATCTATATTTATTATTAAGATGTATAATGTTCTCGTTGGTATGCATAATATTTAAAAGCATTTCAACAATATCGAATTTAGATTTAAAATTAATAGCAATAGCAACATCCCTCCATTCTATACACGTAATTGCCTCAATCTTCCTACACGTCAAATGAGACATATCTTGTAACCTTATAATGGGCCTTCACTGAAATATATGCGAAATATTTTTAATATTCGCCATTTTTATTCGACGAAGAGACTTGTACAGTGTAATAAGCCTCTTGTAAGTTTTAATAAACCTATGTTTGAATTGTATCATTAAAACGTATCGGTGCACGCTTGTCGCAGTGGGATTTTATGCAAATTTTTGTTGTTAGTGAGTGAGATTTTACGTTGAGTAACTAATCAACGTTTGAAAATTACTGTTGCATTGTCCATTGGAGTTCCTGTAAATGAGTTCAAGGTGATTTCTTATCTACTACATCTAAATATAATTCTGATATAAGCTATCAATAAAGTAATCTTCCATAATGAAGCTTTCGTCAGAGAATACATATTGTATGTTAAGAAAACGCCAGCAGTTCTAAATGGCATAAGGGACATCGGTAACATATTAAAAAAGCATAGCTTATGACTCACACCACCTGATGGTGATGAGTAAGAGTAGTCTACATGTGAAGTGAAGATAAATAATAAAGATTTATTGTAGAAGCAACCGTATATTTGCAATAAATATTTTCTGATATAAACAATATCGATATCTGTTACAAGACGCCCAAAATCCATAGAAAAAGCTCCTTGCGTGTGACTTCGCACAGAAAGAAGTATTATATCTTTGTCATTTATAAGTTTTCATACATATATATATAGTTAACACTAGATTTACCAGACCAGTCATTTAGACTGGTCGTGCAATTTCAATTCAAAATTCCTACTATATTTCACATGTTTTTTTTCAGAAATGATGTTATGACTTTTGTAGCTATAATTAGAGAGTTTTTAAACTTAATTTTAATATTAACGTTTTATAAACTTAATATTATTTTATATACATTAGTAACAAATATAATCTTTGTTGTTGACATATATTCAAATCGCTGGTATATCTAGTGTTAATAACTGTTTTGAACGAATTCCTTAATATTTATTTCGGCATTTTTTGTTACATTTCAAATTTATACACCACATTATTTCGGAATGACTCCGAAAGACATAAAAAAAATTTGAAAATCCTTAATTTCCAATTGTTCTAGTATAAAGGACATCCGAGAGACTAAATAACTGTGAAAAATATAGGTCAATAACACTATTGACGAACTTAAACCGATTATAATTGACGCGTATGTAGAATGTGAATCCAAGTAATCATGATTCTCAAAGTTTAAGAAACAAAGAAATCTGCTGTTGTAGAAATGGATGAAAACATTTCTGTGTATTTAACTTTAGGAACAAAATGTACCGTGTGTTCTAATTTCAAATATTTGAAGCTGGAAAGAAAGCAAATGACATGTATAATTGTAAATTATAAGTTAAACCGTATTTCTGAAGAAATACACCAAAAAGATTTCAAATTACATTTATAAAAAGAACCCTTTGGACTCTTTGACTCGTTTTGAGGTTTTTTTAAGTTATAACTTATTTTCAATAGTACTGAGACTTTGTTAACAGATGTCGCTTTATAGGATCAAATGTAAACTAGCATTCGGAGCCATTTGAGTATCCGCTGAAGTGACGAATACACGCCCTCCTCCGCACACTTCTGTTTAGACACCATCTTGGAATCTAAAGGGTTTATGGTTCTATTTAACTTTTATAGAGTTTGTAATTAACTGCTAATAACTATTAACAATAAGATTGTGTACATTACATTAGTAAGTAAATAAAGTACCTATGATGTAAAAATTATAACAACATTTGAAATGATATTTCAGTTTTTATAGTATTTAATAATACTATGATTAAAATTGTATGATGGGAATTACCTACCTCCACACCGCGGATTATTTTCAAAAGGTTATATAAGCATTTTTCACAAAAAAGTTATATTTATTAAGTTGCTTCCTCATTTATGTAATCATCTTGATCCAGACTCGAGCTCTTTGATAGATATTATCCTATAGACGAATTTCACATAAACACGAAGACTTAACGAAGCAACCATAAATTCGGAGTCCATTTTAAGTAGCACTCCGTAACGTAACAAACTTCCGACCGGCTGATTTTTTCTATCGACCCATGCAAATGCTTATGGTCCTCATTACCACGGCCAGAACACGGCATGTCGGGACTCATTAGTTATTCATCTGAAGGCTCCGACGGATCGCAATTTACAGGTTTTTCAGTAACGAGCGCCCTTCAGAGGGAAGCGAAGATAACGGACGAATGTGTGGGTGCTTTTATTGGGACGACTTGAGTACTGGGTCCGAATGCGGCTATTTGCCATTGCAACCTGTTTTGATTAGGTTGGATGAATGGCAAGAAAAAGCTTTTGATATGAGTTTGATTGTGGCTATTTTACAGCATGGGAGCTTTGAAAAAGAATATAAAATAGGCATATAAAAATAGACACTATTAAACTACCTAGTGATGTAACAATCAATATGAAAATCTTGGTATCCTTAATGTATTTTGCGAATTGTGGTAAATTAATCTTGAACAAAGCTGTGATTTAGAAGGTCAAGCCATTATGTGCTATCGCGAAGTTATCCTTGTTACAGACAACTTCATGAAAGACCAAAATTGTTAATGACGAAATGGTTAGTAAGAGCTTTGAGTATTGGGTGAAGAAAACCCGTTGATGCTTTATTATTTAGAGTAAGAGACACTGATAACTGTTTTGACCTACCATCTCACGGCTTGAGTGACAATCAATTACAAATGTAATTACTATTTCTCTATTTAAATTTTTTGTCTGTGCTCCAAATAAATATTTCTCATTCATTCATTTATTCATTACACAAAACAACGATATTTATTTTCATTAAATATTTAGACGTTAGCAAACAAAGTAGTCGGTATATTTAACAAACAACATTATTCAACTCAGAACATTATCCTAAAGAAAACCCGTCGAATATTCAAGCGAATGGAGTTTTCAGCGTGGCTCACGTTCCCGGAAAAATAAATTAAACACCACCTCAAGCCGGGAACGGGAATTGATCCCGGGGCATTATTGTATCTATAAACATTTCAATTGTGCGACCAGGTTATCCCGGTGCAAAGATCAACGGGGGGTGTCTTGGAGGCGTTGAAACTGTGGCCAGGTTTACAAATATGTCCCAAGTGGGCGAGGGAAAGAGGATTTTAAAATTCTACGAGTTTCTTTTTTTAGTTTTTTTTTAGTATGTACTGTTTTTCTATTCAGTTCGGATATCAACAATTTGATGAATCAAGAATAATAAATTTTCGGGGTGTAATTTTTTGTTGTGAATAATAAAATAATTCAAATTTCATTTTGGTAGTCTTAACTATCGCACATTTATTTACATTTTAAAAATGACGAGACCACGTTTCCGTGAGAAGTAAAGGTAATTACAGTGCTTGGGAGAAGTTTACATCATATGTCATTAAAAAGTCAACTAGTGACATCCGTTTCATTTGAAAAAGGATTTTATTTAAAACGTATACCTTTACTTTTCGCGTGTGTTCTGATAACAAGCGGTAACATATGACTTAATTTACTTCCATTGATTTTAAATTAATTAGATGACACACAATTGATCAACGCAAACCTTTCTCCCATATCCTCACGGTGAGCACTTAATATTCAGTATCTCCGAAATTCCTTAATTCCACTGTCTCCACCCAAAACACTCCATACCCGACTTGAGAGCCGATGTATATGCAGATGGATATATTACCGTGTTAAATAAAACGCGAACAGCGGCGGCTCGACATTGCCGGATTACCGCCAGTGATGAAAAAGGGAGAATCATTTATTTTATTACACGCCGAAAAATAATAGACGGCGCACCAGACCGGAGGTGTGACTTTATTTCTGAATTTGATTATTAGTAAGAGGAAAACTGTTTAGAGGGATCATGTAAATTGTACCCTATATTCGCGGGGATTTGAATTGATAATAGCATAGCATAGCGACTGATTAAGAATAAACGATGCCATTGTATGTGTGCAGAATAAAGATTTTGCTGTAATGGTACAAAAACAATTATAATATACTGTTTTCGGTAGCGGGGAATTGGAAGGCCCTACTACTTTCTCCAAAAAACATTACCAAAGAAGTGGTTATTAAAATTGAGAATACTACAAACAAGCGATATATATAACATATGTTAAATTTGTCTCGGAAACAAACTAGAAAACTTGCACATACCTAGATGAAAGAACAGTTTGGTCTTAAAATAGTGGTAGATAAACATATTAAAATGACGGTTTAGGACTACTCCTAGACCACTTAAATAATCAAAAGACGGTAAAGGTTAAACAAACTGCAGATTCTATAACTTCAACAAAGAAACAGAAGGTAGTGGTAAATGTTTTCTAATACAATATTAATAAAATTATCTTTGATTGCCTGAACTGATAACAATGGCGCTTCTTCGAGCTTGTGTAAGATGATTATCGATTGAGCTCAGTTTACAAGTCGTGGAGGCTGATAAAGTTGGAACAGGTACGATGGGGACCTTGCAGAGGTGTTGCTTGTGTGCCACGAGCGGTTTATCTGTGACATTAATACACGCTAACAAAGTATTCTACAGATGTAAGGATGTAGGGTTAAATGTTACAGTCAGTGTAAATTCAATGCAATTTTAAAAGAAGAGCAAATTTGACCAATTGACATTTTTTATTAACCAAATAACTTAAAAATAAGTAAAATCGTACCTTTTGGGATTATTTGAAGAATTTTAATAAAGCTTTGTAGTCGTAATATTTACAAAAATATTGTATTGTTGTCACAAAATACTTATATTTACTTTTACTATGATAGAATTCAAGATCAATCAAATGAAAAGGATAAGATGCAGAAGGATTATCTTATAAACAATAAGATGATTATATGATTATTTATTAAACACTTTCAAACTTTTTATACTACATGATCCACCATTTTTTGCAACCAGTAATGAGTGTTAAACTGTAATTTTCCTTAATTGTACAATGACGATTTAATACTCTTATCTAAAATTGGTTAAAAATCTTTTTAGCATATCGAATTTATTCCATGGTTAAGTCCCCCGAACGGTAATAACATCTCAAGAGCAATCCTCGTCCCCGGCTGTGCGTTTTTCGTGGGGTATTATCAATTATTAAACATCAGCATGGAAATAGCACCCCGGAGTCCGCTGGAATCCGCCCTATTCTACAATATACCGTATACGTTGTATTAAATATTCCCGGATAAACGAGGCTTCGGCTTCGGCACCCGTGAAATGGCTTTCGGTTTTGTGCAAGTTATTAGCGGGATTTGCATGTTTTTGATTTATTGTTTTTTCTAGGGAGGGTCCTGGAGACGTGAATAAGATGCAGACGTTTTCGGAACATTGTAATGCTTAATTTTAATATTGGTTTGTGATGTGTTCCCTTCCAAATATTATTCCCCTGAAATTTGCTAGTAGCATTTCAAAAGACAACATTACGTTCCGTCTTGTTGTCATGGAAATTTTACTACAATAGAAGGCAATAACTATTGGATTATCTTATTATTTATAAAAAAGAAAAACCTTTCTTTGATTGCAATGTTTATGATTACGACATTTCCAGAAGCTTCTTCGAACCAATGTTAAACTATTACCTGGAACACTGGAATCTCGGAAAGCTGCAGATTTCCCTGGGATCTGCTAAGATTGAAAGCATCCCAAACAATTGCCTAATAACTTTGGTTGCGGAGGTTGCAATCAAACGGCGCTGGACTTCTTGGCTCGCTAGTTACATAGTAGAGCACCTTAGTATTTGATAAATATAGTATTGCATAGTAGGTTTAGATGTCTGTCCAGTCGCATAAAATTGTTATGAAGTTTTACCAACGTAATTAATAAACACAACCGTTCAAGAAAGGACAGAACATACGGCGTAGGCAACTTGCTTTACAATAACTCCCTTAGTAAATAAGGCATCGTTATCGTGTGTAATCGATTGCGATAATCGAAAGGCACCTTGTCTAGGAGAGTAAGACAGAAAATAAAACTATCACTTTATGGATTAATTAAATATGTGAGAATACACCCTTAAAATATAATGTCGAAGATTTTATCAAAACATTTTATTTTCTGATTCAATCCCAAATGAAGAAATGTCAAGCTCGAGATAAATGAAAACATAAAAAATGCGACATAAATCAACAGCTTACGTTCATAAATTGAAATATCAATGATTAAACTTGAAACATCAAGGCACAACTACAACAAAACACCAAATCGTATTAGTGCAGACGCGTCATAAATCCCAAGGAGGGGCACAAGAAATCGTAATACCCGATTACTTTAGGCAAAATTCATCTGATGCAAACGGCCAAAGGCTGCTGGGAATTTAATGGTCGCCTCAAGAACGCAGATCGGACGAATTTAATTATACTATTCGGAAATGGCCTAGAAAATTGAATGGATGAAGAGATATTCGCCGGAGATCGTGTCGCGGATTCAACCGCAGGAAAAAGTAATTGATTTTCGGTGTAACGATTTAATAAGAGAGAAATTTCCATAGACTCTTGCAACAATCAACTTTAGATTGGATTCATATCACGAACACGACTTAGAATGTTTGTCATCTCATATCATGTGACTGAGATCGCACAGATTGCCCTCATTCATTAATAACAGGTTATTTTACAAAACAATCAAAACTCAACTTTCCCTGCCAGACAAAAAAATGCCATGTTTTGAAACTTCATAAATTATAAACATGCCTAAACACATCTCACGTTTAATAACCACCGGTTAGAAACATCTGTCGGACGATAATCATATTAATCCATCTGGAAACAGATCGAAACGTCAGGCTGGACCAGTAGTGAAAATAATTTTACCAGTTTCAGTTGAACTCTATTTAAGCACTGATAAACCTCTGGCATTACTTCCATGAATGACCGAAGGGGGTGACGGGAGATCTGCGTATAATGGTGTTAGGCCTGCGAAATAGCCATTATGATGGATCGAATGTCGACCCAACGGTCTTTTGACACCTCATCGCTCAATCGTTGAGAATCGTTGTTTGACGGCACCAGAGTGCTTCAAAAGCGATTGGCTCCATTATTTTTCTTGAATCACTCAATTGTATGGGGTGCTGTTCTTGAGACTAATTTGCTGTCTCCAAATGAGGGATTGATGTGATTCGACACAATTCATTTGGTATTGGAATGCTTTTAGAATCATTCGTATAAATGCAGGACCTTAATATATCAAAGAGAAAAGTTAAACTTGACAAAAATTGTTTGCAAGATCCATTAGGGTTTTAAGTCAACATTTTCTAATAAATGGCACTAAGAAAATATTAGGAATGAATTTATCAAAAATATCAAAGCTAATCCGCTGCACGATCAAGGCGGACACACGTCTAGATACGATCTACATTTAATTAACCGGTCAAACCCAAACGTTTGGACCGCAGAACATCAAAGGACATCTTAATACGCTCAGAGCCAAATCGGCTCCGTCTAAACATCGGCATTACAGACCCGGACCCCAAACAATTTGTGTATCTTCCTTGTCGAGGTGAAATTTTCACCCACGGGTGTCCAATAGTCTATTAAAACGGTAGTACCAATAAGACTCCATCCTTTGTTTATTATAAACACTTTCTATTAATTCCGTCTCCCTCTGATGTGGTGCTTTATCTATATGGCTTTCTTCGTCGCACGTTTGTTTTGTAGGAGCATTCTAGTGCATATCTAGGGTACAACGGTACTGAGCACCCTCAGGAACGTTAACGACGTGCCCCGAGTTCGCCCGAGGCCGATTCAATTACTACTGTCGTATTATTTCGACGAAAATATGTATGTATTTGTGTACATTTGGTGTGGTGTAAATTAAATTCTGTTTCGAGTTTATTGGTCGCGGTCGGCGATTATTTTAAGGGTACGGATGGATCGACAGACGATGTACTAGCTATTGTGATCTTAAACATTGAATTAAATTGTGCACTAGGCAAATATTAAGATAAATGATGAATTAGTGGTAAATGAAACATCTGAGCGTATATTTCAAGCAATTTGTAAGAAAATGACTTTACATTAGATTGAAGGATTTATAAAAATACTAGTTGACCCGGTGAACTTTGTATCCTAGTACCACTAAGCCATTTATTTAAAAAAACCGTAGTAGTGATGGGAGAAATGATAGATTTAATGTTAAGCATGCTTTAGACGATTTTCTATACTAATTACCGACTTCAATTTATTCTATTTATTGGTTTTTCTTGAAGGTTTTCCATATTATAATTGTTTTTAAAACAAGCCTGAATTAAAGCAAACGAAACAATACAATATATGGATTTTAGACTAACGAACATATATAATTCTTTTAAATATAAGAAGATACTAGTTTAGCAAATATTTAATAATACATTATTGTAACCCTTAATCATATTATCTTTGTACATCAGTTTAAGGGTTTCTGAAATAGGTATTACAACCGCCTATCGCCCGCAGGCCGCAATCATCGGTCCGATATTGCCCTTAACAACTCGATAAGGTGTTATCGGTAGACCTCTGTCAATTTATGGGGAGTTAATACCCTTGCAAGTTAAGCTGATAGATTTCTATTGTTTAGGTGGGGTTTAGGTTATGTAATAGTAGTCAATGTTGAATTTAATTAGTGCGTTTATTTGTAATTTAAATCAATCTTTAGTTATACGATGACTTATGTGTCCTTTGACAAGATTACAAATAATGATATTAAATTCAGAAGCTGTGAATTTAAAATTTAGTTTATAAGTGAGATTTTCACAATTTTATCACATGACTTAGTATCACATGAAACTGAAAGATGATAGTAAATTTGCGATGACTACGATTTATCAGTACATATGTATTTAGATTCTTGTTGTCGTACAACATAATTCATTGTGATTTATAAAATAAAGGAATACATAGATAAATTTATCATACTTGTAATTCGGTGAAAAAATCTGATCATTTTCCATAATAGTCACTCCATCTTTTACCCGCCTGACGTTGTCATGTCTGCCTTCCAAGTGATGGGGCCATAAAACTAGCGTGAGAATGCCATTGAGAGTCCAATTTTTCACAATTATTTTTAATTATTACTGACGTCTACCCAATTTATCTATTAAGGATAAGAATTCAGGAATATCATAGGTAACAAAAATTAATAACATCTATGAACTGGATATTGAGGGACACATTCAATTTCATGTAGAGAAGTATTTGAAGAGTTCACAAGGAATAAAATACAAATCAAGTTAGCAGCAGATTCTTCAAAACAGCAAAATTTTCCATGGGAACGTTAGTCGCAGTATAATCCGCAATCCGCCGATTCTGAGGCTGTACATAGACGGAGCGAAAGCACTCGCGACTGTCTGCGACGCCGACGGCGACGTACCAAGAGCTCACACAACACTCGTTGAAAAATTAATATACCGTACAGTTTTGTACGTCTATGCAGCAGACAGCGGAGCGGATGACGCATTTGGCAGCTTTTCGGATCTATGCTTAATGACACACTAGCGCGAAATGCAGTTTGTATAATTTATTATGTACCTTCGCTTTGATTTTAAATTCTCAGTGTCTGTATCCTACTTTATAAAGGAGTATTTAGCAAGGCTATTAAGTAATTAAAAACAATCATAATTACTTTCATTTTGAGTATTCGTACGTAGCCAACACGTTACGCTCGCATACTTTGGTAAATAGATTGCATAAACTTAACGATTTCGGCAATATCTCAGAAACACATCATTCAAAATGTAATACGTGGTTGCACTACATTATTTTGAAGAAAATCTGTACCAGAATGTAATTTGATTAATGTAAGATAATTGTAACAAAGTTGGTCTTAACTACGGGTCTTCAAAATCCTTTATTTGTTAACACTGACGCGCAATTTGTTTAGTTCGCGTTGTCATTGTCTTCCACCGACAGGGGGGAGCTTCAATGATCAATTATAAAGGTTTTCATATGCAAATGTCGCGGGAGCAGTTTTAATTACGTGCCCTCATTGCATTAGATATTGATTGAGTTCATTACGAGCGAGAATTGGGGTAACTTGATAGGGTGGTTGATTAAGAATAAATTTTAAACACGCCCATCGTGTACCGCGATTGGGAGTGGAAGAATTCGACTCATCAGGCTTTGCCTGCATGTTTGCGGTTACGTGTTGAACTTGTGATTGTTTTATTGATTATTTAAGTGGAATCTCGTTTGAGATGGCTATGTGTATAACATCACGAGATACTGTATCTTTTATAACGCTAATCTTATTCATTTATTTGAAAGAGTTAATACTAGGTGTTCACTTGTAGCAACAAGATATGTTCAACCTTCACAGTCAACTAAGAACATTTAGGATGCTAGCAACACCCTGATAACATTTCTGTTCTAAGTAAAAGAAGTCAAAACGAAAGCAGGAATACTATCTAGACTTACTAGAATTTAAAAGTTGTAATATTCTCAATGATCTGTTCTACGAAGAATAAAAGAACCCGAAGAACAAATCAGCTATTACAAAAAGACCGCCTTAAAGTTTAAAGATATCATTCCACTCACTTTCCTTTCTAAAAACAAAGCGTTAATCAATTCCAGCCATTAAGACAAATTGATTCTTAAATCTAAAATTCAAAGAAAAGCGGTTTAAAACTTGAGACATTAATATCGTGCCAATATCCGATGCCAGGATCGACGTCCAACCCTTTTGTTGGCGTAGCGGATCGTTGAATTTTTGATCTCTGGAGGGTGCCGAGACATTATTAACAGTTAATATTTAGTGCTGGAGGGGAATATGTTTGTTTGAGGATTTCTTTAACGGAACTACGGAAGGTGAGTTAATCCTTTGAGTTTGAAGAATTCGGTTTATATTGGGGCTTCTGTAATAAGTCTTTTAAGTGGATCAACTCTTTTAATGACTTAGGACTAATCTTGGGAGTTTGAATTCTTAATCAACAACAAATGCAGCGAATTTAATAAAAAACTAGATCTACTTATCGAAAAGAAAATTAACACTCATATAAATTACAGTTTGAGACACTTAACCTACCTGTGATATAGTCTAGGCCTGAGACCATCTACTTCAGACTGGAGATCCAGAATGCAAGTCCTAGTGTGGGTTGAAATTTTTTTCTTCTCGGTTTGGTTGGTGGTATGGTAGCATTTTCTTAGTTCACCTGGCGAGCTGCCACATCTTACTTAAGACTGCTACCATAATAATAATGAAAATAGAACGCCAGAATACGCCAGAATTGTCTGCCGATTCCTCTCTCTGTCGTCCTGACCCTCGGCCGTCTGGCCTCCTCTGTCGAGGCGTATTCTCTCATCCTTCGAGCCGTCGAGGGATTGGGAAGAGTTGAAGTTGATTTCAAAAAATGATAATAGAATTGTTGTGTAATTATGTAAGTTGAAGTTTGAATAATCGGGGTGTAGTATGCTTACATCTTCGGCCTTATCTTCACTTAGCATCAGGTGAGATGAATGCCAAGAGCAGTACCGTTTAGAATTAAAAAAAAAAACAACAGTTTGATATTTGTATTAATATTGGTTTGAGATACAGTCAATTTTTTAACATAATGTCCACCTCATAAACAATTTTTAAATCCTTTGTTTTCCATCACTGATTTCTCCATATATTATTTAGCATCAAAAGAAGATGGAAAAAGCATACATCTCCCGTCACTAACCCTTTGACACTCTTTCGCCACCGGTAGTTTATGCCCCCATAGACCATCCCACCTCAAAACATCGCCCGCCCCCGAGAAGTGTCACAACTCAAAGTAATTAATATTTTAATTGGGCATTTCGTGCGTTGTTACTTAGCTGATATTGCTCGATAAATTCGGAGCTGCAAATAATAAACCCCCTCGATAATGCTCCTGTCAAGAAAGGTAAGTTATAAACAGTACATCTTTGTTTCTTTCTAAATGGTATCAGCTGTTTAGAAATATAATGTTATGTATGTACGTGATATTTACTTTTCCTTTGACACAATATAGAAATCGATAAACGCGATTGACAGTTATCAACAGAATATTAATATTCAATGATTTTTGCGGATACTAAAACCGTTAAAAGAGTTTCTGTATTTTTTGAACACATGCTGTTTAAGACAAACTCAATTAGGCGAATTTAGCATTTTCGTAGTCGAAATAAAGTACATGTGTGGTTTAGTTAAATTGACGAACCATCAGCGTAGAAATTTAACTACATAAGCCATTATAGTTGAATTGTAAGCAAAATTTTTTGCTATCTTAGCTATTCCAAGTTTGTTTATTTATAACGAAGTTGTAAGGTGTTCTTCACAAAGGAAGTAAGACATAATTTAACAGTTTCGATAACGCGCGAGTGGTACTCCTGGTGCGTCCCAAGGATACCGTTACCGATTTCCATAAAAATCAAAAAGCTCTCTATTTAAAAGGGCTCAATGACTAAGTTCCTTTAAATCATCAACAAGTAAACCCTGCAACACCTTCAGCGAATATTTTGGTAGTATAAAAAAATCAACTTAAAAGTTAATATGCTGCAATTTCCCTTTTTAACTATGCCACAATAATGTGGTTTTAGCTATCTCGACACTTGATAAGCGATATTGGTACTTGGACGCTTCTTGAATTAAGGCTTTTTAGAAATTCTGGCGATTTAATGTCCCGGCTTGGTACAGTGCCTGTTTCTGGCGGGGGTAAAGACAGATAAATATGCATTTGTGTTTTAGTGTCATCTAAATTTCAAATGAGTAGATGATTTGGATGGTAAGTTTCTATGGGTAATTTGGATGGTGAGTTTCTATGGGTAATTTGGATGGCGAGTTTCTATGGGTAATTTGGATGGTGAGTTTCTATAGGTAATTTTAAATTTTTAATAAAATTCAAATATTCTATTACAGCTGTTTATAATCTTTTTTTGATATATGTAAAAACAAAATATGGAAACGTGAAATCATGAGCAGATCACTCATTAGTTTTGAGAGCAATACCAAAATATGTACAGCGGTCTAAGAAGTAGCTTAGCACTTAAGTACCATGTCACACCAACTATTAACTATCAATAATAGTTGCCATCCAACAATAAACGTACCTCTTGCTATGAAATGCTCCTAAAGAGTTAAGCTATTTCTAATATTACTTGATAAGAGAAAAATCATTTTTATAAACTAAAAAGTACGGGATCTTCTGACGTAAGTAGCTGTTTATTAATTCTACATAATTGATTAAAGTTCCTGGCCCCAGCCAGATTTACATCAAAGATCATAAGGTGTGTTGGATAATTTCTTTTACGATTTACTTCTATCAAGTTATTATATGTTGTTTGTTCACGAGTCATGGATGTTTGTACTTTAATTTAGTATATTTATGTATATACATATAACTATCTATATTTCTCCGAGATCTAGTATCCATAATACAAGCTCTTAATGATGCTTAAATTAGGCTAGATTAGTGTGTGTGTGAAATTTTATATTTAATTATTTATTTTAATATTTTCGATATCGTAAGCAAAGGTTTTTATAATTTTTATACAACCCATCAAAAGCTTAGCATTTTCGTGCTTCATTTATAGTTGAAACTGATTTAATTATTATTGGAATATGGTTTATTCTTACATGTACCAAATTGATTACAAGATAAGACTATAGAATATTAAAACAATTAACAAATGCCACGTAAACAGGCTACGTACACAAACGAGCCCTTCATATGCCACTACACTTTATTCAAGCTGTGAAGCAACCACATACTTATTACATTTTATTCCACTATCGAATCCCTCAGTAATTGACCAATTACACTCAAATTACCAAACCAGTTCTAATCACTGTAAAATCTCCAATGAACGGGTGCTTGTAAAAATCAAACATGCAAGGCCTTTGAGGTAACACTTGCTGGGCTTAATGAGCCACCTGGAGTGGCAGGGGTTAGGGGTTTAAAACACTTACGGAAAATAGTATTGGCAGTTTTAGTTCAGAAAGAGAATCGGTCTATTTAGCTCACAAAGGTATCTTGAAGCACTATTTTTAAAATACAGTGTGTCTGGGTTTGGCAACACCTGAAGAAATAAATATTACTTTTCAAAATTAATCTTATTACGAAAGCAATAAGTGTTACGAACTGTTTAAGGTGTTTGTATTCATCTTAGTAGTCTATTTAAGTTGGTCTTAAAGGGTTTGTAGATATATTACTTCATGTAATTGTAAGTATATATTCACAGCGTAAGAGAAAATAGCTAATTTAGTTACTCTATTATGGGAAAAGCTATATAACTATATATAGCTATATATTTATAACTTTGTACCAGCGTGGGAATAACTCCGTCGAATATAAACGATTCCAGATCAATCTAAATGAACTTAGTACCTATGAAATTTGCGAATCACTTGTACAAAAGAACTATTTCCCGAGCTAGTTCTTTTCCAATCAATACAAGCCTAGGTATAAAGGACTTTACATGCACAATTTGCGTTAAGCGCACGTTAAAAATGTACTGGTGGGATGGCCCTCGATAGAGGGGCTTGGTAATTGGTGTCTTTGATAATTTCACCTTTTTAATGGGTGTTGTCGACAAGTTTTCGACGTATCAGCTCGTTAAATTTATGTTTGAAATTAACGATTTTAAATTGAGGAAATTCCGCTGTTTCGATAGCACGAGCTGAAATAAAACCTAAAAACATGACTTGTCTGCTGACTTCAGTGACATCTTTAATGCAAAATCATCTAATATAATAATTTAAAGTTCTTACATCAAAATGGTGAATATGGTGGAAATATAATTTATAAAAGATTACATACGGCGCATTTAATGCAACTCATTATCATTAAATATTAGCGCATTATCAATATTGATAGGAGTAATGCTATAAATTGTATGTCGATTTCGGAAGTATCGTATTCAGTGAATCACACCTTTGTATTTAGTTCCATATTAGATATTAGTACAAGATATGATCCCCCCCCCCCCCCCCCCCCCGAAGAATCACGAACAGTTGGCTTAGATTTAAGTTCAATAAGTAAATAATTATATATGTACCAAAGTCGAATAGAATATTTAGACTTGGAATAAAAAGCGGTAGGAAATTTTTGTTTTTATCCTATAGGCTTGTATTTGATTACATTCTTACCTTGTGTTGAGATGTAACCGACTATGACGCAGCATTCTTGCTTAGAAGAACTATTGACTTTGAGGACTTCAAGTTGTAATATTAGTTTGTTTCAAATCTGAAGGTCTTCAGAGCTCTTAAAGGAATATATCCTTAGGGATTCGCCTCGCTGGTGTCATTGAGTCCGTCTTCTATCAAAAAGTCCCGGGTTCAACCACATGGAGAAAGAAATTATCAACTTACAGTTGTTCGTAGTAAGGTCTTTATTAAGTCCGCGTGCTTAGCTTTGTCATCGTAGTGTTTCGCAATTAGAGGTAGGATGCTCAGTATTTGTGTGGTTGACGCACCTCACTTCCATCTTCAGCCTAATCATCACTTGCCATCAGGTGAGGTGAAAGCTAAGAGTTACCCCGTTAAGGATTAAAAAAGTCTCTCTCTTAGATTAAAGTTACCAATTTTTCCGATTTACAACCATTGGTGTTAAAAGCTTTTAATGGACTACCAAAACAGCTGACTATCAAGAGAACCTTGATTGATATGCCACTCTTTAAGCTTAAGGCAATTGACGAAAGTCTAACCAAGTTCAAGTGTAAGTAAAATTCTCCGTTTCCTTAGCTTAACAATGCAAAGTGTAACGCGACGTAACCCCAGACAGAATTAGGCGGATCATAATTAAACGGGCTCGTGTTATCGCGCCCCCAGCGGTCGTCTTTGGAATCAATAAATCATCGCATCTCAAAATGTTCGCTGTTTACTTAGAGGCACACACCGTATCACCAAAAAGCGAGCTTACGAGAAGAAATTGCGATGATTATTATGTAGGTATTAAATGTACCTACCTACCTATAAGTACTATAAATTAGACTCGACGAATTTTGTTACTATTAAAAAAAACCCAATATCTATAAAAAATTGTTACAGCAGTTACTCAAATGTTGCTTACCTGCTTGACTGTTTCTAACAAAACGAAACTAATATCCTTTGGCTGCAAAGTACTGTACTGCAGATTTTCTACACAGGCACTCTATATTGAACTATAAATAACTTTGAAACAAGATTGTGAATCTTCAAATATGCCCTAACACCTCATTAAAACATTTCATCACTTTATTGTCTAAGCAGAACGGCAATAGTCCCGAAATGTGGCCAATGAGCGAGCACCGCAGGACGGGTACATGTCCTCCAAAAAAAAATATGTAGTCCTTTCTTCTCGCCGAAATACTTTTTTCCATGCAATTTTACGTGCTATGGCGCACAATTTACGCATTTAAAACATGCAGTACTGTGGCGGGAGTATGGTCTAACGATTAAATCGAAGATAGGAGTGCCCCCGCCAATTCCCATTGTATCTGCGTACAGGCAAATTTTTGTTAAGCTTACCGTTCTCGACAGCGGTGTGTCAAGTTACATTATCGAAGCAAAGTTTCTCATGAATGCTTTGTAGGCTCGTCGAACTCCTGACCGCAGAACGCACCCGCGGGACTATCTGCAACTTCATTGACTTGGAACACATTTGACAAGATACGATTTATACTCGAGCTTTAGATACTTACGACCCGGTATGAAGACGGTGTATTAGGGAATAAAATACCATTTGCTCGCCGAGTACATAAGTCAATTAAGAACTATATAGTTTCGATTACGAAACCATGGTAATTTTTAATTACCATCATTGTTATAGCAGTAGTCTTGACGTAAGATTGGTAAATACTTAGACAGACTTAGAAAAACTCTCTAAACTACACAAAAAAATTCTAACCTAGGACCTTTAGTTCTGAGGACCACTAGACACTAGACTTGGTGATAACAACTAAATGCAAAACAATATGTTAAATACAAGTCAAATCATATACAAAGAACCTAACGAGTTGTAAACTTGCTTCATAGTCGAACGTACAATGAAGTTTTGAATCCCGTATTACTGAAACAACGTCTGTCTGTTAGAACACGCATCATGTCGCTGCTCCTATCAAGGTTATCCTGGCATCGGCATCTTGACATAATTTCGACCCCGTCGTGGCAAAAAGCGCCTTTGACCGAATATTTAGAGATGAAGGCCGTGTCGATGAATGCACGATGAAAACTGTTATACAGATATTATTGAAAAGGCCCATTCAAACGATTGTGGTTTTACAATTTTTATAGCAGAATTTTCTGATTTTACTCAACTTATAATCGCTTGTAAGACCAACTACACGTTGCTTAACACGTTCAATGAGAAAAAAATATTCAGGAGATTCACGCGTCGCGGACAAATGTTACAATACTTAAATTGACTCAAAAAGCTCAAAATTTTATAAAAGTATTCGAGAATTGTTTCTGTTAAATGTTCAAGATCAATTTATTACAGTAAAAAATATATATATTATAATAATAATTCGTTTGTCATACGTGTGAATAAGATATGATGTGGCTACACAGTTTGAATGGACACGCCAGGAGTGTTCGCCGCACGCAACGTGTTAACCAATAAAAATAATAAAGCGTTATGTTGACAGCATTGGAGACAAATGTTGTTCCCAACATAGCTCAGTGCTCTAGCCACGTTACTCACCGCAGGAGGACAGCACTACTGTATTAGACTTAATAGTTATATGCTGCGATTTTGTCCTAAAGGTCATTCCCCCAACTCTACTGTTCTTGTTAACATAAGTAATTCTGTGATTCTGGGAGATAGATAATAACGCCTAGAACGAGTGTACAAGTACCTAATATAAAAATGAGACTTCTGTTTTATGACTTCACCGATTTAACATCACTCAAGATTATATGACCATCTGGGGGAGTGGTCAATACCCCTATCTTCATAGCCAGAGGTACCGTGTTTGAATTCCGGCAGGGGTAGATATTTGTATGATGAGTACGAATATATGTTCACGAGTCATGGATATTTGTATGTTTTATTACTTTAGTTACTATATCTTTATTTCCCCGTTCCTCCGTATCCATTACACAAGAATCATTAAGCGAATGATGTTTTGTTGGGGCTAGATAATGGGTGTCAGTGTGAGAAATATTATATTATTATTAATGCATTTGTACCGTAATACGATAATATATATGATAATTTTACATGTAAGATACACGATTTGCACATATATTTAATCGGTTTTTGGCTGTTTGAACTCGGTTGATATAAAATTATTTTTCTACGCGGTAATATCCAATTGCAAATGCGATAGCGAATAATACTGCCAAGAAACATCTCTTTTTCTCTCACTTTTAAATGGAATAAAAAATAAACAGAGAACTGTCAGACCGAGGGCTGTAGCTCTTGCCGTTATCTGGCGTCCACATCGATATTTATTTACACAAATCACCCCATCCCTAAACAGAGACAAAGTGTTGGTATACATTAGCGGGTGGCGGGGAGATTTTATTGCCTCCCGCGCCTTAAAATATTGTCTGATTCATTAGAGGATATTTCACATTTAAGTTTCGTGTGTGCTCTTAGCTTCCTTAGCCGAGATATTTTAACACGGCAAAACTTTTGAGTGCCAAATTTCCGAGGTGATTATTTGGGGTGCGTTCTAACGACAGTGTTACAATTTTCTAAAAGGATACCGTTACGTTCGCGTAATAAGACGCTAAGATTCCGCTATACCCTTAATTATGATAGGGTGGGGAGGGGGGGGGGGGGAGGTGTAATGACACATGTATGTAAATATTCCTTGTAACGACTGAAGGTGGCGACGTGTGCGCGCCTTAATGGGAGCTCGGTTGTTTTCTTTGATTAAAGAATTTTATTACGGGTTATAATTCACGATTAGATGTTAAAGGGTTGGGGCTGCGTCTTCAGATAAAGCGTGTAACGACTGCGTGATTCTGAATCGTAATTGTTATTGTAGGGGCTTGAAAAACTAAGCACAGATCGGGTGCCTGATTTCTTTGGAATTCTTTCAAGGTTTGTTAGCAAAAAGTTTGGCATCTTGTGGCTGAGCCATTGTTACCTATTTATATTTATTTATGGTGTTTGTCAATTTAAATCTCTCTAATTCTCGTTCTTTTTAGTTACTTCTTCACGTCATCTTGCTGTCTTGTCACATGATCCGTGTTTATATCGTTCGATCGTCTTTTCATTACTTACTTACTTACGTACCTTAGATATCACTACAAGGACTTCGTAATACACGGCTGAAATTATCTAAAGCGTTTTTGATAAAATAATAATAATACAATAAAACCTGTAGTGTAGTTGCCATAACAACCTAACAACCGAGCCAACCGTGACGACGCGGGGCGCAACTCGATAAAACAAATTTTGATTGACCCAGTCAGGGACCAATCATGGCGATAATTGCTGTTTCGAAATTGGAACTAACGCTCGAAACGTTACGTCTTCCAGCTTCTCCAGATCAGCCACATAGGAGTATTATGACTGATGACCTATGGATTCTAGTTCTTAACTGAGCGGTTGTAATCATGAAACAGGAGAGGTTCGTTTTGCTCGCCTTACTGTTATTAATGTTGTCTCGCCATCTGGTTTGGTTGGTCATTGACCCATTTATTAGCTTTCAATGGATGTCAGTTTCCTGCACTTTGTTTTTACTCACACATTACAAAACTTGTAAATTGGATCCAGTATTTTGATTCGCAGTGTCACATATAAAGCCACTGGTTATTTGACCCAATACAACTTTCATGATGCCTTCACAACCAACAACGCTATATCTCATTTTAATCACCATTGCGCAGCCATAAAACCTACTTAGGTAGCTCTAATCACCAGGCCCACCGTTGACACCGTACCCGCGTCACACACTCAGCGTAAAATTAAAACTGTAATAAACTTAAATTGTTAATAACTATACGTTGGTCCCCCTCCTTTGAATCTTATAACCCGCGCGCGTTTTAAATTTTAATGAATATAGATATCTTTATTCGCTTTGAGCGAACTCCGGGCGAAACGGGTTAAGACTAGACCACACGATATGTTTTAGAGGATTTTTTTGACAGTAAATAATTTTAATGTCTTATATTCTTACGACATTACTTAATAATGTGAGTGTAATAAAAGTATAACTCAGCACCGTTGGTGTCTGCTAAATATTAAGAATTTAAAATATCACATTCTTTTGCTTTCTAACAGTCAACTTAGCAACAAATTTGTGTATTTTTCAGATCACGTCGGTGTGCATACCTCCGTACCGTGATTAAAACATTCGAGGCGGGCCATTAAATCTAATATGCAACAGAATCATGTGCGATGTTGTTTGTTGCCTTTGCATGCAGTTTTTCGGTATAATAATTATAATTAATTATAATATCCTTCTTTCTTCCCTCGTTAGTTTAAACACTAGGTGCTAGTATTAGTATGTCGCTGTTGGGTGATTGCAAGCTTGATCGCTTTGTGAATAAAGCGAAATACAGGTGAGTAGTTGACATTTTTAACTGTCAGACAATTTATATGCGGCATTTAAATAAATACAAAGTATACCCGGGAAACGTAGTTTGAGACGCCCTGCAACATGATGGATGACAATATTCGTAGGCTGGCTGGAGAGAGCTGGATTAGAGTGCCGAAATCGGTAGCATCGATATCTCGACCTGGTGAATTGCTTCGGCAGAACCCAGGTCACCCCCGCAAAAGGCAATGGAGTTACCGGGGAGTCTTAGTGGGTATTCCCAGAGCCACTTTGACGAGGCACCAGGTGAGCCCCACACACGTCCACCGCTTACCCAGTAGCGGGTATGTCCGTAAACGGATTCCTCCTCGAAGAAATAGAGAGATGGACGAGTGTAAAGTAGAGCGATGACGATGATGATGAAATAAATACATGGCGAAAAGGTTGATGACCTGATTTCGATTAAAAAAAGTTAAAAGAATCACCTTTGCAACTTTTCAAATTTAAGTAATTCACATAGAGTAGATATTATTTATTATGAGAATTACCTATAAAGTATTAGTTACAAAGGTGTTAAAAACTATGTTAGTATATTTAAATTCGATTTGACTATAGAACATGAACGAATATTAGAACGTTTTAATAGATGTTATCCTTTTCCCATGCATATAGAGAGACAGAGATAAACTGTAATGAAGTTATAATTTGGAATGCATTTATTATAAATTTTGAATCAATTTTTTTTCATATCAAATATTTGGTGTTATTAAGAAATAAAACATTAAGTAAATGTGGATCTCAAGAATGGTTATTAACTAACCTTTTTCAGAGTAAAGTAGTAGGGAGGGCATGTATTCAAAATCGAGCCCAGTATTTTATTTACCGAAAACTATAATCTATAATCTGACATATGCTAAACTGCCTTTCTACTACGTTACAAAATCAGACAATTACTTCCAGATAAGACTTTACTTCCAAGATGTAAATTGTTCCAAAATCGAGTAAAAGAATATTTTTTTTTCATGTCGCATACTTGTATTTTTTTAAACATCAATAATAAAAATAACATTTCATTACCCTCATTTTCATCCATCAACAATTCAACATGTCGAATGGCAATGGCCCGCCCGTGGCTAGTCAACATTCTTTTTGAACTTATTATCTGATATTGAGGCGTTTCGCAGATTAAAAGTGCCAATCAATATTTCAGTCATTAGTGTCCATCCACTACTACAAACATTTGCGGACTCAGGTAAAAACCAATTAGTGGGTAATAGACCGGTACGCTAATTACTATGGCAATCCACGCCTTGACATTTGTCAAACGATAATAAATGTTTCCCATCAATTTTCATGTGTAACGTAACAACTTACAACCTTTAGATGTCTCTTTTCCCATATATGGGGCTGCTGGAAGAGATTTCTTATAGAAATAAGCAGTTCCTTTGTACAATTCTCTGATATTCTGTTGTGTCATTTTAATTGTCTTTGTGTGTACATAAATTGTTAAATAAATAAATGATTGTCTCGCTTGCACATGTAACTTTTTCATCAATACTGTAGTTATTATGATACGATGTAATTTAAGCTATTTAAATAAAGAGGGAGACAAGATTTAAAACTATCCTTTTCTATCTGTCGCCTACTTTAAATAAAACGCTCCAACGAGCTCTGTCATCACACAATATTACAGAGAAGTCTAATTGACTTGAGTCAGAATACAATTAAATATGATTCTGTTAATCTGACTTCTTTTACGGATTTTCTTAAAAGTTAAAGATAAATAGAAGCATTTTCTTCATCCAATGTAAAATTAGTAGCAATTTCGTAGACCGTAGCCGTTGCACGTGATCCCCACAATACCGCGCGTAGCTTCTACGACGTAGCACTGATAACTACGGTACGTAAATGGGTTACGCTAATTTGTTTACCCTTCGCAAAAGCGTTGCAAATCTAATCATAACAAATCTAGATTGAAATAAACAATATTTCTATTAAAAACGCAGAATTGTAAAAAAATATAAACGTCTTTAGGCTCTCGGCGGTATTATGCGGCTCCACAGATTACTGCAATGCGTTAATAATTTATGTTCCTTATTTTAATAGCTTCGCATTGTATTTATTTAAACTTTCTTAGAAGAGGGCTTCACTAGCTTTTCTTTGAGCCACCCTTTTGGTCTCATTGGCAGCGTACAAAGTAAACATATTGTTATTTTTTTTTAAATAAGTGTTTGTCTATAAGTTTAGATTCAAAAAGTGGGAGACTTGTTCAAGAAAAGTATCTGATGGTACTATTTGATGAAATATCTATGGATTACTGGTATGTATTAATTTTAATAGTGAAAATTTTTTATGACTTGAATTCACGGATGAATATTTTATACTCCTATTTCATATTTATCTGCGTTATCTAGTATCCACAACACAAGCTGTCAATGATGCTTACTTTGGACTACATAAGTGCTTTTGCCGCTCACACCTTTTATCTAAGCCAAAGTTTGTTATGGATACGAGATTTGAACTAATTTAATTACCAAATTTTTCTTTAAAAATAAGAATTCCTTCTTATAACATGGGTTCCTTTAAAAGAGGCGTGAAAATCAACATTAGTTTTTTTTAGTAACATAGTCTTGACTTAAAAACAAATCATTACCAAAAAAATTATTTCACCGTCAATTCATTTCAGAAGCACCTCAACTCCCAGGAGAATACCAAGATTGTTCTAAGGGGGCATATTACCAAAATTACCAATTACAGTTGAACTATCAGTCAACGATGACAGGTTATTGCTGTCACGTCTCGAGACATGTCACGCGGAGACAAGGGGGGTATCAGTATCGGATTATTTAAAAATATTTCCCTGGACAATACTTTGGGTTTGGCTAAGTGAGGGTAGAAAGAGGATATGTGATCTCTGGATATGGCACTCACGAGAAACTTACATGACTGAAGTAAAAATGTAGAAAAATAAAATCCAGTAATAAGGCCAATTATAATTTTTATTCTCAATGCTAAAATATCTTTGATTATGCGGATATTAACAGGTAATTTTCAATTGGAGTATGCTTGAAGACATTTTTGTTTACGAAAGCATTCACACAAATTAGAGATCAAATCACTAACGTGTGTTTACAAAAATTTTTGGATTCAAAATTACTTAAATTATTTAATTTGAGCGCGAAAAACTCACGGGAAATGTGTCTGGATTGTACGGGTGGATAGGTTAAAACAGCAAAGAAGGTTTTAATAATTAGGGCGTTAGTCACTTCCAGAGAAATATAATCATTAGTATAGTATCCCCAACGCCCCTGGTGGCCAGCGGCTAATCAAATATCTTTTCCTGTGTCGAGTAGGTGACAATACTGGACATGTGGCAGAGGTATTCAAACTTATAGTTTAATGTAAAGTATTTTTATATATTTTGCAGAATATACGAACAATGCAACGGGAGATAATGGAACAACTTTTGAGAAGAAAAAAAATTAAATATGATACATTGGTACTGGTATGAAGCCAAAAAATCATAAATCTAGCAACGTTCTCAAATTATAAAAAGAACACCACTAGATAAACCTATTCTTTATTTGAACAATCAGGAGTGATTACATTGTTACTAACGAACTATATAGTATACAATTCCATCAGCTTAGTTTGAGTTTTCACAATTGAAAATACCAGATAAATTTTCCCCAAAACACTACTCCGAAGACGCAATGAGATTTTGTAGGTGAAACAATTTACTGTAAAATAACAATTGGAAACATGACAAGCAACGACGCACGGAAAGCACACTAAAAGAAAATCAGCAAAAGTTTGAGCACCACAGACAAGACGAGCAGCGAATGGCAAATGATTAATAAACGTAATACCATTAGCGGCCGCGGGCGTGTCGAGTTCGATTACGCTACGCAATTTGTCAATACTTAGGGAAAAACACATTTAACCGTATAAGTAACTTGTTAATTAGGGCCATGCATTCTATTTAAAGGTATTCATGGTACAACGCAAAGATTTCTGTTCAAAAACGGTTGTCACATTCTCATCAAACTCATCGTTCGTCATCATCTTCGTTGTCATCAAACTCTTGCAACGTTTCAGTCAGTTAAGTTAGATCTGTGATTTGAAAAAGTGTAACTTTTGACTGACGTAAATACTTTTCACTGTTTTCGTCATTTTATATAGTTATGTCTGTAAAATATAATTGTATGGTAAATGCTAGAACGCTGTTCTGGTTAAACAAATTAAATCTTGTACACGAACCCTATGAAACTGATAAACAAAGCGTGCTTAAAATAGCTTAAGCAAAAGATTACATTATAATTTTTCATAGATTTATAAACAAAACTAGCCCTAAATATCAGTCATTGAAGGACCAAACTTCGAAGCGTCCAAATTATCGAGAAACACCATTTGAACCTGACACTATCTTAACGTCTGCCTGTGCGGCAATTACTCAAAGCTTGAGCCGCGTCCGATGCGCACAATGGACATGAAGTGTATAAATTAGATTAATGTCGCCGGTAGGTGACGCTGTTAGGAAATGAGAGAGATATCATTATTGTATTCAGCTGTTATGACAATTCAGTGCGTAAGAGTCGGTTGTTCGTAAGATCTTGTCCTATATGTTATTACTCTAATAAATTAATAGCAAGAAAAACTCATCTTTTATAAGATACCTATGCCCTGGCTGCAAACAAATGGTTAAGGGATTGTTACATTGATAACATATCGAAATCGATATTTTATTATAGATATAAAAAGTTCTCCGAGTGCGAGTTCTGAGGACAACCATTTGGTAAAACTCGCAATAATTTTAATCAAAAACAACAAAACTTTTTTATGACATACAGAAGTTACCGAGTGTAAGACCACTTGCATCCAGCGTCTACTCTTAAAAATTTATAGTAAAAAATGAAGCAGACCCCCTTTTTTTTACTAGGAGGAATCCATTTACGGACCTACCTGCCACTGGCTAAGCGACGGGCGTGTGTGAGGCTCACTCAGTACCTCATATAGCGGCACTGAGAATACCCACTAAAACTCGCCGGTAACTCCATTGCCATGAAGCAGACCCCTACGTAAGCAAATCAAATCCTAAAATTTAAATGCAAACCAACGGGGATCTTAAACATTTTCCTGATCAAAACAAAGATCCGTTAAAAAATATCAATACTTTCAAAGGACCAAAAACTGAATTACAGACAATGCCAAATTCGAGGTAATAGTAAAATAAATCGCCAAGAGCCTCCAAAAACGCCGGGGAAACACGGAGACATCGTCCAAATACATCAGGAGGCTACAAACAAGGGGCCGGCGAGTCTATAACCATTTATCTAGACGTGTTTAATAAAAGGAAGATTATTTATGGTGGCGTGGCGGTCCGGGACGCTAATGTCGCATGATTTAATCCCATTACATTGGGCACGACGCCAGGGCACTATCGGAAGAGAAAGACTTTGAAATTTGCTGAATTTTTTTTTGTTTTAATACGTGTATTATAGCTGTGGAAATATAGTTTTAAATTAATTAACTTGCCGTAAGAGTGCTAAAATCAGGAGTCCATTTACACTTTGGAAATGGACTTCTGGACCGGAATGATCTTGTTAATTATTCAATTCCGAAGTAACCATTTATTAATACTAGTTTAAAAAGGCTATTATAATTATAATATATAGTGAAACACACATATGTCAGATGAACACTGACTTATTTTTATAATTACCTACATTAGGATTAATAATACTACATGTTTGCCTTTACAAAAGTAAATAAAGAAAAATATATATTTACAAACAATACAAGTTAGTTAACGAGTTAACCAAATAATTGATTGGCAATATAAATTATACACAACCAAACAAAATTTCCTTTACTTACATAACTAATCCAATGTGCATATGACACAGAACTATTACCTTAATTTATTACTGTTGGTACAACTTTATGGATATATAACAGACAGTCACAAAAATATTCCGTATTTCTGATTCTTAATACAAGTTCCCGTAGATAAGCCCAGAAGCAATAATCTCTTACATTAAAACCTAAGACGACCCCAGCACAAAGAAACCGAAACACAATTGAACGCGAGGAAGCTACCACTAAACCCTCTATTATATCAGTAGATTAAAGGACACTTTACTCAATATTCCATAAAATATTGCCTCGTAAATAAAAGGCAGCTGTAGACGTGATCAAGCAGCGCTGGCGTCAGTAATCCCGTTAAAAATTGCCAAACAGAAAACATGGAACGAGGCGGTTATACATCAACTGGCTTAAAAAGAAGAAGAAAAAACTTATACGTCCGAAAACTCGTAAATGGGGAGATGACGTCCGAAGACGGATCTCGGGCGGTCCAGGACGACAGATACGAATGGAATCGGATGGGTGTAATAGAGACTGGCGCGGTCAGGCTAAATGACCGACATCCGGACGTAGACAAAAGCGAATCCGCCGTAATAAAGCAGGATTGATGAAAAAGCGCTAAGCCACGCCGATATAACAGATGGACGCAAGTGATTAACGTGGAGCGACCACACATCGCTTTGCTACCAGAAATCAAAATCAGAAAGCTTTATATTGCAATGGACTTCATAATTTAGTACTTTTGTATCTTGTTGTCTCTTTTTGTATCTTTTGTATGTCTTTATTGAATCCTACCGCAGTTTTGAAGACGATTTAATGAACTGGATACTGGACCATTCATTGCCAGTACCGATTGCTTGACTGACTTTTGTACCTATTTAGGGCACGACATTTGCAATAATATAATTTATTTTTCGACTGGAAAAAATAACTTGTTTTCATACATTTATATGAAAAAGAAAAAATTGATACCTAATGTAAGTTAAAAGAATTTTAAAGTAAATAAACAGTTTAATTTATTTGTTATTGGTTAAGCATTTTCTTAGTTCGTAAGTATATAAGATTTGATTGGAATATTAATAATACTATTTATACATGTTAATTTTAACTGTTTTAATAAGTTTCATTCTTGTTATAATCCAATCAGTAGCTACACGCTAAATCCACTATCTTACACCTACCCCAAAGCCGTCTTCACAGCGGCTTTAATACAAAGCTATTGCTATTACTGAGATCGCGACGAGCGCGGGCCATCGAACACCGCCGGCTTTGCCGGACTCACTTTACCGGGATTTCGGATATGACGTAAAGCACTCACTTAGTACGGCCCGAATCCCCCTGACCGACTTTTTCTCTTTCTATTTATTAGGATATATTCGAGGATGAAAAGATTCCAACGGATTAGATCCCGGGTGCAATATCGCTCCAACTTGGATATTGCCAGCCTTATTGGACGATGTTAATTGTATTAAGGTTTCTGAAAAACATTGGATATTTCAAGCATTTTTATCTTGTGATGAAGAAAGTAATTTACAATTACCTTAAAAACATATCGAGCTTATATACAGAATAAGTGATAAGTAGGAAGAAAAAATATTTATCTAAAATCCGTATTTTTGAAAATGATTCAACCCATTTCAATGTTGGAAGATCAAAAGAACAAATTAAGTAAGCCGTACACCAACATCTGAAAGATCCAAACGGCACAATAACTCTGACAGAACAAACACGCCAGTCAACTGGGTACTCATTTATTAACATCCCACCAAAAAGCGGAATGGCTACAATATTTACAGTTGACCCGAAATTAGCGTTTCTTACCCCATACCTTTGTTGGGCGCAACAGAATAGCCTGTAGGGACACCTGCCAAGCATACGGTCACAGTAACATATATTAATAACACGTTAATTTATTAACAAGCACTGTTTATCCAGGGATTACTGAGAATAGTTTTAGTTGAACAACAAAGGGCTAAAAGGGTTCAAAGCGAATTTCTTGCCGACATATTTACCTAAGGTAGAGGTGATAGTAATTTTACGCGCGAGAGGTCCGAGCTTTGGTTGGGAGCAAACATTGTTCTCCGGTACATGCCTAAAATTTTGGCCCGTACGAGATTATACAACAACAGTTTCTGAATATCAAAATCAGAACTTTGTTTGATGCTGGTAATAAATGGTATGATGTAACTGTTGATGTGAACTTCGTGTTCACAATCAGACACGTTCACTTCAGATTTGAGCGTTTATGAAATGCTAACTTTAGCATATATATCCAACTTCGCAGTTGAAGGCAATATCGTCAAATTAATTCAATCTTTCTGTCATTAATATTTCTTAGTAAGAAAAATAAGGCACATAATTTGAATTATACACTTATATATTTACAATGAATTGTTTTGCACTAAAATAAATTTTTAATTACACGTAAATAGTGAGTGCTTCCATTTAAACGATGTCTATTAATGAACTTGAAATTCCAAACTGGTGTGGTGGCGTTATTTAACAAATCTCATTTGCGATCTCATTCAGTATGCATCAAAGTACTTACAATCAAAAATTACCTTAGACGGCCGGGCATACTAAAATGGGACCACCAAACACTCATTTCAACTTAACACAACGATCACAAAAGACGAAGGTCCGAAACGATACATCATTAATGAGACTGACCACATCTATTGTTGCACTATTTAACAACTACCTACCCGTTGAGGATTTCGTACCAAATTAAACTCAACAATTGTATAGAAAATATAACGTTGAAACTCTTTGTTGGCTACACGGGCGAGAGCAAATAAAACTATTGTTACAACGAATATTAATTAATGTGAATCGTAAATTAATCTGTAAGGTCATGCTTTTTGAGTTGGTGGTGAACGGCGGCGTTTGCTACTAGCGAGTTTGGCTCATTTTTAAGTTATTGCATATTGGAAGTACCATGTATCAATATGATGTATATTTATTAAATTAAAATTTAAAATGAATGATTATTATTTACGAACTGGATTGTACACGCAGTTAATTTGATTGAAAATTAAATATGAAGGGATACATTTTACAAACCTCGCTTAATTATTATTTACCAAAACACAATTCAGATATTAAGCCGTGATGAAATCAAAAACGTTATTTAGAAAATGCCAAGCTTCCGCGGGGAAAAACAGAAAGAATCAGATTTCCGAGTGGGGAACCCTTCAGTTTCCTGTGAAGTGGCATGATAATTATCCCTTAATGATCGTTCGGAGTCTCCATCGGCATGGCCTCTGTATTAATTTCATGCATTGACTGCATGTACACATTTGAAGCGATTTTGGTAAGGCATCGTAAAATTAATTTATACAGAATATAAAATGGTTTTATACGTTATTTATTCTATCATTTATATGTATACATACAAGGCAAAGTAATTCTATTGATTTTAAGGTGTGCAAAATACTTTCTCGTGGGGGATTGCGTGTACTATAATTAAGAGTATCACAGGGATCGCTATTAGGACCATTAGATTGCTTTATTTATGATGCTGTTTCCAATAGAAACTTTAATTCAAGGATATTAAAACCACGTATAATTTAGAAACATAGCTATAAAACAGGTTTATTGGAATTATTTAACCGACGAAATATTCCATCTTCAAAGTCTGTACACAACCAACGGAAGTGCGCTTTCGAGTCGATTGTTTCACGAGATTTTAATAACGGTGCAACGCAAAGACCAAGTCGTGGGCCCATTGTTGACTTCAAGATGGTGGGCACTTGTTGACGTCACGCCACCCTCCACTGTGATTACAGTTTGATTTTTATTAAGTCTTCAATCTATTAAATTTTTTAATTGATGCATGCAAATAATGCTTGATTGTCTTATGAGTCTATAAACTTGCATATCTGTGCTAAATAGTCCCTTAACTAATCATCAAAAGCACATCGAACGACATCTTAAGGTGCACTTACTATTATACAAACATCCAACTATTCTGAAACTATCAAATTATCGCCCATTAATAGGAGCCCTTCACCTACCGCAAGACTATTAGACTCTTTGTCCTCCCAACCTAGCTGTACGTTTAGTGCCAATAAATAACGTCATTACCTGTTCAAGGGACGTGAAGCATCTTCGTGAACAATACTCAAATGTGGGCCGCTATTAAACCTATTATCAACGGGGTGAGACAGGCTCGGTTTATTAAGTACTAGCGTTCTACGCTAGAAATTAAAGTATCGAGACAAGCAAATGCGATAGAAATAACAGGTAAACCCGATTTAGCATGAGAAATAAAAAAATATTTTCAATTAACTATTTAGGTACAAACTAAAATAATACGACAGGTAATTTAAATACAGATGTCAACGCCAAAATGATGTTTAAAAGATATGAAGGTGCATAAAATTGTAATTTCAAAGGGATAGCAAAAAATACAACTCGCGAAAAAAATACGACATTTAATGACCGCTGTAGCATATATGAAAAAGGAAAATACATTGCTCTGGAATCATAACAGACAGACCCTTCAACAGTCAACTTCAACTTCTTCCAGAGTTCTAAACTAAGATATCGAAGAAAACAATGGCAAAGACAGTATTGTATTCAATGTTTTAGATTAAACTTGCACCTTATATAATGTTTTATTTTTCACATATTAGTAGTTCCGATGGCAGAACCCTATTTGTCGCTTCCAGCGCTGAACATTTTACCAGAGCAGTCAGTAGGGGCAATTATCCAGATCTCGGACACAACAGCGCAGACGTCCTCCAGTCACAATGGCTACCACTCGAGGTCGCGCCGTAACGAATCCACTACTATCAACCGGTCCCTTCGCGAAACTAGAACGGGATTGTTTGTCAGACACTACAACACTACCGTTAATGATGTATGAGAGAGTGGTTCATTAGCTTGTGTTTCTTGCACCTTTGCAAATTTTTAATGGATTGTGTTGTTTCGATATTGTTAATTAGTTGACATATGTATTTCTCATAAAAATTTAAATATGTTTTAATTAATAAATCACTGATTTCGATTACAAAGACAAAGCAACTTTCGTCATGGTCGGTCCATGTTACGGCAACCATTTTCACCCATCAAGCCGCATTGGCGAATTCATATTGGGGAATAAAATCCATATAGATAGACCTCTACCCAATTGTAGGGCGTATATAGGCTGTTTATGATGATGAAATAAATCCGAAATTACATAGAGATTAATTGGAATCCATTAATCAAATTTTCGTGCATAAATCAAACGAACTACGTTGGCCTGTACTTCAAAAAAGCAAAATAAACGAACAAGAAAAACAATTAATGATACACCAAAACCGCTGACAAATGTCCGCCAATCTGTCAGCCGCCTAAAATAATGAACCCCTCTTAGAAAAACTCCCGGACATCGTGCACACCAATTATTCCTTATCGAAAATTCACAAAGGTGACAACATAACAAAGGCTATTGCCTGTATCCCGGCGCAATCCATCACCGGCCGATTGTTCACCCCAAGACCAGCCTGATCATTATTTAAAATATAGATGAGTGTGTTTTCTTTCCAATAATCGAGACCGCGATCGGGGGAAAACACAATGGAGTCTTTGAAAGCGTCGCCCGTGGCGAAGCGGCGCAAAGGACTAGAGTCTCGCTATTTGTATTAGTAAATTGAAGGTACACTGTCCACTTTACGGAGGTCCACGGGCTTGCATTCCTTGTTTCCTTTTCTGGTCCTTTTGAGGTTCTTTGTTGGAAAACTTGTATAGGGAAGTGGTCGGTACAAATAAGAATTAATTGGCTAGGAATATTAAATCAAGAAAAAATGATATTGTTTGGCAATGTTACTGAATTTAAATTAATATGAAATTAAATGCCCAACTGAAACCTGGACATAACCTAAATCCAACACAAAAAGTTCACCCGCAACCAACATTCGTAAAAGTAGTGGGGAGAAACGAGGGGGATCAATTAAGGTGGTCTTTGTGAACATTCTATCGGCGCGCAATGAAAAGAGTTGTGATTTTCTTTGATATGAAGAGACGCGGTTTGCCGAGTGAGAAATCAAAGGGCTTCATCGTGATGCATGACGGGTTTTATTAAGATTTAATGCCGGGAACGACACTCGGAGGCGGGAAAAGAACGAGTCTCAAGTATTCTGACGCGATGTAAGTTTTATATGACGCCATTTTGGATCCGCGAGTGCAGCACGGCAAACTGAACGCGATCCCTCCACGCAATTCATATAGTGTGCATTTTAAATAAATTATAATCTGAATGAAAAGTGCATTTTCACGAAAGACGCGAGAGCGTTTTGTGTAAACTCTTCCGTGTGCAGCTGATGATGCTCTATATCCATTTTGAACATTAAAGAAGCATTCTAGAACTACTTCTGATTTCCTTTTTTATAAGCAATACTTTCATGAATATCACGAGCTGGTTGGCGTAGTAATTGGAACGCTGGAAATCATTAAGTTCAAGAAAACACGATAGCATCGCTTACGATACATATCAAATTGTTGATATTATTTGCACAAGAAAGATACTGATAGTATCTCGATTACTGAATATGTATCACATTAATGAAAATCAATAATAATGATGATAGCAGAATGAGTTAATGAACACCCGTGGGGTTACATATTCGCCGACCCCCGCACGGACATACCTAAGAGGGGGTAGGGGGGAGGAAATGCGCCCGTCTTAACCCTTAAGCCTGTTGTAGAAAGGTGGATGGCACGCTACGTGCTTCGCAATATTCAATCTTTCGTCTTTATGCACTTTGCAGTTAAGATGGCTGATATTTAATTATCTGCTGGTAAAAATCCAGAGTGTAAGCGAGAAGCATCAGCAGTCTAGTATATAATTATAAATATTACATAATAGAATATTGCTTGTATTAATTGTACAAACACCAACTAATATAACATTTAAGAAGAAAAAATAAAATAAGTAAAAGTTTTGTACGAAGGGTGACCTTATCGCTAGAAGCGATTTCTTCCATGTAACCTTTTTTGTACCTAGATTCGAGGGTAGACCTTTCCTTTAAATAAATCAGAGTCAAACCAACATTCGTGTGTTTCACTACAAGTAAGATTTAGATTTACGATAGCTTTTATTGCGGTTTAAGGGCAAATTAAAAATATATTTTAACCATCAAAAATTACCAAAAATTTAGTTATTAAAGTATTTACAGACGTAAAATATTTCGTGATAATCTTCATCCCATCAAATAGTGATGATAAGGCTGAATATGGAAGCCAGCTACACCCGGACATATTGCTCAACCTTCGAGGAATTTTTTATCTCGTCTTCAATTCTGTTAACTTTATTATTACGACAATACTATTTGGTGAAACGGACCACAAAAGCCATACCTCCAATCACACAGATCAGAAAAATGCTGATCCACTGCGAATTGAAGCCGGCTCAATCACTAAACCTGATAGCTGATGTGCAATAAAGATATATTCAATTGTATTCTATTCTAAGCCAATGACGCAAATAAAAAATATTTAGTAGTAAATTAATCATTTTTCATAAACCATTGAGACACCCATGCCTTCACCAAGAAACAATTTGAATGTGATTTTATACACCTATTCATAAGTTTCGGCCTCTTGGAAGTATTTCAAGGAAACAAGACACGTGCAGACCATTCCTAAGAGAAACCCTTTACAAGTGTTTGCTATTGGCGTATCAGACAATACTCCTGAGATATCACTAATAACTTATGACGTCAGCAATGTGCAGTTAATTTGGCCGGTTCGTTACGGCTCAGAGGGACGAGATATATTGTCTCGAAGGGATTTGTTTATCTTCTTGTTCTCGAGCATTGTGTTCGATGGGTTAAGTGAAATCATGAACTGTGAAGCTGGCGTATAGCTATTAACAGAACGTAAAATTATGAGTTATGTGGGTTTAGTTAATATATTGACTTCAAATTAATAAGTTCCGTTCCCAAAATAACGCTATAGGATTAGTCGTTTTCATACATTACTGATTCGTAGCTATCTTCGAAGATTTTATCTAATCAACCAACTTCAAATATTGTCGTATTATTAAACATGTTAATAAGCTTACGGTATGCCTGATAATTGGCCTAAAATTAGAGTTCAGGACAATTATGTTTTGTAATCTCCCGCTGAACGAAAAGGAAGGATAGGTCGGTGGATGTCATGTTAGGAGTTCTAGTAACTCACTCAATATTGAAGTGAAAATATATTCATGTAAAATTTAATCAAGAAACAGTGAATACCAAAATAATCAACCGTAAATCTTAACACGATTCTACCCGCTACCGTAGATTGGGTTCCATCTAAGTCGGTATTACTATCCCCTCTGAGAACCTTAAACAATCAATAAATCACCAACAGACACCTTCCACACACTATCGGGACATTATTAATTAAAATCCTCGTAAGGAAGCCCACACCTGTCCCTTGGTACCAATCGGGTTAGGCAAAGAAGGGCCAATTCGCCTCGGGCTAGCAAATCCTTTTGAGGGACTTAATCCGAAGGACCAAGTATCGATACACGAAGATAGATGTGTGATGTTGCGGTGTGTTGTTAATTTAGTTTATATTGAAGTAAATTTATACTTTGTAGTTGCTTTTAACGAAAATTTGATGGCGGATATAGAGTTTATTCATAAACTTTGACATTTTAACTTCGATAATGACCGATTGATAAAAGGTATTTCATTGAAATTGTGTTGATTGTTACTACGATAATCCCATTCAACAAATATATTAATGCACAAATATATAGGCCAAATTGAACAATGAACTTTTAAAGTAAATACAGGACAAACACATGTATTTATTATGAAATTGTTAACCATATTAAACATAATACCTATCAAGATTCTCAATCTTGCGGTTTGACGTTACATTGTGGCTGAAAGCTCAAACAAGCCAGACATCTAACGTATAATATTACTGTTTACAGACAGGGAATAGAAAAAGCATCATTTACATTATGAAACAACTAACTAAACTATCCAGGTAATTGGAGAAAGCAACTTTCTAGCTACTAGTGTCGAATTACGAACTTAACCAGTTACCAACTCCATAGTTAAGTTCAAGACAACCAATCTGCTGGGCTACGATAAATAAGCCCACAATCGGAACAAATGGACAGGCGGCAAATTAAACCCAAAGGCACTGCATTTCGATTCACATACATTAGGTACATCGATCTAACACGTCCAAACAAAAGCCGGCGGTATGCTCACAAACACGCGATCGTCTCAAGCCAACCCCCCGAAATCTAAAAGGCTGAGGCGAGGTAAAAATAGACAACCGGCTTAAGAAATAAAGTTTCCTTTCGATTGATAGTGTTTTCGTGGGACCGGTAATAAGGCTGTTCGTTAGACGGTCCAGTAAGGTAATATAACTGCAATTGGACACAGGCTATTGTAATGTTAAGAACTCACAGAGACAGTTTAGAGACAATAAAATTTTATTATTATTTTTTAAATTTCTTGTGTTAAAAATATCAGTTCATCTAAAATTAAACAAGCAGATAAAATTATAAAAAACAATATTACTACTACTACATAACCGAATCAAAATTTCACTGATAAGGTGGAATTTGTTAACGTGCATATTAAACATTTTAGCCATATTCTATACAGTAATATGAAGGCTACAATACTTATTAAGAAAAAGGGTGACTGCGTACTGCAACAATTAATATTAATATATTTGCAAACTAAATGTACAAACCATTACGTGACGGTGTCAAAGCACGCCTCCTTAATGCCTTACAGCCAAAAACAAAACAATCCGATGCTCACCTCCTTGCGTCCGGTCCCGTACAGTAAATTTACATTCCCCGCCATCCATCCCAGAAGTCCATCCGGGTTGGTAATAAAACGATCTTAAGGCATGGAGGAAAACGTCTTAAAGTGCGAGTTACAGTTGATAAGAGATAGCGATCCCTAATAGGTTATTTCAAGAATTTGTGGCAATTAGAAATAAGAATAGAATAGAATAGAATATATCTTTATTGTACATCAGCCAATTCAAGAAGAGAAATACACAAAAAAACTTTTAACTAATTTTGTACAAAGGGCGACCTTATAATGCAACCTAAGGATGGACAGGATTAAAGATAAAATACTTCAGGGAAGTTGGCGACGTCTAACAAATACAGACATGATAAAAGTTATTACATACAAATATTAAATATATACGTACATAGGTACTTACTTAATGATAACATGTATACACTACATAATACATATATAAGATGTAATAAACATATAGAATGTGACTAATATTATTAAAAATTATAATATATAAGGGATGTCCAAATTCAAAACATTGAATACGTCGATTAAGGGCCTGCATGGATCCTTTAACGTCATATCCACATAGCTCATTCTGTACCCTGATAAGGAATCGTCATGTCATAATAGCAATAATATGTCCCTCCAAAAATCGCTACCAGCTATACCTAGCACAGCATCCGAAAACGGCCGCTCACGCCTTGAGATACACGCCGAAGGGCACCAATTCTCGGTTCTGTTTACAGGTTGATGCTATCTTGTAATTGTGACAATATTTGCTTTACATTTATGTGGAGGTGGTCCAGGTTAATTGGTAGCACAGATTAAGGTCTAAAGTGTGGCCGAAGTTTGGCTAAAATTAATATTGAAGTTTGGCAAGTTTGATTTTGTTTCCTACTGGTCGTGTTTATGGTTAATAAACAGATAATAGACTTTGGTTTTCGCGAATTATTTTTTGATTCACGCGTCAGGTAAGTAATATTAAGCTCCCAATAATTTGATTTTGTTCAAAATGCTAATTAACTAGAAGTTTACAATAATCGCTTTTATATTTAGGATGCACAGAGTTTTTAATTTTTCTTCTAGTTTCACAATTATTAAAAGTACCAGAGTTCACAGAATATAATAGAACACAGAATAGCAATGGCAAGACGAATATTAATTAAGAATTTTTAATTACTTATTTTGTAAGTATTTTACTTAGTAGCTATATTATATTATATTGTTATGTATTATATTTAACTTGGAGATTTAGTATTGGCAAACTGTTATTATTTGTATATATTGGTATATATGACTAGTTGTCCAACTTTGTAACGGCCAATGTAATCTGCCACTACCGCCATCTATCTAAAATTATCTGAATTAGAGATGGACGAAATGACAGTTTTGAATAGCACGTCAGTTAGAAGATTTTAATTACCAATTACAATTTTACTTTTTAGCTTTTCTTTAGGAATTGTCCTGTTTGAACAAAACAAAATTAAAATAATTGAAATAGGTGAAGTCATTTTTTAGTTTTAGATGACAAATGAACACCTATATATTTGTCTATACAAGAAGGAGAAGAAGAAAGAAAGAAGATTGATGAGCTGTTGGTCTTACAAATAAACTGAATACAATAAAATGTTGCAGTTATAGAATGTTTTACTTTATTATTTCATCCATTATTATCTTCCAGTTCTTACGTGACGTAAACTTCTATCGTTTTTCTGATAACTACGACATAGTTTTCGATTAATGAAGTTAACCGTTAATATTTATTATACAGAAATTTTATATCATTTCTTTTTGTGAAAACTATATAAATTAAGCCTGTAAGAAGTATTTCTTTAGATTTCAGAGCTTCTGTGCTCGAGGTGAAAGGCTCGCCTAAGTTCAGATTAGCAATCGGTCCGGACAAAGGTCCATGTTAGTCACCGAAGGGTCAAACTAAATAAATGCTGTATGACATGCCCCTAAATAAATTAAGGGTAAGAAGTATCGGGAAGGCTCTCTTACTCTGGAAAATGGTTGTACAGAGATTACGTGTCTGATGAAAATGATACTGAATGGGGTTAAAAATAGTCAACATCATTCAGTTAGGTTGATGATATAGGAAGAAGTTCTAACACATCTTTTAATGCTTCTTTTGAGAGCTGAACTGCATGGTGGCAGGAGGAGGAGGACCTACAAAATATCTCAACATCTTTCATACCAAACGTGGGCGTTGTGAAACTATTAAGATAATATCAGTGATATTACAAATTAAAAAATACTGTAAACAAGCCACTCATACAATTCAAAAATATTCATATATGTTTTAGTACCCCAAAAAAAGGATAAATCTGTCCAGTTTATTGGGAAAAAATAAATATTGTCTATTATCCTAATCGGAAATCTAATTACCGAAATAACGCCTATCAGAAAACATATTAACAGGGATCTTGTTTGTAGTGCCACTCAAAATGAAAGGCCATAGTCATCACGAAGTCATCTACATAAACGTAGGTAGGACCTCCTTAATGATGTACTTTAAGGATCAAGCATCATCTTAGGCTTACCCTGACCATACCTCTTCTAGCCCCTGCATCCGGGGCCTACAGCGGTCACTATAAATCGGCCAATGAGAAGTAGTGATTTAATCGGAAACCTCAGAGTCCCTCAGGAAGCCCATTAAATCGTATGGTCAAAGGATAATTAATTCCGTGGTAACGTCCAAGTGAGATTAATAGAGGTCTGTGAATTGACCTCTTTCCAATGTTACGTGTTCATTGTTTTCGAGATTGATGGAGATTGCCTCCTAGTTACTGAATTAAGACGTTTTATGAGCCTTGAAATGTTAAGTGGATTGGTATAGAGGTATTGTAATTACTGCAATAAAATCATGGGCTGATATATTGAATTAGGGATGTTTGTGATTTAATTATAGGTATCGTATACTAAACTTTATTAAAAAGTATTTTTGTTGACGAAGGTGATCTCTGAAACTAATAGGTAATCCGATTTCTAAAATTCTTTCATCGTCATTAAGACGTGAGCATCAGAGTAGACATGGATTGTATTCTGTTTTGATCTTTATCCAGTTCGAATACATATCTTATTTCCCCAAGAGCTCCTCGGACCTAAGATAGGTGAATAAAAATCAAGATCAGTTGCGTTTAAGACAGCAAATTAACAATATTATTTATAACGTCATTCTGATAATTAAAGTTTTGCTCTAGAGGTGAAGACCTTAATAGTGTTTGTGTTGACTGAAAAATCTTACTTTTTATATAATAAGGATGGATAACAATTTGGTGGCCCCCTGCTGGTTAACGGTACAGGTACCAGATATATGTCCATAGCACCTTGAATTCAAGCAGATAACCATGTAAAAGACGAGTTCCCTTACTCCCAATATAACTAGCTATGAAGACCGACACGGTGTGAGATATATTTTAGTTATCTTGATTATTCTCGATAGAAACACTTGATATGATGTTGATTTATTTACTTATTAATTTGATGTTATAGACGTTTGGTTAAGACTGATTTAAGTTACTGTATTTTAAAATGTGGGTTCAAAACGCTGACTAAGATTTTGTATTACAATGTATTGTACTTTGCAAAATAAACATTTGTCAATTTATGACAGGTCGAGTGATTGCAACGCTAAGACTTTAGGTCTTGTTAATTTTTACTTTGACAATATAATAAATATTTGCGCATTATCACAGTAAGCCGTTTATTGGTAAGTAGTAGGAGCAGTCTACGTGAGGAGAAAGATTATAAGTTCAGTGTCGCATCAGCCATGAGAAAAACTGATCCAGTCACCTTCAACTTGCCAGCCCAAAAGGTAACACGCCTTTTTTCATATGCCTCATGGCTCGAGTGCTCTGGAGACTAAGAGACAGCGGGACACTTCCCCTGGTGATGCCTGTTAATTAGGAATCCTCCGGAAGCGAATCGTTTCTAGAGCATTAGGACTTCCCCAGGTTTTCGCCTCCTTTAAACCCAGTAACGCTGCAAAGGCCATATGTGGCCTACAGTCAGTCCAAACAAGTTATTTTTATATGGAGGAAGGAATACTTTGGGTCTTTTAAATGTTTGTAATAAAAATTAATTTAAAATGTGTGGTCTACATCAAATAAGGCTACTTGAGCTTGTTATATATGTCAAAGAATGCCAAATAAACAGATGACCCAGTAAATGATAAGTGGTAACCTATAGACACAAGCAACATCAAGGAATCACTGGATACTGCTGGTGCATTGACATTTTAGGAACAAGAGATGTTAATGCTCTCATGCCCAGTAAGTACACTACCTTTACCTTCTTCATCTTCAATGTTATAATATAAATAATAATTTTTTTTTCAACAACAAACATGCAAAATCCATGGCTCGCGGAAAAATATTTGAACTCATCATACAAATATCTGCCCCTACGGGAATTCGAACCTCTGGTTAAGTAGTCAGGGGTACTGATCATTCGACGAGAAGTCCGTACGTCCTTTATGGCTTCTCGATTTATCTAATCTGCCATAGATACTAATATAGATACTAAAATTGCTGGGGTACAGTGTAATTTTCCAGTAGACGCCGCAACTAATCAGACACCAATACCGATACGCAATTATACGATTCACGACCGAAATAGGAAAGGCAATGAGTGCTATCTACCATAGCAACTGCAAGCAACAAGGCTTTAATTTTTATTCCCGATTAGTCTATACATAAATTTATGACTACCTACCTCATTTTTTAAGTATGTTAGTGATATAAATTCGAAGTACACTGTTGTTTCAATAAGTATCACTATGGCAACGGTCTTTACTAGACCAGCAATGGATTAAAACTTACTATCAAATTTTACAGAGGTCGATAAATGTTGGAGTTAGTACCTCTAGCTGTAGGCTACTTGGTCACGTATCTTGGTTTGGAGTCCTGACCAAGGATATATGTTTGTGTGATAAAGCATTATTTTGCAATATTTAAAAATAGATTTTTGATTGCACTGTAACACAAAACATATTTGTTTATAATACTAATACATAATGACATAGGTAATTTGTAAATGTCATTATAAATACTAAAAGCTGAGAGTTTTTTGCGCCGTTTCTTCTCTGCAGCTACTAATTCGTCGAAACGATAGTAGGGTTAATTGGGAATATGCATGAACAATTTATTTAATACATCTTTAAATTCTATAACTGGGACAATTTGTAAATACTAGGATAATATCCACTTAAAATTATGACTATTGCCTTTAATTACATTATTTTTTCTCATACGTATTCTCTGTTATGACGATTTAAAAGAACTTAGTAAACTGAGTTTATTTAAATAAAGGTATTTTGACTTTGACTTTTGACTTTATCTAGTATCCTCTATGCAAGGTAATGCAAGTGTGTATAACTGGTATTAGTAACGTCAATAATATAATTTTTATTATATGATTTCTGTTTCCGCTTCTAAATATATTTTCAATCTAAATGTATTCCAGAATTAACAAACAAAAAGTTTACCTTCAATTAGGATATTTTGGGACATTTTATTGTTAATGTTCAGGAACACATACCTGGAAAGTAAGAACATATATTTGTTAAATAAGTCTGGTACTGAACTAAATATATTTTTAATTGGAAACAATGAGAAAATGAGTTGTGCAATTAATATTAAACAAACTAAATATATCATAAACAAACAATTTAATGCTATTGGAACTCCACAATTCTTCAAAAAGCATATTTCATTCATTTTTAAATAGATTAGAAAGCATAAAATTTCTACAGATACACTGTAGGTTACATTTTTAATTATTGAACATTATAGACTAGCAAAATGTGAGCATGTCTATAGAATGTTCAAATGCAATACTTGTTTGTTTGGAAAAGAAAGTTAATAAAAGTAATTAGTTATACTTAACACATTAAGTAACTGAAACTTAAAATTAGATTATTTGTTGTGTCAAAGAATATTTGTAAAAAAATGCATACAAAAAATTTTCTACTAATATTACATACAATATTAGAAAAATAAATAAATAATTTTCACTCCATCAATCTATTACTTCACACAATCATAAATAGTAAAATTGAGTCAATAAAATATACAATATGAAATATTTTGTTATCATCTAAAGACTATGGAAGCTATGGTAGCTTCGAGCTTGACCTCTTTCTAGTATATATTATTTTATATATCAATTTATGAAATTAGTTTTGGTGGTAAGGTTTTTATAGAATTTCATTTTTATCATTATTATTTATTCTAGTCAACTCTGTTCTATATTGTTGTCTGGATGATTGCACTTCTAGCGGTAAGACTTCCATTTTTGTTATATTGTGTTGTTTCATCAAAAAACCTTCATTTTCAGTCTATCAATAAGTTAAATAAAACAGAGATTGCCAAACCAACCTTCTAGGCATAAAATAATGCCCGTGTCAGTAGCCACAATCTTTAATAATAAAATCATACAAAATGCAGTGCAAAAAAGGTTATTATCTGTCTTCCTTTCAACTTTAATTACTTTTATTCTCATTTAATTCCTAATTCCTAACCACAAAAAAGCATTACAATATTTTGGCTTATGTAGTTTAAGGACTATCTAAGACTTTTACTAGGACTTTTTTATACAGGGTATAAAAATAGGTAGATAGTGTCGACATGACGAATAGAAGTATTTTTTAAAATTATTATAATTCATTTATTATCAGTCTCCTGATACTGCACAATTCTAAGTTGTTTAAACTTCTCTTTATGTACATGGGTCATTGTATTTGATACAAAAGAATGTTTCTGAATGCTACTTTTTGTTATTCATTTCCTTTTTTAGTTTAGAAACATAGTGGCATAAATATAACCTTGGTCGATGTTTTAAAACAAAAAAAAATTTGTGCATTATTGACATAATAATTAGTGAACAAGCCAACATACATATTGAGCATATTTATTAAAATTATTTATCTTGATTTGTTTACATGTGTATCACTTTTATTAGTTCATATTAATTTTATAGCATAAACCAGTGTATACTAGTTGCCCCCATGAACATTTTTCCACTACCAGAATGCTATTCATTAAGAGAAACTTGAAACCGTAGCAATGGAAGATATAACAATTTTAATGCTTAGCATGTCAGTATTCTATTTTAGTTTTTCTGTAGGATTTTTTGCAGTTATTTTCATTTTTGAAAACACAATAAAAATTATTAATATTGGTCCAGTCGTCTCATTATTATATATATAAGGAAGAAGTAACTATTTATTGGTACTTGTTAAATTTTAAAACTGTTGAACTTATTGTTTATATTTCTTTCTGTGACTCTTCTGGTGTTGTTATTTGAAATAATTTCTTTTGTCATTTTTCATTATTTTAATCTTTAGGGAGTTGCAACACCTACAATAAGTTTACCGATTCAGCTACATACATACATAGCTATTACATAGTTATACAATCACCACAATTAAATAACACATTAGTTTCCAATTGCATTTACTTGCAATAAACATTATTAAATACAGTTAGTATATTTCTAGTTTTAAATATATATTAATATCTGTATTCATCTGTTTTCTAGTATCGATGACACAAGCTATTAATGATGCTTAATTTGGGCTAGCTAATGGGATTATGAAATATTATAATTATAATTTCGAATAAGGCTATAAGCAGAACCTTATCATATAACATTCAGAGCCTTATTGTATAACAAAACAGCTTGACATAAGGTAGATGCTGAATTTTAATAACTATGGATAGTTTTGGTTGTAAGGCATTGAATTTTGAATTTCATATCAAATTCAATAATTCAATATGATATTCAAAATTCAACATGATTGTTTAAACCCATAATAAATCATTGCTGATTTACTCAGATGGATGATTTTGATTTACATGACAAGTCAATGGGAACTAGTTCAACGTTTTAAAATTCTGATATACTCCTGAATTTGTCGTACAACCAACAGACAACACAAATGTGTAAATATAAGAAATAATAAGTTACATTATTGTTCATCTTTTCTGTTTTTGTTAATACTTTTTTTAATTTTTATTTCACTATTACTTTTTATTCTCCTGCGCCTAATTTGTTCCAATGGTTCTATGTTGTAGCTTTGTGTAAAACAATTTACAACTGTATAGATCAGCTTAGTTAAATATAGAAACTGTATCTTAATGTGAATTTTCCAAAAGGGTCGTAACAGACTATCCATAAGACCTATGTTTACCTACGTTTTAATTTCGAAATCAATAATAACAGAGTATACCTACAAACAGTATTCAGCACTTCAATTTTATTAAAATTATAATATTAAATTTAAAATTATAAAACGTAAAGGTTAAAGACATCTTGAGAAATAGCACTGTTATAAGCGAAATCAATATAAGAATGTCAACATAACCTAAAAACTAGTTTGCTCCTTTGACATGCCGGCATCACAAATATAAGCGTTTTTGGATTTATAGGTGTAACCATTTACTGACCTGATAAGGTGTTTCTTCGCAATGTTCCTCTAAATGCTTTAGGTTTAAACAAAACAAACAGTTTTCACTATAATTCCAGACATACAATACATCGTCTTTCAATTGTAATAAATTACGCAATTTTGCACTTTGATCAATTTTCAAATCCTTAAATATCTTGTGATTAGATAATTGACTTTCGAATAAACGGCAATCCATCGTGAAATAAGTCAAATTAGCAAAAATAATATTGTTTTGGCGTTTAAATACACAATTTACTTTGACGGGACTTTGACAGAACAGGTACAAGCAAATCCGCCAGTTACGAAGTCTACAAAGGGAAACGGTAAAAACAATTTTATGTTAACGGCATAGAGCTTATTTCCGAAATATTCTTATAAATTTGGCCAACCAACTTCAAAAGGTTGCGTTTAGTTACAGTATCGACTTCTTATTTATTGAGATACGTTTTAATTTTTATGGTTCATTTTATAGTAACGTTTTCTTATAGTTTTAGGAAAAAATACGTTGTATTCATTTTAAAATCTAAATAATAATTAAAGAAAAGTATAAAGTTTCGTCTTCGTTGTCATCTTTAATTACTTGGATCATAATCTAAAGGCTCATAAGTTTATGACTGAAGTGTGAATGAAATTATATATCATATTTCTATAAAATGTTGTAACTCTGTTTTGTGTGTCAATAAAAATAAAATCTAAACTTAGGAAGACAACAAACTTTTTGTGATCTCCAGTCTGCTGCGGATTAATCTTTATAACTAAAAGTAAGAGTTGAACTTTTCTGCTTGTACTTAAGATAATTATTACAGACGGCGACATGGCAAGTGTATAAGTTAGTTGAAGAATGTATTTTAGGACGTTTTCAATAAAAATCGCAATGTTTTGCAAGGTTATTTATATTTATTGTAGACTTGCTATTAATATTTTGCATTAATTGCCTTTATATTATTGGTTCTGCCATTTATCCATTTTAGGAAAATATATGCAAGTGGGTAGGTTTGAATTAAATAGAACTCTGTGGATTTATGCCTTCTAAAATAGGTGATCTGATTATTGAAATTACGACCAAAAAATAAAATTCAATTATTTTAATATTTTAGACATTTAGGATTACAATTTACAACAAAATAATACTGATTTAAAAAATTTATAATTAAGATAGACACTGACTTCAATTCTGTTGTGCACTGACTAAATAAAATTAAAGTTATTTGCATCAATCATTCCAATTCATTAAGAAGAAATATAATAACTTTAAGGGAGGTCAAGTTAGACACTAGTGACATATTTATTTGACTTAGATTGCCTTCTAAAATATTTAAATAACACCTATTACTGCATTTCGCGAATATCGCACTAATACACATTACTCTTTGTCATCACACAAATGCCAACGTTTTGATATCGCAATTTTTAAGCCGTTCTCCACCCCTTACCAAGAATAGGTGGAAATGTATTGTTCCCACTGTAACTCGGAAATATTTCACTTTGATTCGGAATGGTATCACGTAATTTCATCTCCCTGAGCAGGGCCGTTCTTTCTTATAAATAAACCAACATATAGGCAGACATAAATAACGTTTGCCGAGATTTTGGTACATGTATCGTGTTGTATAATTTAATTCTTGTGTGTTTTAGAGCCGACTGTATTAGTGGTGGCATTGAATGAATGTGTTGTTGTTGGATTGGGATGGTGTTTTGTTTATGATCGGTATCGTGTATCTACTGGATGAATAATGCTGTAGCGGCTCCTTAAATAATGGTATATGACTCCTTAGACTTATGAAGGAAGGCCTGTGCACATCTGGACAAAGGCCTACGTGTACAGGCGTCATGCGTTAAAGCGAAAGGCTTAACTCATATTGTCAAGTAGCTTAAATGATTCTGTAACTCACTTGATTTTAGCAATCTGATGCTCTACTTTCTACTAATAATCATAGATGTTTGTATATTTATTTAGTATTTCTGGTCGTTGTCCAGTATCTATAACATAAGAGTTTAATCTGGGCAAGATAATAGGTGTGAGTGTGACAAATAGTATCATTACTTTTGAACAGCCTTGTTTAAGGCATAGACAGTATCAATTCAGTTCATTCTCAATTTTATAAATCTCAGCAAATGATTCGACACCATCTGACTATAAGCAGTAGAGGAGTCCATATGCAAAGATAGCTAGTGCAGCATGCGCCATACTGCCCTAGCCACCCTTACCTTGCCAGTTCAAAAAAAATCTCTATAATCATATTTATTTTTCTCTGTAATCTAAGAGCTACCCTCGTGAAATGAAGAAATGAACAGAATTAAGAAATGAATTCAAAAAATGATCATGGACTATTATATAACTCTGAGTGATTATACAGTATGCTTGATTACAAACTAATTCCATTATTATCCTTTTAAGGATTTATTCAAAATACCGAGCTTTCAACTAACATATTAGAAGGCGGCTTTGTTCGTGTCTAGTTTTTATTTTAAATACAGACTTGAAAAAATGGAACGTTGTATTTTCATTTGTAATGTATAAATCGAATTTGTTAAGTTTCTTGCTGTTTCTAAAAAAAATTAAAATTACTATATTTGATAAATTTAAAATTACTTACTTTGATAAATAAAGATCTTCAGATAAAGAGAACAGAAATCAAACGTTTTTGTTCTCTATCTCTAGAGATTCAAGATCAGGACAGCATAATATTGGTTTGTAAGTTGAAAGCAGTGTATTAACAACCGGGACCAATGAACACAAATAAGTTGTATTGTGTTCGTAATCATTACGATAGTGGGCTTCGCTTACACAAAGTGTATACATAAAGATGATACTCCTCGCGAAATCTAGAATCAAGAATCTAGGTAGACCGATCTGGTACAGGTCGTGGGAAGCCGCTGGATGCGGAAAGTGCAGGAGCGATCCGTTTGGAGATCTTCAGAATCAGTAGTAGACGTCTTTCGACTGATATCATCACCATGACAACGATAATTGAAATGTCAAAAGTCATGAAAACTTAAACCAGTACCAAGTACTAAAACCAGTACGCTGACTCATTGAGGGTTGCTGGGTGAAATCAGCTTTCGTAACATTTAGGACCAATGTCGTATGCTTTCCGAAGCACAGAGGAGCCTAAGAAAATATTCTTTTTAATGGAAAAGCAAAGCAAATGACGACGAAACTAACTGATGGTAAACAGTAGGAGGCTTTCATATGCTCATATAGCATACCCTTACTCCACTGAGCATACCCTTACTGGACTTGCCGGCTTTAAAAGAACGAACTCATGTTGCATAAGGGAGGGACTTAGTCATGAGTCCCTCCTTAATCCTTACGTAATCAGATCGCTGGAATCACTACCCCAATGAAGTTCTCGTCTGAGGGTAGAGTTCGCCGAGCGACACCAACAGTATCAAGAATTTGTAGTGCATTGACTATCTGAAGATAAGAGATGACGTTACAGCACTAATCATGAATGGACATAACTACTGTACTTGGATATACCCTATTATCCCCCCCCCCCCTTCCCCCATCAAGTGGAGATCAATGTCAAAACATCGCGGATTGAATAAAATATAAGGCTACGAGCAGAGTACGATATAACGCGATTGATAAATTTACCGACGTCTCACATGATATTACGGGGTGGCGATGCGTCCCGCACCCCCCGTCCCATTATTATGCCAGGCAGGTCGCGACGTATGAATTGGATAGGGCTGCTACAAGAATAAAAGTAAATTTTTCACCAACTGCAAAAAGTAGAAGGATATTCGTAATATAATTTTGGCACGTAGTTAACACATGTAATAATTACCTAAAATTCTATTCCATTGCTTATTTTAAAGTTTATTGCAAATTCAATGCCACCCAATTCAAAATATTTATTGTAAAATCTCTCTTTACGGTGCCGTAATGGATAGGCAATAAACTTAAGTAGAAATGAATTACCTAATTTGTAAAGTACTAATCTTACTATATCATTCTATATATATATCTATCTTCATCTGAAATTAGTTGGATTCAATAGCTGCAGCATGCCACAGCACTGAGAAGATTGACTTTATGAGATTTTTACGCATTAGTTAATTAATCGATTTACTGACCTGTCGTATAATGACCACTACTAGAATTTCTTGTATTGAGTGACAGCCCTACGAGGAGCAGCCCGCCGGGACGCCACCGATGACTTGTCATTAATAACGACAGCGGAAATGTATCAAAAGGTGACGCGTGTCCCTCCGTCTGTCGCGGCTTTAATTTATGATGCCAACAAACAATATTTATTTTGTTCTATAGACATCTCGCGCCATTAACTAGAACATGTATTGTTTTACGAAGAAGAGCTCTTTTGTTTGATATATCTTCTTCTAGTTTGGTAGAAATTATCACCATCATCAACCAACGTCCTGTATTCGTTCTACTGCAGAGTCCAGGCATTCGTGTAGGTATCTAGGAATCAGCAGTAGGATGAATGGGAGAAACACGTGATAAGTTTGGGCCATGATACCAAGGTAGCAATTCAAGGTCATCTGTATAACGCCTAGCTATGTACACCGTACTTAATTATCTTTAAAAAAATCATAGAAATTTTGAAGCCTGTTATAAAACTCATTTTAGGGTGAGCGTACCAATGACTGTCACCCGCCGAATATAGGCATACAATTTACACAATATAGCCATACGTCACGGTGTCACAGATCCTCGCGAGACGTCTACCCCAATTACCGTTAGAATTGTTTCACCGTCTATCTATTATTTTCTTTTGCCAGCTTGGGAATTGGGGCGCGCATGAAAAATAGTAGTTTGGATGTCATATAGAGATGTATGTTTGTTTTAATAAAACCAATTGCACTGTGTCTTGCATTATGAATTTGGAGTTCGCTAGTATATGCGTGAAAAATCAGTTGCTAGTAACGTTGTTACTATTCAACAAAATTCACAGCTAAGATAAATATTAAAGTTTCCTGACCAAGTTCCTTTGTATAATACATTTATAAATATTTTACATTAATGTCGGTTGACTGTTTAGGATTAATAAATATTGCAGTGTATTTATTTTTCGTAATATGAAAAAAATGGTAAACTTTAGAATCTTGAAATCAATTAGCCGAATAAAATGTTAAGCATGTCTTCGTCTAGTGGATTTCAAGATACGATCAATGACGACCACCTAGCCGCGCAGTCTACCTACAAACTAGAGTACATTACTAAAGTCAGGAGTCCCTGTATCTTTTATATTAATCAGCTCGAATATTTGTTTATTTTTGTACACACAAATGGGTTAAAGATAACTTACATAAAATGAGTCCAAAATTACTGCACTTCTACCAGCAGATCTGCAACAGGAATACATGAAATAAATAGTGGACGCAGGAATGGAATAGTGAAAATGAAGTATATTTTTAAATTTCTATGTGTAATAAAAAGATTTTATAATTTCCAGATCAACTTTAATTATAATACTACTTACATAGAACTTTATGTAATACTAACATAGAACTATGAAACAAAATGTCGGCTAAATTGATAGATACAGAAAGAAATTTAACTCCATTACTTTAAAGACACATTTTACAACTTTAAGAAGCCGAAATTGGGGTCACGCTCATAAAGATGAACACCGAAACACCAACATTTAAATCTACCATCATCCCTTCACAAAACAAAACCAATACACCCGCCTATAAATCCCAGAGAACGTCCGAAACACTTCAAGTGTCTTAACCACACGTACGTATATCCATATGTTAGCCAAGAAAGGGTTAAGCAAATGCTACCTGGGGCACCTGGTCCCCCCACGAGGTGGATTTACACCCCTCATTTGTTTGCGATGACCCCCAAGCACTATCTTGCGAGCGAGTCTTGCTATCGTCTCAGCCTTAGGTTGCGCTTACAATATTATTTTCGAGAGAATTAAAGTTTTAAGATACATGTTTCTTGGTGAAGAAATTTCGCGGTGAGTTCTAGTTCCGCGTATTGCACTTACTTATATGTTTATATTCAAAAGTTTTGGTATAGAGAAAAACATGTCGATGAACTGCTTCTCATGAAAATGAATTCAAAACAAATCTAGAAGATGAGTTTCTTGAGTCGATTGGTCTCCATTTTTACTACAACTGCAACGCATTTGGGCCTAAGTGGTGTTATGGTCTAAAACTCTTCAAGAAAATATATTCGTATATCTTCAAGAATATATATAAAATTTTTCTTATACAAAATTTTAAGGCCGTAGATGATATGCAGTTGCACTACTAAAACAGCGTCAGTTAAAGTACAAAGTTCTCACTGAACAGTCATAGAATATCATTTCGACGTAACCAATAACAGGAGAATCCATTGGAGAATAAGTTCTGGATGCTGTACATTACAATTGTTATTTAAATCATTCTATTCATCAGATCAGAACTTTCTACTAATTTTGTTGAATTTAGCTTATCGTCGCTTAGAAATTTAAAATAAGATTTACATAAAAAGTTTATTCCTCTGAAGTTTCATATTCATGCCAATCTTTCCAACCAAAACTTCCCACGAACACATCCCATTATCACCGAGAAGTAATGTAGCCGCTGCCTAAAAGTGACGCGTTTACGTACAAGTATCGCATGGCCGTTTTAATATTAAGCCCGTTCAGTATATTTACTGCGATATTAGGCGGGTGTACCGTTAATGGTGCACTTACCCTAACGCTTTTTGTTAAGATTTGAAGCTTCTTAGCTTACGATAATGGTGAGGTGAAGGTTTAGTTTTTTGGGTAATATTTTCAGCTAGCCTTGTTTGCTGGTGAAGATTATAATAATATACTTATACTCATAACACTGAAAGTAAGTGTCACTCAGAGATTGTGTTATAGATACTAGAAAATAGAACACATATTCAATACTATACACCTATTTTTTGTATGTTTTGTACACAGTATCATAATTCTAGGATAAATATGCGCGTGTATCACGCAAACTTTTGCCCTGGTCGGGGTGTCAAAGTGACCCCTGGCCATGTAGTCTTCAGACTACTCAAATTCAAAAAAATAAGTAAAAATAATAATGTGTGTGTAAATACATGAAATATATGAAATTTTCATAACGAAAATATAAATATCCATACCCTCATCTTACAACTGACAGTTAATGGCAAAGATAAAATTATCACTAATAACTTAGCATCTTGATCAATCAGAGACAACTTTTGGAAAGAAATATATCCTCTATAACAAGATTATTAAACTTTTGATGTTTTTTATACAACCTCAAATTAACTATACACTATAATCATCTTTTTAGCTTCGTCTGCTGGCTTAAATATTTAGCTTAGCAGTTATCTAGAAAATCGTGCACAAAACTAACGTTAGTTTCCCGGGTCTGGTCAATAAACCATACGATATCTCCGTGGAAGCGAATTTGAATTCAAAATAACGTACACAGAAATTCGCTTTGCCACATTATCAAAGCCTAGAATTTGTTAGGTTACAAGATCTACACTTACATAGGTCAATTAAAATTGTATATAAAAGTTTAATTTGGACTTAACGCTGCCTGGATCAAATATTAACAACTAAACAATAGTTATCAACTATTATCAACTATCAACAACTATTATCAACTATTAACAACTATTGCTATAAATAGAGAACTAAAGGTTCACTAAAATTACCTTTGAATGAAATATTGGTTGCATTGCATACATGGTGGGTATGCATACAGAATTAATATTATTTATAATTTTATGAGAACTATGTAGATCGTTGACAATTAGATTACCGCATGTTTATGTCCCGTTTTTATCATTTAAATAGCGATTATGATAACACGTATTACATAAAGTAAAAATTACTTTCAGTTAACGAGGTTGATATTTAAAAACAAGGTGTGTTAAAAATGAGTTTTTTAAACAAAGTAGTGTTAATAACTGGAGCGAGTTCTGGCATTGGAGCTGCCACAGCAAGATTATTTGCTAGAGAAGGTGCAGAAGTGGTAATAGTTGGTAGAAATCAAGAAAAACTGACTAGCGTTAAAAATCAGTGCTCAAATCTTGGAAAATCTCCATTAGTTATTCAAGCAGACGTAGCCAAAGATGAGGACGCTAAAAGAATCATCCAGATAACAGTAGAAAAACATCAAAAGCTAGACGTCCTTGTAAATAATGCTGGAATAGTAAGATTTGGATGTTTGAAAGATGGTAAGCTATTCGAAACATATGATGAAGTCATGAATACCAACCTCCGTTCAGTTTTGAAGCTTATGAGTTTAGCAGTTGATCATTTGATAAAATCCAAAGGTAATGTTGTGAATATATCAAGTATTTTAGGGACTTCGCTTGGATCGCATAAATATCAAGCTTACTGTACATCTAAGGCAGGACTTGATCACTTCTCCCGTGGAGCTGCTCTAGAGTTGGCTCGTGACGGTGTCAGAGTTAATGTAGTCAGCCCTGGGCCTGTCAAAACTGACATAATGCATAATGCAGGTATTAATACTGAATGGGAACTGGAAAAATCTACTACTGCATTGAAAAGGGTTTCAGAACCTGAAGAAGTCGCAGAATTAATAGCATTTCTGGCCAGTGACAAAGCAAAAGGAATCACCGGCGCAAATTATGTAATAGACAATGGTGTTTTGATAAATCATTAAACCAATTTTTTTGACTAGAAACTATATATTTTTATTGTTTTCAGAATTTCTCAAACTTTTTGTCAGGGTTTATCTCTCTTACTTTTCATTCTTTTAAAGTCTGATTCGAACGCATAGACAAAACAATACACTGTGTATCTTTGAAGTGTTATATAATAACCTGTAGCGCGTAATTCCTTATTAGCATTCATTCTCTCCTACATACAGCATGAGTTCAGTATTATTGCTGCACTAACTGTCTTAGCATATCTTAGCTTTATTTATCTTTATCCTTCTGCTTACAATAAGGTAATGTTTAGTCATTTTTAGGGTTATTGTTTTAAAAAAACCTATTAATGTGGGTTTATGATGAAAATATCGTCTGAATGACTTCATCATTGCTTCGATCTATTTTTATCTATCGTACGATTAATAGTTTCATGTATAGATATAAGATGACGTAAATTATGGTATGTAATTAACCTTGGCGCTAGATTGAACATACGAATAATAAAAAAAATTCTCTTTTCAGATTAGTATCTGAAAATCCCAGAAAATTTACGTAATTCTAAACCTTATTCGATCTCGTGGAATACATTTTTGCACTGGATACAATAGGTATTTATTCAATCCGAATCCCTGGTGGCTTAACTCACACGAAAGGAAACTAGAGACGCTGTTTAATTGTAGCCGCCGACAAGAGCACGATTTATTGGCAAAAGTCTGTTGTTTGCCGGCTACTAGCTACAATCGATAATATGCTTCGTTCCAACTGAAAACAAAGTCTAATCTTTAAAGAACTCAATTCTTTTCTTAAACTCACAATATTTTAGAATCGATTAACTAATAACAAATTCCTTTATTACTATCTACTTAATGTATACTTTTCTTGTTAGATTTGTTGGTAAATACAACGCCTGAATCTTATGATTATAATTTTAGAATCACTTGAGAAGGCTTATATGTAGTTTTTACTGAACTTCATGTCATATTTTCTATTACGGATTCGTCATGTTATAACAGTAGTGAATGAAATATTGGTTATAAGTTATACCAACTATAACCTAAAAGCACAGATACAGAAATAATATTATTTATCATTTTATGAGAACTAGGTCGTTGACAATTAGATTACCGCATGTTTATGTCCCGTTTTTATCATTTAAATAGCGATTATGATAACACGTATGACATGAAGTAAAAATTACTTTCAGTTAACGAGGTTGATATTTAAAAACAAGGTGTGTTAAAAATGAGTTTTTTAAACAAAGTAGTGTTAATAACTGGAGCGAGTTCTGGCATTGGAGCTGCCACAGCAAGATTATTTGCTAGAGAAGGTGCAGAAGTGGTTATAGTTGGTAGAAATCAAGAAAAACTAACTAGCGTTAAAAATCAGTGCTCAAATCTTGGAAAATCTCCATTAGTCATTCAAGCAGACGTAGCCAAAGATGAGGACGCTAAAAGAATCATCCAGATAACAGTAGAAAAACATCAAAAGCTAGACGTTCTTGTAAATAATGCTGGAATAGCAAGATTTGGATGTTTGAAAGACGGTAAGCTATTCAAAACATATGATGAAGTCATGAATACCAACCTCCGTTCAGTCTTAAAGCTTATGAGTTTAGCAGTTGATCATTTGATAAAATCCAAAGGTAATGTTGTGAATATATCAAGTATTTTAGGGACTTCGATTGGATCGCATAAATATCAAGCTTACTGTACATCTAAGGCAGGACTTGATCACTTCTCCCGTGGAGCTGCTCTAGAGTTGGCTCGTGACGGTGTCAGAGTTAATGTAGTCAGCCCTGGGCCTGTCAAAACTGACATAATGCATAATGCAGGTATTAATACTGAATGGGAACTGGAAAAATCTACTACTGCATTGAAAAGGGTTTCAGAACCTGAAGAAGTCGCAGAATTAATAGCATTTCTGGCCAGTGACAAAGCAAAAGGAATCACCGGCGCAAATTATGTAATAGACAATGGTATTTTGATAAATCATTAAACCAATTTTTTTGAGAAGAAATTATATCTTTTTATTGTTTTCAGAATTTCTCAAATTTTTTGTCAGGGTTTATCTCTCTTTCTTTTAAAGTATGATTCGAACGCATAGACAAAATAATACACTGTGTAACTTTGAAGTGTTATATTATAACCTGTAGCGTGGAATAATCATTATTTTCACAAAAATCAATGTCAACGTTCCAAAGGTCCCAAACAATTCTCCCATAAGCAAAGTATCTGTTAGCCAAGACTATCATAAAGATAGCTCTATAATGAAGTTGTGTTGCCACCGTCATAAGTAAAGGCCGGCCTAGATTAAATTTATGCCCCCTAAAATAATTAATTCCCTTTAAACTTCATTAAGAAACCCGCATAGGTGTAATTACAATGAGGCAAGGAATCTTAATTGTCGAATTGAATACGAAAACAATGCTGTAATGGCCGCTAAGCAAATATTTGTTCAGAGCTACTTTAATCTAAGGAAAAGTGTTGTTAATGTTATTTATATTGAAAATGTGGTGATTCATTTTTATTTATCATTTCATTTATTAAGGAAGTCTTATCTTGGGAAAAACTGTTATAATAAATCTTTAGTCGACTAATTCCAGCTTTCGATATTTTATTTGTATAATCTACCATTAAAATGGCCGTAGTTATTAATGTTTCACTCTTTTCATCTTTGACATTCATAACCTGAACATCATAAAGAATTTAAACGGTCAAGAGAAGATTTTCGAAATAATTAGATAGGGAACGAAAGCGGTTTATGTTCATTATACTTAAAAAGGTCGTAGTTAAACCAATTTGACTTTTAGTTTTACTTATTGCAAAGTTTATGAAGTACAAATATTTAAAGTGACATGAATGATTAAATGCTGTTTCGCTCTAGTCAAGCCTTCGTCACTAGACAAAAAACTTAAAGGAGTCGCTTTTATTTATTGAAGACTCGATCTTTATCAAGTATATGGTGACTTGGACGAAACAAATAATTGTAAAAATATATTTATGCTAAAATTTTACTCCCCGAACTACACAGCAATGTGTCTGCTCACATAACACGCCTGGGCGTTATTCAAGATCACATAATGGGATGGATATATGGCCTAACTGTCGGTCAAAGGGCATCAGCCAAAACAATAAGACGTTATAATGCCGTCCGTTGTGATCCCGGGACAATGAGTCCACGTATTCTGCTCAGAATTAGCCGGGTAACGCGTTACGAATCCGTATAGTTCGGCTATTGTTGATTTTAATTAATCAAAGGATTATTGTGAGGTAAACGCGCCCATATTGCGGTGAAGACAATTCATGCCGTCTGCTTATTGTTTTGGGAAGTAGATTATTTTAACGAGACTAATGTAAAGGTTTTTGAAAGGAATTTTAAAAATTTAAAAGAAAGTACAATCGTGTGTAGTTTCTTTAAAAATTAGAGTTCCTTACTGGGAAAGTATCTCCTACTTACAGATGATAGCAGACAAATACTATTTAGAGCTCCTGCTATGAGTAAGACGATCGAGGAAGCATTTGTGAGCATAGGGATGCTAAAAATTGATAGAAATATTGATTGCAATTTAGTTTTTTGGCTTTTCTCTAGTAATTCTTCATAATCAATAACGAAACTACTTATGTGAAATTTTGAAGGCAAAAAATAGAGAATAACTTAAATTTAATGGTATTGGTGTTAAAATAAGAATACAAAATTTATATCTACAAAAAGCAGACATATAAACAACCTTATTAGAAAAACTTCATCGGAAAGCAGTTTTTGCGCCAACCTGCAATCACTTCACACGCCAATTTAAAAACGAATTGATGCTTTTTACACCTGTTAATAAGTACGACAATAGCAAAGCATTGAATGATAGCGCCAGCAGCTGTAAGTTTGTATTTAATATTGACTCGTCAACAGAGGATTTTGTTTGAAACTTTTCTCATTTCGAACCCAGTCTCAGTGAAAGGACCTCGACGAACATTCGACTGGGTTCCTATTAATGCCTGGTTTGTATTAGATGTTAAACTTCATACTACATATTGCAGATTTGAAGAGATTCATCTGGTTTCGTTGTTTGTGTAATTTCAACCTACAACATCTTTGTCATTTGACCAAATAAATATTAAATTATATACAGATTCAACAAATCGTTTCTGATAGCTCTCAAACTTGTATATGACAATTGCAATTAATGCACTACCATTAATAATAAACTATTATTTGAGAATAAAACTCATTTTTTATTACTTGGTCAAGATGACCAACATTCGTCAAAGTTGGGACAATTTTTCTCCCGTAGCAGTAGGGTTAACTAATAAATTTTACAATCTTGTTTTTTGTATTCCATAATTAGCATTTATTCGTTTTTAAACTATAAAGTTATACTCCTTACAAAGAAGCCAAGTATGTTTAGTAAGTATATCTTAGTGTGTGTATCAAGGATGTTAACAATTTTGTGCATCTCGTAGAAAAGTCTATGGCTCGTCTAATACTTAGCGGCTACCGTTGCTTATGGCTGCTGTCACGCGTTGCCTACTCTGTAAAAATACAGAGAAAGCACCGATAACTAATTTTCCCGCTCTTCGATGAGCTCTGGGAAACATACGCACTGCGTGAATATAATACTACAAATTAATGTTGGGAGAATGTGAATTATTAAAACTATTTTTTTTTAAATTCATGTGAAAATATCAGAAAGTTTTCATCATTTTGAAAAGAACTGATGATACGAATATGCTCCGCACAGCAATGATTTTTATATCGTTACTCATCAACATAGTAACGTTTCCATAACGTGGAAATATTTCAACTTGAACAGAAAATTCATTGAAATTTCGCTATCATTGATTCTATCTATTAAAACACTACAAAAACGCAAACAGCAAACACTAACTTGCAATAAATTACCCTGAGTCCGTGCTACTACAAAACGTTGCGTGGAAGCGAATTATTTGAACCGAGGAATGTAATTTACCAGTCCAAGGCACCAATATGTCTCCAGCGCAAATGGATAAAAATCAACTGACGCTTGGTTCGCTCCGCTTGCCCCGCTCGCTCGCATCTAGGAAAAAAGTACTGCACATTGGCGGGGAAATTGATAAATAAAGTATTTAAGTTTGGAAGTGATAGTGGGATTGTAACAGGCATTTGAGGTTAGTTTTAAAAGTTAGGGGAAGCTTTTACGATTTCTTATTTGATTATTTTAGATTCTGGAATATTTGATTAATAGTTGCAGTTTTAAACCTTAATCTGTACCTGTATGCCTATAAAAGAATGTAATGTTAATCAGTATTTCTATAAAGTCACCAGAAATATAATATTTCTTTTTTAACAAACAAATAAGAACTAAGAATAAAACCTTTTCACACTTTTTTACTTTTCAATTTGTCATTCGACTACTTAACGTCAAGTTTTGTATGTGAGTGCAATCATTAAAAGATCCGTGCGTTCGCGCGACTCGAGTATAGACAATAGATGGTTGTCTATAGAGCTCTCTACTATGGTAGAGTCTATTGCGTAGGTTAGTCTATGCACAGTTCCCATTCAATTTCGAGTCGTTTCTAGTGAATACTGAATGCGAGGTGTTCGAGAAAGATATGAAAGAACTGTCATTAGAATATTTCAATTTTAAAAATGGAATACAAAGTAAAACTTTTCGAATTATTGTTATTGTTTGTTACTGTTGTTTTTTATGTTTTTTATGTAACAAAATATAACAGCTGAGAAGCAAAACCATCCGTAGATAGATTAGTGAAAGCCAACGTTACTATCAAAGGTCAAATTTGCTAAATACAACTAATATTCTTTTACTTAGCGAGATTCGGTGACTCCTTTTTTGTCACACAGCTAGACGTGGAATTTTGTAAGGTAATTTGGTCTTTACTTTGTTTTAATAGTTGTGTATACATTTAAAATTTAAAAACAATTGTTTGGTACATTTAAAGATCTTATAACTTCTTTCTCTGTCGCTCAGCTAGAGCCTGGAATGCCTTACCAGGTGGGCCGGCAAGGTGAGGCTAGGGCAGTATGTCGCATGCTTCACTAGCTATCTTCACATACAATACTTTGTGCCTCTGTCCGAGAGTCTGTATATTATTATTAGAAATCAAAATTACAAATCTTTCCAGTCCCTCAACGACTCGACGGATGGGAGGATACCGCTCGACAGAAGAGGCTAGACGGCCGAGGCTCAGGACGACAACAAGAGAGGAATCGGCAGGAAAGCTCACCAATGACTCGACACCGCCAAAAGGGGTTAAGGGGAAGAAGGGGTTATTATTATATTAATAGTTGACCCGGCGAACTTTGATTATCATTAACGACATCTATTAATATAAGCCCGAATTAGCTATGGAAGACAGACAGCTTTAATGCTTAACATGTCATAACATGTTTAACAAGTCGATGTTCCATACTAAACAACTCAGTATTCATTTGTATACTTTTAATTATTTAGGATTTTTTTGGGATTTTCCCTGTTTTATATATATTTGAATTCAGCCGAATAAAAAACAAAAATTATTCAAATAGGTCTAACGGCTAGCCGTTTTTGAGTTTTTGCTAGAATAACGAATTCATTTTTATATATAAGAAGAAGAAGAAGAATCTCGAATTCGTTTTCCCATAGGTTAATAAAGGATTTTAATAACTCTTAATTTTATGACACCTTGTAAAAGCAATTTACTCTGAGTATTTTTAAAATTTGTGTTACAATCATCCTGTGTTTTAGCTGTATATGATTTTAAGTCCCCATAAAAATTAAGACGAACCATACTGCTTATATTTTTGTTATACCGTTAAAAAACGTGGAGAAAAAGAGCAAGGTTTCTATGACACCCTTGAGGGCATTTGATCTACTATTCAAAACTTTGATGTTGTATTGTTACGATTTTATATAGCAATTGATTAGGGACGTATGGTTAGGATGATTTAGTATTTAGGTAACTTTAAAGGGATACAGAGGTTGTATTAAAAGAAATAAAATCTTTGAGTGGACTTCCTCTTGTTTAAAGAGGTTCCCTTACCACTTTGCAAGTTGGTATACGTTTCATGTGGTGAGACATTTGTTGATCGAAAGTTTAAGAATAACATTCATCAAGAAATTAAATTTAGCATATTTAGAGCTTGAATTATGGATACAAGATAACCGAGCAATATATTAAGCAAATAAACAAAGTACATGACTCATGAACAGGTATTCGTACTCATTCTTAAAATATTTCCCCTGCCGGAATTCGAACCTGGGACCTCTGGCAAGTAGACAGGGGTACTGACCATTCGACCAGACGGCCGTCATATTAATTAAAGAGCCAACTAAAATGATAATTAACTCATGATTAGATAGTCATAGACCGAGGAGAACATAATATAATATCTATTGTGTTCGATTGCATTGAAACTGATTTGGTCACAATGATTCCAGAAGTTTCATTTTGACACATAGTCGTGACCCACCGTTATTTGAATATAATTATATTCCTATATAGATACGTATATGTTTAGTTAACATAATAAGGGTGTTATACAAGTGTAAATTCTAAAGTCAGACAGTACAGTCCATTTTCAGACTTGAATGTACTAGATAGATCTGTGGATAAAAAATTTTTGATACTTACAAACAATGTGAATACAAGGAGGTTGTTTGGTTTATCTTGTTGCGAGCGCTATTCGTCTCAACAGAAGAAATGCAAAGCTTGTGCAATGAGCTACCAATTGTTTACCTATTAACAAACATAAATGAACAATATAAAAAAGGTAATTTTTTTATAAAAAACTACATCAAATGACTACACCACCTGAACGTAAGCAGTAGTAAGAGTTCATATGCTCGTATAGCTGGTGCAGTAAGTGGATTTGCAGAAGCAGCACACTGCGCTTATCGCCTTCACCTTGCCGGCCCATGTCTTCACGCCTCTTTCAATGGAACCCATCTAGTATGAAGGAGGGACACGTATCCTACCGGAAAGGAATTCCACGCTCTGGCTTCCACAAAGAAAGGAGTCACGAAATCTCTGTATGGAAACAGTAATTGCTTATAAATTACAAATATAAATGCCGCAATGAGGATAACTTGAAAATACTTCTTATATTATAAAATACCGTAGATACGTAATGGAATAATCGATTTCATAATGTCATTTTAAAGCAAATAATTTAATTGTTTGTATGTCACTGACTGTAAGTCAATTAAGATACAATCAATACATAGATTCTAAATTTAATGGCCACTAAGTTAATCAAATCAAATTATTATTTTTTCTTTTTTTTTAGAAATAATGTATAAAATTAAATTCTAATGCCAATAAGGCAAATTGTCGTTGTATTTATTTTAATAACAAATACCCATGTTTATGACTGATAAATTAATTATGAATTAATAAGACATTTCTTTTATCGCTTCTTCTCCCCAGTTCGAGCCGTGTAAATGACGATTCAAAAGAACTTATAGTAATTGGATCGGTGTAAATAAAGACGATCAAATTTATGAAAACAAATTAACTGTTAGTTGCGCCAACACTCACGCGTGATTAAAAAATACGATTCCATAATAAATTCTAGACGCCTTTTTGTTTTGTTCAAAAACAAGAATTACGGAGAAACTGTCGTATTTCCCTGTGCGCTCGTAAAGTATCCTGGCGTTCACGATGGGATAGAATATGCACACTCGATATTGTTTCTTTGAATTTTAAATATGGCTGCCGAGTTCCCGCCAAATCCTATCCTTAGCTGTCGAAATTTAAAGATTATTTTCCCGCTGTGAGAATTGACAATTTATTTTTTAAGACGCAGGAGGTTAGGGTTCAAATGATATTGGTTTACGCGATCTTCTTTTGGGAAATTGATGCTGAAATTTTAGGTACTAGAAATTTTTTCTTTGAAGCAGTATATTCAATGCATGATTTATATTATTTTATGGATGATAACGATAGAATAGAATAGAATATATATTGTACATCAGCCAATTTAAGAAGAGAAATACACAAATGTTTTTTAACTACTTTATACAAAGGGCGACCTTATCGCTAAAAGTGATCTCTTCCAAGTAACCTTAAGATGGACATGATAGCTATAAATTTACAAAAAATCCCAACTACTGTCTAAATTACTAATTTTTAAACTAGTAATTTAGACAGTTTACTAAATTATATTTATAGATAAGTGGTAATAACTTTTAGAATACTTTTATAAAACACTATATAGAATAATAAAACCCCCACAGCAAAACCTTAGTATTTTATAACACAAAAAATCAATGCATTTCGTTGTCAAATAATTTTATTTCAAAATCTATTTTATCTTTTTCTCCTTTCACGAACCTCACAAAAACCCCACCATAAATAATGCAACACCCATGCACTCTACGGATAATTAAAATAATTGCAATCCCAATAGCGGTGTGGTTACTAAAATTGCACTAGTGGAAGAACTGACAGGAAGCAAAAGAAAAGCGAAGCAATAACTTGACGCGGGAGACGCAAACCGCGTGCGGTAAGCGTTACATTGGATATGGCATCTAGTGTTTTAACTAAGGTGGAAAATGTAGATAATAAAAGCTGCAAATGATATAAACCTGGTAATAACCTGTTGCTGAATATCACGAATTTGGAGCTAGTAATCGGCCCGTGACAATATTCATAGGTCTTCTGATAGAAAACTGTTTTGTGCGTTCAACTTGTGTGTGAACATTACCTTTTCTTTGTCAATTTTTATATATATTTGTATATGTGCGTACATGTATGCTGGGAGGGTCTGAAGCAAATTATTGACTGATAGTTCGTCATAGTTATCAATGAGTTAGAGTTATAGATAGACTGTGGTTGAACTGTTATATATATTTGAGTGTCACTACCTATTACTACATGCTTGAAGTTCTGATCTATTATTATTCTGATTATTGTTAATAATACATTTAATAAGATTTTTTAATAAAAAGCATTGGAAGTGACTTGACACCGTAGTACGAGGAATTCATCTGCAAAATAGATCTAAAAGAAGCAGCACAAAAAGTGTCCTTCGAAACAGACATGAAAGGACACCTTTATTGTATGAAGTAATGCCACGCTCTGGATTTACGACAAACAAAGTAGTCACGATATCTTATTGTGCAAGTCGACGTGGACATAGTGAGAGACATTGAAAACTAGCACGCGTGCTCCTCAGGTGGAATGGAATAAGGTCATAAAGCTCTTCAGAACCTTCTCCATGGTCCAATCGATATTAGGCACTAAGCGTCGCTATGCAAAGATAGCTGGTGCATCATGCAACATACTTACTTAGCCACCTCCACCTCACCGGCCCCAAAAGTGCATTTTCACGCATCTTCTGTGTGAAGGAGTGAATTTTATTTAATTTAGTATAATGAATGTGTCTATTCAATTGTTATATGATCCAAGGGGTCAAATCAAATGGATTCAACTTTACGATTTCACGAAAACTTCCCCGCAATGATAGCATATTTCGTAAGCTTCTGAGTATTTGACAATCAAGCATACAGCTGGGTTTTATTGTAAGTTCAAAAATACCAAGCAATTCAATATTAAACTTCCAACATTTATGGTATATCTAATTTAAACGTGAAAATGTTTGAAAGTTCAAAAGATATTTTAAAATAGACTTAACCTTTTTTTATAGTTCCATGGTATAGTCTGTTGGCAGACATACCAATCCCCGTTGGATTGGACAATCATTCCCATGATATGCAATACCCATATAACCCTAAAAAGCAATTAAATATACAGAATGCCTTATGATAAAGCCTGTCTGCCTTTATGATCTTTTATTATTTTAAATCAGTCAGGCAGCTCACTGAATCAACGATAATGACAGTTTCGTAAATAAAAATTAACCACACAGCGCAGTAAGCATTGGCCCGAACTAATACCCAGATGCCCTAGCCGTATCATTACGCCGAAATTTTCGGATACACTCGAGAGCGAATCCTCGAGTGTTGGTATATTCAAAAATTTCAATACAAACCGCTGCCGTGTGGGGTTTTTGCGAATGACACACAGATGTATAAGTTTGACGAGCAAACTAATTTTATTAATGTTATAGAAGAAGTATTTGAGGTATTTAATATTTAAAGCTCACTAGAGTCAACGGCTTAATAAAAAACTATTTAGAGATGCATGAAATTCGAAATTCCAAACTATTTTCATATTTATTTACTGTTGTAAAGTGAAACTTGAATGAGTTAATGTTTGCAAACATACACAATTGTTATTGTATCTTAGATATTAAATAAAGGACATTCTAGATTCAATAAATAGGCACAGTTCGGGCAATCTTTTATTTTAGCAGCATCCATTTGCGGTGCACTACCAAAGGTGCCTAGCGATGAGAAGAAAAATTTTCTTCTCATCGCTAGGCACGGACTAACCATTGGCCTGTTACTAGATCAATCTGTAACATATTTATTAGCTAATAATGAGAATTATACCATGTACCTTATAGTTTTTATGTTCCCGATGTTTCGGTACTGTTGCAAGCGCATGATCACGGAGATAACTTACGATTTAGCGGATGAGATGTTATGGGAACTCAAAAACAAAAAGCTACGTATAAATCACGTTAATAACTATCTATTTTTTGATGTACATGAAATGGTAGCGTCAGATGTCACAAATCATAATTCTACTAATAATAAGAGATAATTAAACTTTATTTTAATAGACTAGATATTATATTTAATTTAACTTCTTGATAATACTTTAAACATGATATAAAGAAACTTAACTGTAATGACTGATTTGAGTAAATATGTAGATAATATGTAAACTTATGACTTGCTTGACTTGCGTAACAAAGCATAATGTAGAAGCAGCATCTAACAAATCAATAAGAGCCCAATCACCGTAATTTTTTAGAATATATTAGCTTTTATAGAATATTAATTAAGAAATTGATATTCTATAAAAGTTCTCTGAATTGACAATTCTGTGTGTCACACGTATTATCAGAGCAAGGGGGTGTAGCGGGGAGATATCAAAAGATTCCTCATCAAAAATGAACGACCGATGCTGAGAGTAGCTGAGGCTGTTTGTAACTGCAAGTGTGCTCTGCGGATTACTTCCAATGAGCTGGTGCAACTTATGTTAGTAGCTTGCGTCGTGGAAAGAATAAACGGAATATTTGGATGATATGATATGAATATTGAGTTAAAAAAGGTACAACAGGTACAAAGATACAGAAGTCGTTTTCGGTTATATCACCATCGGCGCTTATATACATTATGAAAGATTTGAGAATGTCGTCCTCGGATACGTCGAACAAATTTGTTGTTTCGAGTTCCTCCATGCTTCGTCGTGGATGTTCAGCCAGGACGTTGGTTCGGACTTTTACTTCAACCCTTTCACCCATCAAACCATAATGCATTACTGAGAAGGTGTTGTAGCCCAATATAAAGCCACTTGGCAGTATACCAGGTCAGTTATCATAGCTTAAAAACTAAATATTTTGTTCTTTTGTATGAATAAGAATGGCTATTACAAAAAAGCTTTTACAATTTAAATGAATACTATAATTGGAATTATCTTTAAAAATTGTAATGTTAATATTGTACGCCCGAAAATGGCAATCTGTTGTGACTTATGCATGTGATTGTAAGATCTATTTATTGTACACAGAATCACAATAAAATTTATCTTATCTTATCTTATCTTATATTATATTATCTTATCTTATCTTATATTATATTATCTTATCTTATCTTATATTATATTATCTTATCTTATCTTATCTTATCTTTGGTGTAGAAATATTCAAACAAACAGCTGCAAAATAAACATATGCACTGTCAGTTATGTAACAATTTTTATTAAGTACACTATGTCTGAAAACATTAATAACAAAGATATTATTGTTTTTGTCTATGGGTTCATATATTTTAATAACCACCTCCTTACGTATATCACTTGCAATGAGCATTTTCAATAGAGCGTTTTTAGGGCGACTTGTAACAGCTCATACATATTGATATATCTCAGAAAATATTGATTGATATGGTTGCTTCCTCAATATTTCTTTATTATTGACATAGAATTTATTTCTGTTATCTTAATGATGACGTCAAATACCCGATTGATTACAATATCATTACACAAGGTGAGTATTTTGGCTTTAAAAGAAACCCATACAATCCTCCCCTTATTACTATTAAACCACAAGTCCATAGCTTTCATAATTCGCTCAGGGAACTATCCCTATCACCCGAGCAAACGATGTGCAGAGAAAAAATCACTCTATGTTAGCTTTCTTGAATTTTTTATGTTTCATTAAAGCGTTTGCCAATATTTGTCCAGAGAATAATAACGGAATTTGGGCTTTGAACCATTGAGATACAGTTTAAAGTTACTGCAGATGATAAAGTGAATGACGTATCTCGAGTAGGATGTCATAGATTTTCTTGTAAGGTGAATTCTGCTTAGAATGCGAGATTTTTTTTTACTTTGATATTTTTCAGTTTCTGGAATAGCTTTCGGGTTTTCAATTTCATTAGTGTGTTAGTGTTAAGGTTACTCATCTGTTTTTAGATGGTTAAGATCTTTTAAGAGGAATCATGCTTAATCATCAGCCAATTTTAGCTAGACAGATAAACTTTTTTTTAAGCTTGACATAAACCATACAAAGATAGAACTGTTTGGGTCAGTAATAAGAATAACAAGTTAGGAAGTTAAATAAACTATAAAAATTACCTAAAGGAAAAAAATGAGTATACTTCAAGCAAACGTTTTATTTCAAGTAAGTTTTGATATTTATTTGAATAATAAAATTAATAGACAAATATAAAATTCTTTCGTTAATAAAAAGCAGTCCCGAACAAGTACAAATATAATTTAAAAAAGCGGTCTTATCCACCCAGTGATCGCTACCAAACAACCATAGGAAGAACTGTTGCAAGTTGCAAAATAACATAATTATAGTGATAAGAAGAGAAAAATTGACATTTTGAGTAATAAAACGTATGACGTCAGTACGTTGTTAGAAGTCATTATTGCTTGATTAAAAATAACAACACAGTTAAATTATAAATGTTACAAATGTATAACAAAACCCGTGTCATGTTATTACTTACAGTTAAAATCAAAACAACAGGGTGTGTTTTAACAGAAATCATTATAATTGTCGCGATTAGCATCTGTGACTCGTCATGGGGAGAATTTTTCAATTTCGTAATAGATTTAAATGTATTTTTCTTTACGTTATTCGTTGGTGTAAGTTGGTTCGTTTATTTTAGTCACTTGTGGGTGTAGATGAAATAATTTTTTTTTATATATGTCATATCATAAAATTATTTTTGTGAGCAGATAGTAATCTATGAGTAACTAATGACAATATGCATCACAATGATTTTTTTATGCTGGGTAACAATAATCTATCTACGAACGGATACTTTTGCTTTCCAGGCGTTGAATTTTGACAAATTATACATGTAAGTCTACGTCAAGTTAAGTTAAAGCAAAATCATCTGTAAATGTATTAATTATTAAAGTACATATTGTTATAACTATGATATATAACATGCGCGTAATATGGTATCTAGATAGATGTTCTAAAGCTTTACTAATGATACGTATTATTATAAAATTATAATATTAACAGTATTATAATTTTAATATCTGCCGATCTGCTTAACAGTTTGTTTAATGGATTTATTGTAATTCTGAACTGTATACAAATAAATAAATAAGTTATTGAAAACAGGCTTTAGAACGTAGTTTTGGCGTGTAGCTCTGATAAGGGTCTCAATCAGTTTCAAACTCGGCCAATTTGTAATATAAATATATTTTTATTTTAAATATTATCGAACAAGTGGATGAGTCACCTGATGATAGGTGTACTAGACACTAGATCATTTCGAATTTTAATTTTAACGTAAACTATCTAATGGGGTATCTACATTTAGTTCCTGTAATATAAATAAGTCTTTAATGTAATTGATAAGATTAGGTTAGAATTTTAACCGCGAGGAGATCTTCACCCAAGAAATTTTCCTAAGCCCAAAGGGGTAGTAATTCTGACGTTACAAATGTTTATAGATTGCTAACAAAACATTTAGTAGGCGCTATAATTGCCAATTGCGTAAAAATTAAAACAGAATCTTGCAGCGATGGTTATCAACTGATTAACTAATAGTATCAAAGTAATAACGCCGTAGTAATCTGACCGCACCCGATTGACTGTGACCTCTACCAGTTACTAATAAAAGACAATCACGAAACAGCGGTTAGTGTATATTTTCACTAATTTGTATATAATATAAGTACAATTCAATTGTCTACATCACTAGAAATAGTGTTAACTGTCGACTACGTTACCCCACTCGCGTCTATAGGGTTCAGTTAGAAAATGATTTTCTGTAGGTTTATAAAATCATTTTCTAACAAACCAATCATTACACAGGTGTGTTGAATGATTAGCTTTTATTAAAAGTAATAAAGGTATTTTCACAATATTTGAAATCTGATTTTTTTTTAAATATCTCAGCAAATGACTCGACACCATCTGATGATCAGCACTAGAGTAGTCCATATGTGAAGATAGCTAGTAAAGCATGCGACATACTGCCCTAGCCACCCATACCTTGCCGGCCCAAAAAGTTCTTTTCACGCCTCTGTTAAAGTAATCCATGTTGTATGAAGGAATACGTGTGCCGGCAAGGAATTCCACGCTCTAGCTGTGCGGCAGAGAAAGGGGTGACAAAATCTCTTAGTGCGCAAAGTAGACGGCGACAGAATAAACAAAGTATTTATTTACTGTCAACTCGAGACAGTTTTAGTACTTTATTATTATTATTCTAACGCGCACCAGTTTAAGATAAGTATAGTTGCCATGATTGTTAATATTCATCTCACAATCTCACACTTATATCATAAGTTGTTTATAAATTGTACAAACTTTGATACTGGGACTCTGTATTCTTTTTACTGGAGGTGGGCGTTAATGTCTGCGACACAGTTTTATTTTAAACTAATGTAGCCATTATCGTTTACTTTTTTATGTATGCCTATTTTTTTTTTGGTCCAATAAATTCTACCTGACAACATACTGTTTTGCAGTCTCAAAATGTAACAGACGAAAATAAACATAGTTGTACTTGTATTAGGGTTCAAACTTACATTTTCATATATAAATAAGTAAAAAAGATTTTTTAATTATGTCTGTGGGTAACACTACAGGCTAATTAGGTCTAGGGCAAGGCTTGGGTGCCCATATAATACCAATACTAAGTATATTCATTGGATATGGATTGATAGATATATAGATATGGATTGGTTAGCCTAGGTCCGGTGCATTTCACACCCCCCTCTTCCTCCTCCCTAGAGGTTAAGGCATCGGCTGGTAGAGCTTCTCCTCAGCGTCACAAAAAAGGTCCAGGGAATTTTCTTAGTTGGCCTAGTTATGCCATAACTTACGGCGAAATGTCTTCGGGCCATCCCGTGTTGTCGATGGAAAGCGGCTAGGTAGGTGCGTCGCTGAGGAGTTTAGTGGGTGATAGCCCCACACACCCCCCTCTTCCTCCTCCCCAAAGGTTAGGGGATGGGCTGGTAGAGCTTCTCCTCAGCGTCACAAAAAAATAAAAATAAAAAAAGTTTTGCCACAACTGTTAATGCAGCGCTGTTTGGTCAACTCTGTAGCTATCGCATCGCTTTCATTTTGACGCATGCTATGGCATCCAATGGTACTTAATTGTTTATCACTGGGAACTAACTGTTTATCAATAATACCAAATAACTAATGATAACAGCATTGCTGTTATTTGCCATTAGTGGTAGCCAGGAAGGCGGACTAAGCAGAAAATGTCTATTCGCACTGGGGTTTGAACCCGGACCATAAGATCTAGGTTTTCATAAAATGTTTATGACTACTATTTAAATCTAAATATCACTAGTACATACAACTTGATCTCCCATCCATATTTAACCATATCCATCGTCGCTTCTCTTTACCGATAGATACAGTTTATTTCGTTTTCGTGCTTAAATATGTCAGCTTAAAGCTTCAACGAAGATCTCGAAGCCGTTTATTAAAGGCAAAATTACAAATTTCAACAATAATGACTGTGTCCAAATTATTTGTGTTCAGATCGTTAAATCAAATTAGCGTCGTGTCACAGGACGCAATATCCGTACTTAATTGCGCCTACACATGCGAAGTTATTAATATATGTCCGGATGGCAGTTAGATGGTAATATTCGACTTGTTATTAAAATAAGCAGAGAAATTCGACCGATATTTTTAGTCGACTTCAAACAAGGAGGTTCTATTTTGGAGGTTGTATATTTTTATGCCGATTTTCTAAATTCTTTTTTTATACGATAAGATGCCAGTCAGGATCTGATGATAGGATCCCAGGAAAATCCTCCAGTGAATTCCAACGAGGGCAATTTCACAAAATATAACAATAATAAGCAATATGGCTATAATTAAACGTCTTCCTATACCAAAGCTATAATAAACTTTGACTAAATCATGAATTCCTAGTCATATTCAAGGAACAAGCAGTTTGCCTTCATAAACACCGTCGTACGTACACAATGATGAAATTTATCAGTGCTAAAAGTGCACCGCCAAAGTGCAAGTGTGATATACAGACATACAATGCCACATCTTACTTAATATTAATTTTTTTAGAGCTAAGATGCTTAATAAGACATATTTCATCTCCAGACCTTACGGTTTTGTCTCATATCTCAACAAAAATCTGGTTTCCATTCCCGTAACGAGTCAACCGTAATTCCGTAACCTTGGGTCGTTTTGTTATGGCAACCAGTATCCAAATTGGGCCAGGGTGGTGTCACTGCCCATACTCCTCGTATGTTTCTACCATGTAAAAATACCTGTACTCTACAGTGGCACTTGTCGCGAATTGCGAGACGATTAGGTGCGTAAAATGGAACGCAGCTTATGAAGCTTTAGGTTGACAGGAAGACGTAAGGAAGAAAGAGAGGAAATACAGAGACGGAATTATAGTTGAAGGTGATAAAAGTGAGTGATGAAATGATCAGGAGAAGACGAAGCGATAGTGCTTATCGGAAGTTGGTTTCAAGCTAAGTAACCAATTATGAAATATAGTACAACACTTGTGTGGTAAGAATAAGTGGAAACTGGGTGAGTTTCTTTGCTTTGTTTGTAATGGTGGAGAGGGGGGGAGGCAAAGAGAGGCCACTCGGGGGAACATGGTTCCCATACTAAAAGATCAGCTGTTGTCTGATAGAGCTGTTTCATTAGAAACTAACCATTTCAATGTATTATGTGATGCATCCTATCTATATAAACATACGACACACATATCCATACACACACATGAACATACATGTATGTCACTTCATCTCAGGCTAGATGGTTATTTTTGCTGTAATTTTGCAACAGCACTAATGTAGGCTGTAGATGAATGACAAAAAATTACATTGTCGCCATTATTAAAAATATATAATTTTTAGAAAATAAATTTATTTTAGTCGATCCTTTATTGGAAGTGAAGTTAATTTCTATTATTTTGAATGCATAGTATGGTTATCGATTTATCAATATTCTTTACAGCTCAAAATTGACTTAATACAAATTCAAATGAGCCTATTTACGTAGAACAACCGAAATTATTGAGGTCACACAAAACAAATATTATTTACCACGCCCACGCATAAATCAGCTTGAAGCAATCACGTATTTATATCCCGGATTCCGCGCCCAACTAATAACTATGGAGAGGACATATTTTATTAATTACCGCGGCACGTTATCACGAAATATTACCTTTATATCCTATATTTGCATATCGTGTTAGTCTATACGAAACATTAGGTGTGGTTCTGGCATGCGATGGGATAGAGCATAAAGCATAAGAGACTCTCTTTTTCTTAATATTAATAAATGTACCAAAAATGTACCCGGTTTCTTATAAGTATAATTTTCTTCTGATGACATTCGACTGTGATTTAGCTAGTGTTCAGTTTCATAGAGACACTCCAAGATTTAGTGTAGTAATAATTACTTTGCTGCAAGTGGGCCATAAAGATATGAGACAATTTATATATTGTTTTTATTCATTTTTAATAGTACAGAATGTCTAAAATTTTCGTTGCTATCAATATTGATCTGTAGGTAGATACGTGAACGATGAAGAGAATGCCACTGTAAAAGTTAATATTTGTTTGTTACAGTTGTAAAGTAAATAGATTTTTTTTACAATCATACCTTGTCTATAAAGCACCGTAAATATTCTTGGTATTAGTATGCCTTTTCGTTTTACAAGTTCCATAACCTCAAAGCTACTTTTTGAGCCATTTTGATAACTGTTTTTCAATATTCCAAAAAGATAATGCCGTTTGCATTTAAAAACGCGACTTCTAGATTTGATAAGTTGTATCAAATAAATCCCGCTAGTCGCTTATGACTTAAGCAGCGTTATAAGTTTGATGGAAAATTTGGGCGTAGCCATCGGACCGTCCCCGTATTATTTTTAATGATCCCGATAGCTCTGTGTGACACATGCGATTTGCTCGCAGTCGATTTTAGCCCGATTGTTTCATTACGGGAATGGGACGATTGTGGCCGTCCTACGACGAAGTGGTTGGGGATTATTAAAATATATGAATAATAACAATAAATTGTTATTAGTTGTTAAGTGATTCTTTTAGAAATCACTTCTAACTTCCCGTCATTAAACTTAAGTATAGATATGAGAAAATAATTCAAAAAATTACTAATATTCAGTAATCGAATTATTTTCTCCTATATATATATATATATATATATATATATATATATATATATATATATATATATATGTTTATTGACGGAAAATTATAACATCTTGGAATTACTTTTGCACTCGAAATTTTAAAACTCAATCAATTTCATTTCATTACAGTTTTGTAGTATATTGGGATTTTGATTATTGGGTATTTGGAAATTAATCAGTATTAAATCATTCTCAAATTACCTCATTGGCTCAGCATGGAGGTGTTATGTGTCTCTCATGTGAACTGTTAAATATAACACCGAAATGGTCTTAAAGCATAAAATTTAATTGCTCTAGCATTCAATATCAAAAAGTAAATTTTCATGTCAATACAAACATTTAAACGGGGATTCTTGTGCCGTTTCTTCTTCAAAGCTGAAATATTCGTTGAAGAGGTGGTAGGGTTAAATTATGACGATTTGAATGGACTTAGTATATTAGATGCTTTAAATAACGAACTTTTTGTATTTAGTTTTTTGTCTCCAGGCAGTCACAATATATAAAATTAATCATGATGTGAATGATGGTGAAACTCTTAAAAAACACAATTTTATTTTAAGTGCTACAGAAAAATAGTACACCACTACTTTATTATTTTATTAGTAAAAAACTAATCACCAAGTTTTTAATTATTACAACCAACTCAATAGAACACATACGCAATGGTCGAATTCGAAAGAATTTGCAGTGCGTCAGATTAGTGGTGCTCCTAGAGTCTTAAAGAGTCGGAAATTTACATATAGTTAATAATTATGATGATAGTTCCTATTTGCATATGGATGAAGCAAACTCAATAGCTCAATATACAGTTAAACTAATTGATACAAAATGTTATCATGGGTGATATTTATGCGTTCATATAACTAAAACATTTCCTCTTAAATTCTTATAGGGACCGCACGAGCACAAACTTCTACAAATGCATACATTCACAAATGCATCTATAACCCTGTCTACATCATTTCTCGGTAATTTCTCAAAATACCGAAACCACCTCTGAATTATGTTATTCCAAAGGACTCCATCTAGATCTTAGTCGCCTAATTCATGCTGCTGCGACCACACACTCATACACACAAATACTCCCACACGAACACTCTCTCTCTCTCACACACATACACATACACATGCATAGAAAACTTTGTAGACTGTTTTTGTGTGTCTGTCTTTTGTATTTGTACTGTGTCTGTAGCTCTGTTAGCATTGATTAGATTTTTTTTTAAATCTAGTTACGAAATAATGGATATGCTATTGACTTCAAAAGAAAGCCCATTGCCATTACGATTGGAGATATATAATGTACTATATATTAATATGTACATGATTTTTTATTTAATAGCGTATTAGATTAACTGTCGAATGCAGACACAAGTATTTTGTACTTACAACAAGATACCTACAGCAATGGGCACATCACGCAAACATACATCAATATGTAGGTAATTGCATATTTATAAATATATTATTTTAGTTCAATCAGAAGTCTTTCGAGAAACAATGCAGTTAAATTTTTTTCCCTTGCATAGGGACTTCAGGTCCTTACATTGCATCCATTGCATTGCATACTGTATTTTTACATATAATAAACCCGCAGGTTCTCTTGCAAAAAAAAATAAACAAACATACCATACTTGGCACTATAAATTAGATTCAATAAGTGAATTAAGCCTAGTTCTAGGTTTAAAGTTGTTTGTTTATATTTAATGTGGCAAGCTCTTTGATGTAAGACACATTAGATTCACACACATACTTATTGTTAATTAATTCAAGCAGGCTTCAACACAAACGCAATTATGGTCGCATGTTTGTGAGCTAATAACTCGGAAACTAAATCGGCTGAGTCAATACGGGTCAAACTTTGTGGGCAAACGTTGGCACCTTTGGCTGTCTTAGCAAGGTTACCATGATGACGGCAAATAAGGGATAGAAGACTTTATTGGTATGAATAAACCTTTCAGCTCAGAATTCGTCTCCCTATTTTGTAACTATGATTGTCAAATCAGTTTCAATAACTCATAAAGAGAAAAACAGCAAATTATGTATTTATATGCACATAAACTATTTGATAGAATTGGAATTGTTAAGACACAAGTCAATATTTAATAGCAATTTTAAGTGAGATCGATCCAAATTGTCAATTAACAAGTTTTGAGAAGGTTTGTTACTAGATGGCGTAAAACAGCTGTGAATCACGATAACACCAATAAGATTTACAAAAAAGATAAGATTTAATCTAAATGTAATCTTAATTAAAAGTATTATCAAATAGTTATTCAGGACTGTATACTTTAACAATTTAACGACCAATTCGATAGAGGTACGAACAACATTAAGTGTTATGAATATAATTAAGTTGTTTCTACTTTCAAGCAATGTCAATTGTTTTAATTTATAATCTTAGGCTTTTTAAATAAAATATTAAATGACCATTTCTTCCAAAATCATGGTAAACCTACAGAACATCTCAAAAGGTACAAGTTGGACATGCTCCCATACTTGTAACGCCCTCAAGGGTTATTGTTTGATTTGCCCTAATCAATCCGGAAGCCGGCTACGCAGATTTCTATTTGGATTAATTAGGAGTTCAAGAGATGCTCAGATAGTTTGGCCAACTTTGAACTCGCAGATAAGATTTAAACGAAAATTATTTAGGTTCAAATTACTTTTGTAGCTAATCGTGAGGTTTTTGTCCACTTTATTATTTTTTAATTAGAGTTCGTGTAAAATGAAAATCTTTTTGCAAACCATATTTTTTATGAATTTTATTACTGATCGGAGTTGAACTACCTTACCAGTCGTTCAGAGGTGATTCTTTTAACATTTTACAGGTTCTGGTTGTTATTGCAATCAAACAAATTGAGTCATCATGGTGATGTTATTATATGTCTCCTATCAAGTCAAGTTAACATTTATGCATGAATGTGATAAAGTATCAGAAGCAAAAAATATATTTTCTTCAATGTTAACATTATATAAGAAATTGTACCAAATAAATATATTCTGTTATTTTCTATTGAATACTAAAGAATTAATTTTAGAAATTTTACTATCATCTTGTTTCGCTTTAGGGCAAAGTTTCTAGATTTTCTAAGCAAGAGTAAACTTCTGATGATTGAAATGATGACTATCAATATAATGCGTAATTATCATTTTTGTGCTAGCAATTAATTTATAAATATAAATGAGAACATTATTATTACAACCATTTAGGTTAGAATTTTAAAAAATTAATTTTTTAAAATTGTTATGTTTGAATAGAATAATATTTATATTTTTAATATTACATATAGATACGTCTTTGTTTAGTATATATTTCTAATAATCTATATTTCAGCAATAGAAATATTTTTATTCTAACCATTTAGGTTGACGATTCTCGATAAACCTATCTTTATCTTATTACAGTGCAATGAGGGAGATGCTGCCCTAAAATGTAGTTTTAGCTTACTATCTAGGATGAGGGTCATTATGGTTGAACGATGCGATGTCTGATTCAGGCAGCATGCTTGCGAAGAGGTGTCGTTCTGGTCTACTCACGTTTTCTTAGGTAATTCTCTATCAAAATATTTAGTCTTATATTTAAACATCACATTTTAACTATATAGACTCTTGTATGGCACAGTATCAAATAAAATAAATTACTACTTGGCTGTAAAATTGACTAACTTTTAATAATTTATGTATAGCAATATAAAATCAAAAATTAATTGACCACAGTATAGTAAAATTTCCAGGAAGTTTTATAATTGTTTGATTCTAACTCATCGAAAAACAACTTAAACTGTTCCCAATACCTCGACGGCTCGAAGGATGGGAGAATACCCCTCGACAGAGGAGGCCAGGCGGCCGAGGGTCAGGTCGACAGAGAGAGGAATCGGCGGACAATTCTGGCGTTATCGAGCAAGACCGCCCGCTGGAGCCTCGCAATCATTGGTCCATCACCCAGTCTCAATCTCGTCAGATGGTCGCGAAGAGAAAACTACTATTAACTATTATCATCATTATTAAGCTATAACTCAATACTTTTCAGTATTATAATTATATTCTTCAATCTTCACTTTTATTTATTAAGTAATGTACCTAGACTGAATAAATATATTTTTACTTTGACTTAGAGCAGCAAGTCTAAAATAACTTTATTTAAATAGACTTATTTACTAAGCTCTTTTAAATCGTCACAACAGGGAATATGTATGAGAAAACAAATAAATATAATTATAAAGGCAATAGTCAAAATTTTACTGGGTATCAACCGGGCATTTACTAATTGTTCCAGTTATAGTATTTAAATATGGACTAGATAAATTGTTAGTTTTAATAATACATATGATATGTGACACCAATATCCGTTAAAATAGTTCTAATTGCAATCGCTCTCCCCCTCCTCAAGTGGGCGGCGAACTAGCTGCACTACCCTATTTAGCTATTCGTCGATGACACCCCACTATGGGACCGGCGCTGAAAAGCTTTTAATATCAAATGAACCGAAAATTGGTACGTGTCAAACAGCATTATTAGGTGGATGTATGTGGAGATGCTAATACCATTTGCAGATCTATTCTTAAATATGAAACCGGCAGAGCCGGCTGATCATCATCACTATCATAATTTCAGTTGAAAGACTGGTGACTGGTGGACAAAGCCTCCTCCAAGAATCTCCGAGCAGATAGTTCCAGCGGCTTCCGGCGAATTGCTATGTTCTTGATTTAATGTGACTACCTATAATGCAGTGTTAGACTGTCTACTTTGACTCGCATTAAAATTGAATGATACCTATACAAAGGTCTTTGCAACTGATTCAAATAATAATATCATACAGATTGTTTGCAAATTCTCCGCTTAAATTCGGATTCCAGTCAAATAATTATAAATAGGAATATAAAAATAAATTTATTAATCGTGGTGGTATGTAAAAACCATGTAACAAATCAATATTTAATTTTATCAAGGTAAGTTTATTGAGTTGACTTCTCATTTTCTGAAATTCAACCCAATTGGCATCAATTTACACCTGTTGCATTTAATATATAATTGAGGTAAGTTGTATTAACAGCTCTATATAAGATATCGACGGGATCAGTCGACGGGTTCTAGGCGAGTGCTAAATAATTATCATACTTGTAGGCTCGTAATTACGTATTATAGTGATGTGATGAGTTTTGTTCCCAGTTACGAAGTAATGCAGCTAGTGGTGTTCGTCACGTGGAACAACAATATCGTTAGTGTCTGAACGAACGGTAAGGCTTTAATATTAAAGTGATTGCATGAAAATTTTCAGTAGAAGAATGAGTTTTTCTTTAGATTCCAAACGGGGCAGCTCTTGATCATCATTTCACCTGATGGTATTTAGTTGGTAAGTTTTTTGAGTTTAATTCTTCGACAACTGTTTATATATGAGGTAAGTAAACCTTGCAAGTGGCTACCCAGCCAGGGGATCCTTGTTCGAGCGGCATATGTTTCTGGATTATTTCTTATATGCGAATTTGAAATATTCGAGATATTAAATTCTGTTATGAAATATTCAGAACACAAGCTTATAATGCTTAATTTGTTTAAGATAAGTGTCGTAACTCTATAATTCTAACTTAGATGGAAAGACAACCTTTCCAAGTAATCTGGTCAGTACCGACACCAATTTAGGACCAAATTAAACCTGTTTTATTTCCTGAAATTTTATGTTATCTCTTTCTAAGTGCAACGTTTTTTGTAATAGGATATTGCATAATAAGAGCTAATAAACTCTTAGATATCTATTTATCTATTATACTAGTATATAAAACTCTGTTACGAAGCATTGGAAATGTTGTCGAATTGTGAAATTGTGAAGGAATTCAGAATTTTAGAACAATTTTGTTCACAATATAAATCTAGTTTGAATCTAGCAAGGAAAGAAGACATGTGCTTTATTTTAAGACTGGGGTCAGGAGCACTCTATTTTGTAGAGACACTGCAGATTGTTTCTATACTCTAAGTGACAATAAGGCTGCAATATATTTCACACAGCGTAGCCTCAGCACTCAGTGAACTCAAGATATCACTGTTATTGATACTGTACTTTTCAGATTTAATATAGTAAAGTTGTTAAACAAAAATTATGTTCGGAAACTGCCAGAAAATTACAAACACCTCCAAAAGTGGCAGTCTTTTGTCAGTGCAACAATTCCTTCAAATAGCTAATTACAGAAGTGCTAATAAGTCGTGATTTCAATTATAATTACGCGTCTACGTAACGACTCTCGCGTGCGTTACGCAGTTTTGAAAATTTGATAACTTTATACAAATTGGTAGGTTGTAGGGCACGTTTGGGAAATCTCGGGGCACTCGTTATTGTTCTATCGCGGCTCAGGGAGAGATGCGTTCGCTGCCGCTAATGTAGGTGGCAGCCGCACCTTGTGAAACCTGCATGCTGGAAAGGCAGATGACAGTAGACGCGTTATTTTAGTATTGACTAGCCAGGAAGGCTATAGATGATGTCCGTACGTTAAGCCTTTGATCTTAGCTTGGTGATTAAAGTGCCTAAAATCTTCACGTGTTTCTTCCTCACTTAGGAACACCTGTGCTTAATGTCAAAATCCGGATTGTCTTATTTCACAATCAATGAAATGAAAGGTACTCACTTTATAGGAACAAGCAAAGAGTGAAGTGGAAAGGGGAACAATAAACAGACATTAAAACGATTTTTCTTTTTAGCAAAAGTTAATCAGGTTAAAGATGGACTGCCTCTAGGCAAAGGTAGAATATTAACAGATTCGATGATATATTTCTGTGTTCTGTACTTATCTAATATTAGATGCTAGTTTTAAATTTGTTGGAACTGGTACATATGCCGTGGATTGAAAACTGTGAATTTTCATGGCGTGATATTTAAAGCCGTTAATTTTTCCCACATAAACAAATACATAAAATGGATGTTTCGAAAAAGTTTAACAGCTATGCTTATCAAACTATATTAACCTAACAGACAGTACTCCAAATTACCGCATCCACAACTTCATAACTCCCATCTGACCATCGCAAAGAGTATTCCAGAGTTTAGAATCAGGAGGGCCCTTAAGTGACAAGTTCCAGATGGATTTTTGCTGTAGCCCCGTACTCTTAATTACGAGATGTTATTGAGCAGATCCGTGTCAAGCAAGTTTCATCTTTTGGGAGATTTAAATTCATTAGTAGTGGAAGCCAGAAACGTCAAAAGCGAGTTAAATAAAGGTAAAGTGTAAGGCCTAATGGGAAGATGGTGCTTAGGGTGGTGTTTTAACCAACTTCGGATCAATAACTGTGGTACAATTTTGATAATTACTTCCGCATTTTAATAAATATGAAGTGTTAATAAAAAGGTTCGCTCAAGTCCTGGTTGTAACCTTAAGAGGTTTTATTTTTGTTAATAGGCATGGCAACAGTTGTAAAGTTTACTGTCATATTGTATACATTTATATATTGAGACTATGATCTTTATACTGATGAAATACTGGATAATCCTTAACGAGTATAATCTTTTTCATAGTTGTAAGTAACTGAACCTTCGTAAGATGGTCATTTAATCATGACAGCATAATGCTCTGTCTGATGCGCCTCCATAATTTAATTTATATATATTACAGTTCTAATGCAGTCATGCCGTTATGCAGTAACTTGTTGTCAATCTTCAGCTACTTTCGTAAATGTAATCAATAGATTTGGAATGGAAGAAAGTCAAATTATTTTCACCTATTTCTTTAGAAAAAGCTCGAGAATTATGACAACACTATATATCAATGAACAAAGTAAAGTTCATAGCCAGTAACTTAATAAATATAGATCATAATCAAAGACGACACTTCAATTACTTTAAAGAACTTGGTGACTTCACACCACAAGTCTTTGTTAACTCAAGAATAAATATTACCGAAACCTGGTCAAGTCCGAGTAGGACTTGCTCTATGAGGATTCTATGAAAAGTTAACATGAAGATTTATCTTCCAGTCAGTATAAGGTAGGATCAGCTGACACTTGTGTTGCTCATATCTTCAGTCGTCATGGCTGCAGATGTGTCCTACTTCCTGATCGCGACTTGTTGCAGTGCCGCGCTAGTTAAACTACCATGAATCTATCGGTCCAATGGTTGAGTTATTGGTCGACGTTATAGTTCGAATAAAATATAATATTAGCTCTATTACAGAGTTTTTCTCTACTAGTAAGTACTAATTGAATTTTCTTGAAGCATTAAAAATACTTCCTTCCTTCAAAAGCCTATTTTTAAAGCATCAAAAGAATCAAAAAGCATAATTTATAGTGCTATCCTCAGCAGTTTTTGTAGTATCTTTTAAATTATTCTGAAGTTATTATAGTCAAAGTCAAAAATAACTTTATTTAAATAGACTCATTTACCAAGTTCTTTTAAATCGTCACAACAGGGAATATGTATGAGAAAAACAAATAATGTAATTAAAGGCAATAGTCACAACTTTAAGTGGGTATCAACCGGGCATTTACAAATTGTCCCAGTATTAAAATATGTACTAAATAAATTGTTTCTTTTAATTTTAAAATAACATTTATTTTAAAATTAAAAATAACACTAGTATGCATATTCCCAATTAACCCTACTACCGCTTCGACGAATTAGTAGCTGCAGAGAAGAAGATCTACTTCTATATATTTAGGGTTATAGAATTTCGTAATTTTCTAATTCGTACTAAAATCGACATATCCTTATGTAACCACTGATCGTAGCAGAGAATATTTTTTACATTTCTTTTCATTCCATTTCCAGGTACAGAACCTTAAAAGGAAAACTTCTATGAAAAATGTTGCCATTAAAACTGTGAATTATTAACGTGTATAAATAACAGTTATTTTATTGTTGCGCACCTTGTGTCTTTAAAAGAGCTAACTTCCAAACATTTACAGTTCAGGAGCCTTCCCGAGTTGGTCGGATTAATAAAATGTGACTGTCATGCTTCTTAATTAATAGGACTTTCAAAGAAAACAATATCATTTTATTAGCATAACCGTAAAGAGGTTTGCTCACGAGGCGCGGAAACGCGGGGGATTTGATATGTTTAACTTTAAAGGCATAGATAGAAAAAGGTTTGTGTACCTTGTAAATATATTTTTTATTTATTCGTCTGCGAGTGCTGATGACTTGGAATTGACAGTAGGTATATACACTTTAATTTATTTTGTTTACTATATCTAGCTTTCAGTTTATTTTGACCGGGTACACAAAATTATTGACGGTATGAGCGATAACCAGGATCTTTGACAATAATCTATGCTAGCAAGTCTTAGACATCTTTTTATATCTGTTTTCCATACAGGGCAAGCGTAAGAGGTCTTATCCTTCGTCGAAACAGTTTTTAATAAGATTTTTTTTTAACTGTCACAGGATATTCTTACTAGATTAAACAACTATTTACATCTTTAGTCTTCCTTTGTTAATCACTGTTAAGTTAGCACAATGTTGCATGCGTAAAAATAGTGCTTACATTACATTTATTCAATGTAAGTTACATCGGATAAAGTGTGTTCAAGCATTGCTTACAAAAACCGAATGCCTATTGGTAAAATCGTTGCGTTTCGTCGGCGATTGTGAAGCCTTCTTAAAGACCCCTAAATAAGCATCTCGATGACAGTCGGGGCAGAGTTCTTGAGTTAGCTGCTCCGTTTTTAGAGTTAAACTTTTTTGTTTTGGATACTTTGAATTGATACATGAAGCTATTAAAAGCACTTGGGACGATGTCTTGGCAGCCATCTTGTTCTGATTGTGTGCCGAGGTACTTAATTTGTTCTCTTAACTAGGTTTATTGTTGTTGGTGATTAATGAAACTTAGAAGTTACATAATAATGTCAAAACTGGGGTAATGTCAAAACATAATAATGTCAAAATCTCATTGCAACCAATTAATTCGTCGAAAAATTGTGGCGACTCAGAATAAAAATGCTATAAAGTTACTATAAGTTGGATAATACAATCAAATACGTGTTATATACAGTTATACGTACAACAAAATGGTGGCCACTCAGCGTCTGCTGCAACCATTTCTTTGCTATTTAACGACACCTGTTAGTTTTTCCTCGGTATTGGCGTCCTATATCAGAGATGCCACATTCTTTCTTTTTCTTTTTAAAAATCACCCCTATTATTGACTCCAAATTAAGACTCACGAATATTGACACCAAATTAAGCTTGTATTGTGGATAACGGTATAATATAAATAGTAATTTAATTTTCTGTTTTCTTTATTAGGACAACAGCTGATTTAGAACACACTTAATTATTAGATACATTCTTTAAGCCATTTATTGTAATCCAATTTCAAAGAAGAATTAATAACAGATTGGGTAACCTACGTAATATAATATATATATAATATATATATATATATATATATATATATATATATATATATATATATATATATATATATTAGTTGCTGCTTCGCCATCTTCCCTCCATTCATTTGTTTTAACTCCTGTCCATTCAAAGGTTGCCTGGAAAAGATCGCTCTTAGTGATTAGGCCGCCCATTGTGCATACTGATATTAATATATTAGTATGGACAATTGGCATATAGACTGATTTATTATTATTTATACAACTGTGTTGATGTGCAGTACAGTAATATTCTATTCTATATTTTAATAATGTCAATTTAATAATGTTGGACTAGTTTCATGTAAAATTTATGACTGTGTGTTGTAATAAATGACTTCTATTCAATTATTTTAATACAGGAAAAGTCAATTAGTATGGATTTGGAAATCGGGACCTCGTTTTGTTAATCCATACGTTTTGCGATAGCTTTCTCCTATAAAACTCATAATGCTTACTATAAGTGAAAATTAACCAGTCGGCCGTCAAATTACATTGTTATTTCATTTTTATACCTTTGTATCATCATAAAGACAGTTAAAAATCTCATTTCTATTTCTATTTTAATACCTTGGTACAATAATAGTTACTTTACTTGAAAAATCAATTGAGACCTAAGAGGGAATTCAATTTCACCAAATTTTAACATTTTGTCTAAACAAAACCGTTTTTATCGGGTTTTAAGGACAAATATTCCTTTACGAGAGATCCATATAAGCACTAATGCCACAAAATATACAACTTTTTAATTTTTGATGTCTGCCCACAGCAAGCCGTCGACAGGAGTACACTCTGAAGACATATTTCGTGATGCAAATAGCATCAAACTTGTCTTGCTCACCCCACAACTACGAATCCTAATTAACATAAAATAACACTTAAAATTCGCGGCTTCCCTTCAGAACTTTATTAGGAGATATCTCGGTGATAACTTTGGAAAATATAAATAAAATGACAATAGAATAATTACATAGCTAAGGCTGGGGCTGTATTACACTCGTAACCCTTTTCGTGAGCTGGATTTAGAAACTGTAATGAGTTAATGCAGTACCAGCTGAGTATTTCAGTAGAAGTTGTAACACTCATGTAGAACTCTTGTGACACTCTTGGGTGGCAAGAAAACCTACGGCCAGCCGGTTGGTAAGCAGTGTAACTTTAGGTTTTGACTAATCAAGACGTTCAATTGTTATTTAGATCGCAGTGCGTGGACTGGTTTTTGGTATTTCTGATTCTTTGGTTTTTCACATGATGTGATCTGACAGAGGTCGAAAATCACCGACATAGCCCATCGAATTAGCAAACTGAAGGGGCAGTGGGCTGGTCATGTTAGCCGTAGAACTGAGGACCGTTGGTGTTCTTGACTGGAGACAGCGAATCGGGAAACGTAGTTTAGGACGACCAGCTACAAGATGGTGGGACGACATTCGGAGGCTGGCTGGAGTGGGCTGGATGAGAGTCACCGAAAATCGGGAGCAGTGGCGTGCATTAGGGGAGACCTATATCCAGCAGTGGTCTAGCATAAGATTGTTGATGATTACGATGATGTCTACTAGTACAAAGTCAGACAAATGAAAACAACGAGAAATTGTAGATTATTGAAATGGAATTTCTAAGTTTTGTTCTCACGACATTTTTTATGTGATTAATCTGTGAAATGAGAATTGGCATAAAGTTATATTTATATAGCGCTGTTTAATTTTTGTAAATACTGTTGATTCTATGATTACTAATAAAAAAAGTTCTACTTAAAGGTTTAAGCGCTTCCTCGATTTGCACTATGCGTTAGAAGTCAGTTTCTACGTTTACCGTCGACGCAGTTCCTCATATCGATATGGTGCATATGTGGCCGACTGAGTCAATATTTACCGTGGACGGTCATCTGGCGAGCTTTCAAGTGAGATTCAGACTGGATAAATATTGACCAACTTACAACTACTGAGATTTTGCTACGTTTACTATTATCAAGTTTACTGGAATGGACATTGGACTCGATTCTGTTGCACACCCAAAATGAAATTATTAATAAATTATAAGATATAAATAAAAGACTAATCTAATGTTATCGGTCTTAATTTAGGTATGTAGGTTACCTGGAAGAGATCGGTTTTAGTGATAAGGTCGTCCTTTGTACAAAATTAGTTTAAAGTTTTTTGTGTATTTCTCTTCTTGAATTGGCTGATGTATAATAAAGATATATTCTATTCTATTCTATTCCATATAAAAATACTAACATGACATTTCTAACAGATAATCTCTTTTTAATTGAAGTAGAATGAAACAGATGGTTCAATTTGTGATTCCTGGCCGTTATATTTCAAAGTATTTAAATTTAATAGTCGAATATATTACAAAAAAAATTAAATTTCATAAAATTGTATCAGCTGCTGAAGATGTCCACTGCTAAAACTCTTCCATCATCAATTTTCAAATAAAACCGTCAAATGTGCTCGTCTTGCTAAACCTTAAATGTCTTAGTCTGTGCCCTGCTCTCGTTGCCACTTGTTAATCCCTATGAGGTATGTCAGTGACTTTGTCTTCTACAGCTGTAGTTTCGTGTCGATTTCGTTAGGAACACTCAATTCGATAGCTCGTTAAAAGATTGCAGACTTAAAGTGGTTTACCGCTCTAGTATCATAAAACAAGTTCTCGTCCAAACGCAGCATCGTGGGCTACGCTCGTAATGATGTTCTATTGACTCGTCGGTCAGACCATTGAAAGAAACCTCCCGGTCAATGTAGACACAGCCTAATAGGTCGTATTCATTCCCAGTCCTCTATAAAGGTATACGAAAATGACTATTAGAAATTTTATTGCAAATTCAAATGGTCCCGTATCTTCAGTAATTAAAATGGGTTGAACACATGTAAGGGAGAGTACCTTTTTCTTAAGGTTTAGTCTACATGTAATTCATTTGTTGTTGGTAAATACAAAGTACAGTTAATTAATTTTTAATGCCTAAAGAGAAGCGGTGAGAATAGTCCATATTCTTTGGTAGCTGGTTTGATATAACATATAGACGTTGGAGGCCGCCGCTCAACGTCTCTGCGAAAAGGATTCTGTTTGTAAGATATTTTTTTCCAAACATTACTTTCTGTGTGACTTAGATACGGTATAGGTGAGAGTTTTTAAAATCCTTACTTTAATAGCAGTCAGTTTCAGGGGTGCGAAATAAATGGGTCCTATTGGACGTTATTTAACAAAAGGCATGCTACAATATATTTTCCCTCACACATGAGGATTTTTGAACTAGGCAAATGTGGTGACCAAAAAGTAGCTACGCCTTCTGGAAAACTAAACGTGCCTACAACATATGTAGTTTACAAAATACAAATCTAGAAATATACAATATTCATTCTTGGGTTTGGGCTAAACCGATGTTCGAAGTTGGATCAGCTTCGTACTTCTATGAGGGGTCACAGATATACTGGCATACTTCTCAGTGGGGTCACATGACACTGTTATTGGATTGAGTACGTATGACGTCACTATGCAAGCAAGCTTCGCTCCATCAGAATTAGCTCCCAAATGTTCCATTTTTACATTTCCAAAGTCAGCTATCGAGCAGTATCTTCGGCAATTCTCTCGACAGCCCAGCATTGCCAATCTAGGGGTTATCACTAAACCGCCGATGCTCAATCCAGTTTTGTTAGTCACCATTCGACCGCGCCGCCTTATCCGGCGAGATTTGAATAATTTTTACATTTAAAATCATTCGCAACGACAACATCCAAAGGGTAACCACTCTGAAGACGACCATTGCGAAGAGATAAGAAGAACTCACGAATTTTGAGGTTTGATCGATAAGAAGTAGCGGTTTAAAAAAAACTAATATTGCATGATTTTCTGCTTTTGATGTGATAACAAATGGGGTTTGTGTAAATCTGGAAAACATTATTATTATACAGTCACGTCTGATCCCACGAAGTAGGAAATTATTGGTCAAAAGGTATTTTAAGCCTTCAAAGATTTTTTTATGCTTAACGGGGTAGCTCTTGACCTTCATTTCACCTGATCGTGAGTGTAAATAATCTGAAGATGGAAGCAAACTTCATACGGATTCCTAAATCACAGAGCTGACTATTTGACTTCCAACTACTGGAACATAAAAATTCTGTAAACGTTATTGTACTGACAATAGACTTGGGTAAGATGGTGGCAAAGGCGGCGGATTAAAAAAAGCCCTACCACCAACCAAATCAAGCAGAAAATTTCTGGCTCCACTGGGAATCGAACCCCGGACCTCCATATCTGAAGTAGATAATCTCAGCCGCTAGACCACAGATGCGTTCGCGATATTTAAGATGTTCATTGTATATCATGCAAGGTAACCCCTTGGGGTTATTTTCGCTTTTCAGTCAAATCACATCGCCTAAGGAAATCGTCCTGCACTGACTTTATCATTGTATATTGTTTTAAAATGGTTTATAATTAAATTTTTTAATACATAACCTGTTCAGCATGTAAAATCTTTTGATTCTCAAAATCGTAGTTAGTTTTCATTTATAGAATTTATATTTAACTTAAGATACAAAAACTACAAAAAAAGTCAAAAAAGTAACTAACCAGTATGAAAATCTTTTCTAGTTTTTTTATGACCACGTTATCTAAAAAAAATAATTATAACAATCTTTTGATAGTATTTCATTTTAAATTAAATCTTTAGAAATAACCACGTTGTAATCCATGTTGTGCACATTGATCTATAAAACCGCGGTTAGTTTTAAACTTGCGCCGCATAGAAAATAAATTCCGAGTGATTCTTTTAATACGGATTTTAAGCAGATTTTCTGTGGAATAAGTAAAAACGAATCCGTCAGCTCGCTAAAGGTTTAAGTCGGTTTTGTGAATATTTATAAGTTTTTCTATTATTTTATTAAGCATTTCGAGATTTCTTGGCTTTTATTTTAATGGTTCTATAGATTTTAATTCAAATCTCCCTGGCACATTCAAATTTTATGTAAATTTTTATTTATTTTTATCTGTTGCAAGAATATGATGATTTCTTGGAGCAACAGACGATGTCAGACCCCAATAACTGAGTGAATTACTCCCTGTTGAGTTGCAAAACTTATGTTCATTCTGATGAATGACGTTTGCTCTGACTTTATACATTTTGTGACTTGTGCGTGGATTTTTTTTCATAGAAAGCTCAGCAAATGACTCTTAACCACCTTATGGTAAGCATTAGAGTGCATACGTGAAGATAGCTAGTTTAGCATGCCACACCTTGCCGGCCAAAAAAATGTTTCGTTTGAACGCAAGCTTCAGCAAGAAACAAGCTTCGTTTGAACGCTTGTTGTTTAAAGGAGGGAATACGTTATCTGTTATATTTTAATGCAAACAAATAGGATCATTTATGAAATAAAATAATCAGAAATTGAAAAGAATATTCAGAAACCCTAAGATACTTAGATAGATCTATCCAATAGTGATAATCATTACCTAACACTAACAATATTTCGGAGTCGTTTAGAAATGTTAGAGCAGAGTAATTTAGTTACTATCAGGTGAGATGAAGGGCAAAATTGCCAATCTCAATCTTTTCCTTGTAAACTAAGTCAATAAAACTAAGTTGTTAGCAAAAATTAAAAACTGAAAATGATTTTTCAAATTTTCCTTATATTTTGTTTTTCTGTTCGAACTATTTACATGGAGAATAGTGAACAGTTTGTACAATTTAACATTTTTGATAAAATTTGGTAGCTACTTAATAGCTTGTCTAAAATCTTAGCAAATGAATTGACGCAGCCCATCTATGAACTCCAGAATAAACCATACCTTCGATAAGGGATCACTTACTAGCCTAGCCTAAGTCAGTGTCCGTTGGGGCTTGGCTACCGCCTGATCACAGCGGCAATGGAAATATATTCTATTAACTTACTATATGAAGGAACGTCGCTGTGAAAGAAAGAATGGAAACTTCTTATTATATATCTTTGTACAAGTAAAGTTTTTTTTTCTAATATTTGGTCTGCTACGGTAACAGATTGTTCGGGCAGAAGGTAAGATGGTCAGTTCCGAATCTAGCCTCTCATTTTCAGCCTTATCGTTACTAATAATAAAGAAAATTTTACGCCAATGGCTATACCACAATTTAGGGGGAAGTTAAGAAGGCCTAAGTCTTTCCAAAGAAATGCTGCCTTCTCATAAACTACTGAACATATCAAGTCAATAACACTGTTGATCTTCATGTATCAATATTACTTAGATCATATATTTAACTTAGACAATACATTTTCAATCATAAGTTTGCGACCGACAATGTATCAAAATAGTATGTTTGTTCGCGACTTTACGTAGACTTACTCAAGCTATAAAGCCACACAGTAATTGTCTCTAGACCCCCGGGAGTATATCGCAGCTCAGTGTCACTAGAAATCTTTTTTTATTAACTAGCTAGTTTATTGGAATTTTTCTAAGCTTCCAAGAGTAATTAATACTAATAATTTGACATCACTAAATCTATTATCCTTTTTTGTATTACTATTGAGAGATATGATGCAATAATTGAGTGATACTAGTTTAATTACTGTATCCATTGATTGCGTAAAATTAATATGAATAATCATAGCAACCATAAAAGATATAAATGTACGAACGGACATTACAACAATATTTACATATACATCCGGCACGAAGGACCGCCGCTGTGTTGACTCAAAGTTCTCCAGCATATTGGACAAGTTTCCACACGTCTCCAATATAGTAGCGGTTTGTATCTCGCTCATATCACATAAATTAATGGTTATATAATCTTTGTAAATATAACCAGGCATCGTTTCTAACTGCTTTATAGAATTATTATTAAACTTATAGAATGGCCCTAATTATACGGACTATATTAAATTTAAGTTATTCGTATATCTTTCATTTCACTTTATTACACATTATTAGGAAGGGATAGTATGATTTTAAGAAATGTCAAGTTAGTTGACACTTTGACGATCCATAGACTTTTGATTTATTGTAATCGGCATGTTTGAATACTTAAAAGTTAAGATTTTAGAAACGGCAAATGACGTCACCGATATTTTTTGGATATGCCGTAGTGAAAGAGTAATATAAAATTCTTATTTGATTTAGTGTGTGCACATTAGAATCGGCGCCAATCTCAATTGCCTAGTAAGTCATTTAGTAAGTCATTTGACCCGCAACAACTGATTTTTTTTAGTCATATAGAATGGACAAGAAGAAGAAGAATGAAGAAGAAAGAGGAAGAAGTGTCAAAATTAGTAGTCTTTTGTATATATGAAAGCTTAAAAGGTAACAACGTGTTGAGCGAAATAATAATAGCGTGTAAAAGTTGCTTCAATCAAAACATTAAAAACAAAAAAAACATCTTAAGCTTTTACAGTTTTATAATGTTAACATTTAAATTTACAAAACTTCACGCCAATCTTATGTCAAAAATAGTGAAAAAAACATATGATATTTCCAGTAAAACAACTAAATGTATTTTTCTGTCAACTAATTGTTCTCGCACGACTATTAATTAGTCGTGAGTGGCGTGACACTGGTGCTCCGTACCGCTAATTGAATCTACCATTGTGTATACTTTACGTTACATATGTTCGTATGACTCCCATCAACGCTTGGGCTGATAGCTGTTGAGAGAACTTAATTTTTTGAGCAGTTTTATTACAAATGAGATCTTTTTTCATTATTCACGAAACTCCCACAATTAGATTTCTCATTTGATTTTAATAGAATACATAAAAATCTCGTGTTTTTGATATCCGAAATAGCTTAACCAATTTTTAAGATTATTTTGTGTATATTAGGTAGGTCTGAGATCAGGTCGTAGGCATTTTTACTTATAGGTATTTTCTACTGCTAAGTGATAAGAGCGGTCACCCTCTCCAGATGTTTCTTAGAAGTATTTTATATAGCAAAACAACGTTTGCCATGGCAGCTAAAAATGTCAACTTCGTAGAAATATAATATATAAGTGATTCCTAGATAATGCGGGTGTCTGTAGGTGATGGTGATTACTTCCAAGATTGAAAAATCGTTTTCTTTTATGAAAGAAAATGCGTTACATCCTACCTTTATAACTGTTGTCTTTAAATAACCATCGAGTCGGATCTCCACTGCCAACAACTGATGAGATTTAAGCAAGAAGTTGAGAGAATACTGCCGGAATCTCTTGAAACAAAGGGTGTGGTCTTTCATCATGATAACGCTAGACCACATACATCTTTAGCCAATAAGCAAAAATTAAGAGAGTTTGAGGTGTTAATGCATCCGCCATATAGCCCAGATCTTGCACCTTCAGATTTCCATCTATTTCGGTCTCTTCAGAATTCTTTAGGCAGTGTCAAGTTAATATCAAGAGAAGACTGCCAAAACTACTTGTTGCGTATTTTTGATCAGAAGTCCCAAAATTTCTACAGCGACGGGGTCATGTCTCTAACTACAAGATGGCAGAAAGTTTACAAACAAAATGGCGCATATATACTTTAATTAAATATAAATTAACTTTGAAAAAAGAGTTGAATTTTCATATAAAATGCGAAGAAACTTTTTCCCCAATCTGTTATTTTATAGAAGTAGGGAAATTGTTGCTTTTGTGGCAAAAACCTCAGGACTTATGTCGTTCAACCTTAACAAGATAAAATACTTTAACCCTTCAATGGGTTTCATTAGCAAAAACAACAGAACGTCGATGCGACCTACCCTGTAATCGGAACATTAGCCGGAATTGTAATCTCGATAAAAATTCAATTCTGTACCGTCCACTGTGGAGATCTTTGACAATTCGTCCGATAGACATGGAAGGGTTGAGATGGCAGCCGATAAAAGGCGAAAAAAGTTTAATTTAAACTTGAAGCGAGGAAACGAAGCCTTTGCGCGGATTTTTGCTTATTTATTAATCTATATAGAGTTGTCCTGTGAATTTAGTAACGAATATTTAATTAGACTAATAATGTTAAGAATATAATACCCTATTGATTCCGCTCTTAAACGTTGGAAATTTTTATAATAAACAAAAATCATAATGCAACTAAAGTGGCAGTAAGCAGCGCACGTTGCCAGCAGGAGTCGAGTGGTGGCCGGCCAAACAGTGGACTGAAGATCTAGTTAAGACCGCAGGAAACCGCTGGTTGAGAGAAGCGGTGGACCTATCAAAGTCAAAAAGTCAAAGTCAAAAATAACTTTTTTAAATAGACTTATTTACTAAGCTCTTTTGTTTTGGATATCCTTAGGAGAAGGCTTATGTCCACCAGTGGGCGTCTCTCAACTGATTATGGGATAGATTGGTTCCACGTTATAAGAAAACGAAAGTATTTCCGTATAACGATATTTATGTATAACACTAATATTTTTTGAACAGGCATTTAATGTCAAGGACTTTAATTCTTGAGCAGATAAAGATAATAATCCCCGCGTTATATGGTGGATTGAAATCTTTATAGGGGGGATTACTGAATATGTTTATCGTCATCATATCATCATATAAAAAATAATAGTGACATAGCGTTGCTTAGTGCCTAATCGTTTGTACCATGGAGAGTGCTCTGATGAGCTTTTTGACTTGTCGCTCCTTACTCAGGAGTACGCGTGCTGGTTTACGGAGTCACTCGTTCACTGTCGCCACGTCAAGATAGATATACCCAGTTGTAAGATACTTTTGTTAGTGGTAACTTTTCCTATAGATATATTACGATCACCTTTATGTTATATGATATTATAACACAGAATGTTTATAGCGAAAACGATTTATAGGTAAACTAACAAGTTACACATTTACATATATTTCATAAAATAAAATACTAGTAAAAAAAAAAAGAAAAGCGGTTAAAACAGCTCTACACAATTGCCAATGAATCCCAAACAAACGAAAAAAGGAATCAACAGACACAATACAACGGGGACATTCTTCTAGTTAACTCCCCATTATAATTTACTCCTGATTGGGATCAACTTGAAATTAAGAAAAAATAAAGGGGAAAGGTCCCTGATTGTCTTTTTTATCTCACCGGCTTGATTCAACAAACAATCCCTTTTTACTCCTTTGTAATGTAAAATTTTCCTTGAATCGATCTTACAAAAAAAATCATACTGTATAACTGTACAGACTGATTTTTTTTATGTGCGTAATTACGCTTATTTTTAAAAATATGAGTAAATAGCTTGTTGGCATGGTGCTAGGACTACAAAAACAAAACAATTTTCACCAGGGTTCGTTCCTGGATTCCATCCCCTCTCACCCATACATTTGGGCAGAGTAAGTATTTAGGCCACTTTGTGATGAAAGATTTTTATGATTAAGAATTTCAAAATAAAATTTATAAATCCACATAAACAGCTGGTACATTTCAGTTTCAAAAACAGTCATTCATTTCATTTTTCCTGATCAGATTTTTCTTTGGCGTCGACTTACGATAGTGAGTTCTATAGTGGGACTAGTGCTGCAGAAATAACTTGAAGAATTAACGATGTGTATGGTGCTGGTGTCGCTGGTTGGGTCCAAAGTTTTTATTCTGGAAATTTTAACGTTACGTACCAGCCCCGTAGACGGCTGGAGATCAAAGTGGATAATGAAGAATTAAAGGCTATTGTGGAAGCGGATCCATCAAAAACCACTTCAGAAGTAGCTAGAGGCTTCTTTGTAATTGATAAAACAGATCAATCAAATGTATTTTACAATATAAATCGTATTTATATTCCTCCCATACGAAATCGAAAGTAAGTATCTAATATTAATGATTTGTATGGAACAGAAATATTTTGCTCAATTTCAATATTCGTATAGAAGAAGTTGTTCAGTTTGATGGTTCAATTTGCCCCAATAAATATTACTGCGTAGTTAATTTATATTCTGTGTACTATAAAAGATACAATGAAACCCAATGTTATTTTACACTGTTATACAGATGTTTCATAAAGTAACTCTAGTTCAAACTTTTTTAAAAAGCTTAAGCTATAGTATCTAATAACAATATTTTTATCTTACATTATCGTGGCGTTATATTTGTGAAGAAGTAACGTTATTCTGTATTTATATTTAAAGCACTGAAACTGTTAGCTGCAAAACTTGTCATATGATTGATATTTTTGCTATTATTTAGAAATTAACGTTTTTAAGAATAGCTTGTCTTCAGAATGTCAATAACAATCTTGATGGTAATATATTTGTTCTATTTTTCATGTGTTCTTCGATTGCAGTCAATTAATTGTGTTTCAAAATTTATTTATTCCAAAGAATATACTCTTTAGGTAGTCCCAATGTCACCAAGACAGAATCTGATGGAGGAATCCGAGGAAAAAATTTTAGGCACGTAAAATTTTTTATTTGTGTCAAGTCGATAATACTGACGGTCTCCCATTTAACTTTGAGCCTAGGAACTATCGTCTAAAATTGTAACAAAAATATCTTAAACAAAACTTTAAATTTGTTGGGGCTAAGTTATTTACATAAACAATAGAAAGGATCTCAACTACCTAAGATAATTTGAAATTAGATTTAATTATTTTCCTTTAATGTTTTTATCTAAAGACAAACAAATAAGTTTAAACATAAAGTGTTTGGATAAATTTTCCATGGTCACCCATCATTTTTCTGACCATGGCGAAAACCGCCTCACTTTTACGATAATTACGCGGACAACTTCTTTAATAAACAAACATTAAAACTAAATCAAGACACAACCCTCAACGACAACGTAAAATATTGACCCGGGTCCGAAATACACTAATAATGACCTATAACAATAATTAGTTCGGCGATTGCGCCCGATCCCTAGGGTCAAGTTGTCCTTTGAAGGGTTGATTAAGATGACCGGTGGGGTTGGGTCCAAAAGACCCGGAGAGGGTTACATTCGAACTTTAATGCGGGCACCTGGCATTTGTTGGAATTAACACGAGTTTCGTTATTTGTTTTCGACAGGTTTTTTAGTGTTAATTACGGGCTGGGTCTATTTGACCCGTATGGCTTGGTAATTGGAGGTCTTTTGAATTAATATTTAGTTACCATGAAAAATAAAAGTTTGCAGGTCACATTTTATAATCCATAAGCATTGCAAGGGTTGAAAAATATTTCATAGACAAGACACAAAGTAAACGTTAAAAAGTGAATATTGTAAATAGAACCTTATGACGTAAGTCATTGAATCCTTTGTATAAACAAAAGACGGTGACTGCTCGCTCATATAATCCGTAAGAATATCTAGAAAGGGTTAATTAGTATGGGCCAAGATTTAATTAATATACTCCGTTGGACATAACATGGATGCGGTAAGTAGTCATTTATTATAAGTCCTTTGATCTGTATACTGTTTTGATATTACTATATCAATCATTTTCCACATCAAGACTTTTTTCGTCCATCAGGAGTATTGATAAAGCTATATTTAACTTAATTTTATAAACTGTTATCTAGAGACTTGGAATAAATTCTTTATTTATTTATTTATTTTAAGGGCAGTCAACAAAAACACATACTAACAAAAATATTTAACTGTAGCGTTGACATTAAATTAAGTATAGTTTTTAATTACAGACAGCCACGGCATTGCTATAATCAGTGACAATGTGGACTAACAGTTATAATATCTTAGGTTTATATATGTTTTTTTAAGTTAATATAGAAACACTGAATTACAGGGGGGGAATTACATTTACTCTGTGGAATAATTTTGAAAAGAACTAGCTTTTAAAATGGACTACTTAATATAATAAATATCTCAAGATATCAGTACCTGATATCAGTGCGTTACCGCTATTTGATAATGGCCAAACCAGTCGAAAGTGAACTTTGTGTCAAATTTTATTTTTTATAAAAGTCATATTGTGGGATTATCCCTAATATTCCAGAGAGACCCATACAAGGAAGGTCCCTGCGATCGTCTCAGCAGAGGCGAAAAAACATTGACTAAAAAAATGGCGAGGCAACGAAAGAACCGGCCGCCCGTCGGAAGAAATATCTTTTATCTTGTAATTATTTTTATCCTTTAAGCGAAATGAAAATATAGATAAAAAAGAGACGTACAAATAATTAGTTTATCCGATTCAGAGAGGACTATTGTTCGTTCCTATTGTGACGTACCGCTTTAGAATTTCATGCTTAATTTTTTAACGAAAATAAAAAATTAATATTAAATTCTCATTGTTTCGTCTCAACTCTGAGAAGGAATTATTTTATTAATTTTCGTAATGAGATTTTTGATGAGAAAAAAATTCGCTTGTTATTATTATTAATTTATGTCTTCATTAATAGATGGCGTTGTTATGATATTTGTTGAAAATTAAGGTTTGTCTCGCAACACAACCTGCTGTTATTGAATCGAAATGGCGAAGAAGAGTAACCACGTTGGTATTTATACTTTTGGTTACTATTCGTTGGATAGCGGCACGCAATTTACGAAATTAAAAGGTAATTTATTTTTAAACTTAGTAGTTTAAAAGTAAATTACCCTCATTTTCCCCTAAATTAGTATTTAGGGGAAAATTATTAGATTCTTTCAAACTTGACAGAATGGTTAAGCTTTTGAAGTTATAAAGTAAGAGACAAGAGAGTATGTGAGAGAGACAGAGAATCTTCAATTATAGTTTACAACAGAATGAGTATATATTTCAGGTATAACTGTCAAATTTCAAATAAAGTTTCTCTAAAGATTATGTCATGGAAATCGTAAATGACAATACGTAGTAATAAAAGATATTAAGATATATTTTTGGTTCGGCGTCTTATTAAAAACTAGTATGATTATAGAAACATTGGTAAAATAATTGGGAATCAATCAAGTCAGAAAACTCCTGTAGATATTACAATTTTCTAAGCTCAAGAAACGCTTTAAAGAGTAATACAGTATGACGTCACGCCGTGGTATTTGTATTTATCGAGGAGCAATACTGTTCAACAGCTGTAATAAATATTATGTTGATGTTAATGTTTTCATAATAAAAGTTTTTAGAAATTTTATGGTATTCGTTTTGAAAAATGATAGAATAGAATAGAATATATCTTTATTGTACATCAGCCAATTCAAAAAGAGAAACACACAAAAAAAAAAAAAAACTCAACTTAACTTATGATATTAATAATATTAATTTAAAATGAAGCTGCTACAACCAGCGGTCCGAACCCCGCCATATACCAATATATTCTCATATTATCATATTATATATACGTTTATTCGAAGGAAAACAACGTGAGGAAACCTGCACGCACCTGTGAAGATATTCTTCGGTTGTGTGTGAAGTCGACCAACCAGCACTTGGCTGGCGTGATTGACTAAGACTTAACCCCCTTAATTAAGGGTTGGCTCGAGCCCCTCGGTGGAGACGTATGAGGTTTTGATGAGGATGATGAATTATTACAATGTGTCAATCCTATCATAAGGATGACCTTATTCAATATATATATAAGAAATAAACTAAACAAAAACATTTATATTACTAAGACATTAATGTGTGAATAAATATACCTAATTAATATAACTTATGAATAATCGTACTTATCAACCAACTTTCACCCTGTTATTCTAATCCTGTCTCTGGTTTTGCTGAGAGAGATAGAACTTTAACTACAGTCATATAGGTAAATTGTCAAATAAACAGCTTCGCTGATTCAAATTATAATATATAGAATATGTGATTGAAAATCAAAGTCAAAGTCCAAATATCTGTATTTAAATAGTCTCACATTTACTAAGTTCTTTTTAATCGTCATAACAGGGAATATGTATGAGAGAAGATAAAAAAATGACATTAAAGGTAATAGTGATGACTTTAAGTAGGTATTAACCGGATATTTACAAATTGTCCCAGTTATAAAATTTAATTATGTATTTAAAAAAAATTAATATTAAAACATTAGTCTGCATATTATCCATTAACCCTACCGCTTTAACGAATTAGTAGCTGCAGAGAAGAAGCGGCGCAAGAAACTTTTACCTTTAGTATTTATAATGACATTTACAAATTACCTATGTCATTATGTATTAGTATTACAAACATGTATTTTTTGTTTTACAATGCAATATTTTATACATATATACGTATCGTCATTTCTGGTTTGCTTAAGCTTCAATTCAGTTTGATTACAGCTTAAACTTAACTTAACCATTACTAATTTATAGCTAATGTCTGAATTTGCGACATGCTTTTACTAAATTGCCTCGATGAGTTTTTAAGAGGTGATATGATTACATATTTCTTTAAAGCAACACAAAGATTTATTTCTAAAATCACCATGAATCAAAAGTACCTAAACTCTCTTAAGCCTTAAATTTAAATTTATTCTTGCCAATAAAAAAGCTGAAATTTTTGAATAAAGAACGTTGAACTTTATACTGGCCAATCAAGTTTCTCTGTAGGCGTATGTGAACAGGCGTGTTCGGTCGCTCCTATTGGCTGATCGGAAACCAATCGATAACCAATAACCACGCCGCCTCACCGCCTCAGCCTACCGGGCAGTGCTATTCGAAAAAAAGTATCTTTAGAAAGAGTTTAAAACTGTTTTGTGAGGTTTCTAATTACGAAAGTTTTGAAAATAGAACATTACATTTTTTCTGTTTGAGTATTGTAATTTCGTTATGTTTTTGTTTATTTATGTTGGCATATTGTTTTTAAACGATTTAAGGGATTAATTGTTAAATTTAATGAATAGAAAAATCTTTCAGTCTCTGTCATTGTTTATAATTATTAATACTAAGTATGTGTGAGCTAAGCAGTTCAATACTAACTGAACTTTTGAAGTCTAATGCATGCTTGTCAATAAGTCAATAAGATCTAAGGTGTTTTAGCTTACAAAAATTTATATTTACTTTTTTCACATACATAATATGTTATAATTTAACGCCTCGTAAGTTTTACCATCTAAAGATAGATTAATAAAATCCAGCGTACGTAGATTTGTTAATGTTGTTAACCGACTTCAAAAAAAGGAGATTATCTATTCGTTGTTAGATTATTTTTTAGTGTTACACAACATTTTATATAATAAATTCTAATATTTCATGAGATATAAGATATACATAGACATTTCATATAATATACTTTCATCTTCATTCATTCATATAATATTTAGATGATATAACAAAAATGGTTTCTGTCACGGCTTCGGTGCTGTTGGGCTCCGGCGTTTCCACGCGAACTTATCATCGAATGTGTTCTTCGATCACCACGGCAGCCTCCGCTTGCTGTAGTGTTCAAACCTGCTCTTCAGCCCGTGGGCCTCGCACCTACGGCTTAAATTACACTGTAGGTGTAGGACAGACAAGATTACGCGGAGTTGGTTTTGTAACGATTCTGACACTGTCAGATATACTACTGTCACTGTTAGACACTATTTTAAATCAATTTAAGATGAATATGTTATTTTTATAATAATAAATAATTATATCTAATGAAATTGTATAATTTAGCTTTCTAGAAAATGAATGGGGTTGTAGGAAGTGTATGTCTTAATGACTAAGTAAAAATTATATCTAATGAACGTTTTATGCGTTGTAATTATATGACATAAATCGCATTTCCTTAGCAGATCGAAATTTACTAGAAGAATGTATACCCTATTTATATTTAAAAAAAACTATTTGAATGCAAAACACATAACATCAGGCTAGAACGAAAGCTGAAACAACAGAATTACAAAGATTTAGATGAACTAAAATATGAGATACAGTTGTATGCTCGGCTCCACTGTTCGACTGTACGCTACACGAGAGTACTGCGTTCATATAGTCGGTTGCAGCGGACTGCGCATATAAATTCTCGGCGTCGCCAAAGGTCGTAGTATCCCATTCTCTCGAAGAACCGATCGACCGATCGGACATGCGCATCGAGTCAGTTTTTTTTTCTCTCGGGGCGTGGCTATCGGTTATATCGATAGCTATCGATACACGCCTATCGGTGCAGTGGGAGTGTTCCATTTTTCGTTTGAATTGGGCGTCTGTGCACCTATTGAAGTTTCATCCGTATTGACGTTTTCATCGAAGGTTTTGTATAGCTAAGAAATGTATATACAGGTTGTAAAAATATAGTTATAATTAAGGTGTGAAATCGAAAACGGAACATTTTTCTCTATGGTACAAATATTGTAATCAAACAGCTGTCAACCACTTCACAACAAAGGCGCCACTGTCGTTTGCAATTTGATAGCTGACAGATTAATTCCATAGAAAATTACACTACGGGTACTTGTGAGTTGTGAAAGAAGTAAATTTTGCAGATTGTGATTAAATATTTAAATTCAAATTCTTTATAGCATGCTACATTGGTGTATACAGCAAAAAATAACCCAGTTCCTGGGGTTTACAATGAAGTGCCCTGTAAGGACACGGCAATTTCAGACAGGCTATTTTATTAACAGTTTTATAATTAATGACTCAATAGTTATATAAATCGAACTTTATGATTATATATAGTCAATGTCTTATTAGTCTAGTAACTAGTAACTGGACTAGTAATATAAACTTTATAGTTAGAGTAACTTATTTTTATTGGATTTTTAAACTCACTAGACCTTAAACTACTGGAGTAAAATGAAGAAATATAAGTGTTTATATTGAATGTATAAAGTACAAGTGTTAATAAAAGTAACATACTTTGCAAAGTATGATACTTTTATAGTATAGTGAGTGATATAATATCTGAGAATTTTCCACAACAATAGAAAAGTAATTTACTTTTATTGAATATATACATTCATTAACAACACTTGTAAATAATATAGAATTTTAGTTTAACATTCCAGATAATGTTTCATGTTTCATTCACAATTACTGAACTTTAGGATTTGAAATCTCATTTGTTACGTTATTTCGATATTGTTATCCAATCGTCCCACTGCGCAGAATCGAACCGATACTCGTATCCGATAGGTGGAAGGGGGCGGAGCTTTGTGTGGTCTCTTTGAATATTTCACGCCTGAAATATACGAAACATAGCCTTTACTTTTATGTTAAGTCTTTCCGTATATATTTAAACTTAAATTTAAGTTAGCTGGATTCGTTTGGATACTAACAAGTGCTGGTATGATTTGGTAAATTATTTTGGTATTATTTATGGAGACAAAGAGTTTAAAAGCTAACAGAAATCTACAAAATATTGTTTAACGCAGTTTAGTTAGTCATATTAAACTATATTGTAAAATTTAAATACAAGTTCAGATTTAGAAGACAAGACAAGACTTCTATTAGTAGCTACGATAACTGTTATGCGTTTTTTGGCAATTGTTATAGTAAAAAAGTAATATTTCATCACCTAAAAAGTATTTCAGTTCATACAGCAAGTGAAACAAAATGCTAATTCAGTTTAACTCTCTCTCTGACTTCATTAACACAATTAATGAACTTGAGAATATAAATAATCATAAAATTTCGTCTCCGAGGCTTAAAATGAAAGCTGTGTTCACAAAATGGGGTAAGGAAGTGATATTTATTACTACGTTGCACCTCATTACTGAATTAGTGCTTTTTAGCGGTAGTGCTGTGGAGAGTTTGTGTTTCATGCTTATTTAAAATAATTTAAAAATCGGGGCTTTCCCGACAATTATTAACCCTTACCTGAGATTATATTTATTAAATTCTGCTTGGATTTATCGATAGGACGCATTTTAATTGTCATGTACCTGCAATACAGTGTACAACGCTGTTTTTGTTTTGAAAATCAATACCTGATACGTTTGTGTAGTGTGTCGTGCTGACTGTACTTTAGTCTCGGATAGTGTAAAATTTTGGTGGAAGATGACAACCGACAAGCTCAGGAGACGACTGCGACAATAACAGTACATAATTGTAACGCAAAGTCTATGATTGAATTAAGTTTTATTATCGACTATTGATAATGCACTTCCAGTCAATATTGTTCGCCTTATCACACACTCACCATCAGCCGGGAGTTCCATTTTTGACCTAAATAAATTGCCTATATCGAATTAAAAAATCTTTCTTCTCTGTCCAACGGGTGCTCACTTTTGATGTAGTTGGACCCTCTTTCATATACACGTTGCCTGAGTTGAGGGTAGACTAAAACTGGTCAACGATTGTTAAAGTATATGAAAAATAAAAGGAAATATTGATAGGAATTAATTAAGAACACGACTGTTAAATATTCTAAAACTTACGAATATTCCGTAGTCACTGTAGCTCGTAGCAATACGCGTAGCCCGTAGCCCGTAGCAAATAAAATAGTAATAAGACAAAAGTTTTAATATTTAAAGGGATTTCTTCGTATTTATATCTTGAAATTCGCGATTCATTTACTTGCCATATGGACAAAATTATATCATTTGAAGAAATATTATTAAGAAGATGACTCAGTTCCTCTACTCGACACTAGATAGCGCTAGCAGTTGGCTCCGTCTGAAACATTTATTTGCTACAAAGTGTTATTATGAATGCCTAAATTAAGAAATATATATAATTAAAATCATGATAAAACATTCGTAATTTACGAATGTGTTTAAAAATAAAAAAAATATATTTTGAATAGGTGTGATAATTTCTCTTTTAATGACATTTTTCTCGGAGAAATACTCAGCTTTAGTACAACAACATCATCAACAGCCTATATACGTCTTGATGCTTGATACAGGCCTTCCTACAGGAAAGAAAAGCATGAGGAGTTAGGCTGTAACACCATCACTATGGCCTTATAAGAGGTGGTGTGAGAGTGCCGTAACAATCAGTATCATCTCTTAATGTGCTCTTAGCATGGAGGTGCTTGGATAAGAAAAATATAATTGACGCATCCTGGGTCCAACAACTGCGAAAGTTGCTTTGTTTTCGTTATCGGAACGCAAGCACTCGAACAAGTTCTTACCTTCATTTCAAATTTTAATGATTTATTTAAAATCAAAAAGTTTCCTTTATTAATTCGATAATTCGTTTACTAACGAAACGAATTCTAAATTATTCAATTGTACGCTTAATAGAAATTATTTTTAATATTTCCCAATAAATACTTAAAACAATCCTGCGAGCATTTACTAGTCTAGATGAGCATAGATGTTTCTATAAAAATCATTTATTAATTTATTTAATAATTAATTGTGTACACGCAAGACTAAGAAAAGTGCTCGGGGAAAATATTGAATGTACTGAACAATATATGCTATTAAAGTTTGTATGATAAAAACTGCAATTTCGTTTTTTTTCTCAATATTTACTCAACTAACTGCTAATTTTTTAAATTATTAAGTCAATTAGAGAGTAACCGTTTAAAATTACATAGGTAACACTTTTCCTCCTAATTTCCGCATTAAGTATTAAAAAAATATATTTATTTAATATATTCACCATAAATAAATTGTGTCAAGGTATTCCCTCTGTATATTTATCACCCACATCCGAGTGGTCGACGTAAGAAGGTGAAGACGTATTTATGACCAAGAAATAAATAACGATAAGTCACCAGCGAGCGTCTACTAGAATAATGGTTCCGTACACATAATGCAGGCATTTTTATTTTAACACTAGATATACCAGCGATTTGAATATATGTCAACAACAAAAATTATATTTGTTACTAATGTATATAAAATAACATTAAGTTTATAAAACGTACTCTCTAATTATAGCTACAAAAGTCATAACATCATTTCTTAAAAAAAATATGTGTAATATAGTAGGAATTTTGAATTGAAATTGCACGACCAGTCTAAATGACTGGTCTGGTAAATCTAGTGTTAAATAAAAAGTAAAAACAAGGGAAAATTCACTTCATATATGGGTAATATATATGTTTTATATTATGTATTTAGATATTAAATATATTTAGGATCTAGTAGCATTTTTGCTTGATATGATTTTATTCGAATGCACTGGTAACTTCTAAATCGACAATAAAACTCCCATGCCCATGATAGATTGACTGGAAGAGATCTCTATTTAAGATAAGTCCTCTATTGAATACTCCTGTAGGGACACGGGTAAACTGCGCTCTGACCGAGGGTTCTACTTGGGTGTAACTTTGGTTAATATCAATTTGTTTAAATGATTCTATAACGTAGTGGCTATATAGCGTATACATAAATTTTTACTTGTATTGGTATGACGTTTCGTAAATATTTCAATCGACACTTATGTTTCGTATAATTTAAGTGTAAATACAGATTATTGGAGGAATTTCAGTCTTTCTTCTAGATTATAAACGCACCTCTCCTTTCCTACTCAGGAGTACGGAACCACTCCTTCACCTTTTCCACGTCTACTTTGCGCACTAAGAGATTTTGTGGCTCCTTTCTCTGTCGTACAGCTAGAGCGTGGAATTCCTTAGCGGCATACGTATTCCCTCCTTCATACAACATGGGTTCCTTTAAAAGAGGCGTGAAAAAGAACTTTTTGGGCCGGCAAGGTGAGTGTGGCTTGGGCAGTATGTGGCATGCTTCACTAGGTATTGTCACATATGGACTTCTCTACTACTTATCATCAGGTGGTGTCGAGTCATTTGCTGAGCTTAATATAAAAAAAACCATAAGAATCATATGATGTCTTACATATAATCAAGTTATTGTATATTAAGCACACTATTTTAACTTGGTATGAATTGCCTGAACGGCCATGTTTTTTCATCCCATTGACCCCTAAAAACAAAGGTAAAAAACAGTCATAAATATGTCACAGTGCTCCAAGGCGGAAGACAGTTTGATGCATGTGTGGGAATTAATTTTTTTCCCAGTATTTAGGGAAAATTACTAATGTCAACGTACCGCAGGGCGGGGGATGTTGTCAGGGTGTATTGATGTATGGCTGTGCCAAAACATTATAACAACAAAAACACACTCTAAAATGCACCTGATATGTGACAAAATTGGTTACCACTTAACAAAATTTGATATTCGTTAATTATATATTATTTTACAATCATCTACAGGTATTGTATGAATGGACTTTTGAATGTTATTACATTTTTAATATTACATTTAATTAAATTTAAAATAAAAGATTTTTTTAATGAACACCTCACAATTGACTGAGATATCGATGATGTATAAACATTAACATTTTTTTTTATATAAAGCTCAGTAATTGACTCGACATCACCTGATTATAAGCAGTAGAGGAGTCCATATGTGAAGATAGCTAGTGAAGCATGCGACAAACTGCCCTAGCCACCCTCACCTTGCCGGCCCAAAAAGTGCCCCTTCACGCATCTTTTAAAGGAACCCATGTTGTAAAAAGGAGGGAATATACTACTTTTTGAGGTGTGTTAAAAACCAATTAAGTTTGATAATCTGTTGGAGCGAAAGCATTAATACTTATTCGTACTCGCATTTCGATACAAGTTTAGTAAATGTGAATCTATAAATAAAGCTACCCTTTTAGATATCAAATATATTTAGCATATATACGTTGTGTGGGTGTTGCTAACTCGTGACTTTTAAAGCAATATTTATAATCAGAAATATACTTAACTACAAATATTTGTAACGAATTATTTCATTAGAAATAATTGTACATAATAAAATACTTTCGAAATAGATATAAAAAGCCGCAAGTTTAACTTGTAGACAACGTCAATGGTTAATATATAGAGTATTTTAATTGTTTTTAGATTTGTTAAATATATAATATGTGATTAATAAAAAAATATATCTGCTATCAATATTTTGTCAGATATATTTAAATGTTTGAGGAGCTCTAACAAACCACCCTAAATAGTCCATAGATAATTCGAAGTCACTCGCAAGTAAACTACCAAAATGTGTGAGCTTATAGACAAAATTATCTTTGTAATTTTCGTTACGTTTATATATTTATTTTAAGGGCAGTCAACAAAAACACGTACCAACAAAAAATATTTAACTATTGCATAGACATTAAATTAAGTACAGTTTTTATTTAAGACAACCATGGCTTGCGATGTGGACTAACAGTTATAATTATAATATCTACTGAACTTAAGTTATATATGATGTAATTAATTTTGTAAGTAAATAGTAAATATTTATTTCACATTTTTTTATACAATTACAACACGGAATCATATGTAAGAAACTATTCAGATTATTTAAGTTAATACGAAAAACAAAGTTTACATACCTATTATGAATGTAATTTTAATTATAAACAAAACGTTCTAAATAGTTGCGTCCAAACAATTATCAGGGTTTGATTGCTGGGTATAATAATAAATGTAATAAATTTGTCAGTAATTAATTACGCTGGACGATAATCGTCTGTTTGTGTACACAGTATAATTACGCTTACTGTACTTTGAAAAATAAAATTGTATGCAAATAAAAATATTTATAGTTCTTTCTTCTATTTTAAAACTAGGTACAGTTTGGTAACAACATTACTGTGCGTGTTATTGGACAAAAAAAATTATTGCAAATTTAGTGAAATATACAAATTCGAGTCCCGCATCGAAATTACTTCCATTTTTATTAAATGCATCTACAACATCTTTGATAGGTGAAAAATTAATGACTAAAAGATTACTATAAGTGCAATACAGAAATTCGAGTCCGACATCGAAGCTACACCCATTTTTCGCTGCTTCCTTCCACCGGACGCCACCATCATAACTCTCGGTTTTGTTCTCGCCGTCTTAAGAAGCGGGACCAAAGTTTGGTATACCCCCATTGTTCAGCCATAATATATTGCCTTCACGGAGCTCCCGAAGTTTCTGTTTGACAATTTTTGCAATGATACCGTGTTTATGGCTTCCTTTCTTTGTAATTAGTGCTATGTCGTGAGAAGTTCGCGGTTGTGGAGTTGATTTTGGGAGGGAAGATACATTTTGAATAAACCTTAAATCAAACATGTCATAGCAGGTAATGATCGAAAATTTAAGTGGCAATCATTGTGCCGGCAATGATTGCTACTTAAATTTTGTTATGGATACTATATTACAGAGACATATATCACATATCATGTGAAGCCCTAGAAATAGTAGATAGGTATATGTATTGGACTTGGCGTCAGATTTAGCTGGGGGCCACACAATGATCTTGTATTAGCAAAACTTAGGTAAAATAGATAACTACGAGCTACAATATAACACCATATATAAAAAACACACACACACGAGTGTGTGTGTGTGTGTTTGTGTGTGTGTGTGTGTGTGTGTGTTTGTGTGTGTGTGTGTGTGTGTTTATATACTTCTTATGTTGTGGACAAGTTGTCCCTGATAGGGATATCGGGGGATATACAACATTCCTTCTTTGAAGACAACATTAAGTTAGATAAACATTTATCATTGATAAATCAGTATTTTGAGTGACTTTATGGATTTTATTTTATCTTTAACATTCCCTTCTTCCAGACCCATATGGCCTTGATGGTGATCTGTTACTATGATCGAAGTAAGTAGCACTCAGGTGTTACCTAGGTGTTCTATTTTGATAATAGTATAGAGTACATATGTACCCTGCGGGGATATCCCCGCATTCCTTAAATAAACAAGCTCTTATGACCTTACTCGCCACAAGAACCCATTATAAAGTAATTACATTTGTCTCAGGTCTTCTGAAAGATGGATGGTACTACCCCTGATATTTAGTTAGAAAAATACTTAAGATAGGAAGGTGAGGGTTGAATAGGATAAGGAATAGGGTTGATAATATGATGTAATGGTATTTAGTTTGTTTTTTTTAGTGTGTACAAGCTTTAACTATCTATTTATATTATAATAAAATAAAATAAATAATGATGAAAAGCAAATGTTGTTTTCTAATTAACAGGGCACAGTATTGTATATAGGAAGAGTGACCTTATGCTAATACACTTTAAGTTTAATATTATTTGTGTTGGTTCCAATTCCCAACATCAAGGCATATAATGAATCATATATTTACTTATACAAGTGACTGGATAGAACAAAACGACTGTTTCACTATCGACCCCACCCCCTTAACCCCTTCTTGCGTTGTCCCCCCACTTTTTCTGATGTTCCTGGAATCTGGAATTGCTCCATTCCAAGGATTTATGCTCACGTGTTATTGCGAGGCGAGCGTACTTCGACATGGTGGTATGTCGCATTGTTCCTTTGTTTCTAGTAATGGTTTGGAACCTTGTCGCGTTAGTTTTGTTCGAGTAGATTTGATTAAGATTTTATTTGATTTTCGATATAGATTTTTTTAGACCTGTCCTGCCTACCGAATTAATTAATAATACCAATATGCCCCCACCTTAAAACTGTAAAATGACATTGTCTTTAAATTACTTAGCTTAACCCTTCTATAGTATCGTGTGGGTATTCCATGCCGTCATATTATAATTTCATTATTTTCTTAAAAAAGAATTGTCATCTTTTATTAAGACCAGTTTCTTCTTCGTAACATTCCTAAAACATAAATGTCATAACTAAGTATTTTACATCTAAAGATAGCCGGCCTTTCAGAACTCGCAGGTATATTTGGTTATTCCATCTGACGCGAGTATGGTAAACTTAAAGGAAGAAACAGTTTCGAATATCTACACAAAATTAGATATTTAACTACCTTCTTATTTAATCCTGATGAACAAAGATGGTTTATTTTTGTGACATCCCACCAACGTCCCTCTTGTAGAGATGCGACGAGTGAAGAACTCAATTATAACAACGGTGTAACGAAGCGACGAAGGTACAAGCCTTGGGAGGGTCGAGCCGCGGCGATCATGCTAGCGGATAGCAACTTACTTCGGAAAGTGAGAAACTATTAAGTCTGTAATTATTTTTCCATAATTATTGCGATAAATGATAGAAGAAAATTTTAATGTTAAAAAGCTTCTACGGGTTCTAATTTTACTAGAATAAAAACGCCTATAAGCAGTGTAAACGCACCTAATTGAAGCCAGACGTAAAAGGCTTTGTAGCTATCACACGATAAACGCATCTTCACAAAAATACTAATTTTGTTAATAAAATTAATTCGCAGTAAAAAAAGTAAGAACTAATGCTTTTTAATAATTATAAGCAGATACAAAACTAAAAGTAGACTTGAAAACATCAAAGAGCCAAATATTGTCAATTTAAAATTATTTTTGAAGTCTTCACTTTATATGGCTTCCGAAGTTAACTTACCAACAAGATAAAAATTTTAAACACTAAAATATTTATATATATATATTTATAAATTCTTAAATTAAATGACCCTTGGCTTTTATTGCTTTGAAGTCAGATTAAAGTTTTCTTAAAAAAAAAACATTTTCTCAATTTTGATTTACCGTTTTTAAAATCAAAGTTGTGTATTGGTCATTGGTAAAAATACCGAATAGCTTTGGACAAAGATATTTAACACGTGACATAAGTATTTTACATACGTACTTTGTCATAATATGCCATTCGATGATAGCTCATTCTTGAAACAGCGTGAGAAGTATTTAGTATGAGGGGAAATTGCCGATTGAAATACCTACTTATTTTATATTTTTTAAACAAGTGTTACAATCTAGCATCTCGCACTAGGCAAAGCATGTCCTGGGAAAGATATGATTACTTACGGCTTGTAAAATAACTGATGGTGTAAGGCTTGGTGATATAAATTTAGCTTTTTTATCATGGTTGCTGAAAGAAATTGTAATTTCTATCTAAATGGTTATTTATGGGATTTACACAATGTATCTTTTTGAGTTTCCGATATTTCGGTACTGTTACAGGTGCAGGTGAGATAGCTGATAGTGCGAGTGAGATGTTATGAGTAATAGTAGTAGTTTCGAAGTCTTTTAAAATGAATGCGGTACCACTATCTCTAAGCTCACTATGCACAAGTTGGCTAGTGAAGTGCATAGTTTCACTTGCACTAGCTAACTTTTTATTAGGACTCCGCCTCTGCTTACCATCATGTGGAATGAAGTAATTTGCTCAACGTTTCTATAAAAAAATATTAACAGTATCTGATCGCGTAATCCCGTCTATTATTAGTCTATTATTAAGTTGTTAATGAAAATGAAAGTTTAAAATTAGTTAAATTTCTTACTCTAAGGTGCTTACTTGCAGTATCAAGTCTTATGATAAGGAACATATCATTAAATGTATCATTAACTCCCTATACGTCTACATTTTTTCTTTAATTGAATCTAATGAAACTCAATTGAAATATCAACAACCCTATAACAAACTAGTAGACAAATTTTAATGGAGGTTAGATAGTTATTTAGAAAAACAAATGGAGTGTTAATTATGTTAATATACCTGTATACTATTTAAGGTCTAGGGATAAGTTGATGAAGAAGATCTTATAGGGAAATTTAGGATTTAATACAACTTTCGCCATGGTTGGTCGCTGGATGGGTCATTCAAATTTGTTATTTCAAGCTCTTCCGTGCTGAAGGCATGTTAAGCCACTGGTCAAGGTCGTTACGGCAAACGCTTTCACTCACCAATCGTTGGAACAGCATCGTAGTCTTTTGGCTGAAACTCCTCACGTGGAAGAAATAAGAAGGCCTGTGCCCAGGGACGCTTATAGACTGCTGATGATGGAATGGCGATTGTTATATGTCGTGTGTTTTCTCCACACCTTCTACTCCTTTCTAAAGCCTATTGCAAAGTTCTTGATGTGTTCTTCGTTGAGTAAGTACAGAAGTTTACTAAGTTGCCTAGTCTAGTACTACAGAAAGATCGGGATAGCAAGTGTTAGAATCCACTTGCTATCCCGATATCACTATCCCTAAGGTTATGCAAAAAAGTGTATGAAGAGCGCGTGCAAAATGAAATAAAACAGATTCCCCCACAAAAATAGCAAACAAAAACGCCGCAAAGCCTTCGGAAAAAGATAATTTCTAATGTGCCTTTTGGTCTTAAATGGTGTTAAAAAATAACCTTGAACCTACCTATCCTGTGCAGACATACACTGTATAGGGTAGATTCTAAAATTATGTGGCGTTTTTGTTTGCGGCGTTTTATCTACAATGGTTTTCCGTTCGGCGCTTTTGTACGGCGTTTTTCGGCGTACGAGCAAAACACGCATTCTACGAGGTAATATTATAACTCTAGATTATTGACGAGTTTCTGTGCGCAGTAGTACATGGTTCATAACTATATTTAAATTCAAATTCTTTAACTTACAGTTTCAAATTCGCTAATACCGCTGTGTGAATGAACTTCGAGCCTGCAGCGAGTTGTGTCGTCGCACGAATATACACGATTATAATTTATTATGAATAAATGAAATATTATGAACGCATCGGCGCACCGACCCGACAGCGCCACTGGCAATGGCGTTTGCTTTGTTGGATTAGAGATGTGGTGATACTGTATCGATAAATTTATATTTTGATTGAAAGGTCATTCAGCTGTATATATCGCTGTTATAAGCAAAGTCACAGTCGAGCTTTATAATTGATCATATTCAGCAAATATTATCATATACCTTACTAACAATAATAATGCTACAATGCGGTATTGTACGGATCAAACCACTACATAGTCGTAAAAGTAATTTAATGTTAGTTAAAAAAAATATTGATTTTTTCAGTCACTATTATAATATCTATATTCAGTTCGTCGCACTGCTTTAAGTGATTAGATGTGTCGATTAAATAGTGATCCCTAGTATGAAAAGTGATTTGAGAATTACTCTTGTTTAGTTAGGTTTCTTCAAGAAGTTTTATCTCATATTGCACGTAGGTCTTTCATTGTCTTTGTGATACTTACAACAATGTATAATAGGCATATATAAAAATGTCCAGCAATATTTGCTACTTTATATTCCTCACGAAATACAGTTAGGCAAATCAGTAAATGATAAAAATTAAGAAAAGCTACACTCTCATCGATACTGTTCTATCGATATTCGTAAAGTGTCCCATCCCTAAGCTCCCTAGCAGCCGACTTCCTTCATACTGGCGCGCACTCGTTCGTGCCGTGCCTTTGTCAGAACAATCGTCGACAAATTAGAAACGAATTGAGTTATTTAATATCAGCAAGTAATAACCGTTATTGTTTATTACGTCGTAATGAGCTCCTATACGCAGAATGTCTGTAGATAGAAGTGTACTTCGTATGTAATTGAGTTAAGTGAGACGTTTCTGTTTTTCGAGACAAATTTTTTTATTATAATTATTGACTAAAAAAAGTACCTATTTTGGCGGTAATTTTTCTATTTTCACCGTGACATGGTCCGACGTCTCGATGCAAAGGAACAGTTACTACTGGGGCTCAAAGACTGAGATGCTACTTGCCTTAAACTTTTTAATAACGAACTTTTGTAATTAATTTTACATGGCAGCTTTATCATTGACCACTTCTTGATCCTTGATAATAATATTTAAAATAATCCATGTCAAATCATTTTAGTTAAATTATTAAATATAAACTATACTTTGTAAATTTTATCTGATAGCAACACTGCAGAAATATCAGTATATAAGCAGTGTCAACTGTCAAATGTCTCTTCTAATTTGATCCATGTACATCTTAAGAATATTATTGACCCATTTTAGGATAAACAGGAAATTGTTAAATAAATAAAATTATCAATCCTTTGTTCTCACTTGCTCTAAGCAGCTTCAGGATATAACTAATGACATATAATATAAAATCTCTGTATACTACGATGTTATGCGCATGAGCACAAAACCAGCTCTACTAGTTCTACTAAGTATTAAAATTTACTGCCCAACCTATGCATCTATCATGGAGAAGCATATTTTTTTGTTATCAAACCACTAGCCATTAGAAAACTTCATTGCAATAGCACACATAGTATTTGCTTTTATTTATTCCTCACAGGGTAGCTCCGGGCCTTCATCTCGCCTTATGGTAAATAAAGATAAGGTTGAAGATCAAAGCGAACTACCCCCGGATTCCTTGACACCACACGAATTGGTTATCTTGTCCAAACAGAACAATGCTGATTACATTATTGTTATGTCAGTAGATTTAGATAAAGGTAGCTAAGTAGACGGAGTTAGAAAAAGCCCCATGAACCAAAATGAACAGAAATTTTATGCCTACACCGGATCCCCGGACTTCCAGATCTTAAGTAGATGGTACTACGCTGGTCTAGTCTGGTCTTGATGGTCGCGTGCTGATCTATGTAGTCTACTTTACTCACTATGGAATAGAATGGAATTCCTTACCAGCACACGTATTCCCTCCTTCTTATAACATGGGTTCCTTTAAAAGAGGCGTGAAAAAGCACTTTTTGGGCCGGCAAGGTGAGGGTGGCTAGGGCAGTATATCACATACTTCACTAGCTATCTTCACATGTGGACTCGTCTACTGTTTATCATCAGGTGGTGTCGAGTCATTTGCTGTGCTTTTTATATAAAAAAAAGCCCCATGAACCAAAATGAACAGAAATTTTTTGCCTACACCGGATCCCAGGACTTCCAGATCTTAAGTAGATGGTACTACGCTTGTCTAGTCTGGTCTTGATGGTCGCGTGCTGATCTATGTAGTCACTCCTTCACTGTACCCACGTCTACTTTACTCACTATGGAATGGAATGAAATTCCTTACCAGCACACGAATTCCCTCCTTCTTACAATATGGGTTCCTTTAAAAGAGGCGTGAAAAACACTTTTTGGGCCAGCAAGGTTGAAGGTGGCTAGGGCAGTATGTCGCATGCTTCACTAGCTATCTTCACATATGGACTCCTCTACTGCTTATCATCAGGTGGTGTCGAGTCATTTGCTGTGCTTTATATAAAAAAAATAGATCATCAGCCACTAGAATATGGAGGTGGCTATATATAGTAAACGTATCATGAAGAATAAAAGAAAGATAGTTACTGTACACATCGAAGCCATCCCAAGAGATATGGACACATCATATTTTATACTTTATTGTAGAATAATAAAGCACACGCCTCGGGCTACGACTTGGGAGTTATTGATGGCGCCCAGGAAAAATGTCGTAGATACTTATCTGATAATGGAGTGGTCGGCTGATTTATGGCAGGAATAAAACAGGTGAAGTTATCTAAAATTTGACGAACTGAGTACTTAGTTCTAGCTACTGGCTACTCAGCCAGGTGTCCTGAGTTCGAGTTCTGATGTAGACAGAAATTTGTGTGATTAACAATTTAAAATTAACCTATTTATAGCTAACCTTTACCTTGAACCCTCAATCGACGAGGAATCTTCGGAGACCTCACAAGGTTTGTATCTGCGTCCCCTGTCGACTTATCGTATCGAAGCGTCATTTTTATTATATAGGTTTGGTGATTTATAATAAGATCAACAAAATTTTAAACATCTACCCAATGACATTACGTGACTGTAAATCTCACACTGCGGATTGGCTTAAAGGTATGACCTACAATGATACTGAAGAGTTTTTCAGTAGTTGCTTATAAAGTATTTTACTCTTTCACACACACACACACACACTCACATACACATGTATACACTTAGTAATCCATACTCCACAGGCTCACTCTTACACTTACTATTTTTATTTTATGTTTTCTCATAAGTTGTTTATTAATTGTGCAAACTTTGAAGTTGGGACTCTGTTTTCGTTTTACTGGAGGTGGGCGTTAATGTCTGCGACACAGTTTTATTTTAAACGAATGTAGCCATTATCGTTTACTTTTTTATGTATGCCTATTTTGTTCCAATAAATAAATAATATTCTATGTCCATACAATAAACTAGCATCCACGAGCGTTATATACCTTATAATAACCTTCCTCGATAAATGGACATTCCAATATCCAATTTTTTTGTACAATTATATTACATTTTAACAATTATAATACTATTAGTTCGAGTTCAGTAAATTAATGATATTTTTAAATATATTGTTTTAAATATCTGCTTACCAACAAATAATTTAAGTACTAAAATGCTGCACGTCATGAAATCATTACAATTTAATTTTTAAAAATATTTTTTGATAATTAATACTTTTGGTTCTCCAATCGCTTTCACCCACCAACGCACTTAAGCCATACGTATACAAGCTATTAAGGTTCTAAAAACACAAAAATATATCATAGTGAATACAAGTATATCTTCCAGACATTGGCTTCTGCTGTTAACCCTCTCACATCGATACAATTTCCCAAAAAAATCTACATTCTTACAGTCCTTTCGACCCGTGTCGATTCGTAAACACACCCAGGAGGGTCGTTTCGACCGATTTATCCGCAGTATATCATGTTAGAGTGTACCCCGGTGGAGGAAATATATCTATTATATGATCTGATTGTCGAGTCTCATCTGAACCCCTTTGTACGATTGACAAGGGAATACTCCTTCTTTGATTTGTTTGCCTCTTGTTATCCGTGCTTGTTTTAGGGTTAAGTTTTTGTGATGCCGAATATTGGAGAAATAATGCTGACGCTTTGTTATTGACTTTCTGAAGTTTCACGGAAAATCATTTTGTTATACTAACGCTTTGATATCTGAATTTGATTGCCAAGATTTGCCAAGGACTACCTCTTGGCAGTCGTCCTATTAATGGTTCTGTGTAAGATTGAAGATGGAAACGGGCTACACCTGCATTCCTCAATCAAAAAGGTACTGGTAATTTTATCTCCAACTCGAGGAATACGACTTTTGAGAGAAGTACCCACTGAAGTTTCAATTGGGTGTCATTTACATTGCTCTCTTCAATAAGTTGCATTATATCATGTTATCAGTACACCTCTGTTCCCAGAGGCGCAACGATATGCTGCAAGGAACTCTTACTTTTATACAGCCTAAGTTTTTAGTGTACAGGAGCATTAAAGATGGCCCCAAGTTCTATAATCATAACAGATAGCATCGCATCAATCGAAAATAAACCATGTTCATTAGTGTACAGACAGCATAAAGCCGTACTAAGACTTGGTCTTTGGAACCATCTGTAAATATTTAAAACGAACTTTCGTCATTTTTTCCATAACTTCCAATAAAACTGTTTCAAAAAATTAGGTTCTGTTAATATTTCGTACATCGATACGAATAACCCAAGAGTTAAGTGAAAATATTTCCAAAGGGTAAGATTCAAGTCGTGTTTCATTATAATCTATCTTTACCCAGTAGGGATTTCTTTTACCCATCTCAATATCTACCTTGACAAGCCAGGTAAGTTACCCGAGAATATTAGTTCATAAGTACTCATTTTAAGACAATATAGATCATCGTCTGAGTGAAGAATACACATTTCTAACTCGATGACATGGATTGAAGAGCTCTAAATAAACCCTTCAATGATTGAATTCAATGATGCTTGTTTCTGAATTCTATCCAACTTACGTACGACAGTTTTGGCACTGTTATCATATAAATAGCAGCCAAAGTTGATTCTACTTCTAAGTAACGAAATATACAACATTCTTAAATTATTTAGGGGGAATTCCGCATTTAGATCCCGCCAATAGTTTTAAAACGTTTAAGAATTTAGAAACCAGAGACTATCAACTTTTAATTTTTATTGCTTTGAGAAGTAAAAAACGTTTTAATATATCGGCTTTATTAACAAAATTATTTAATCCAATATTTGTAAGTACATGAAAATTATAGAAAATGCGTACATTTGACTGAAATATCAGAAAAAGTAGTATGACTTGCTTACTAAACATACATACAAACATATATAACTAACACTATTACAGATATAATTTAATTCGAAGAGAAATGAAAAGTTAAATACAGAAAACTGTATGTGTAAGTGTAAGTGTATGTGTGTGTGTAATATTTTGAAAGTAAAATTTTATTTTTTAATTTATGGCAAGACAAAGCAATAAATATTTGTGAGCCGATATTTGAACCCAAGCAACTTTTAATCTTTATAATTAAAAAATAAATAAAGGCCTTGAGAACTCAATTTAACGTCTTGATTGTTTAACAGTGAAAATATATGGCAGTGAAGTAAATGAATTTAGGTACTTTTTTAAACATTATAATAGAGATTGTAATTAATTTTAAAGAAGATTATGACTGCATACCACACGATGGTAGATTTCAAAAAGACTTCATTATCAAATTAAAATATGCGCGTAGAATAAGCGCAATGAAATAAATAATAATTAACGGCTAAGCAGGTAAAGCACTGGCCCTTTGCTTCTAAATATAATTAACCGTAACCCAATAAGCCGCACCACAAACAAAAACGGGGAATGCTAAAATTTTATTATCATTATTTGCATATTAAAATAATTATGATTCACGTCTGAGGGGCTCCGTTGAGTCTTGTTACCTGGGAACTGAGTAGTACATTTTTACCTATTTTGAACGTATTGGAAGGATTTTAAATAAAAACCGTTTACACAAATAACATAATTTTGAAGGGAGGCAAAAATCCTTATAATAATTTGCTTAAGAATTTTGTTAAAGTTAAAAATAGACCCAAATGTAAAAGTCGAAGGGTTAATTTTACATTGCAAGTTTTCACGCTAACCTAAAACATAGGTATTAGGTGTTATCAAGTAAAATTGCATAATATTAATAAATAGGTACTAGAAAAAGACCCACATTAATTACATTAGAATATAAATTAGACGATCGCGGTATAGAGAAAAAATACATGTATTGCTGAGCGAATTTACACCTTAAAGTAAAAGCGATTTAGTTTAAATTATGTTAGACGAAGATAAATACTTAACCCGTAAAGGATGGCGGTGGGTCCGTTTGATCATTTTAACTTAATTAAGCTCATAGGTTGTTTTGAATATAAAAATGTATATTTTATAAGGGTTAATAAAATGGCTTTCAAAGCTAAAACCCTTGTTATTCCAGTAATTTGAATTTTAGTTAATATGTTACGATGATTAACAATAAATAGGAACCTCAGGAAAAAGTCTTCTGAATTTAGGATTGGGAAACTGCCAACATGAGAAAAATTTAAGGTTTCTTCGATAGAATATGTAAAGACGCGATGATAGGGTTAAATATACGACAATTTTCGTCGGGGATTGTAAAAATCCTTATAACAAGAATTGATTAATAATATATAGTATCTGATAAAATGTGAGCTACAGTTTTATTTTCTTTAATTTCTTTATTATTTGATTTTTAAATTATATTCTATAGTAATTTATCTTTAATCCTGTCCATTCTAAGGTTACCTGGAAGAGATCGCTTTTAGCAATAAGGTCGCCCTTTGTACAAAGTTAGTTAAATATTTTTGGGTATTCCTCTTCTTGAATTGGCTGATGTACAATAAAGATATATTCTATTCTTTTTCTCTAGAAACTAAGTTTACTCCAGATCCTTTAAAAATTGTACATTCGTGAATTCCCGACGATATTACATTTTAATTTTAATTGTTTAAAACCAACTGTAGCTTCTGTCAAATATGAGTATTATTTTATTTATTTATTTTTCAGTGTTGAAAAGCAAAATTGGCGGACTTAAAACTTAAAGCATTCTCTGGATGATAAGCGCAACAACTAAAGACACCAACCATATTTAAAAAAATAGGTTACTATACATTAATTGGCATTCTGGAGATCAGAAATATTCATACGATCCATAGTCCTGTAATTACAAAGCGAAGGCATCATCAAAAGAACCTGTCACCAAGTGGAGTCATCAACAGAAACCAAATAAAAAAGGACTGCTAAGATCAAAAAGAGAAGCTACGACCATGACGGGCCACATACGAGAGGAACCATTAATGAGACGAACCATCACCAAGATGGATCATTAAAATAGAAGCTACGACCATGACGGGCCACATACGAGAGGAACCATTAATGAGACGAACCATCACCAAGATGGATCATTAAAATAGAAGCTACGACCATGACGGGCCACATACGAGAGGAACCATTAATGAGACGAACCATCACCAAGATGGATCATTAAAATAGAAGCTACGACCATGACGGGCCACATACGAGAGGAACCATTAATGAGACGAACCATCACCAAGATGGATCATTAAAATAGAAGCTACGACCATGACGGGCCACATACGAGAGGAACCATTAATGAGACGAACCATCACCAAGATGGATCATTAAAATAGAAGCTACGACCATGACGGGCCACATACGAGAGGAACCATTAATGAGACGAACCATCACCAAGATGGATCATTAAAATAGAAGCTACGACCATGACGGGCCACATACGAGAGGAACCATTAATGAGACGAACCATCACCAAGATGGATCATTAAAATAGAAGCTACGACCATGACGGGCCACATACGAGAGGAACCATTAATGAGACGAACCATCACCAAGATGGATCATTAAAATAGAAGTTACGACCATGACGGGCCACATACGAGAGGGACCATTAATAAGATGGATCTAAAAGAGAAGGATCATAGCCAGGTGAACTCTACTAAAATCAAACCAAAAAGCGCTTTTTATGCCTTCAATTAAGTTTTTTAATTATCAAAATATTACAACAAAGGCGAGGCACCAAAAAGTGGGACTATTAGTAAGGGATCATGACAAAAACAACACTAGTTGGGGCACATTACGAAAATTTCACCACTTTCAAATGGACTCACGAGTTATTGTATGAGCTCAACCAAGACAGACGAATTACTAAAGACTGACTACGAACGACTACCACTGAAAGGGGCCATCGCTACAATTATCGCAGAACCAACATTTCCCATTCAACTTGCATAAATTCCAGAACAATACGAAAAGTAATCTAAATTATACCAATCACTATTAGAGGCATCTCAAATAAAAGCAGGAACCCATACGATTGTGGCATAATTGCTCAGTGGTCGATCCAACGGCCCCGTGGTCATTCCCAATTACAGGATGCTCGTAAAACTCGGCCCTCATATATAAAACAGGCTGTATAATGCTGTATCGATAGCTGTACGACATTCAATTTGTGTTGTTAGTCGTTTGTAGTGGACGAGGGTGCGTTTATACAACACGATAATTTTATTACATTTTAAAATTCGAGATGTAAACTGCGTTATTGTAACGCGTCAGTTACATCTAATTATTTATTATTAATATTACTGACATCCAAACAATTGTAAATCCAAAATTCTATAAAATCTATTTTTTACATTTAAAAACACACTTACAATTCCAAACAATCCCAAGATAATTAGTATTTTGAATGCATATATTTGAATTGGACCATTATACAAATTTAAACACTTAACTTGAACCTACCTTTTGTAATCTACCTTTCTCCTGTATATCCTAAAATTTTGTTGTGCCCGACAGGGTCCATAGTGTCATTAATAGTCTTAAAATCTACATATTATTAGTAACTATGGAACGCAAAATAAAGAATTGAAAAAACGCGTCAGTTACAAGATTTTGTATACAAAATGACCACTTGTAATTATTATTGTTAGCTTTCTATTCCCTTGTAATTTTTTTATTTTAGAACTACCCATAAATTAAACCATTTTAACGCAATAAAAACAATTCTACTTGGTCAAACCGATTTGAGTTTTAGAGATACTAACGTATAATGTAGAAGCACTTTTTTCAAGTTCATTAAAATTGTTTCATATTAATATAATTCGAAATACTTCGTTTTTCCTTTCTGACAATTATTGTAAAAAAGTTATTCTTGTCTCTTCATTAAGTTATGATATAAACATCTCTAAGGTCAGTCAGCTAATATGGTCACCTTCTTGTCAAAGATTGTACCTTATTTCAAAGTTTTGATAATGATTTTGTGCTTTTGCATAATCCCTCCTCTTAATGTTATATACATAAGCAAACGCTCAAACCACTCTACTGGACCTTCAAGAAATTTATAAGCACATGCACACATCGTGTAATCTAAACGCTTCTTTCTAAAGGGCAAGCTGTTAACATGGGATCGCTCCATCAAAATGGCGCGACCGATAAACTATGATTGTCCGTTCGCTTCGGCCGAGGTCGGGATCAATTGCCCGTGAAATCGGCTAACCAAGCGGAAAATACGGCCGCGCCGAAGTGGCTTTTTCGTTAATACCCGAGTCGATGGTTCGGTAAGATGCGGAATCGGATACGTTAGTCGGAAGGTGTTAATACATAAAATAAAAACTATTAAAAAAATCTAATTGAAACTTGAATAATTAATTATATAAATAATCAATACATTAATACAATTGTCATTTGTTTGAATGTGTCTTGATGTATTTTGGGCCTACCTTCTTGGCTTCCTGATGATTTTTTGGAAAGATAATGTGTTTCTTTAATTGGCTTGTGTCTTGGTTATTGCATTATATTCTGTATGTGTAGAAAATTGCTGTTGAAACAGTGTTGAGATAAATAAATAAATAATAAATTAAATTAAATTCGAATATTTTTTTCACTCACATTATTATGTTGTATACATCCTCTCTTATGTATTTAATAATATTGTATATAAGTATACTAGCTATGCCTGCGACTTTGTTTGCGTGGAAGAATTCCGGTATACATGATTTTTGAGTAACATTAAATGTCAACGCAGACGCAACGAAAGCTCTGTAAAAGTTTTGGTTCCACTTCTGCATTTTGTTTGTAATATCGCGAGTGACATTAAAAACTTACTGCGTCAGAACAATGCCGTATTACGAAGTTACATGCGTTATTATCTAAAAACTAGCGATTGGGGTATGTTTGGATTACCATAACCTCCCTTATGAATCATTTCTATTGGTGAAAATCGCATGGAAATCAGTGCAATAGTTTTTAAGTTTATCACGAACAGACAGACAGACGCGGGGGACTATATTGTTCTTTTGTGATTTGATGATTTTGATTGACTTTAAGTTGTTACGTCTACGTAATAGATATCGTTATTATCCACGTTCTCAGACTTCGTGTATTACCTCATGTGGATTCCTGTATGAAGCAATATTCTATTCTATCCTGTTCTACCTCTTAAATATAAACAGTAACTTTTATTTACTTCTGAAACAGATTTCTATCCTGTCTTTGTTCTGTTTAAAGATCCTTTATTGTTTGTAGCTACGATAACTCATTGTTTCAGTTAACAACACCTTCCAATAGTAATGGGAATACAACATCTGAAGCTTTGTGCACATCTATTGCTTTGTTATTAAAACTTCATTGCAATAAGTTGCCTTGGCAAGCAGTAATGGATATACAGTAAACTTCTGACAAAGCTTAATGTCATTACGATTGGAGTACGTAATTCAACAACTAGTTTTACATTATATCAGTTGCTGTATATTTGATCTTATTTAAAAATACATTTTGATTAATTTAAATACCAAAGCTTATATCAACTTTCTGGTCAACAGCCAGTTTCAATATTCTATCTACAGACAGTGTGTTTAGTGCAAATTTAGCTTAGTAATTAAACTGTTCTAAGTCTTCACGGCACTTCATAAAGGACGGGTACTTTTAAAATTCTCTTGGCCAAATTCACGTGGTACCTACTTTTCAAACTCGTGAACGATGAAATAGGTGTGGGTTATTGTAAACTTAATATTAATACCTACTAAAGTAAACTTAAGTAAAGTAAACTTTATTTGTTTATTTTATAATAAAATCGTGCGAGTAGGTGCGCGCGTATAAACTAGCGCACACACACATAAATACACATACACTCACACACAAACACACCTTTCACATCCGATGACTGACTTTTGTTTTGTTTTATTGTTTTTTATTTTATTTTGTTTTTGTTTTATTTGTTTTTTCTCTTTAGTTATTATATAGTTAATTGTCATTTGTTTGAATGTGTCTTAATGTATTTTGGCTTCCTGATGATTCTTTGGAAAAATAATGTGTTTCTTTAATTGGCATGTGTCTTGGTTATTGTATTATATTCTGTGTGTGTAGAAAATTGCTGTTGAAACAGTGTTGACATAAATTAATAAAAAATAAATAAATCGTAATCAGCAGTAATTTTGGACTCAATTGTTTTATATAAGTTTAATTATAACTATTTATGTGTATATGAATGAATAAATCTTTGATTATATTTCAATACCACACATGCACAAACACTACTATATATAATCAGATGACCTGGATCCAGCAGTTGTACGTTTCAGGCTGTAGATAATGATGATTATGAAATAATAAAATTATGTTGCAGGAACAACCGTATATCAAATGAGATATCCTGTTTATTTGATATTTATGGTCGCAGTTCTAAAATAAGAATTTGTTTATTTATTTGTAGAGATAAACTGACAGATCATTATCAATACATGCATATAATGAATTTGTCAGTAATTACTTACACTTGAAAATAATCCTTCGTTAGAGTAAACAGTATGATTACAATTACAAATTGAATGCAAACAATCAATATTTTCATTTCTTTGTTCTATTTAAGTTTGGTGACAACATTGGTATGCGGACGGAGTTGAGGATGCTCTCCTAAAATATCAGATATAGTTTTTGAAATTGTATGTAATGAAATTATTATTAAATCCGTCTACATCTTCTCCAGCACGAATCAGGTCACACTGAGATAGGAATAAAGATATAGTGAGTGCCACTCGCCATTATTAGTTATTCGGCTGCGTTTTTGTAAGGTTTCTGAGTCATCTAAAATGTTGAATGTAAAAAATCATTCTAACATAATTATATTTAAAAAATTTTTAGCGAATATTACAAAGTTCCTATCTCACTCACCAAAGTTTAAAAACACAGCATCTAATTCTAGCTATACCCATCCTTTTTACTCTTTACCTAGTGAATAAAGCGCAAAAACCATGCACTATTCGTCACGCGCCATCGCCATCGGTCTCTTTATCGCGAACGCCGAGAAAAAATTGCAGGCGAGGACAAGTTCCTGACCATAAATTCATTAGACAGCGCCGACATTTTTTTAAACTCACGTCCGAGTTATCTTACAAATGCATAGAAGTGGCATTTAGAAAATAAATCAATTCCTAATGATTTTCATGATGTGTGTCACTGTATCACAACTCGTCTTTAGATACCGCCTATATTGTTTTAATATGAGTGTTCTGCCTCTGTGTTGTGTATGTAATTTTTTTTTTAATTTCTATCTTCAATGTAAATATTCTTGCCTCTGATTTAACCTATGTATTTTATTTTTATTGAACCTATTAAAAATTTATATAAGCTCATCTGTTTGGTTGTTAGTTGATCTTAGTGTGTTGATATCTGTGAACTTTATTTAAGAAAAAAAATATCAAGTCATAAAATGAATTTGACATTATACTGAGGCGACTTAAACTGAATTATGACTTCCCAAAAATGTTAATGAATTTTGAATGTATTCGTCTTAGCATACACATAAGTGCTCGTCGATCCTGATACATGAACTCTGCTTGATAATATCACGACGAAAAGATATTTAACCCTTAGTAGCCTGATTTACGAAAGTGACTTTTTTAAATATTACTGTGTTTGCTTGAGGGTTTAGATGTAGGGAAAATAGCTAAAAAAATCACAATATTTATTTTACATATTTATTTAGAAAAAGATACAATTATACAACAGTAAAATACGTACAGCCAACCTATAAAAAAAATCTAATAGTAATGTGAACATTCGGTTTACAAGGTTGGTATCAAAATTGAAACTCTAGGTTATTAAGGGTTAAATAACATTTTTAATTCAAAATCTCATGTCTAAATATTTCAAGTCTACACTTCCGCCGAGATGGGAGAGCGGTTAAAAACGCACCATCCACTATATCATAATTTATTTATTCTGATGACCTCCCTAGTCCGGCCCTGTTTTTTCAACAGCTAATATATATATTACGTTTTGAAAATATCCCTCTTGTACAATGTGTTTCTGTTCTCATTTGCAATATGGCGGCGTTTTATCTTTCTGTTTTTTGTCCTTTTTTTGGGTAATTAAAAATATTATAGGTATTTATTGCTACGGCGGGCCATTTGGTCTGTTTATTTCGACCCCTAATCGTTCTGTGTTTACATTAATTAGTGATACTTTAGCTATGTTTCGCGGGTTTATTGCTCAAATAAATTTCGGCTGTGAACGACGAGGCGCACGTAATTGACCATTTTTCTGAATATTCAAGATGAGTTTTTGGAGATAATGCCTTAAATTAATTTGAGAGGACTTGGCGTGTATTCAAAATGAACTAAGATGTTTGTAATATATCTCAAATTAACATAAAAGTAAATTTAAAAGAATATCTATGTCACGTATATGAGGAATTAACGAATTACGTTGGTAAATATGGAAATGTCAAGTAGATACCTAGGTTGAGAATGCTGTCATAGGGCTCGTGTTAAAACATTAATTACCATCGTCCATTGCCATACTATTCATGACAAACATCCGTCTCATACACTTCTCCGTACCTAGAACTCACAAATACAAATAAACACAATATTTCCTTATAAAATTAGGAACATTTCGTATTTTGGACAAATATCTGTTATTTACAGTCATTATCGTAGAGCAAATGTCTATATTATTTCTAGTTAATTAATAACAAATTAAACGTTATATCGTAAGTAAACAGGGCGTATGTTAAAACTGAAGACGTCGGACGTTCGCTGGTATGATTGCACCCAAAGGCTATTACTGACTATCTCGTACACTGAGATAGTAAGCTCAAGCTGACTTGATACTTGATCAGTATTAGAAATTTATAAATTACTATTAAGAACTTTAGTGCACTTATTTTGTTATAATAAAAAAAGGAAAGAACGGTTTAGTTACTGTTTTTTACCCTTACAATTATTATTTAGCACAATGTAAGATTTAGAACTTGTTTTATGGATACTAAATAACGAAATACATAATTATTATTAAACAATAGAATACAATAAATATGTATCTATAAATGAACAATCTTGACCCGACAGAAAATATTCGTTTTTATCACACAAAACCTGCTAGGGCAGGGGATATAGAACCTTTGACTCGTGTCCAGGTAGTCTGTCATTTCCCAAAAGTAGCTGGAGTAAAATATCATAATGTGTTCGCAGTTATTAACAATTACACTTTAAATATAAACTAACTTCATAGTTTTTACAACTTATTTTTGAAACATTTTTTGCTTAAAATAATTGAGGTTAGATTTGGGGGATTCCTTATCAAGTTAAAGATGAGACTTTGGGATATAACAATGCAGAGTAAAAACAGTTTTTCTAATTAAACTGATGGCTGTACTATAGTTTTAAATCCAGCAATCGCATCTTTCAGCTGAACGAAATATGCTACAAAAAAGATTAGGCTAGCTTTCAAAGTATCAAGCAAGTTTATCTATCTATATAGTAAATTGCAGACTCGTGACCCAAATGTTGTGATAGCTCCCAATAACAGCCCGGAGCGGTCAATTATTGCTGTTATTAATTAAACTGGCTTACCTGCTCCTCTGCTTCCAAGTTTAGATCATCTTCGAATCCGTGTAGAGTTAAGTGTAAGGTATCTGCGGTGTCCTATGGTTTAATATGAGAAATTTTTTCAATTGTCTTTTTGACTCAAAAATTGTTGAGTTTTTTAAATTTATGAACTTAGGGTTTGCCTGTAATTACATTTGTATTTACTTGTTATTACATTTATTTAATTTTCTCATACATATACCCTGTCATGACTATGTAAAAGAACTTAGTAAATGAGTCTATTTGAATAAAGATATTTTAACTTAGATATAGACTATACTTTGTTACTACACTCAAGTTGCTCGTATGGACAGTTACCATAGTCTCTTAAGATAAAGAAAAATATTAGTGAGAGAAACATAGAGAAACGCATAGTGTTTTAAGTCGTAAGTAATAGAATTGTGTTATAATTAATTATAATGTTTGTATAATTGAATTATTAATCGATTAATAACGGCTTTGGTTATCAATTAACTTGAGCTGAATATAGTAAAAGTCGACTAATGCAAACGTATTCTTTCTAGTTTTATTGCTATAGCGTGAGGTCTGATTACAAATATTTTTTTCAGATGATGCTTCAGAACTTTATTGGGCATTTGGTGTTACGGTAGATAGCTCGGGGAGCCTGTGGACTGTATTTTGGAGAGAAATGGGAAATCAAAGAAACCACGTCTTGACTCGTCACCGGTATATTGACAACCACAAAACATATAAAAACAATATAGTATCAAAATATATTAAAAAGTAACCTGACATATGAACAAAACAGGCTTTATACAAGCTACCAGTAACACAAGGATATTATAATTTTTTATATAATCAATTATTTTGCTATATTTTTAATTAGTTTTCTTCCAAGCAGACCACAATCAATAAACTCTCTTATAGTAACACTGGTAACGTACATAAAAATTGAAAGCCGAAGCATTAAATCGTTAGAAAAAATTTCCATTCAATTTACTAATTTCCTTGTAGTACGATAACAATGTTCAGAGAGAAGTGACTTTCTTAAAAATAAACGATGTAATAAAGTAAGTTATTAAGTTACTTTCTTAACTGTTACATCGTAAATCAATGCCCAAAAACAGAAAAGTGGAATGCAAGAACAAATTGCCCAGTGAACTGTGTGGCGAAGTCAACCGTGATGCGATTAAAAATGTTATCTAAGAAAAATGGCTGCCAAGTGAAATCGAGTTACACTTGATTGCGGTGTAAGGGTTGAAGAAGGGTTGAAATGAAGAAAATATTAGTGCATGCTTCGTTGTCTTTTTGATTAGAAAGGGATATGTCTTACTCACTCAAATCGTCACCATAACGAGGAATTTTTCCGGCACACTTATTCCTTCTTGAACGAACATAAGATTTTTCAATATAGGTATGTAAACGCACCTTTTGGCAAGTGGAGTTGGCTTGGGCAGTTAGTTACATGTTATAAAAGGCATCTGCTACTGTTTACCATCAGGGGGTGTCGAGTCGTTTGCTGTGTTTTTAATATACAAAAATATACAAAGAGAAAGCTAATATAGGGAAACATTACGTCAAATAACTCTGCACATTATCTGAATCAGATATTAATGTCAAAATGCTGTAGCATTACTTAAATAAAATAAATTTGATACATATAAGATAATATTGCGTTGTAACAATTTACATTTTGTTACTGTGCCAATAATTTATTTATTTATTGGAACAAAAATAGGCATACATAAAAAAGTAAACGATAATGGCTACATTAGATTAAAATAATACTGTGTCTCAGACATTAACGCCCACCTCTAGAAAAAAGAAAACAGAGTCCTAGCATCAAAGTTTGCACAATTAATAAACAACTTATATAAATGAATATGACGCGTAAAAATAAATAATCATTAATAATTTTCGTTTCTTTATGGTAATTACGTGTGGGTAATTCTCAAACCATGTCATAACAGTACTCCAACTAAAGTAGGTCTAAAAAACATTTGTAAGTTAGCTAGTGGATCGGAACTTTATCCAATTTTTGCGGGCACCGTATAAATATTAATGTATGGAATATTTCGTTGATCTTAAGCGAAATAGCTATAATATGCGCGGCGGTTTCTTCGAGGCGAGTTACTGCCGCTAATTTATGCTGAGACACGAACTATGGCATTTTAACTCCTTCTTGGGAGGAATTGGAATGGATAACGGAGTAAGTCACATTTTTAGGAAATTTAAAAAACGAAGTGTATTTAATCGAAAATTACATATTACAAAGAAAAGACAGTTAGGTTATATATCCAACATACTTTTGGAAATGAAGCGAACCTTAAAGATATAAGTATAAAAACCACAAAATGATATTAAATTAAAACGAAATACTCATTTGAATGAGTAGGAAGAGCCAAGTTGACCCGTTAGTTATTAGTTATTTATTGCACTATCATTATCTACTATCATTAACCTCCTTTACACCTGTCCCCTGATGCACGCTACTGCTAGCTCATCCAGCCAGCCAACGAGTAACGTCACCCCATAGTCGAAGGTTTATTATTTATTTATTTATAAATTAAACTAACGGTTACATAAAAATACACAACATTATATCTAGGTTTCATTATATTAATGTATTGGAATAGTTATATTTTATTTTAAAATTTAAAATAAATTCTTATTAATTTTAAAATGTCATAACATTTCTATGAAATATTACAGCCAATGTTCTGATTTAATGTCATAATTTTATCTCGCCATTGTTGTTAGATATAAATACTGTGTGTGTGTAATAACAGATATAAAGAATACGTATGTGTGTGTATGCACCTATATTAATGCAGAATATTTAATTTAGAAATTAGTAGCAAATAAACCAGTTTAAAGTGAACACGTATTTCAATTAATTAAAGTTACCACAAACAAAAAGCAATCTTATTACCAAGAACAATTGTAATGATATGTAACTTCAATAAAAAGTTGTATGTATGAACAAATATTTAAAGAAAACTTATCAGATAATGAACACATATGTGTTATGCACATTACGAGTAGGTCCTAAATATTATAGTAGCTTAATTGGCAATATTACGCAGCTATGTTTTGTAAATGAATAAAAAAAATCTTAATTAATAAACCTCAAAAAGTCAAATCTTTAGTTAAACCGGTTCAACAAGCATTCCTTTACTGGCGATCCGGCTTAACCGAAGCCAAAAAGTGTACAGTCACGCCTCGATCTACCCCCACCCTTTCACCCCCTCCAGGCTAACTTCATAAGACTATGAATTTAAATACGTTAGTCGATGTCAAAGGGTCGCGTTGCATCCATTAGGTGTAATAAAATGACGCTCGCCAACGAAAAAGGTTATAGGTTGAAAAAAAAATGTATACAAACGAATAAATATGAGATGCTTGAAAAAAATTATGCAAAATGGTTTTAAGGATCTAAAATTTTTGAGTAAATATGTAACTAGAAATGAAAATGATGTATAATATATATTTTTTGTTTTTCAGATAATGCCAACTAAGCACACGGTCCATCTCGTGATACGTGATCGCGATCATCACCAACAAACACTAGCCATATTAAAAATCACTTGATACTACCTATTATTCCACCTTTTTATTCCACATCTTCGTATTTAGAAGTTTTGAGAAGAAAAGTTTTAGGTTGTAATTTTTTTACACTTGATTTCAATAAACTGTTCGTTTATATTAACAAACAATTACTTATACAAAAAATAATTTATCTCGTGTAACATTTTTTTAAATGTTTTGTATCTATGACTCATATTATATGCAATCAAAGCTAAGTTTTTTAAGGGACTTTTTAAGTTCACAATAATTAAGTTTAAAGAGCTACGAATTATCAATAGGTGCTACGACCGTAGTAATGCCCGTAGTTGTTAATCTACGCCTACGACAAGGGCTACGATGATTTTACATGACTTAAATACTTCTTGCTGTTCTTACGTTTATGTTATCCCTTAACACCCGACGTCATCTCCTTTTCAATAGAAAATCTACAGGCTGGCTTGTCACTTCTACTTTACCTCACAAATAATACATTATATGTAATTGTAAAAATATAAAATTATTGTTTGTAATACTTACTTCTCCTTGTAAGTATATAATACAACGCAATCTCTTAATATGAGCAAAGATCCATTTCAATTAACCTTCGCAGAGAGAACGAGGTCGATAAAAATGTTGCTAGTAAACTAATTAATAAAATCGCCAATAAATAAAATTGTAACATTTTACCGCCCACCTCAACCAACTTTTCTTATCAGCGACGGACTGTTAGAACAGGGCATAAAAATATTCGAAACACGGTTGGCACTTAATGTTTGTTAATTGGACACTCTTAGACGATCCAAAAGGCATCGGTTACTCTTTGATTATATAAAATAAAGAACTTATAAAACCTTTTTGGGGTAAGTTAAAACCTTATCTTTTCTAGTCTATCATCTTTAGCAGTTTTTTTGTGGAATTTAAGTTCACCAACAAATCTTTCAATAAAATTCCTATGATAAAATATTTTTATTTTGTCTATATATAAAATAAAACATATTCTTTCTGTAAATATGTAATAAGGTATGTAGCTACTACAGACGAAGTCAATCTGTCATATTGTTAATGTCCTACCTACATTAATCCACATAATTTTTCAATAAAACAGAAAAGCACTTTCATTGCATAATCTTAGTTTACATACTTCAATGTACCCACTTAATATATGAAAATATAATTCTATAATTAAGTGATAATTGCTTTATGTTATCGTGTTAGAGGAACTATAAACTGGAACTTGAAAACCGTTCTTAAAACAAGATAATTACCACATTCATACAATATCTCCATCATTTCTTTCTTCATTTTGTATTTCATTATATTTTCTCTATGGTAGGACTGCTGGAAGAGATTTCATTTAGAAATAAACCTGTTTCCCGAAAATTTATTGTGTGTACATTAAATGTTAAATAAATGATATCGTAAACCGATTAAGTTTCCACTTCTATGACATGCAATTCGTCGGACTTAATAACCATAGAGAAAGAAAAATAAATTTAAGAAATCTAACAATATTATTTCTCATTTCAGTTGAGGGATATTAGGCATGATGCCAGTTTTTTATTCGATGTATATATGTAAGACAGTATGATTATAGCGACATTGGTAAAATATATAAATGTTACTACCCCTGGTATATTACGCATTAAATAACTCATTCTTTGACTCGCCTAAAAGCGCTCCTAAGAAACGGGCGCTCCCTCTTGGCTCGAGCGCCCTGGAGAATCTAAGAGACAGCGGGACACCTCCCACGGAGGTAGATGCCTGTCGATTAGAACTCCTTCAGAGGCGAATCGCCCCTTAAGGCTTGAGGACTCTTCAAGGTTCTCGCCTCCTTTAAAAACCCGGAAACGCTGTAAAGGCCATCTGCGGCTAACAGTATTAGTCAGTCCAAAAAAAAACAGGTAATTCAGTATTACGTCAGGCCGTGGTATTTTGTATGGACAACTACATTAAATATTATATTAATATGTAACAGCTCTTCTGTAGTCAAGGTAGAATTAAAAATGACAAAATAAAAAAAAATCCTATTGTTATTACTACAGGAACGCACAAATTTTAAAATCATAACAGGAAATATGTATGGAATAATAAATAAATATAATTTTAAGTATGACACTAGTAACAGTGGTAACTTTAAGTGGTTATAATAACCGGGTATTGGCAAATTGTTCCAGATTTAAAATTTAATTATGTATTAAATTAATTATTCTAAAATTAAAACTGTCACTAATATGCATATTCCCTGAGAAAGCTGCATGGAAGAAACCATTCATGACTCGCAATCAATATTCGTACTCATCATACAAATACCTGCCCCTACCGGGATTCGAACTCGGGACCTCTGGCTAAGTAGACAGAGGTACTAACCACTCGAACAGACGGCCACCAAATCATTGACGGAATCAATGTAATATTTTTGTACACTCAGTCTCATTTCAGTTTTAAGTCATTTTTATTTTTAGTTAGTTATTTTTAGTTACCACCTAATAAAAATAGCCTTAGTTTAAAAAACTAACCTATTAACACGTATAGCAAGACAAGATATGCATATTTTTTAAAAAACCACATCTAATGGTAATATAATTTTAGTAGTTATGAACACTGCGTACCATCTATAGAGGTAATTAAACAAAAAATATCAACAAAATTATAAACATTTCGTACTACTCAACCATAACATGCCCTTGTGTACCCAAACGGCTACAATCTATACCACATGCTTCGTCCCAATTAACTCGCAGTACACCGCTGAATGGTTGTCTACACGCAAAAGATCGATACATAAATAGTTTGCGAACAACTGTAGGTACACTCGGACGCATTTTCTTTTACGATCGGCCGCCTGTTTACGTGGTTGCGAAGATATGGGCGATCGGCGGAGTTGGGAAGCGTATTGGCCAGTAGATATGGCATTTATACTCAACAAAAAAAATACATGACAATTTAAAAAATAACTAAACTGCCTGCCTGAAAAGAGTTCGTAACCCACTTACATGAAGAAATAAGCAATATTTATAATTCCTATCGATCTGAAAGGTCGATTACGAAACGGGATTTGCTTTCCAAATCTTTGAACGTAGGTAATACAAGTTTTTGAAATGAAACTGGAGCCATCTCTCATTAAAATATTCTGTCTATAGTATTCTATATACAACAAAAGAAAGCGTAATAAATAAGAAATAATATTTCACAATCAAACTTATTCTCTAGTTCAAAGTTATCACCAAGAGCTTGCATGTAGTTCAGTTATGATAAAGAGCTTGTGTTATTGATAAAAGATAACGGAGAAATGTATGAAATGTACATAAACATCAGATATAAAGTATGATTAAGAGATTGGATGTTTATTGCATACAAACATCCATGACTCGTGACCAAATATTTATACTGCCCTTACCGGAATTCAAACCTCTGGCTGAGTAGACAGAGATGACCCCTCGACCAGATGGCCGTTGTAATGACACATCGCATAATACATTTTTGGAGGATTTTTGTAAGGAATTGAAAAGTGTAGAATATAATATATCTTTATTGTACATCAACCAATTCAAAAAGAAAAATACATAGGTAACAGGAAACTATTTTTTTTACAAAGGGCGACCTTATCGCTATCTCTTTCAGATAACCATAAAAAGGACAGGATTATAAAGTACTCGAGGGAATCTGGTTACGTATAACGAATATAAACATGATAAATTATATAAAAATAATTAAAATTGAAAATTAATTTCAAAATGATTATGAATATGATAAATTGGACTCAATTTAGCAATGAAATATTTCCTTTTGTACAAACTCAAATCTCTATATTTATACGAAATTAACAACACTATATTAATAAAAAAAGATGAATTTTACAGATAATTAATAAAAAACTTAAAAATTCATACCATTTCATAGAACACCTTTAACACAAGTTAGGCCAATGGCGTGTGTCCATCACGTTGACCAAGTCACAAACAACCTTTTTTTTTTCGAGGAGGAATCTGTTTATGGACCTACCAGCCACTGGCTAAGCGGCGGGCGTGTGTGGGGCTCACCTAGTACCTCATAAGACTGGCACTGGGACTTCACACACAACCTAAGAATTTCTTTAAAGGTGGTTTCCTCACGATATTTTCCTTCATCATCTTTCTATAATGTTCTAGCATTTTATTGCAGTAGCTCAGCTCCAAGAATCAAATTTAAATCTAAGATTGTTTTATCAGCTCACGGCTACAGCCCAAAGTTGCTTTTAAAGAAATTCTTGCGAAAAAATAGCATATCCACTAAATAGGTTTCACACATCGACTGTAGCAAAGCTAATAGCGATCGCGTAATAGTAGGCGGGTTGGGTCGTAAAGGACCCGCTGTTTATTGACCGCTATCGGCTAATGCGAGTTGCGTGGGTCACTACGACCCGGGAATCAATTTGAAAAAGAAAGGGAACCAATAATGATATCTAGTTGCGAGAGCAGGTTGTGTTAATTGTGTTGTCTTATGACGTATTAAAATGGCTGAAGAATGCGATTAAAATGGCGGCTGTTTGTAAAATAATTCTTTTTTTTTCTCATGAGAAAGAAGAGAATTTTATCTCGAGTTATTTGAACTTTGCAGAATAATGGGATCTACTTTCGTGAAAATAAATTAAGTGTGAAGCTCTTCACTCAATGTGGATGTATGAGATCGACCCCTTTGCTTCTCTAAAAAATATATCTTCCCAAAAAATTGTTTGTATTCTGAATTTAAAGTAATATTTCGAATCAAGTGTCTGCGCTCACGAAAAACTTACGGAATCATTGTAGTTACAATATAGTTTGGTTTACTACTTCAACCAGCACCATACAGACTGTCACCGTATATTTGGCGGGACACTCTCCCAAGATACACTAAAATGTGTTTTAATTTAAAATGTTCTTAAATTTTATAGATATTTTGGGCGGTATGAGATCGATTCCTTTGCTTTCCCTTGTACACATTCAATATTGACAGTTCAATAAAAATATAAGAAGCTTAATTTTCAAGAACTATGAACTTTCACTTATAAATAATCATGACTCTGTGATGATAATTCACTACAACGAGGAATGATAATTTTGGATAATCGAAAAGGGCTTAGTGTCTATCAAAGATTTTATAGAACCATACTATCGTACAGATCAAATAGGGACAATATTATATTAGAACACTTAAGTTATGTTATCCGTAAGCGCCATTTCCACTCTCAGTCAATACTAATCATAATATTACTACCGATATCGCGAAACCTGAAGGACGCGTAACACAGAACCGTTACGGCAAGACGCGGCGCGGTGAATTAAAATTGTGACGCAGATTAAATAATATTGATTAACGATATCACTATTGTTTCTATTGTATCTGGCTAGCACCTTCTTGGCATTTAATTATATTTTATATATTATTCGCTAGTTGGAATACATAGTATATGTATTTTTTTATTATCAATGTAGTTCTTGGCCTTTATTACACCTGATGGTAAGGGATGGAAGCGAGCAGTACTGGTATTCCTTAACATGAGAGAACCTGGTTATCTGACCTCTAGCTGCTGGAGCATAACCATGCTATCTGTTGTTATGGTTAAGGCCCAGGACTTTAATAAATTGGTGAAAGCTAGATGGTCTTAACGTAAACTCTACAGCCAATTAAACTTACCCTGGCCTTCTTTTGCTCTTAGCTAAGTTTCAAATTGGAATACTTTACCCAAATAACGTCTTTTATATACAACTATTTGTACCCTTCATCTACAAACATGTATTGAAATCCGATTGTGTAACAAAGAACTCAATTTAAATGTCTTGAAATTTCAGCGGCTTTAATAGAACGGCTTGGTGATTTGTCTCACAGATATAAACCTTAAACCCATACAGCGCCAGTTCACTTGGTGTAAGATGCATTAAGCTTTTGTAGATGATTGTCAATTTGTGTTACCTATTGTGATCAGAAATATAATAATAAACTTAAACTACTAATATAACAATAGATAGCTTATTGATGAGTAACAAAAGTCAATTGAAGCACTGCTTAATATTTTGACAGATCTTAACTTTAACAAACTTTGTCGTTTGGTTTCCATCAACATAATAATGGTTAAACAAATATAAGAAATTTTTGAGAATAATCAGCGATAACCAAATGGTTAGTTGCTTCCGCACCGCCAGTGTGTAACGCCCGCAAGGCATGTAGCCCATAATAATTATGAGTTATAATCATAAAATACGAGCTGACATTATTTTTATTTCGCCATAAACATGACGTTGAGCCTTCTCTTTACGGTGCAGTGATGGTGTATTGATGGTCATCCAATTTAGATAACATTAGCTGCTTAGACTTGTGTTCGATTATGTTATATAAACATCTCGTGATATACACGCACTGTAAAGTGTTATAGAAATCCGGCTTGACCGATTTTTATGAAATTTTTTGTGTATATTTTGTAGGTCAGATAGATCGTTAGTTATTTTAAAACCTCATAGTGATAAGAGTGTCTTTCTCCTGATTTTTGTTTAAATATTTTATATGGTAAAAATGATACAATGGAAAGAATCGTTTTGACCGGGAAAAGATAAATATTCAATATGAACTTTACAAAGAAACATGCAAGAACAGTGACAGCCCAAAAACTAATCAAAAACAAACTTCAAAAAGTAAAACGTAAAAATATACAGATACAACTATCAAAAAGGATCAATCAAGATGTGAACATGCTACGCTACATATGGCAAAACAGCGTCTGCTGGATCAGCTAGATATTTGATAATTATCTAACTATAGACATGGTTTCAAATTGAAACTACCTTTTTCTAGTAAGCATTACCTCAAAATGAGGAGTCTCTTGGCCCTGTGCTTCATACGATCTTATTTCCATTACAAAAAGAAAGGAAATCTCGCAATGAGGAACTCTTCGACCCGCATGGTCCTGCGTCGCGGATGTTCCAAACTATTTTATTTATTTAACAATATATGTACACACAAAGACAATTAAAAGGACACAACAGAATATGACCTTAAAAATAAAACTTAATATTATGTAGAATAACTTAAATCATTGCTAAAAGACTCAGAGAATACGGCCTTGTAATTTCTAATTATAAACCAGGTTTGTATACTATTAAACCCTACTACTAAAGATATTTCTATATTAGCCAACGGTGCACACTAATATGTTGGCGATTGTACCTCGCCGGTCACAATGCAAACAAAAGAACGTCCCGCGGCGAACAAATCTTAATCTTAGCATTCATTACGACAAAATGGCGAACCTGAATTTATTCTAGGTAACATCTCTCGGCGTGTTTTATGAACTGCCGGTAGCTTCACTCGGCTTAATATTATTTAATATACGAGTTGATGTCCATAATTATCTCGTCCGGGATTGAATATATGTAATTTAAAAATTAACGCCCATTTGCAATAATGTATCTTACAATCAGTTTTTCATTTACACGTGCTGTGGACCTTTTATAGCAAAGCTTTCTATAAAATAGGTTATTATCTTAATGTTTAAATTATTTCAAGCCGATTCATCAAAAGTAATAAATGTATTTATAGAAAAAGATCTCCGTGTGCTCTACGGCTCTAACTGTCACTCAGTTAATCGACTGATTATTTTTGCTATATATTGAACTTTTTGCTTCATAAATTGACTTCTATGAGCTTACTAATAACGTTCATTGTATAGCAAAACTAAAGTAGGCCGTCATCTGAATATAAATGAGTCAATAATGAGTTACAGTTTTCCTCTGCATTGCTTATAGGTAATCAAAATGTAATTTTTTTAAAATCGAATGTTTTACAGTCTGTTTCACTTGAATCCAATGGTTCTCAAATTTCACATTAAAATGTATTTGGTTTCACTCAGAACTCAAACTGCAACTCTCGAGCTACTCCCAGCACTGGGCCACACATATAAAAGTCGCACAATATACCTGGAACGGCGATCGTCTAACAAAGAGAATATTACCAAATCACCCGCAGGCGTTTTTAATTTTCCACAAGATCACCTGCTCTCTGGAGTTTTTTCTTTTTTACAGTGTAGGGGCCATTTTATTGATTAACTTCAGAATATTTGAGTGGAGATAAGATAAGAATGTAATTTTAGGGTAACGTTTGCATTATTAGTTGGGTATTTGCGAAATTAGAATAGACTGTTGAAGAATACCTAAATTTATTTACTAATTATTTGATACATTATTTAATAAAATTATCACCAACTCATAATCATAATTATTAAACAAATGGTTCATTATTTGATTGGAGAATTTGTAAATACAAAAAATTATAATAGACATTAAAAGTCACTGTTTAGTCCTATTGAAGCATTTTATTTATCCGAACGACGAAAATTCTTTCCGTGTTTTCTATTAAATCAGTGTATAATAATTTGACTAATTGTGTTTTTGTACTTAAAAATATCATTTAAATAAGGTTAACTGAATAGCAGTTTTTCAATCCTATTTTTAGAAATAAATTAACTATGTATCTATTTTTTTTTATAAGTTTTCCTCCTTTATATTTGAGAAATAATGTGTGTCTATAAATAAAATGGCAGATTTTAGCATAAAATGGCAGCAGATTTTGTTTGTTTTTCTTTGTATAATTGACTGAAATTTTTTTAAATATGTTTTCATAATTGTGTATTTTATGTGAGATTATTACTTATCCTTATTATATAAATACATCTTATCGGCAACTAAAATTGATAATTCATAAGAGGATTAGGAGTATTTAAATACTATATTAATTAATTAATTTAATAACGAAAATAGATTTGTGATTTATTTCTTGACTTATTTACTATGTTGGAACGAGGATTACTATATCGAACTTTGATGCTGTCACAAAATAATAGTTTATTTAATTATTTTCAATTTATGTACACACAAAGGTAATAAAAAAGGTTACAACAGAAAATTGTACAAATTTCGTAGTTTCAAGAAGTTAGGGGATTGTATTTTATAAGGCACTGCTTAACTTACATTGACTGATGATTAAAGCTATACCATCAGAATTGACACAGTTGACCGGCGCAAATGTGACACTCGATTAAATCTGTAGTCTATAAGCATTATACAGGCTGTTCAATAAAGTGGACCATTACCTACGTCACGTGCACGAATTAATGTTGATTTTATTCCGCATCCTGTATATATAGCGCCATTCAGAATGTTTATAGTTTATTTTCGATGAGTGCGGTTGCTATGGAATTTTATCCTTTGGATTGTCGTTATGATAATTTAATTTTAATTGATAACAATGCCGATTTTTTGAATCTGGTGACAGAATATAAAATAAGTTATAGCAGAATTGACTGATAATAAAAAGAATTAAGTTACACATTAATATAAAATTGGAAACCACTCACGTTGGCTAATCTAAGGTTTTTATTATATTGCTAAAATAACATATATTTCTTTAAATAGCAATATTTATATCTTTTCATTTTGTTACTTTTTCAGCTTAACACCTTTTATAAATTGAATTTTTAAATTATTCATGGTGGAAATGGCTATATGTGGAATTTGAAAAAATATGTACATTTTCTGTAACCAAACAAACCTGAATATAGTATAGGTTGTGTGTAAAGTCAACTAAACCCGCACTTGACCAGCGTGGTTCACTAAGGCCTAATATACCTAATTGAGGGTAGACTCAAGCTCCTCGGTGGCGACCTATATGAGCTGTTGATTATGATAACAACTGTTGGAAATACTAATATAACGTTGACGCTGTAGTCCGTAGCAGCAATCGTAGCATTGTAGAAGTTCGTAGCGATCGAAACGTAGCAAAATAAAGTTTGATGTTAGTTTAGCGTAGTAAGCCAGTTACAGATACAAAATCAATCAATTTGTTTTGAACCTTAAGTGATTAAATATAGGGTTTCTATAAGAATACAAGTTCTAATACAAATAAACATCAATAGAACAGTCAGCCACAGAAACATGTGTTAATAGCAAGAGATCGCAAGTCCCTTTAATGGCGGGTGTTCTATTAGTTTTTATTATTCCGACCCCGAAGTGTTTTCCTTATTGCGCACATCGTATCCCGATAGGTTTGGCTAAACGAAACAGATTTCCTTGTAAGTAAAACTAACTAATGTTTCGGGAGTTATTGAAAAGAGATTGTATTTGTCTGTTTTGTATGTGTCTATTTTCGTATTTAGTAGCGTCTAGTCTCTATTTGTAGCTACTTAAACTTATCTTAACAAATGAAAGATGTTCCTATTGAGATTTAGTTGCGACTGAATTAAAAATCCAACGTTGCATTCTTTTTAAAACTTCGAGGTCATACTTTGTGTATAGAATGTATTGATTGCAATGTTAGACCAAACCTTTTTTAATATAACTTTATAATATACAACACCCTGGCTGCATAGTTTGTGACATATATTTTTTCTAATAATACTATATTCTTTTATTATGTTACATCTTTTTGGCTTGTCGAAATATACACTGTGATATCTACTTTAGGAATTTCATTCCTTATTTTTAGAATTAGTGGGTATTCCCTGTGCCGCTCTAATAAGGTACTGGGTTAGCCACACACGCCGGCCGCCTAGCCAGTGGCTGATAGGTCCGCAAACGGATTCCTCTTCGTAATAAAAAGGTCTCTTGATGGGTCAATAGAATTTGTTACCTCCAGCTAGCTCATGCTTTCGAAAGCACGCTAAGACGTTGGTTGCCAAAACTGTCACTTTCAAAGCCTGGTTATGGTTATGGGCCAAATTCTGACGAATTTCTCGTATATAGGAAAATCTGTGCGCAGCTGTAGAACGTATAAAGGCTATTGTAATTATGATGCCTCATGATACCACAGAAATATTTACAAATAATTTAAATTGTAATTCATCACAGTTTGTTTAATAAAATCAGTAAAGCGTTAAAATTTTCCGCAACAGTCGATCAACGGTCATAATGATAACGAAATGTAGTTGATTGCTTTGCGGCAAAGTTAACTGGTATCGGTTAAATGCAATCATGTTTGGTTGTGCAATTTGGCAGTTAATTTTTATTTATGTTAATGAACGTCCAACTAGCAGATGAGCCACTTGATGGTAAGAGAAGACCTTTACTAGAGACACCAGCAAATTTAAAAATCACATAATAATACCCGTATTTACATTCTACAGACCTTTTTGCTGACCACAGCCGAAATAAGAACAGTAGAGTTACTTCCTCAGATGACATTGCAAGTGTATTCCTAAGTTGTGGTTATAATAACGATGCCACCATTGGCACTGCAATGAGAACCAAAAATCAGTCAATGACTGTTTATATATGACCGATTACATAGGTCGCAGAATGAAATTTACTTTAAGCTTACTGTGCCTAATCGGCTCTCTTTTGTACTTATTTATTACCTTTTTATTATTATTTCGACTTGTAAATATGACGTTAAAAAATACAGTTAGTTGTCACTGAATTCTCCCTTCGGAACCTGTTTTATTCTTTAATTCCTCTTTTTCTCCCTCTTTTAATTGCTATCGATAACACTTACAATCCAATAATATAAGGACAGATCATCGGTTATGTCATTTGACGTTTCTTAAAAGCATATTGATTTAATGTGCACCTGCATGATCGTCTAAGTTTCATGTAATATATCGTTTTTAAATGTTATTTTTTTTCTGATTAATGTGAAATAAAAATATTAATAATATATCTCATATTCGTTTTAGTTTTAGTTTTCGTGTTAAAAGGGAATTTAGTTTTAGTTTAATAATGCCTATAAACTCACTAGCAATGTCATTAAATATTGTATTTTTGTATAATGTTTTAATTTAAGCTTTATTTAAATGAAAAAAATATCAGATTTAGGATAGTATGTACCTATATTATATCCTATTCACACGATGACACACATAAATTAAGTTATTAGATAATTTTGAAACTAACTGTGTGTTTTCGATAAAATAATGAAAAAATTATTTTAAATAATTAACAATGAATCGGTTTCCAGAAACTGGCTGATTATTTCCATATAGTCCGAAAACGTGACAAATGTAATAACATTTCTTAAAATAAAAAAAAACCATTCAAAAAACCAAAATTAAAAAAAAAATCCAATTTTGTTTTTCTCATTCTTAGTCCATCGGTTAAAAACAAAGTAGTTTATTTTTTTATATAAAGCTCAGCAAATGACTCGACACCACCTGATAATAAGTAGTAGAGGAGTCCAAATGTGAAGGTAGCAATATGTGATTTTTCATACAAGGAATAAAATAATATACAATTATTACATACAATACGGGACCGTGTTATCATCAATAGTATGTCAAAAATAGCAATAATTAATATATGTTGCTTACTTTTCATAATTTCACTAACAGAATAAAGGCACTCTGGTATAACCTAACTGTTTTATGAAAACTAGTCTTCGACAGTATTTGAAACTCTACCGGTAGAGCGTTAAATACGATTAACACTCATTGCAAATCTTTATATATAAACTTTCACTGTTGCGTGCAATTAAAAAAATAATCAAATATTTTAATAATATTCTGTGTACATAAAATAATCCGTAAATCAACGAAGTCAAATAACAAATTTAAGTAGTTAAGTAGGTTTGCTTGGTAAACAGGAAAACAGAAGAAGAATTAGAGGAATCAATAAGATGGACAAACATTATGCTGAATTTATTGGTCCTGGGCTCTTATTAGCTGGAGGAGACGGGTCGAGGAATGTAGACCTATGCAGCTTTAGACATGGCTGACAATAAAGTTGTATTTAATAGTCGTATTGCTCTGCTCCTGAGCAGAAACATGCGTGAAGTAATCATATGAGATCAAAATTGAGTTATAATTTAGCATTGAGATGAGTATTTGTCACTAGTGTAATATAAAAATATTGCGACGTAGTTAGATAAATTGAATAAACATATACTCTTATTTTCAAGTTTTTCGTACTAGATTTACTATTACCAGAACAGTTTTTAATTTAACTATACAATAGATAACTGAAATTTTATGACACGTGATAAAAATAAGGAATAGAAAGAAATCTTCTTAAAATTTCTTTTTTTTAATTAAATACTTTTTGTTTAGAAAACTAATTACGACTAACTCATTGTGTGAATTAAAATGGTAATCAGAATTTTCTTAAAGTAGATGATTGTGATAATAATAATAATGTACAACATTTAATTTGATTCAAAAAGCAGCTATACTAAACACTTGCCGAATTACTAAAAATTTCTTAACAACGTCACGTATAACTTATTGATTATCACACATAAATAATATTCAATTATCACTATTTACTTCTAACATACTAACATATATACCAATATTCTACTCACGCTTGGTATCAACTCGAGTGGGACTAGATAATACCTCAGACATGATAGGAAAAATAAATCTTCTTTTATAAGAATAATAATGATATGCCACGTCTATTCTCTTGCTAGGTCTAGATCCAGTCTAATATACAAAAGTCTGTGAGAATGCGACAAAGTATCGGTGTATAAAAACCAAATGTTGGAGGACAGTTGCCTCCTCCCACGTTTAATATACTCCATGGTACAGTCAGACACACAAGAGAGTAATAAAATAATAAAAATGAAAAATCAATGGTGAGAATCAATTTTCTCATCTACTTTCTTTTGTTGATAATGTATTTTTTTATCATAATATTTAGCTGATTTATTCATACACTAATGAATAATCTAATGTAACAATGAACTGTAGAAACCCATTTCGATAAATACGTATTTAAGTAGAAAAAAAACAGATTTTGGATTAACTTCACAAAAGAGCTTAATGGGAAAATCATATTATCCAAGGGACTCGTGTCCTATAGTGTCAATATAAATATCTGTTGTAAGTTCTATTGGTGTAACAGGAATTTAAAAACTACATACTGATAGGTGGGCCGGAGGCAAATCATTTGCTAAACTAACTGAATGTGAACTGAATTGAACTATTAATTTTTCCTTACAATATATATGATTTATTAAATATTTATCAAAGTTGTTACACAACCCTTTTTAATGGCAAAAATCACAAGCAATAGGTTTGAATAACACTTTAAAAACTAAAAGTCTAAGTCCATTTGCAAGAGGACGTGGTCACGTAAGGTTTATATTTGTTCTCGAGTTATGTTTGATATTTATATACATATAAATTAATATTTGTCCATTATCATAGTATCTATAATACCAGCTTTTAATAATGCTTATTTTGGACTAGATAATATATGTGAGTGTGAGAAATATTATATATAAATTTTAATAGTATATTATATATTATCTACACTAGTTTTGCGTAGGCGTTGAATTTTGACAAATTTTATAACTATAATTCCATCCGTAGATAGTTTTTTGATATGATTATTTGCTTATATTAAAAACTAGCATAAAAATAATTCTAATAAATATTAATGGAAACCTTTTCGCCTCGCCATTACCAAACATATGTCACTGCGAGCCACAGCACAATAAATAAATAGCGCGAATTCCGAAGTGACCAACGCAGTATCCCAATAAAAGAGGACTGCCGTCGCGGGCTAAATAAATATTTCAAGATAGCTAGCATTTGTACGCCACGTACTAAGTTCCTAAGGGGGATTTGATCGTATTTTTCGGAAGCCCGACTGGGACATTTATTTTTATGTATTTAGTACGGGTCTATGGAGTTTTATTGCTTAGGTCTATGGTACTGTGATCTGTGGCTCTTTCATGATTTTTTGTTATAGAAATTACTATTTAAGTAATTATTTTAATGAGGAGCTTGCTGTTGTAGTGGTTTGAGTACATACTTTTGTTTCGATAAAGGAGCAAAGCAACTTTCGTTGCCTTGTCATGAAAGTGCTACGTAACGTAACTGCTTTTAAGTTACTTATGTCACTAAAGAGCAGAAAGTAAAAAAATATCCAAAGTAGGATTTTAAATTGCACAGAACAATGGCAGGAAATGAATCAAACCCGCTATTGGAATATTGGTCAGACGCTTTACCTTCTTGCACAGTAAAAGCTAAAATATTTTATTCAATATGTTGTAATTTTCATCTGTAGATCCATCTCATACCATGTAATATAATACTGGCTGAGAAATAAAAAAAGAATGTTCATTATGTTCCTGACAGATTGTCTAAAATGTCTTACATATAAAATATACTGTTTACAGTCTCCAATTATTTAATAAAATATATATTATTTTATAAATACAACACAATATTGGTTATATATGTACACTTAGTTAACGTCTGTGCAGACTTTCGCAGCAAATTTTTATTTATATTGGATCCTTGTGATGAGTATGGGATTTAGAATTCATTAAGAAGACTAAAAGCTTTCAAAAGAGGCGTGAAAAGGCATAAGAAAGGTAGAGTTGCCTCGTTCAGTATATCGCATATTGCACAAGCTATCTTCGCATACTCTACTGCATACCATTAGGAAATGTCGCTTTTGTAATATAGAAGAAGTGTTGGGAGTATATCATGCATAATTTTCTTAAAACTTTTCGTTTAAAAAAACGTGTTGTTTTTATACAAACAACGAGTAAAAATACCTTGGAACCATCTCACACCAACTTTTGTCTTTAATAGTATGGTGGCATTTATTACTGCAAACTAAATGATTGGTCTGACAAGGCATCCGACTGAAGCCGACAATTCCATTGGTAAATGCTTATCTTTAGGCTTGTTTGTATGCTCGCTGTTCTTTTTTTTCTATAGAGTATATACACCTGCCACTTCTGGACTCTCACCGGAGAAACTGATGAGGAGTAGCGAACGCAGCTTAGTGGGTAGAAACGGTTACCGTAACAACCGGGAAAAACCGCTTAACATGCCTTCTGAAGCACGGAAGATTTCCAGATAACAAATTTTGATTGACCCATCCAGGGAACAATTTAGAGAATTTGCTTTGTTTTCGTAATCTGATGCAAAGCACTCTAACCACTACGCCAGCCAAATCTTCTCGTCTATTTAGTAATTTTTTTTGTCATAGATATTGCTATTTTTAACAAAAAAATATGATTTCTCATACATAGATAAGGGAGAATACACCTTTCTACTAGTCTTTGAATAATAGCATAAGGTAAAACTATTTCAGCAAACTCAATGATATAACCCCCGCTTGCAAGTAGCCATGTTCATAAATCGTGGAAAGGTCGCCGTCTGTTGCCGTATCAGTAAAAATATATACTTCCCCAATAGCAGATAAGAAGAATGAATGCAAGCTGTCTCTTGCATTCCTCAGATTCTTGCATAAGGAAGCTAGGCGAGCATGGAGACAGACTTCGGTGGATTTGTTTAAGTGGGTATTCTTAGGTTTTTTATACAAATTTGATCAAGACTTTTCCGAAAAATTAATATCCAATTTACCATCCATTTTCTCATGAAGTTGTACCTGTATATCTATCGCCATTTTACCAATTTAAGGTCAACAGTATTAAAGAGGTTGTATGCCTTGACAGGCTGACAGCATAGTTGTCTTCCGGAAGTTGAAGGTCAAATAGTCAATTCCACTGTGCTTGAGGAATTCGGTGCAGTCCGATATTTACCACTTGGAGAGATGGTGGAAGGCATTTAAAAAAATATACACTGTATTCAGTGCTCAAGTATAATAAATGATGATAAATGGCTCTCGTTAACTTGATTATTTCCAATGCGATCAGTATATAAGCGATATGGATAACACATTATATTGTGCATGCGAAGTAAATTAATACAGCTATTTCTAAACATTATTTCTTTATTATAATGAACTTCGTTGTTACGCGAAACATTATATTGTAACCTCAGTCTGTTACCTTTAAGATAACAACGGAAATTCTTAATGTAACGAGATCATGTGACAGTATCACATTGATTACTATCCGAATCTTAACTTTTCTTCTGAGGTCCGAATTTAAAATTTTTAACGTTTGTAGAAGCCGTGTCCACAGCTACAGCTTACAAGACTGCAGTAAATCAATTGGTGGCACTGCACATTGGTACAATGCACCAATCGTTACAAGTTTGAGTCGTGATCGGGGCTCGCGTGTCGATCAAGCCCGATACCCGACAAGTAGCCGACTGCTTCTTTCGTTTTATGATTGTGACTGTACATAGCAGAGGTAATGAATGAATAAGGAGTAGCTAATTTTTAACCGTTATAATTTTATTGAAACTCATGAATATTGGCTACCTGTTTCACACAGTTTTTAAATGCTAAATTTTGCTTGTCTCACATGTTAGGATAATTTTTGTCCGGAAAGCGAGTGGGTAGTTTCTGATTAAGCCAGATGTACTTTGTGATGGTCATGGTAGCAGGAAACCGATAGATGCAGGTTGGAACTTTCCATTTGGAAGTCGATGAAGGAGATCTTTGATCATAGATATGATAATCATGATTATGATTAAGAATCTATGTTGATCTGGAAGTGGCGGGTATGAATGCAATTAAGGTATCGATATCACTGTCAATGATCGTATCGTAGTCAGTTCGAAATAATATTATTTCTTATATGACATACATAGCTCGAGTGATGCATCATCAAGAGCTTGTATTGTGGATACTTTATAACGGAAAAAAATTGATAGTAATATGTAGTTAAATATCTGGAAAATATCTGGATTATACTAAATGGGTTCCTTTTAAAGAGGCTTGAAAAAGCACTTTTTGGGCCGCCAATGTGAGGGTAGCTATCTTCACATATGGACTCCTCTAATTCTTTTCATAAGGTGGTGTAGAGTCATTTGCTGAGCTTTATATATAAAAAAATATTCATATGTATGCTTGAAAATTAATTTAGTATATTCCGATTAGATTCATAAACATATATTCGTACTTATCATACAAATATCTTCCCCTACTGAGATTTGAACCCTGGATAAGTAGACAGGGGTACTGTCCACTGGACCAGACTGCCAGTCGGCTGGATGATATAAAAATGTTTTCTTAGTACGGATATAATTCTAATTTCTTTGATAATTAATCATATCAGTAAGCATAAGTTAATATCAGTCTTTATATAGTTGGTGTCGTTAACTGTACAGGTACCGACAGACAGACGGAAGGTTTTTACTTTGATATTATTTAAGGCATACTTGACTTCAGTTCATAGGTAATCAATGTTTTATTAGTCTGAGAACAAGGGAATCGGTAAACTGCTGGGTTGTATTCTATATCAGTTGTATGTTGGATGAAATAACTTTTCTTGATCACGCTAAGACTTTGATGTAGATAAATGATAAAAGGTTTCGCCTGCAGTTTTAAATTAAAAGCTTGAAAACCTTATTGTTGGTGTAAAGAATGAAATTTTCATACATATTCAACAAAAATGTATTGAAAAGTTCATAAAAGAAACATTTTAATATTAGACGGTTAGATGATATTTTTAATAGCACAGCAAATGACTTGAAACCGTCTGATGGTAAGAGTCCATATGCTTAAATAGCTAGCATGAAACATAGAATAGAACAGAATAGAATAGAATGTACATACATTAACCAATATATACCATACTGCCATAGCCACTTCCATCTTGCAGGAGCTTATTCCCAAGGTCCCCACCACTACACGTTTAAGGAGCCATGTCGCATGAAGCAAGCAGATACGTGCTGATAAGGAGTTCCATGTTCTAGATGCTCTATATGTCATGAAGCCTCGAAATATGTTTCACTATTGTAATTTGTACGACGTTAAAAAAATTTCTTTCAATGCCACGCATACAAAGTCGCATGTGGGAGCTAGTATTGTAACATCCGCTGCAGTTGTCTCCGCAGCACCTTGACGAGGTAGCAAGTTATACGCACGGTAGTATGTCAAGGCCGGTACAGTGCAATCAAAAGCATATTCTAGAATCAACATGGCGTTAGGACTATGCTGGGTGTGGCAACTTTCCATAGACTTTGGCGTTTGTTTTCACGATTATAGGATTTTAATTGTACACTTAAAATCTAAATGTATGTTCAGTCTATCCCGATATCTAATTATGTGAAGGAAAAAGATGGCAACCTTAAGAACTTTCAAATAAATCAAATAAAGTACGTATCTACCTCTTAAAGAAGAGGTAGATACGTAATAAGATAAGGTAAGTATAATAACTAAAACTCACAATAGCAATGATTAGGTAGTTTTGAAAGAAAAGTCAAAAACTACATGCTTAAAAGTAGAATGTTGGTTTAATTCGTAGTTTTACATTTTGAAGAAGTAATAATGAAAACGACAAATCTCTGGCATCTTGTTTTGTATGTCAGTAATTTAAATTAAACGCTAAGAATTGACATATCTAGAGAACACGTATCTTAACCCTAGTTCTCTGTGGTAACGGAACGTTGAAAGTGAACGTTTCGTGTCATACTGACGCTAACTAGGCTACTTAGTGGACTGAAATAGAAAAAGTAAATCTGCAACGTCCGTTTACAATGCAGAGTGTCAGTTAAGTCATTTCCTATCAGGTGTTTAAGGACAATTTCTTTTGCCGAATACAATTAAGAAAGGCGACGAAATAATTACAATTATTTGATTGAATTTCTATACGAAATCTGACTGCCGTCTAGACGAGTGATAAGTATTAAGTTCGAATTACTGTAAGAGAAGATGTGTATATGCTGAGTAAAAACATATGATAATTTATAATACATTTACTATTTATATTTCTCCGTTACATTCAGTATCATAATTTGTGTTATAACGAAGATAACGGAGAAATATTAGTGTGTAACTGTTAATATAATTAAAGTGTTTACAGTAGTAGTGGTTTGGCTTAAGTATATATTTTTTTTAAAATTAATAATTGATATTATCATACGATAAATATTCCCACTTATCTATATCAATATTTCCGCTAAATAAAAAAATATATTAGAAATAAACTCACTATTAGATCAAATTACATAAAGAAAATCTTACATTAGATTTTAATAACGAATATTGTAAAAAATATTGTAAGAGTTGGTAGTTGTTAATAAACTTTGAACTTTTTTGAAACTTTTTTTAAGATTTGTTGTTAATAAACTTAATAAATTCTATTCTGAATGCAGTAATCGATATTCTTATAGCAATTGCTTATTAAAAACAACTCCATCAAAATCTCAACATCGACATTAAGCAGGAGTCCTTTCAAAATACATTTCGGTACTCGAGTGAATAAGTGATGCATGATCACGAATGGAGCTCAAGTCTCTTCACACTTGAATAGAAGTTGTTTTGCTGTAGGAAAATCAACCTTCATATGATGTGATCAGAGGTGAATGTAGCTGTTCCAATATTAGGCCGAGAAGTCCACCAAATGACAGCCGTGGCTTTTTATACGGAATGCTGTTATTATCTATCCAATAGAGTTTGATATAGGGTGATTCATAAAATCACAATAATTTTTTAGTATCGAAATTATTTTTGAACATTAAATTATATTTATTAATAAGGGTATTTATTTACTAAGGAACTTGTCTATTATGGGCATGATAACAATAATTAAATATATTATTAATTAATTAATGTTTAAAATTATAAGTTCAAAAATATATATAAGCCCCAGGGCTGCCGTCAGGAATGGTGCCTAAAAGGCTAGCAGCATTACCACGTTGGATGGCAAGGCTGATCCATTGGGCAAGATAGCTGCCAGCCTTTCGGTCACCAGACACCTCGGGGAGTCCCTTTGATAGGTCCTTAAAAAAGTTAGTAAGTATATAATGCTTCTAAAAATTCAAAGAAGTTCCCGAAAATAGAAGATTATCCAACAAATATATAAATAAGAGTGAAAAAACCACAAATACCACTTGATAGTGAGCGATGACGTTAACATTATGTCTATCACTAGGTGGGAATTTCAGAAGACTTGTTTTTATTAGTTATTAAGAGCTTATATTGTCATTCAATAAGTATATATCTATGGACTAAAGTTGAAAAAAATATATTGACTTTGAATTAATTTATTTCTGTAAAAGCACTCCGCTGCAATTCATAATTATCTTGAGAAGTGAGATAATTAAAATAAGCCGATATCAAGGTAATTAAAATTGTTCTGTCATATTCTATTTCAGTTATGATAAAAAAATTATAATACATATAAGAATACAATCAGATGTTAAATTGATACTTTATGACAACATTTTTACCTCATCGAGTACATCTAAAATAAAGAAGACGATTAAAAAAATACGAAATATTAAAATATCTATTTGTGAATTTTTATGAAATCCGTAGAAAAATGAAATGAAATTGTATCTATTATTTAAAAAGGGGGTGTTGGATTGAATTGTAAATTAAGGAAAAGAAATGATTTCAAAATTATGTAACATATTCCTTGATTATGGCATAAATGGATTTTATGTTATCAAGACCTGATTGAAAAGCTCAAGTTTCAAAAGCTAAAGTCAAGCAATTTCACAGCACCCTGTATATCTGGCCAATAGGCACAGTAACAGCAGTAGATAGTGCGCCTTTTCTTCGCGCCACTTCTACTAACGACGTCATTGCGTTCCACGCCGACAAGTTATTGAGACTTTTTCAAGAGACAACCCCCTACCCCCCCACTCCCCTTACAAGATGCTGGCTAACTTGATGTGACACATTATTGGGTAAGTTTTTTTTTACATGTGATATATAAATATTTTAATAGCCTAAAGGTGCTATTGTTAGAGAGGTTACAAATTACATACCTTGTTAAATAAAGCTTATTGAAATATCATACAAGTGAACTCTACATTTAGCTGAACGTGCAAATTATGTTCAATTTCAGGGTTCCTGGCTTAGAGTTGGATCCTATTGCAGATGAAGATACACCACTGCGTGGATGCTCTCGCTATTCACCAGAATTTTTCATTTGTATATCTCACTGCAGACTCAAGGACAGAATTAGCTAACGACATTTAAGGATATGGTATTTTAAAACATCGGGTTGAACTCAACTATCGCGTGATACCCTACGACGTTTTTTTAACGAGGAGAAATCCGTTTACAACATATCCACTGGTGGCTAAGTGGTGGACCTGAGCACTGGAAATACCCACTAAAACTCCCCGTTAGCTCCATTGTCCCTCGCGAAGGAGACCTGGGTTCTGCCAAAGCAATTCACCAGTTCACTCTCAGGCAGCCCAGCCTTACGACCAGGGTTTGTGCCGTTGGAGATTGTCCAGAGTTACTTGGACAATCCCAGACGTGACAGCCTGTGCAATGCATGTGATAACCTACGACCTTAGCTACCAGATTAGTTAATTTAATTAAACAGGTTTTGTGATAAATTATGTAATTATTATTTATACTCTAAATTACATAGTTTACAACCGTATACTAAGGTGCTTCTGGTCAATTGTGGTACACATATAAATTCAAAATATGCCACTTCCAGATTATTTTTTTATATCCATGTAATACCTTGAAGAGGATATCTGACGATAATTATGTCGGTTGGAAGATTGAATGTCCTTTACGTTTTTCCTTCGCATAAGTATGAGAGAAGCCGATGATTGACATCAAGATGGCGGCTATAATTTCGATAAATAAGTATGAATCCAATGTTAGCTTATATTTCATTGTAGCGATCTGTTCCTTCGATCAGTTATTCGCCAGAACTTACTGATAGTGTTAAATATGAAACATGTTGTGTTATATGCTGTAAACGAAACGCTTTCAGGCCTTACTAATTACAATGGAACATCTACGCTTGTAAATCCTCTTTTGTTTTAAATTTAATTACACTAAATTTGATACGTTCGAAAAACGTCAAATTTTTCGAACGTATCAAATTTTGTATAAGAACGCTCTTGTCGGTAATGTATATGCCAACATTATTATAGTAGCCTAGGTATTAATTACAATTAGAACTAGCTCTAAATTGTTCAAACAAGAGAAATAAGTATATGCTATTTGTATATTGTGTTAAAGATAGTTCTGGAAAAGGATCTCAACTTATATGGAAAACATAACCCAGTATTTTTGGTGTCTTATGATTGCGCATCATTGCAGTATTCTATTTTCGTTCAAACATTTATATATTAATTTTTACACAACGGTATTTGTATTTAATTTTGAGTTTCTCGTAAGTCTCCGATAAAATTGAGACGATTACCATTCCACAAGGTAAAGGGATACTTTACACAGGTATCCACGACTAAAAATACCTATACAAGGTATAAATCTATGGGATTCAATTCCCTTGTCCTTCCCTTTTATAGAGGCAATTAAAAAAAAGAAAATACGTTAACTTAAGTTTGGAGTAATTGTTTTGTCATCATAGCGAAAATGTGAGCTTATGCTGATCTCATAATCTTTTCAATTACTCGAGTGCGTGTCTCCACTCCATTAGTCAGGGTTCCGTAACGATTTCCATACGGATCATAAGAAAACGATTTGCTTTCGAACCCTACTTTTGATTGATACGTAAAGATCGCACTGATTTCGATTTAGCGTGTTCCCGAGCAATAGACAAACTGGAATTATATTTGAATGGTATTGAATTTGTGTTGATGACGTTTAAAGGAATTGGTTACACACAACATGTGGGGTGACTGATACTATATTATAAATATATTGATTTTAATCCCGTATCTCATAAAAAAATGTTAAAATTTTTTTTGCGACTGAATGAAGGTATTCAACTGAAATTTATATAAAACACAAACTTATCAATATAGAAAAATTATCATTTGTTGTTTTTGTTTAAGACAGCAAAATTTAAAAAAGTTCAACATATATACATACATACATACATATATATATATATATATATATATATATATATATATATATATATATATATCCTTTATAAACTTCATATGTAAAGTATTGTAACTAAGAACTTCAATCCAAAACCCATATGCTCCACAACTAACCCTTTGACCTTTAAGTATCTAAAACCAAAAAGCAAGTACTACATAGTTTATGAATTATATTTATTTATTAACTCCAACAAGATTAACTTTTAACATGCACAAAAAAAAATACAATTAATAAGAATTAAATGCAATCTTAATTATAGGAGTTACACTATAGCTTTCCATAACACAATAAGTATATTGGTGGTTAATGTATTTATAGTAATTAAGAAATGGTTTAAGCTTTGAAATTATATAATTTGTTAAAAAGTTAATATGATATCGATAAAAAAAATTTAAATTGTAATATTAGTACATTACTAGTAAAAATCAAGTGATTTCAACAGCATGTACCATGCTTTTATCCAATAAAGATTTTTACTTGTTTTAATTTAGATATTTTTATTGATGACTTCGGGTCGATAATTTGTGAACAGGTCAATAAGAGCCATCAATTATTGAGTATTTGGATGAAAATCCGCATATATAACTAATTATGACTTACGCCACTAAAAAGAACCATATTCCATTGGCTCACCAAAATGGACCCTTATTTTTGTTTTACAAACCCACCAAAGTTACCCCCGTTTGCCACTTATCGACAACTCTTAACATAAATCAATAGGCGAAAAATCGAACCCCTTATCACGACTAGAATTGATGCTTCTCATAAATCAGAGAGCTTCGTCTGGGAGCTTTGGAACGCCCAAGCACTTGACTAATATGGATTTATGCGGCTTCTGTGTTGTGATAACGTACACAGTTGGATACTGAAGAGTGTTCGAAATTCAGAAACATGTAGTCCACGTTACCTTGACGCATTTTGGAACTAATTATTTTATACTAATGAAAGAGGTTTTGCTCTGATTAAAGTTGACAGATCTCACTTAAGTCAATTCAATTCTTTATTTTGCATTCCATAGTTACATAATATGTAGATCTAGTAAAATAGATATAGATATAATAGTATGTAGTCAAGTCAAAATATCTTTATTTAAATAGACTCTTTTTCTGTTCTTTTAAATCGTTATAACAGGTAATATGTATGAGAAAAATAAACAAATGTAATTAAAGGTAATAGTGATAACTTTAAGTGGGTATTAACCGGGTGTTTACAAATTGTCCCAGTTATAGAATTTAAATATGTACTAAATAAGAAACATTTTGTTAGAAGTGCACTTAACCTTAAGCGAAATAATCCAGATATTGTTTTTGATTTCCTGTAGATACGTGCGTGACAATAAATTACATATTTTACACATAATTTTAATCGATTTAAATAAAGAGTTTTCGATTTCATAATTTAGCTCCAGAGGTAACTACTTACTTCAAACCTTCATTTCATGACAGCCTGAGAACATTCTTTTATTATGAGACTTCTAATTAAGAAAAATTTTATATAGGTCCCAAAAAAAAATGCAGTAGGCTCTGAGAAACATCTTAGGAATTTTCCCTTAAAAATGGGTTTCAAATCATCTATAGGTTACGGTACCGATTATCATCAGGTATCCTTATCAGTTTGCTTTCTTGTTGTTTTAAAATATGCACACGTAAATATCCCTTGGTCCATTTGTCAACACGATATGTACGACCACATTGGTTCTATGAAGCATTAGCGTGGCCACATTTTTACCTATCACTCGCATTTTCGATGCTCGATACGATTAATGGCGGGTGGGACCAATATTCAAAACCAGGCAAGTGACAATTCATGACCAAGAAAGTAGAGTTTTGCACAAATACAGTAAAAGTAGTTTGAAAATAGTTTTTGACTTAAAAACTTATTTTGGATAATGTTTGAGACTTTAATGGTTAAAAACACATTTCAATACATATATATATATAAATCATCATCAGGTGGTGACGTGTCATTTGCTGAGCTTTTATAAAAAAAATTTAGGATAACTAAAACTGAAAGTGTAATTTTAAAAACAGTGATCGTAAATTACACTCGGAATCGCATCCATAATCGAAGTCAAGGTCAAAGTCAAAATAAAACACAAATTATTACACAGGATGTTGCACAAAGAATAACCAGTAATTATGTACATGTAAACGACTATGGAAAAACATGGACTTGGCTGCACAGGCGTGTATGTTTTTTAGTTTAATATAATTATTTTTAGCCGACCAATACTGTCTATTTGGTTTGGTTGACTCTGAAAAAAAATAATGAAAAATTGGCTTCTACGTCGTTCCAGACGTGACCAATCACAACAGCATTGTTTTCGTTATTTTGTCACAACATCATTCGCCGTCGAAAAAATATTCCGATATATAACTCTCAATTAGAAAGCGGGGTTAAGTGAAAAACGAGTTAGCCACATTTTCGGCTTTCGGCTTTCAGCATTCGGCTTTCAACCTTTTTTCGGTCATCATCATGTCATATTTCTCTTTATCGAGATTTATTGGTGATTTTGATAACGTTTTCGGGATTTGCGAGAAAAAATAGGGCAGTGCGAGCGTTGTTTCCATTTGTGTTTATGGAAATAAATTTTGGTTTCCCTCGCTAATTGCTAGATTTATTTATTGTGACGTCATGTTTATTATCGTTATAATTACCAGATTTTCCTTTTTCGAAGTTTCGAATCTAAATCAAGCGTATATCGTGAAGTTATACGTGTGACATTATACATTATTAGGAATTACCTCACCTTAAATACCATAGCAGCTTTTTTTTTTATTAAAATTGGGAATAAATCGGGAACTAAGCGCGAATGAGTTAGTCGATTAATTTGTCAGTGATTTAGGGCTTAATGTGAAGTTCGTCAATACATTACAACTCTTTCCGTCGTTTAACTCTATGTGGAAGTCGTATAATGAGTGAGTGGGGATGGTGTGTTAGATGCTGAGCATACTGACGTTTGCATTAGTCAACTTACGGAGCTACGGTAGGTAATGGTCAGATATTCGGGGATCTAAACATTCCTATTGTACCATGAAACACTTATTATAGTAATCAAGATACGGCTAGGGACTCGTTGAAAAATCTCGACAATGGGTGGAGCAATGGTGTTCCATATTTAACACCGTAAATCTTAATGATAAATGTTATTTAAAAAAAACTCCACAGTATTTAAACACATAACACAATTATTTCCATTTTATGGCAGACATCTGAACCATGGATATTATTTAGACATATGTTATAGCTTCAGCCCTCAACTTTTTGCTTAATCTGGCATACTTATTTACACTGAATTGTTTCGTTTTTATGCAAAGGCAAAGGTGGCAAACACTCTTGCAGCCCGTGTGTGACTTTTATTTTCTTTTTTAGTCCTATAATTTTTTATATGCTACCTAAGACTGATAATCTTCGCAAATTTATAATAGTGCTGCGCCATGCTGTTGATTTTTGAATCAAAAAGTAAGTTAACGTTTCTTCCTATCTTTATTAGCTTTATTGTACATTATAAATTTCAAATATAGAAAACAAATGCTATTAAAAAGGTTTGTCTTATCTCTAAGTAGCTATCTTATCCAGATAACCATAGGATGGTAATAAATCAAAAGGCTTAGGAACGTCTGTATAAATGCAAGTTAGTTCGAAAATTTTCAACTTTTGCTAATTTTGTAAGTATTTGCAAATAATCACAAATTGACTTCCATTCTTTGAAAGCGCAGGTTCCAAAGCAATGTTAGATAAAATTGACAATTTCTAATTATCGCTATAGGCTCGCCCCCTGAGGGAGTCATGGACGATTACACCGCCGCGCCGCACTAATATAGATGTATAGGTATTGAGTACGTACATCATGATAAGACTAGGCGTATCGTGAAGGGTGACAGATTACTCGAATAGTTTTTGTTTAATTTCACTTTGAAATTTTATGATAAATATGTAAATGATAGATATTTAGCATTGTATCCAAATTATAGATTGCATTCAGCCGTCCAGGTTGTTCCAGTAGTCCATATGAAGGTCGAGTGAGCGTCAACATACTTTACTCTGGAACTAGCTTACAGGAAGAGATATGATTGGTTCTGGAACAACCAGATTCCTATCAAAACATCTTCTGGCGAATACATCGTTGACATTAATTATTTTATTTTAAAATATTATGTTATTAACACATAGAAGCCTACTTTTAAGTGCAATTAAAATGATTAATTGCTATTTTTTACTTCATTTGGCATATTATGAAAGTGAAAGACAAAATGAATCATCAGTGTTTTAAATGAAATAGGTATATTATACGATAATATATAAAGTTTGCGTGTTGAGGCTATCGAAGCATCAGTGGGCAATGTTATTAAGAATTCTTAATAGCACTTCTTGGTCTGTAAACGATATGCCCACAGGACCATGTTACAACGTGCTAAGATATACTTTTGAATGGAAGTGTCTTCGTTATGAAAACAGGCATCTGGAGACAGTTGTCGCGGAACAGCTGTTATCGTTGTCATTATACATATGAGTTATATTTATTAAAAAGTTTTGAGATAGCCCACAAAGTAATATAATACTTGTGTTGACCGATGACCGATTTTATGTATTGCATTTTTATTTAGTATATTTAAGATAAACATACTAGTTGACTCGGTGATATTTGTATCATGTACAAAATACCACTAACGCCATCTTTATAAAAAATGAAAGCAGCGATGGGAGAAATGACAGTTTTAATGTTTATCATGTCAGTAACACGATTTTTCCTACTAACAATAACAATTTTCAATTGTATGTTTTACAGTGTTTCTTTAAAATGTTCGCAGTTTTCTTAAAGTTTAACCACCCCTGTATTGAACAGAATAAAATACAATAAATATTATTCAAGTAGGTCAAGCACTTTTTGAGTTTTAGCGACATTAACGAACATCAACTAGTTTTTGTATATAAGAAGATTACTATTTATAATATTTCATTAAATAATAAAATAATAAATCCAATTAAATCTTTATGTAAAAAATGGGTCAATATTTCTGTTAATTCCTAGTGGGTTATTTGATCCTGTTTGGTGAAAAAATATTAAATGGTATAATAAAATGGAATGTATAAAATCGGGTTAAAGTTGCATTATCAATAGCAAATCGCCCTCAAATTCAATTTACTAATATATTCCCTAAGTAAGGAATTGCTGCAAGTTAATTTGTAATAACTGTAGTTCCTCAGAATAATATTTGTCTTCAAGGCAATGCATGATACATGATACTTAATGAAGCTTAAATCGATCTAGGTAATAGGTGTGATATTGAGAAATATTATTATAATTATTTTTTATTATTTTGTCGACTTATATATGAAAATAAATTAATCTTCGTTAATTTCGCTAAAACTCAAGAACGAATTGATCTATTTGAATATTTTTTATTGTATTTAATTCTGTTCAATTCAGGAAATAAATCTTTAAGAAAAGCCTTGTCTTATTTACACTTCCGATATATGCTTCTAAAATCCAAATATAAATATATATAATTACAAAATGCATTATAATGTTTTCTTTTTAATAAGAGGTATCCATAAAACAAGCACTATGATTGTATGGATATTAAAACCATAGGAATCTACCAATAGACATTTTATATAAGGGTGTTTAATTTTGGACATGGGGCTTTACAACCCAATGGCATATTTTGAAACATATGGGTTTGCGAATTTATGATTTAAAAATTCTATACTACTCCTGTATTATTTATTTATTTAATTAAACATTGTTTAAACAGCATTTTTTATACATACAGAATATAATGGAATTACCCAGACATAAGCCAATTGAAGAAACAGATTATATTTTTTAAAAGGGTATCAGGAAGTCAAGAAGGTAGCTGCTCAAAATATATCAATACATATTTAAATAAATGATAATTAACAATCAGGAACGTAACTAAAAAGAGAGAGAAAAGACAAAAAAATAATAAAACAAAAGTCATCGCATGTTAAAGGTGTCTTTAATGTGTGGGTGGATGTGTGTTTATGTATGTGTGCGTTAGTACTCGCGATGTTAGCAAATTCCAGTTATACTATAACAACGAAAACGGAATATGATAATTTACAGAAATAAATAAGATGTAACCTCGAGACAAATACGCAGCCTCTTCTATATTCTTTACATCTGTCAGTTTAACGTTTGATACAGTTGAATATTAACCAAAAACGCTGGTAACTTGCGTATTGTCATAAAGAAAATGGTCGCGGTAATATCAAATATTTGTACTGTACTTTCATTTATTTAACCCTCGTTATAGTTTTGAGGTGGCGAGGTAGGCTGTCCTTTGGGAATTTTCATAATAAGCTTTTGCTTACGAATAATGTTTTCTGTGGTATTTTTATCGGAATATTTACATAACCTGCTAATTCAAATTAATTAGGGTCTTACTATTTCTTTATTTCGTAAAAGACTGCAATAGTTATATCAGACAGAAAGAATGCCCATCAGTGGCTCCAGGAGGAACTTAACTGTTTATAATGATAAAAACTATATGCCACAGGAAATGATCCAATGATCCAATGATCTGATCCTTTCAACCGAACAACTGAGAGAATACAATAACAACATTTTTTATTTTATTTTCATTACATTTTTAATGTACGGCCATCTAGGTCGAGAGTACACCTGTCTTCTTAGCCAGAGGTCCTCGGTACAGATATTTGTATGATGCATACGAATATTTGTTCACAAGTCATGAATTTTTGAATATTTATTTAGTGTGTTCCTGATATTTATATATTTTTATGCTTACTGGTCTTGATAATGGGTGCGTGTAAATTTTTTTTTATTAATATTAAGTACGTAGTGTAATGCTTCTCTATCGTATTGGTTTTAAATTGAAAATATATAGTAATGCTAAGATGAAATAAATAACTATATATATATACATACAAAATTCTGATATCATATTCTGCATTACTAACACAACAAATATAGATTAAATGAACAATACTAAAATATAAAAAAAAAACAGAAACAACTATTTAAGTTTTAAACTATCACCCAAAGCCTCAATATACCCCACTGCTGGGCAGAGGAGTTCCTACATGGGAGGGAGACAAAGTTTCAGCCATACACTATCACTCTGGCCAAATGCAAGTTGGTGGGTAAATGTGGTTTCCGTAGCAACCAGGACCAACTGCTTAAAGTGCATGACGAAGCACGGAAGAGATCCATATAAATGTCATTAAAAAATATGCTGAAAATGTTTGGATTCAATCATCAGAAATATGTAAGCTTGCTTAAGCTCTGTTGCTTTTTTTTCTGAACCTTTTACCTAAGAGGTTTCTATTCATTAATCTATTATAGTCATTCTATCCTATTGACTTTAATGCCCATATATTTTTACGCTCCTATAGATCTAGTAAAACGGAAAGTATTAAACTTTATGTTAGTTTAAGAAGAACTGTACCAAAATAATTATTCGGAGCTACTGTTTGTCACAATATTTAAACAATCTCAAATTTAAATAGGCTATTTTACTAAAATAAACACGTCATAACTTAATTTTTGCCTCTCCCCGTCCGATCCTAAGTAAACTATAAATTATATAATTAAAGCCATATTAGTTGGGTTACGTTATAATTTGGCGGGCATCCCAAACAATATGGGCGAATAAATATTTATTAGTGGACTCTGAAGTGTCCACTATTGGGTCAATGTTGAATGTCCGAAGAGATGACCTTTGTGGATACGGTATAATTTACGAATATATATAAATCAAAGTGAAATTAAACCTGTCAACTCGTGCAATCCAGAAGTAACAGAATATTCGTTGTCTCGATGTTCCTAAGAGTATTTCGCGGTTAAAATAATAGAGAAATGTAGAGTATAAAATTTTTTTATTCAACATAATTTTATTCATTTAGCGTTTATGCAATAACAATGTGAGATTGTCTATAACGAACTAGAGGATTTAGTTCTCGTGTGCTACAAAAAAAAACGAAAAAAAAATCACACGAGAACTGCTTTCGGACAAAGTATGAAGAAATTTGACAGATATTGTAATACATTTTCATTTGTAAAAAAATAATAAAATATTTATATTAGAACATAATACGTTATATTTGAATAAAAAATTAAGTTTGAAATTTCATTTCTCCTTAATTTTAACTTTATTTTATTTTTGTTGACAATATTACAACTTTAATTTATCATAGTGTAAAGTTTAAAATAACGTATATACTTTTAATAGAATAAATTCTTGTCGAGTGACCAATACATAGATAGATGTACTGCTCATTCTACCTAGGCAGAATTTCCAGGTTAGAATCCCTGTAGAGCCACATTACGTTTATATAATTTTTTCAAGAGTTATCGATTTAATTATCTTTTGATTTATTTATTAAGCTACAGTAATTTGTTTGAGTTTCTTGGCTTCGTTTAGTTTGTTGTTTATTAAGTTTTGTATATTTACTAAGTATATTTCTAATATATGTTTAAATAATTAGATAATAATAATAATATTCATAAGACTAGCTCTTTCCAATGCTTTATTGGTACAAAATATGTCAAAACTTTTAGCTTTTGATGTAAATGTTTTAAAGGTATTCGTCATTGATGCATCAAAGACCAGGAAAACATAAATTCAAAATTGATTTATCACAAATGGACATGACATAGTTAAATTTTACTTCATATGTAATTATTCCCGAAAGTTGCCTGTATTTACTTGGTGGGACAATCACATAAATGCGTTAGGTTTTATAACACAATAAGGTATAAAAATCTAACACATCCATATTATTTTAATACTCCATAACAAAGATAGTTAGGTAACTGTTGAATTATGTACCCCTAGGGCACGTCCCGTCACACACGTTTTATTATTTAAAGACAAAGCCTACTTTGCTTATGGCCGACGAATGGCGATGCTTGACAATGTTACTACGGTGACATAACCAACATTTTTGTATGTATCAAACAAATTTATTACATTAGACAATAATAAAGAAATATAGAAATACCTATTCTTAAACTGAAACCTATTATTTAGCAGAAGCGTTATGGATCACGCTACATAACAAAAAATTATTCTTCGTAGCACAGCTACGAGCGTCGTCGTCGTCGGTCGAGCTACGACGATCCCTAACCATCAAGCTATGCTACGATTGTATTAGCTTTGGTGACTACTATGCAGTGCTACGAGCGTCTAAGCTAAGACGACCACTAAACATCAGGCGGTGCTACGAGTTTCTAAGCAACGCCAACCACTGACAATCAGGCGTTACTACGAGCGTCTAAGCTACGGCAATCCCCAACCATCAGGTGACACTTCTGTTTAGTGTCACTCTTATCATGAATAAGATTTCTGATTTAAAAATCTAATAACTAAAACTGTAAATACCTTTGAAATATTAAACGCCATGTTCGCCACCATACCCAAAAAACAGGAATGTATTAACAATATTAATCCACACATTCAAACACAAAACATCAATTTCCTTGGGGTCGTTCGTACCAATCGGTCGAATTATCAGCTTTTAACCCTTACGATGAAGCAATTATCCTTAGCAGCGTATAATGGGTTAAGTTAACTATCGGTGCACGCGATATCTGATATTATTGTTAACTAGGTAACGGCTAATGGTTATAGATTAGTGCTAAATGGAAAAGCTGATGGTACGAAGGGTTATGAAAGTCAGAAAGTAGACATTAAAATAAGTAAGCTATTTATTTAGATATAGAAAAATGCGTCTCTAATACCAGCCGAATATCGTTTATTGACATTGGGGGAGAATCGCTATAATGCTATCACAATATGTTTTCTAATAGTTCATCAACTTTTACATAAATTTTAGATTAAGTATCTGTAAGTTTTCAAAATGGTATATATACACACACACACACATATATATATACTATTATATCATACTTTTTAACAAAATAAAATAAAGGCAACCCTCAAACATTGAAACCACAAATTAAATGACAGGCGCGCCCTCTGTCGGCCGTTTATTAAAATTGACACAGACACACCTGCGCGCAAAGGGTTAAATTGATTCAGCGATTTGTGTACGTTAATAAGCGATTAAGGGTTAAAGTTTGTTCCAGTTCGCGTGGAATTGTGATTAAAATAATTATCTTGAAGGTAAGTATTACTTTAATTACGACTTAAGGTAATAAGATGTTATGAAATATACGCTCAAATAATTCTACGTTTGCAGCGTTGACGTAATAGATAGGGATAAACAGGAAGAAAGCGTGTGTAAGAGAGAGAGCTTAAGAGTTCTGTTATCTATATTTAAAGAATTTAGTAAGCGAAAATAAAAGTATGCCCTTCAAAAGAGGCATGGAAAGGCACTTTAAGGGAGCAGGATGCATGCTGCACTAGCTATCTTTATATATGGACTTCTCCAGTAGGACAAGTACTGACAAACCATCAGGCGATTTGAGATTAAAAACGATTTTGTGTTATAAAATAATAGTTGCTCAAACGTTATGTAATATCGTGGAGCTTGTTGATTAGGTGATCTTTTTAATTTGGTCTTACAAAACACCACCAAATTTTTGGTAAGGAAGTACTAAGTCGTTCAGTTCCATATGCCTTTAGTAAAAGTTCGTAAGCTCTTGTTTCCAAAGCTCAAATACCAATTACAACGAAAATAATACTTATCAAAGTTTGCCCTATAAATAATTTAGTAGAGATTATCGAGAGTTTATCGGGATCTGGGGCCCCTACTAAGGTTTTACGTTTTTGTGGATAAGAATATAAATTATGCGGTACTCATACAGGCTAATACTTACTACCTAAAATTGTTATCGACCTACCACAGAACTAACGACATTTAAACACATCTGATGGAAAATATAACACCAAATTTAAAACGTTCCACACAAATGCTATTTAATGCCAAATTGACAGTTCCTGTCAATGTAGTTTCTGACATTAATATTTTTAAGGTTTACCTGAAAGTGAGACTTCACATTTAAATTAGATTTTAAAAAAAAGATACTGCGTTATGTATTGTAAATTTGTGAAAAACCAGACCTGAAGATAATCAAAGAAATTTCAGATATATTTATATAATGCCTGTCATTTCAAAACCATAGTTGCTTGGAATAAAATCTAAAAGTTATGAAAAATCAGAAATAAAACGCTGTGTAAGATAATAAATTTATATACTTAATATAATCACAAACATCCGAGACTCTAGGACATGTTCGATCTCGTTCCATTACAATCAGTTGGTCTGTTCTTTGACATTGTTTGCTATATAAGAGTCTGCGACCACTTATTAAATGTCATTTTCATATTTAGAACATCGAGTTTCCATCGTAGGGGATGGTCGCGCGGGCGGGAATGTTTTCCCGTCGATTAAGAGCTTTCAGAGCTCTCAATAATGATGCAACTTTGCTTGTAACTTGCCTTTAGTTTTTAGACAAAAGTAGCGACAGCAAAAACTTTTACAGTTTTAGTTGTCTTTTTTTAATTTTGACATTTGACTATAGATAGCATGGTTTAACTTTAGCTTTGATTTTTTAAATATATTTTATACAATTTATAAAAAAAAATACAGAACAAAACTAATAACCGCCTTCAAAACCACTAAAAATGCAAAAAAAATCATGTCAAAATTAGAAATAATATGAAAGTTGCCCTTGATTTCTATATAATCCCATTACCGGATCCTAACTTGATGACAATGGAACCATTTCATTGACAGAGAAACCGTGTTACCAACATACAATAAAACATACAATCGAAATGAGCGCCTCCTCCTTTTTAAAAGTCGGATAAAATATCGTCCTGATTCTATACTTCTTTTATCAGTTTGGAAAATTAAATTTGCCTGGAGAAGCGTATGAGCGTGGCGCGTTTACTTTGAATCATTTGTTAATGAGTCACGGATATTAAGTATACTTCTAATAGTTATTTAGAATCCAAATCACCATTTCTTAATGAGGCTTATTCGGGTATTTCTGTGAGTAATATTATTATCATTGTAACTAATAGCTAGCTATTTTTGTAACAAGGCAACTATGAACTATTATGAAATAGTGGATTTCAATTTCATGGGGTTTCGTTGCGCAGACACAGGATTATAATAATGAAGATTATGTGGATCTGTAAAATAATTTAAGGGTAACTAGTTTTTTTTCTAACGGTACAAATTACACTATTGAGGCATAACATACATTAGGTATCCCACATTCGCAGATGACAAACGATTGTTCGCGAACTATGATCGTTAGCGGTCGCCCTTATGTCATTATTTTTTCCATTTCCTATCTCCCCACTAAGGGTAAATTATGAATCGACAACTTATATACTGTTTTGTTTTTGTCGTAGTGATAATTGGTAAAAACATTATTTATTGTATTGCTTTAGTTCAGAGCAGATTAATGTTAACTGTGATTGTCAAAATCAATTTAACTTTAATCCTTTCAAGACTGGGTGTATCTTTAGGAATACACTGGGCCAATTTAAACTGCAGAAGATACCAAATTATCTTCTAGTCTATGTAATAAAAGTGGAGACAAGTGTATATGAACGCGTCAATGGTTTGCGAGTTAGTGCCTGAACTTAAGGTAATCACAGACAGGTATTCATTAATACGCCGACATTGCTGTAATAATTATAGTAGGCGCGCGGAAACACTGCTTATATATTATACCAAAAAAATTGATACTAAAAGTGTATTATTTGTGTATTATAAAAATGAAAAACGATAAGTTAAGTTATAAAATACTATGTTGCTATCAGAAACTCAAAATTGTTAATGTATTTTCAAATCTTCTTTAACAACAACATTCCTTACAGTTTTATTTTACCGATCGCAATATTGGTATGGAGATATTTGCAAATAATTTTACAAGTATGAAGTTTTGATTTCAAAATAGAATTTATTTGTTTATATTAACATAGGGTATGTACCAAACACCTTGAATATACTATTATCGATTCTATCTTATATTATCTTACAAATATGCTTAATAAAAAAATACCAGGAAATCATGAATTTCTAGATAGTAGGTAAGCTTGACCTGGTGAAATGCTCGTGCAGAACCCAGGTTACCCCCGTGAAGGGCAATGAAGTTACCGGGGAGTTTTAGTGGATATTCTCAGTGCCACTCTATTGAGGTACTGAGTGAGCCCCACACACGCCCTTCGCTTAGCCAGTGGCGGGTAGATCCGTAAATGGATTCCTCCTCGTAAAAAAAAAGATAGTAGGTAATCTGTATTAATAATTTAAGCAAGTGTTTAATAGCGAAAGAAATGTTACGGTTTTTTATAAAAAACTCAGGAAATGATTTGGCACCACTTGATGATAAGCAGCAGAGGAGTCCATATGTGAAGATAGCTAGTGAAGCATGTGACAAACTGCCCCAGCCACCTCCAACTTACCGGTCCAAAAAGTACTTTTTCACACCTCTTTTGAAGGAACCCATTTTGTGAGAAAGACAAGGACGTGTGCCGGTAAGGAATTCCACGCTCTAGCTGTGCTACAGAGAAAGGAGTCACGAAATCTCTTTGTGCGTAAAATAGACTTTATATTCTGTTTTTGAAGTTATCCTTAAAAACTTAATATCCGAAAACGAAAATCAATTGCATATGGTTACCTTAAAGGCCAAAATTCAGGCTGCGTACACAAAAGATAGTTTTATATCTTATTACTAAAGCGCTGAGCCCACTATGACTGTACTGAAAGTATTCCGGGAGCAGGACTTTTTGTAATGTCCAAGTTAATATGCACCATGTCACGTATAAACCGAAGGGTGGTGGTGGCACCGCAGCTGGCTTGTTCTTATAACCTTAAAATCATTACACCATTGTTTAGGAAAGTCTAGTTGGACGCATGATATTTGCCTACCTATATCTGCCTAGCTACCTGACCCGCTCATTTCATTATGTTGACCCCCACCAATCTACCAGTTCACTCCCGACGTTTGACTGAATGACATAGGTACCCGCGGTCTGCCACGTTGCCCTCGTTGTCCTGTATTCTGTGCCCATCAGTGCTATCCTAGTGCCTTGAATGCTGTGCCTACCAAATGAGACTCGAGATACACCTACATACCTGTATCGGCGAGAGGGTAATGTATCTAGATATACCTAACTTGGCCCAGCACCTTCCCTAAACAACCATGTTTTAATATTAGTATCATTCGTTGCGATGGAAAATAAATCCACCTTTTCTGAAGTCGGTTAAAATACAGAGCAAAAACCGATACGTCAGCGTATCAACCAAGTCATTGTGCATACCCATTATGGCCGATTACATAAATGTCACCGCAGAAATTTCTCTCATGCGAAATCATAAATTCTCGAGAAAACAGCGACATCTCTTTGATGAGGCTAATTTTTTTCCTACTGATATTAAGTCATGTTTAAGACGGCTACCATTATATTTAATAGTAATAGATTTTTTATTTCGTCGCAACGCCTGTAGGGGTGTTTACACAATATTCGAGGGGTGCTATTCTCATATCGCTAGCTTGTCACAAAAAAACTGCATCGATCGTATACATTCCCAATGTTTTTAATATCGTGTGGAAGCATTTTAAGTTGCGTCGATATAATGTAGAGCCATGGATTTGACACTTCTTATTGGGGATGTTGGCGAGTTTAACTATTAGTTTATCTTAGCAATGTACAATTCAGACATATTTAATTTCGAAAAATCTTTTTTTTATACGGAAGCATCTACAGAGTGGATTAAATAAAATAAATAAGGACGTTTGTATGTTTTAAATTGTTCACCAATAATAATTGATCCGATTAATCTGACATGTGACATGTCTTAAAATATTATTTTAAATAATAACAACCATTTTCATTTTATAAATGGCTTTTAAATATAATAATAATGAATGCAATTAATTATTTTTTCCTTAAAGCGTTAATATAACAGGATAACAAAAGAAAATACTTCTATAGAACCAGGAAACCCTGTCACTGTTAAGCTGACACTTCATTTGACGTACGATCGACACATAAATATTTATGTCTTATGTTTCTGTTCAGTTTCGATTGCGTTCAAGAAGGATTTAACTGTAGAGGAGAGCTCATAATAATAATTTACGGAAAAGACAATATCAATAGACATGAAACAAAAGCATTCGAGATTTCAATCTTTAACTTCTTTTATGTAATTTTTATTTTCTTATGAAATGACTTTTTAAAATATTAAGCGTTTTATGAGTGGCACTTCGTAATAGCCCCCCTGATACATTTGCCGCCTCTCGTTAATAGGTTTTCCCTTCATAAGGCGAATCTTAACCTATTTATTATGCGGTTGATATTAAAAATCTCCGAGCCGATCTTATCCTAACAAAAATTGTTTGGTGTGAGTTGAATCCACACAAAAATGGTTCCGTATTAAAGTAATATAGTTTTTCATGTAACTACTTAAATTTTGTTTTGTGAATAAGATTTGTCGCGAAGTTCTGCAGATAGAGAGAGATTATTTTATCGATTACGATCCCCGTGTCAATAAACGACGCAGACGCAGCTACTTAACAGTCCTTGGTTAAATTTATATAAATTTTTATTGCTTTATAGGTGTAGTGGTATTTTAAAAAAATATTTTGTTTTTTATATTTTTTCTTTGTTTTTAAAAAACGCTCACGAATGAATTCTCAACAGCTTTTGGTGTCAGAAGTAAATATGGATGCTATGTTGCTGAGGTCTAATAAATTAGTGGTGTGTGAGCCTGATGGAGTGCTGATGGAGTGATCTTGGAGCCGGATCAGTGCCAGGAGCACCCTTCCCTCGCGTTCTTGCATACGCCTGCTCCGCAAGATACTGCCTCCTCAGCCGTAGCTAGAATAGCACCTACAGATACGGCTTTTGCAGACCTGAAGAACTAGCCTACTCCCGCTACATGCAGAAGTTCTGCTAGCAGGGGTTCGCACATATCTCAGTGCGAAAACTTTGATGCATTATGGGGTGGTTAGGAGCAGTAGCTCCGAAGTTTAGTTAAGTCTATAGGGTCGCGGACCTAATGATATGTTACCTAAGAAACTGAACCGTGACTAAGTATTTTGTACGATATCCTAAAATAGAGCTATTTATTTTATAATCCTACTAGCATCATTTTATTCAAGTACTGTTCTAGATGTAGGTGTAGCTGCTTTGATATTAATTAAGCTATTTGATGTTAACTTATGTACAGTACAAAATAAAATATATTTTTTTAATTTCACAAAATAAGGGAAGCAGAGAAGCATGTGCGTATGTGTGTCCTTACAATATCCTTTAAAAGCGGCGTGAAAACGCACTTTTTGGGCTGGCAAGGTGAGGGTAGCTAGGGCAGTATGTCGCATGCTTCACTAGCTATCTTCACATATGCACTCCTCTACTGCTTATCATCAGATGGTGTCGAGTCTTTTGCTGAGCTTTATATAAAAAAATGTGCCTGCCAGATGGAAAGTGATCACTCAACAATCGATGGCAAGGGCGATCATAGAATGTACCTATTGGCATCATTTCGAACGGTTTCCGAGTATACCGCGTTACACAAACGTTAGAACAGACACAATTCGTTCTAACACAACTGCAATAAGTTTCAAAATCTGTGAAAATTTTATACAAATTTTACTTGTGAATAACAAAGATGCGATCATTCCATTTCTCATAGAAACCCTAAAATATTCAAAAATATCTTTATGAGTACACTTTATGGGTCTGTCACAGTTTGTTTGGCGTTGTTAATGGCCGAAGAAATGGTTTTACATAATATTTGACCCCCAAGCTTTTAGGGATCTCGAGCGTGGATCTTTGAGGATATAAGGACTACAATTAACATGCTTTAACGTTTAGCTTCGGGACCGCTTTCTTAGATATAAAGCTTATTTTAAAAACATTTTACATCAGTTACAAAAATTTTTCACTCACACCTAATATTTATCCCAAAGTAAGTGTTATGGATGCTAGATAACCATATTTAATACAAGAATAAATTTTCCGCGTTTATTACATATACAAATGTCCCGGTCGGGACTTGAACCCGCCCGTAGTCGCCCTGTAGGTTACTGACAACTCTACTAGATGTATAACAGTATATTTTAAAAATAGAACTATACTAATTTGTTATAATCTGTGTTCAACAAAACTTGGACGCAGTGGCCTTCTGTACCCCTAGTATCAGTTTCAATGGAATAGAACTGACTCGGTCCTGTTTGTCGTCAGCCGTCAAATTGTGTGGAAGCGACAGCAGCACCTCTGCTGTGAAGTTATGTATAAGTTATTATCAGCTGAACGCAACTACGATCGCAAACGTCTCGATACGAATGAAACTCATACTAGGGGTACTGAAGTAAATACATACTCTAAATTTAAGTTCAATACATCTTGCTCTCTCAATAAGATTTCGAGAGGGACAGCTGACATATCACGTGACATTTTGAAATGTGTATTAAATTCTATTTTTAATATATAATATTTCATAAATAACAAAATAATAATAATGTGTAATTAATGGATAATATTTATAATTAATTATTTTTCGTATTAAAATACGATCATTAAGATCGAAAATGCAAGATTTTCGTTTCTTTAAATCCGTTTATATTCTCTTTTTGACAGCTTTTGATTATTTGTAATGCTATTTATATTTAATTTTATTTCATTTCATTAAGTGTATTTCATTTAATGTCATTAATTGTATTTTGCTCAATATTAATACATTTTTGATGAATTGGCCAAGGACAATTGAATTGCTCAATAGCAATTTATACTCATGCTTTAGTATCATTATCATATATATAAGGTAATCGTTTTAAAATAGAAAATTACAAATGGCCAATCTTCTAAAAAATCGAAGCTTGACAAATCACTTCATCCAATCTAACCCTGTCAACGCGAGTGTTTTAAAATTCCCCAGACACGATGCGGCTGACTCTGTCACATTCGCACCATATTTATCACTGGATCAGAGTCCTATCCGGATAATGTTCCAGCCAATATTTCATCCGTTCACGTCTCAATAAGCGCTGAAGCCTCTGAGGTCATATATCATCGCACGACAGTGAGCGAGGGCTGTGAAGGGGTTCGGTTGCAGTTTAGTATTTGGTGAATAATGTTTTTGTTTTACGAAATCCTTCGTTACTTTATTTATTGTAATCATTGCCGACCTATCAATAGCTTTGTTGGTAATGCTTCTTGTTATTGTTCGGGAAGTTGTAGAGACGGTAGCCACGTCTTTTCTGGATTTAGGTCACTAGACCTCACTGAGCAACCATTTTGTTTATAACTGAACAAATCGTCTTCAATGTTGCTTCATTTCCACTTGATATGACTATACATATATCTTACCCCTTTGATGTTGTGAGGTATACTTGATAATGTACTATGTGACTAATAATTTAGTAGTGACTCTAGTTTTCGTACAATTTGCCATAAAGACGATCGAGTCGGTTCAAATCCTATGAAAACGAAATCCTGTGAAAAACGGTTTTATTTACTCAACTAAGATCGTACGTCTCCATACGCTTGAAACTAACATTAAGGGTGTTATGTTCATAGCTTGTGGTACCATTTGGTCTCATAAAAATATGATGCAGATATTTATAAATTTCAAAAATACCTAAAAAGATTTTCGTATATCATACAAATAATCATTTTATTATTTATTTTGTGGCGGGTTGATATGATGAACTACAGAAACAATAACTATTGAAAATTTTACAATCACTATAATTCAAATTCAGTTCAATCCCAACTTAACCTCACTACTTGAGTTAGTGAAACCTCTTTCGATAATGAACTGACAATAAAACAATGCCAAGCATGCGAGTGTAAAATTTGTCACGGTGAATTTGATCCGACTGTTCGACAGGGGCGTCTGGCACAAGCATCTTACGGTTGTAAAAAATTAGGTGCCACATTAAGTTGTACTGATTTATTGGGTCTTATAGTGATGGAGAGTGTTGTCTTAGGAAAATAAAGTGTTACTTAAAGGTTTTTTAATTTTAAAGAAGCAGAAAATCTACAAGCGATGGCTAGTGATAACTATTAACAATATAGCAAGAAATCAATTGATATTGAAGGATTTGGAGAGGATTAACATTCAGGTGATATATAATGTGAATGTCTTCTATGAGCTGTTACCCTACCTCTGCATTGACACTGGTTGACACACACCCAGCGCATTGCTTGAGCAATTAGCATGGCATTCCTGACCTGATATCAAGGCATTCATAATGTTTTATTTATTATAATTATAAGTACAAATAAGGATAGTTATTGAGAGTCATGCCCGGATGGGGAGACTATTTGAATTATATATAGCCAAATAAATAATTTGTATTTGAAAAGACAAGATCGAAACAGAATGAACTAACAAAGAGGGACAGAAGTTTTTACCATTGTAAAAAAAATCCAGTTGAGATGTAAGTAGGTTTGACATTCGATGTTTCCCCATAATCTCGAAAAATAAAAATCACTGGACCTAAGCTAAAACCTTCTCATATTTATTAGGAATACGTTTTTACAGGAGATAGCATCTACATAACTTAAGGTGATACATAGACACATTGCCCGGTACAGTAATACGGTGCGTGGGATTCCCCGTACCGTATTGCGTTGACAGCAGCCCGCAAACTTCATTACGCGCGTCAATGTCGCACGACAACGCCACACGACTGTCGCATGTCGCGGTGACGCAGCGGTAATCACTTGATAATAGGCAGTAGCTAATTCTAATACACGATGGATGTGAATCTGATTTGCGTTTTGATGTTAATTCGATAATGATTGTCCATAGAACTGTTGACGTTACGAAACATGGATAGCTGTATATAGATTAGAGAGATTTTAGAAGTAGTTGAAACGTGTCACTACTGAATATTTTAACATTAGCCCCAATTCTGTTATCCACGAACTAAGCTAAATTTAAGTTCAGTATTACTCTTTCATTATAAACTGATTGGAAAAAGACAGAACTGCTGACATCATTTTAATTATATTTGCCTTGTTTTAACGCGCATCACAAATTATGTTAATTTAAATAAGTGAAATGTGTATGGATCTTCTGTGTCAACTAACTTGACATTTTTAAGAGACATTTTACTCTTTACATATTGAATTGGTACAAAAGAGACCTCCCTTTCAATCCAATAAATTAATTCTAGTTGGCAGTACATGCTAGTTTAATCGCCACCCTTGTACAACTACCTCAAAATTTCAGAACAAATATGATTTTATGGATATCTCTATGACATTAAAACAAAATTTTGCTACTGGACCATACTCGTCATAATTTAGAAATAATCTTTGTCTATGGTTCGATAAAACTTTTTCACTATTGAAAGAAAAAAAGAAATATTAATTTTGTCTCGTTGCTTATGCAAAAGTGTATTTTCAGTCATAACATAATAAGCATTAGATTGCTGTAATAACTGATGATGGACACCGTATTCCGGTCGTGGCATATGCAAATCTCACTATAATAATAAATAAAGTTAAAGAATGCTGCAACACCATACGTATAGCGTTTAAAAAGACATTTCATCTTCACCCCTCATTCAATCCCATAGATATGTATCGGATAAAAAACATCTCCATGCGAGAAAGGAAATTGGCCCAATCCACTTGAACATTGCCGATTCTCGGAAGATTTGCAATAAAATAACATTGTAAGTGCTATTGCTTGGAGTATAGATTGGAATGAGGGTAGTTGCATGTTTTTGGGAAGATCAATTTGTCTGATTTGTTTTGTTTTACATATAACGATACAGTTATGTATATGTAAAGTAGAAACAAAAAAACTAATAATTATTACAGTAAATTCTTTGGTTGTTTATGAGTTTAACGTTATATTATTAAGAGGGCATGCTATTTTTCCTTTGCCATCTTTTTTTATCCCGCATAAAACCTCAAGCCTCTTTGGACCAGCAAGGTGGTGTTATAGCCCAAACTGCTCATATATTTCACCCTACATGGGTCTACTTATTCCTTTTTTAAATACCCAATAAGTTGGTTAAAACACTGAATTGAAGACAGTACTTTAGTCGATGCCTTAGTACATTACTGTAAGTACAAATACTTAACAAATTAAAAAACAAATAAAATAAACTTTACAAACAACCTTTACATTGAACAAATTTAATTTTAAAAACCCCTAGTTATCAAATTTGAGGTAATTAAGAGGCAGTGAAAGATTCTAACGACTCACACTAAATTATTTTATTTAATTACAGTTTATCTCTTTATATATTATAGCCGAAACTAGAACAGACAAATGATTTCAATTTAAGATAGCTTTTATAGTAATTAGAAATTTTAGTAGACGCATCAAGAGGGTTCTGTTAAACAAATGATTTGTTTCTTAAATATCACAAGCATAAAAACATACCAGCGATTAATAAATAGTTATTTGAATAGATGAAAAATTGGCCACACAAAATCACGTCTAAAATTACAATTTACTATAGAAACAAAACAATAATTAAAAAAAAACATTGTTATTTAAAACAAAACAATTAACGCATAGAATATAGGCAAATACAAACGGAAAGGAATAATTGTGAATAATATAACAAAGTGTGTTAAAGTTACAAGTGTTTGACACACTTCGTTACTGACATAAAAGTGATTTTTAAACTACGCTAGACCTGTTATGTCGATAATCCCGTTTCGATACATGATTATCGATATAACAGGTCTAGCGTATCACACTGGTAGTTTTAAAGATATGCGAATTACATTGGCTACATTAGCAGTTAAAGTTAAAGGTTAAGGTTTATCAAATTAGCGTGTTAATCTTAATAAGTTTACTAAATTAGCTTATTTGGTAGGTAACTTAATATTTGCAGCTCACCTGTATCTGATACAGATGAAGTATACCACTTAAACGTAGAGAAAAAATGTTAATTTCGTTGTTTATACTTATAAAGATATTTGACGTTTAATTCATAATAAAAATAGTTCTATATAAAAAGGAGAAAACGCTCGTGATAGCCATCTTATCTATACTTAACAATCTATAACAGCAAAAGAAAAATAGACTCATAAAACGTATCCAATATTGTAAGAAAAGATAAAGTTCCTATACAGAACACGATCAGCGCTCCCCCAAGCAAGTTATTATTAAATGTTGCATGTATTAAAATTTATACCAATGCTCGCCCCGTCTTATTGATATCTCAATTTTATTGGAAGTATACGAGCTACATCCATTTTTCTTCTATAATCGTCTGCGTGCCTTATGGTTTGTAAATTTTTATTTTTTACGTCGTAATTTTGTGGGTCGTTACTATGTTGCACATTATTGGGGTTAGGAAATTGGATATTGAAAAGTTGGGATGAGCAACTGATGTGAGTTATTTGTATTTATATCATGATTGAAAGAAACATTTTGATTACTTCGTATAAAGTGATTTAACTTTTCAGTCAGGCATTTTTATATCACGTATTTACGAGTAATTTTCTAGTTTAGAATCTTGGTAATGGATTCTTTGGGTAATTAAAATATATATTTTATTTATATTGTAATTGCATGCCTAAGCAGTTAAAGTTAGCAATCCATCGATATGTTTTATATTGCTACTTAGAGGTGCCATATAGGCACCCTGAGGTACTCCACAGGTATAATATTTAACACAGTATAAAATTATATAATGTAAGCATACTTATGTGACTAACCTACCTATAAGATCTTATTTATATTCAAAACCCAGTAAAATTCAAATAGTACGTGTAATAGCTCTTGAGCGAAATTACTCTCTCCATCTTTTCATCCGAACATTATTTTAAACTTCTCAAACCTAGGAACTATCAAAATATTTCGAAGAGAACTTTACCTAACAGGTTTGTGTACCTCTCTTTCAGGCGTTCCTAAAATCGTAAATGCCTCTCGTTTCCACAACGCAAGTATGGTCTGAGCATAGATTTATGAACGATATAATTCTGCAATTTTCAAAGCCAATGTCTCGTTGTGAAAGGCGTGTGTACGCAAACGACGGCGGGCGGCGTCTTTATGCCTTCACTCGCATTAAGGACAAACTATTCAATACCCAAAATTGGGAATCAAAAAAACAAAATCAGATATATATCTACGCCACTGAAATATAAATCTACAAGCAGTGATCTGGGCCATGGAAGGTAGGTATCGTATAGGAGATCGTATTAATATTCGTTTTTTCAAAATTACCTTGAAGCATTTATAATTTTATTAGCTTAAAAAGAGTGATTAAAAATAAAAATAAATTTCACGTAGAAAGCGTTGCATTGGGAGCCGAGGGGCTTGTCTCCGAAACGGTCAACAAAATGCTACCTCATAATAAAATACTTTTAATGCCTCCTTAGCCTCAGGTATTTAGAAAAAACTAGTTAGTTAATACAAAAAAATAAATGTTCTGTCCAAATTAAAAATTTCTATTCCAGTGTTGATGCTTTAACTACCCGTGTAATTAGCACCAACTTTTTAAATTCTAAATCCTATCATGTAGCTCAAAATTAAAATGACATAAGCTAAAATCGACACCATTTTAACGAATCTGTAAAGACATCATAACTTTTGTAATTGTGTAAAAGTGATATTTCAAAACTTAGATTCTTATTTAAAAGCATCGTGGAATTCCAAAGACAGCATCGCGAACAACACTCACAAATATTGCACCAGAGGAAACGTCGTATCACGGGAGAAATCAAACGCCGGAAACGGAAAGGAGCGTATTTTTCGAATTTGAATTTCGAACTTCGGCTACTTCCGGCGCGGAAACATGAGCTTTACGAGATGCTAGCTTTGGATGGAATTTATCAGATAATAATGTTGCAGATAGACTTAGATTACCCTTATCAATTTTAATATTAAAAGAAAAGTCAATTTTAAACTTTACTTTGGTTATTTAAATAATCTGTGGAGATATAAGATTCCCGTGACAGTAAAACATCAAAGTATTGGTATCAATTTGATAAAATTTAGAGAATCAATAGCTGCTGATTTTGTAAATTTTATCAAATTGATACCATTATATTCCTCAAATAATATATAATATCAATATACCATGTGTATTTAACGTATAGAGTTTCACGTTAAAACATAGGAGTATGGATGAAACTAAAGTATAGTCGCACCTGAAAAGATAAATATATTCCTGACATATATTCATAATAAGCTTCGCAAATTTTTAGTAATAAATTTTATAGAATTGTGTTTTTGCCTGATGTCAGCAATTTGGAAAAATCCTACATGGATAAAAAAGCACTTTTTGAGCCTGGCAGGTGGAGATTAGGGCTGTATGTCGCATAATGCATTCGCTATCAAAGCACGAGGATTCTTCCTACTTAATATAAGTTATTATTAGCTGCGATTTTGATTTAAAAACGGGACAATTTTAAATAAAGATAAAAAAATTTGATGGACATCAAAGAATCGACCATAACGAAAGTTGCTTTCTTTTCTTAATCGAATCCAACCAGTTTGTCATATAAAACCAGAATAAAACTAACTTTAAAATGAAATGACACAGAAATACTCTAAAATTTCCACAAGCAATCCTCGTAAATAGTCTTATTATGTAAATCTCCAATAACTCAAGCAGTACCTTTATTTGTCAAACCCGATTGACCTTCCGTGTCCATCGTTTCCTTGAAAAAGGGAGAAAATAAAGAAATATCCCAAGATGGATACACGAAATCGGGTAGCAAATGTGAAATAATAAATTCTGCGGAGCAACAAATTCAATATAAATAGTTGGAGAAGGGACGGCATCAAAAATCCCTCGTGATACTATTTTATCCGTATTACTGTTGGATGGACTTATCCATTACTGAAGCACAAAAAGTATTTTTTTTATAAAAAGCCCATCATATGACTTCATACCGCCTGATAGTAAGGAGCTGGAGGAGTCAATGTGAAGATAGCTTGCAACATACTGCCCTAGCCACCTCCTTGCTGGTCAAAGACTGAGGACGCAACTCCACCTCAACCTCTATGGTTGAACTGAAGCACAAAAACCTATTCTTAGACCAACACCTTTGTAATGGTATTATCTAGTTTAAATAAGAGCGCTTATATCCACCTCTGTGGAGTTGGATTATACGAGTAGAAACATTCCTGAAATACACGAGAAGTTTGGGAGTTGACACTACTTAGTCTACTGTTAGTTGAAAGCGGTTGCCGTGACAACCAGGATCAACAGAAACGAAATATAGAAGAACTCGCGAAAATAAATGTTGATGACCAATCAGGACTAACAACGGCATTGTTTGTTTCTGTAATCCCAAAGAATGAAAATATATGCTTAATCTTTCTTGACACTATCTTGCATGTATATCAATTTAAAAGACGCGGATCAATGTCAGCGGGCATACATTACGAGGCTGGAGGTATACATTTGGATGAAGGTAAACCATACATCACACGCGTACTGCCAAATGTCACTTTGATGGTTGTTCTGCCTTTGTTTGGTTTGACACTTTCCTTTGTTGAATGTATGACAGATTTGATTGAACAGTTTACTGATATTCAAAAACAAATCTAAATATCGTATCAATACCTGATTAGTAATGATTTTGCTTCTTCCTATTCAGTATAATATATGAGGAAGTTACCGCCCTTCCAGTCCATGTTATCACCAAATATCAGGCACGTATTAAATTAAATTTAATACTGTAATGATATAAAACGGAATGAGTATATACGTATTTGTATACTGTGTGTACATTGTATATTGTGTGTGTGTGGTCCAAATTTTAAAACGTTGTATCGCCATTATTATATTTCTAAATGTTCTATAATTAGACTTAATATATGATAATTAATATATTACATATCCAATAAAGCGTCCTCTTCTGTTCCAAAGCAAATTGCGTGCCCGACGGGGTCCATAATGATCTTGTAAAATATTACCTACTTTACTACATATTTGTATGTTATATATAAAGATATTGAGTGTTGACTAAATTGTTTCGCTTCGATATACTCCCAGGAACCTTGAAGCAATTATAAAATGTAATTGTGTTTGTATTGTACGGCTTCATAGGGAACACGATTTAGAGATATTCTTTAAGAGTATTTTTTTTATAACTTAAGAATACTTTTTTGATCCATTTGAAAAGTGAGAAAGTTCTCAATTCGTAATTTTTTGTGTATTACCTCATAACTGTTTTATTAATTATGGTGATTACTTCTATGATCTAAATTTTGTAGTCTTGGTTAAATTTGAGCCAGACATGTCGAGTAGATTTCGAGTTATCTCTAATAATGCATATTTGATAAAGTTCGACTACATTGATGATGGTATAATTTTATTACTTTTTGATATAAAACTGTTAAAGGTAGTTTGCAAGAGTGTCGTTATATTTCGAGGTGGTCTCTTTCTAGTTTGGCGATAGGAGTAATGTCTTGGGGTTAGAGCGTTGTACAGAAATCACTTTTACAAAAATGTACGAGTACCAAACTAAGAATAAATAAATTACTATGGAGTTTTTGAAGATAGGTAAATATAGTTTAAATAAAATAACAACGCCTAATCAATTCAAATATAAAAACTCCCACGAAAATAGCAAGAAAAAATCTAATTCCAACAAAATACAATACGGAGATATACAACCAATTCCATTTCACTTAAGGGCAAATGCTACTCAATGGAAGATATCTTTTGCAATATAGGAAAATTCTAATTTCCATGCGTCGTTCGCCTCAGGCTGGCAACACTTGGAATCCCCGCAAATTGAGACCAAATGTACAAATTACATTTGATTTTATTTTAGAATTTCTTTTCGATAGCATTGCATTAAGAACAGCTTATAACAACAAGATTGCTCTAAATGAATATGTAACATAATTTTAGGGAATACAGTCGCTTTTGCTCTAACATTTATTTTTATTAGGAGTTTCTTGCGATTGGTTAAACATACGGTATTGAATATCGCTCAGGATGATGATATTATGCGTTTAGTTTGTTGCTTCATTACTGTTGCCATGATATATTTAAGGGCCATGACTCGTGTCTTCTATTGGATGGCATAAGTAAAATATGGAAGAATAAAAAGAAATAATATAATATTAAAATAACGTTACTGACTTAATTACTATTTACTACCGGTCCGCCCTGACTGCGCCCGAAGTCAATCAATTACATGAATCACTCTATCTATGAATGATAACCGAATGAAAATCAATATAGCAGTTTTTGTGTTTATCATGAACAGACAGACAGACAAACTTTGTTATATAAGACCTTTTTTTTACGAGGAGGAATCCATAGATTACAGACCTATAGTTTTTTTATTAAAAAAATGAATTCGTATAATTAATATATTAGTACTAATTACACATCATATACGTACTAATAATTCACATAATTTACACTAAAGCCTCTCACACAACAATCACCAAGCAGGTTAATCATTCAAGTAGTTTATATCATGATATACTCTATCGCACAGCTAGAGCGTGGTATTCCTTACCAGCACACATATTTTAAAAAAAGTAAAAAATAAATAAAAAAAAAGTAAAAAAAAAAATAGAATATAACTTAATTTTACTTAAAGTAACATATACTACAGCACACGTATTCCCTCCTTCTTACAACATGGGTTCCTTAAAAAGAGGCGTGAAAAAGCACTTTTTGGGTCGGCAAGGTGAGGGTGGCTAGAGCAGTCGCATGCTTCACTAGCTATCTTCACATATGGACTCCTCTGCTGCTTATTATCAGGTGGTGGCAAGTCATTTGCTGTGCTTTATATTTAAAAAAAAACTACCTTCTGACTTCAAGCGTCATGAGATACAAAGTAATTTTTGCATTCCATAACTTTTGAGATAATCGGTAATTCGATCAAAAGCTTTTTAAAAGAGTTAAGAAGAATATATATTTACCCACATATTTGTAAACTTGTTCTTGTAGTTACATGTTCTAATATTAGACAGATTACTAGATTTCAGTATTCTATCTATTGGCAGAGGTAACCTGTATCGTAGGCAGAGGTAACCTGTAACTACCTTAGTCTAGTTATAAAGCAACATCATTAATTTTTGGCAATAAGAGTGAAGCACGCTTTAATTTGAATTAGATTGACGTTCAATAAGTATAAATATTATTTTATATTTTATTTAATTGTATTGAATAAAAATTTATTTATTTATTTAATTAAACATTGTTTCAACAGCATTTTTTATACATACAGAATATAATGGAATTACCCAGACATAAGCCAATTAAAGAAACTCGTTATATTTATTAAAAAGGTATGAGAAAGTCAAGAAGGTAGCTGCTCAAAATATATCAATATATATTTAAATAAATGATAATTAACAATATTTTGAATTTGAAGTTCTATCTGAGTAATAACGAACGTAAGTAAGAAAGCTCGATTGTTTTACGAATCGTTGGGGCGAAAACTAGCCCGTGTATTCCACCCTCAGGGTGGCTAATGTTCGATTCTTGATGTATATCAAATGTGATCTTTTTCTGTCCGTAATGTGTAGGGGCCCAAACGACGTGCGTTATTGATGTCTTTTTTCTTCTTACATAGATAAACACGTTACGTAATAGCGTTGATTTAACAAAATGTTTTCGACGCGTATCGTCTTTAGAAGGGTGATTCGGAAAGTTTTTGTGTCCATTTTTAACTGGATATATCGTGGGGAATCGTGGCAAAATGTTGCCAATTGCACAAATTAGCATAAAAGCCTTTAAAATAAGAAATTCATCAAATTTTGACATTCCACTTTGAGACTAAATTTAGTGCAGATTCATTCGTGCCATTTAATCAACGATATATATTGTAATCATAAAATATAGACATAGTAATGTATTAGATATTCCCACGCACAAATTGCCCACCTTTTCCCGGGTCCCAAAAATATCTAACCCTATTCCACTGATCTGTAGAGATGACCACATTACATTTTGGGCATAAAATTCCGTGCACGTAGGCCGAGATTTGCTACGCTCCATCACTCGGCGACTCTGATACCCTTCAAACCACTGGAATTCGTCACTTTTATACGCCTATATTTACCTAGGTACGCGTAAAAGCCGATACATAGAGCTCAGAATTTAGAAAAGTGGCAATAAATAAATTTATTCATCAACAAGAAACTATGTACCATTTAAATAAATACTTTTATATTCATGTTAGTACATTTAAGAAGCTATTCAAAATTATTTTATCACTGCTGCCTTTCTCTATTTTACAAATGTTATATTATTGCTGTCTGTTATCACTAATAAGACGACCAGCTGGCCTAGTGGTCAGTACTAAATGCTATTTAGCCATGATTCCCGGGTTCGAATCCCTGCTATGGTGGATAATTGTTTGATAGAACCGAATATTTGTTTCAAGCACGTTCCTTATATTTCATTCTGTAGTATTAAAATTATATATAATTTAAATGTTTATTTTTCTCTTAAGATTTAATTTTAAAATAATTTATTTAATACAGAATTAAATTCTATAACAAGGACAATATGCAAATGCCCGGTTAATAACAACTTAAAGTTATCACTATTACCTTTAATTACATTTATTTATTTTTCTGATACATATTCCCTGTTTAGAGGATTTAAAAGAACTTAGTAAATGAGTCTAATTAAATAAAGATATTTTGACTTTGACTTTGACAAGCATTTAATGATGCTGTCTTCGGGTTATTATTTAAAGAAAAAACACATGCAGTATTACTACCAAAACAACACTCCTCTGGCGCATTTACAAATCAGATCACTAAAGTCAGCGAGCTCTTGACGCCTCAAAGCAAAGTATTTTGTCATATCTATATATTCTTACGTTTTCATGCAATAATACCGCACTGTATCACGTACCGCGCATTCGGCTCGGATGTATGCTTTATTGCTGGCTCCTGGTAGATTTTTACGAGCAAAGTCGCGGGCACGTGCGTAGTCTAGTACGGAAGAACGATTCTTAAATAACGGTTAAATTTTCTTTGTTGTACCTGAAGAAGTTTAGATTAAAATCGGTTGGTTAATTACATACTAAAATATTGGATAACTTACTAAAGACAATAGGAATCACGACTGATTACTATAAAATTAGATTTTTCGCATTTATTTCAAAATTAGAATTTTGAAAAAAAAACATCTTTCGAATGATTCCAAAACTTTAGATTCTGGATTTTTTTTCCAAAAATGTTGATATAGATATTTAACTTTTCGTTAAAAACATTTATAAGTTGACAATTTCATTAAAATTAACTGGGATATAATTTTATACTTGAAGCTTTTTGTTTATTATTTTAGAAGGATAAAAACACTACAGGACAGCCTTTGCGAGCTTTCACAGCTCACAAGTGATGTATGGTCGAGTGGTCAGTACCTCTGTCTACTTAGCTAAAGATCCTGGGTTCGAATCCGGAACCTATCAGGGGTAAATATTTGATTGAAATTAAGATAAAAAAATGAGTATTTGTTCACGAGTCATGGATGTTTTTATTTGTGTTATTTTTATTTAGTATACTTCAGATATTTATAAACATATTACTATGAATTTTAGATACGTATCTATGTAACTATGACAAGATGTTATTGACTAGAAAATAGGTGTGAGTGTGAGAAATATTATTAATATTAAATTATATGTAATTCACCCATATTTGGTGCTATATCATTATCGCACGCTTTTGGAGAAACGAAAATGATACTTATATCTAATTTTTCGGACAGTCCTGTATATATTTAGTAATAATCCTTTTTGTAATAATGAATATGGAATACCGTAAAAGAGTTTGGACGTGCAACCTATCACTGATAAAAAAAAATACTATATCGTATAAAAATAGAAAGTCCATTCAAGTTTAAATATTTTAAAGAAATATTTCAATAAAGATAGCGTACCAGCTAGTTAGTTAGTCTGGTCTAAAGTAATGATTAGTACTTAGCTAATTGTCAGTGGTGGATTTACACTAGGGGCCGGTCGGCACTAGCCCCTAGCCTGTTATCACTAATGAGAGAGAGAGAGAGAGAGAGAGAGAGAGAGAGAGAGAGAGAGAGAGAGAGAGAGAGAGAGAGAGAGAATTTTTTTTAGGGCGGCAAAATTGCAAGTGAAGATTTAATCGACCAATTTGAAATTAAAAAGTTCAGGCGTGTTTGCCTGTGAAAAATAATTAATGTAATACAATAGCAAGTCACCCTTAGTGCAAAATTTATAATTCTTAGAACAAATAAAAAAAAAATTTTTTGTGTTATTTAAGTATGTATTATATTATATAGATAATTTATATAATAAATTTTCTGCAATAAATTAGTTATTTCAATTTTAAAAAATTAATATATATAATATCAAAAATTAATATAATATCAAAACTATGAATTTAAGTAAAATTTCAGTGATTAGATGGGGCGGCATTTTCTTCAGTGCCCAGGGGCGGCAATAAGTTTAAATCCGGCCCTGCTAATTGTCGATGGAAACTTAGCTAGCTGACACATAAATGCTCTATACTGAAGATGAACAAAGGATAGGTCTCTACAGCTTCCCAATCCCAAGGAAAATACTTGTAACTTATGAGTTACAATTCGAAAAATAAAATGATTAACATTATATTAATGACAATCAATAAGGCTAATAAATAATCTTTAGTTTTAAGGAAATGATTTTTTTTTTCTTTAATTTTACATTTTTAAGTATTTTATATTTTTTTTGAAAAATGAAATACACGGCAATTTTTTTGTAGGAGGATGTAAGTAAGTGGGACTATGTGACAGGTTGTCGAGGTTTTGGTATATTTCTTTTATATATAAAGCACAGCAATTGACTCGACACCACCTGATGATAAGCAGTAGATGATAACTTCAGTGGAAGTGTTTACGATCGCCTGCGAATTTTATACAAGCAATGAGCGGCGCATATACAACTTAACATCTAAAATATTGATGGTATTCATTGAATTTGTGTCTTCTTGTCTAGTCACACTAAAATGTATTGTGTGTATGTAACACGGTGATCGAAAATTCCTAGTTTTTTATCCAAAATCCCCGCAACAGGAAAATAATAACTAGGAATTGTTTTAATAGGAATTAATTGGTCTGTGTATAAGTTATGACTATATTAATGTCTGGTCTGTTGATATAGTCTTATCTGTCATTATGGTTATTTTGTAATGCTTACTTCTTTTCTCTATTCAAGCCATCTTAAATAGCATCCACGGCTGCCTTCACGAGCAGCTTACTAATTAAGTTCCACAACTACCGCTACATCTTGCAAGGCCTTTATCAAATCTTAGCGGAACATAAAATTCACTGGCCACCATAAAACAATAGATGGACAATTTGTCCGCAAGACCTCACCTAGAAGGGTGCCCAAATTATGGGCCCTATAAAAACAGGAACCCCACTTACAGACAGGGATTGACCACAGTTTATGGCCAGAAAATAGGGAGAGTAAAATTTTTACGCTAGCCTCCTTGTAGTAAATTTGATAACTTTGGCGGTTTGGCGTTTAACGAATAGGAAAATTATCTATGTATGGTAAAAGATACTTCTTAATATAAATATATGGTGGGGATACATCGTTCCGTTACTGATCGCACAATCATAACATCCTTGTATCTTAGAGCGTATATCTGAACACATTTCGTCAATAGTTATAAACATTTAACAAAATTGTCGCTAATTTGACCAAATCAAAACTGAACTGTGATTTGAATTTATTTAAAGTGGATATTAGATAGATTTGAATTTTTAACTGGTCACGTCCATGCTTTATTGAAAAAAAGGTCTCGGTATACAGACAAAAGACGACGAAATGTAACCTTGTAACCTTTTAAAATTTAATTATTTAATACAATCCAATCCAAGTATTAGAAATATTTATTATTCGTCAATAATTGTATTTACATACAGATTTTACGCACAGTGACAATTCGGGACTCTTTTCTCTGTCGCACAGCTAGAGCGAGGAATTCCTTATCAGCACACGAATTCCCTTCTTCATACAACATGGGTTCCCACATACGACGCGTAAAGTCACAGGCAAGGTGGAGGTGGCTAAGGTTGCCTGTCACAAGCTGCACTAGCTTTCTATTTTATTTATTTATTTAAACAAAAACAGGTTAAAATTCTAATTAATACTATTACTCAAGGATACATTTCTAGAAAAATAAATAGAATGTAATATCATTTTACTTTAAGTAACATATACTACAGCACACGTATTCCCTCCTTCTTACAACATGGGTTCCTTTAAAAGGGGCGTGAAAAAGCACTTTTTGGACCGGCAAGGTGAGGGTGGCTAGGGCAGTATGTCGCATGCTTCACTAGCTATCTTCACATATGTGTCGTGTCGTCATTTGCTGAGCTTTATATATAAAAAAATACTTACAAGTGCATAAAATCCAGCATATAGGACGTACGAGCATATGGACTCTTTCTACTGCCTATCATCAGACGGTGGAGAGTCACTAGTTTTAAAAAAAAAGTCCTCAATATCTTGTAGTCTTGCCTTTTGATCCTGATCTTTTGGCTGTTTCAAAACATTGCTTTAATTAACTGTAAGGAGATCGATTGGGCAGGGGTTTTAAAAATGCAAGATGTAGAGCTCTCATATGCTTTAGAAAGCACTTTCAGCCGTTGGTCCAAATTGATACGTCAACCGTTCACACCCACGAACCCGCGTTAGGACAGCGTGGTGCTGTTATCGCTCTAACACCCAAGGTTCTCAAGTAGGAAGGTATGTGCCGAACAGTGGAACGTACATAGGCTATTGATGTTATTAATTCCCAACTATTTTATCTTATCTTGATGTAGAGCCAGGATTACTCCCGGAGTACGTCGACCCAATTGGATCTTTTGTGCTTTCCCAATCCTAATGACCGCTTTCCTCGAATACCTCCACGATGAACTTACTAAGTACACCCGGAGACAGCAGCCTTATATCTTCAGGACTGGGATAGCCCAGTCCAAAGAGACCCATTCTTTTCCTAGCTAGAGCATCACAGTTACATAGGATGTATTCCATTTGTTCGGTTTGCTCCCCACAGGCCCTACATAGAGGATTACCAACTATAGTTCCCATGGTTCTAAAGAAGTCCTTGTCAACTTGTCAGCTACAATGATAGGAACATTGTTCGCTGAAGAAATAAAATTGTTCCTGTTTTACGAGCTCGCTACTGCCACACCGTAGGCATGTATGGCCGGATTCACTTAGTGATTTTATGGCTCCTATCAATCCCCCGTTTTATATCTTTGAGTGGATATAACTGAGCAAAACTCAACAAGTATTTTGATGTCGTAAAATCTTTATATGTTGACGAGTATTATTGCAGTCGAGATATGTATAGATTTTTTGCACAAACAAAACTAATGATAGCGTTATTCCTACAAAATTACTCATTCCGAATCGATCAAGGCAGACTTTAAAATGTATTCTGTTAAGGTGATTCGTTACTTTCCATTAAATATGAAAAAAACATATTTCCTCCTACCAAAACGTGGTTTGTTGTTAGATTTCACTGATATTGTTCATTAATATTGTGGCTTATTTCCAATTTGATTCTAAATCAATAACATTATACAATATAATAAATAGTACTTGTTATTTATAACATATATACTTTTTAGAATAAAATAACGCTGACTGGTTAGTTAAACTTGACAAGGAGACAAATATTTTTTTCGCCTTTCATTAATCTTTCCATAATCACAAGGTAGTTCTTTGTGCTTATAGCGCCTTGCTTTTTGAAATATTCTATTCTAATTTGAGTCTTGTGTCTTTACAAAAAGTACATAGCTCTCGGACATGTTTCAGCATGTCCCCTTGATTTAACAGCGCTGTCAATTCGCCATATTATTTTATGACCTCCGCGTCTGGGTAATGTGTTGATGCACTACCGTCTACAAAGGTATTGTTTGAGTTAAATTACTTTTCGTATTTCGTCTTCTTTTTATGATCTGTAGGTATGTTGTATTATTCAAAGTATAAATCACTTGTTTCTTTTTAAGCATGGACAGTATTCAACTATTAGAATCGCAATTAGGATTTAAATTATATTTTTTAACTGTCATTATCATATCAACCAATAGATGCGAACTTTTAGACATAAGGCTATTCGCTTTTGTGTTATATGTGTAAAAATGAAACAATAATCAAAGAGATTGTACCTATTTACTTAGTAAAGCATTAAAAAGTTAACACAGTCCACCAATTGTCACACTGCAGCGATGGTACACGCTTTTTAAAATTTTGTCGGTTATTTTTAAACAGACTAAGTTTTTATGGAATCACAAACTTTTTAACTTCGATCAGGCAGGGTGGTTATGTTGATTTTACGGCTTCCAATCATAGGGAAAATTGTTTTATCGGAACTTTGAGAGGTGTTCATTTGATTAATACATTTTACATCCAGACTTTGGTTTTTATGGAAAATAAATTATATATTTATTGTTTATTTATTCTATTCAGGGTTGCCAGAACAGTTGCTTAAACTTATTTAGTTATATTAATAATTAATACTATTATGAAATCAATAATTTTATTTTCCTGCAATAATAATTAACACAACAATAGTTAATATAACAATAGTTACGCACCATATTAGACATTTTTTGTACAACACTCTCAATGGAGAGTGTTGTGTTGTGTTGTTGATGTTGTCTTCCCTATAATGATAGGGAAGACAAAGGGAACTGAAGCCCAAACAGCCATATCTTATACTAATGACAGGTAACGCTTTTTTATTAATGACTTACGAAGACGAGTTTTGAAAATAGTTATAGTTATGTTAACGAGTACGATGAAATGACACGAAATGATATAATAATGTTAAAAAAATAAACTAACCCTACAAATGATTTAATAAAATTTAAACTGAAAAATCTAACATAAGTGACAAACCAATACTAAATTATGTATCCCATATATTGCTCTGTGTTACGATCTTTTTGCGCGCCAAAAATTCCTTTGTTTTTTTGTCATTAAATAGCTTGCTGTTTTCAAACCATTCGAAATTTGAATATAACCTTCTTTATGTTACCACAATGCTTCTTTTCATCTGTTTTAGCTTATAGTTCTTTTTTTGAATTACAAAACATATGTTGTACATGATTGTTCGTACAGCAAGATCGAGTTATCTCGACGTAAACTGTCAAAAGCATTATTTAATAATGCTTACATTTCCAAGCATCTAATTTCAACAACTCCGTGCCAAAAGGAATAAATATAACAATTTGAACTAACCCGTTTCCTCAAGCGAAAAATTTCGCTGGACGTTTCAGATTCGCAGTTCTACTTTCAAATTAAAATTCAGCTAGTCACCGAGGCTTGATCAAATAATGAAAACCATCGATCAAGGCCCCAGTGTAAGAATGTCACGTACTCACTCAATTTAACAACCAATTTGTAAAAAAAATAGAAAGGGTGCCTCTGTCGATTTGCGGAGTCGAGGCGTTGTTTAAGGGGGTAAGAATTTGAATGTAGTTGTTTGGTTTTGCACAAAACGAAGTATTTTTTTTGTATTGTTCATTATATGGAATGGTAAGTGAAGATAAGGTTAAAGGTTCAAAGGGGTGGTTTAAAACAATAAAAAAAAATAGTAAGGATAGTAGAAAAATCTTCTAACTGTCGTGAACCGTTTTCGAAGAGATTGATAACTGGTGATAAAAAGTGGTTCACTTATGACAAGGCGAAAAAGGTCGTGGTTAACAGTCAATCAGGCTTCACAGACTGTGGCAAAACCTGGGTTAACTCGCAATATGGGGATGCTATGTCCATGGTGGGATTGCTGTGTCTATGAGCTTTTACCTCTGGGTAGAACCATTGATTCGGATCTCTACTGCCAACAACTGATAAGATAAAAGCAAGAAGTTGAGAGAAAGCGACCGAAAATTATAAACATAAAGGGTGTTGTCATTCATTACATTAAGCTAAACCACAATAACTTAAACCTACCTTGAAATCTACCTTTCTCCTGTATAACCTAAAATTTTGTTGTGCCCGACAGGGTCCATAGTGTCATTAATAGGCTTAAGATTCATATTATGTAACTATGGAACGCAAAATAAAGAATTGAATTGAATCGAATTGAATTGAACATACACCTTAAGCCACTCAGCAAAAATTAAGAGAGTTTCGCCAGGCGGTGTTTATGAATATGCCATATGGCCCTGACCTTGCCTTACCTACCTGCAGATTTTCACCTGATTCAGTCTCTTCAGAATTCTTTAGGCAGTGTCAGGTTAACCTCAAGAGAGAACTGCCAAAATTTCTACAGCAACAGGATCATGTACAACAACAACAAGATGGCAGAAAGTCTATGAACAAAATGGCACATATATACTGTAATTAAATGTTTATTAACTTTGAAAAAAAAATGCCTTGAATTTTCATATAAAATGCGAAGTAACTTTTTTCCCAAACTATTATATATTTTTCCCCAACCTAATAAGTCATATAATTTATAAGCTTTTGTAAATATTTATTTCAAAATGTGACTATAATTTTTTGATAAGTTAATAGTCTTTAATTATAAAGTATTAAGAAACTTATTGTATAGTTAAATATTTTTGTATGTTGTTTTTACATATAAATTGACATTTTCTGCTTAAAAAATTAGTAATTTTAATTTTCTTTTGCTTATTCCCTTAAAAAGACAAAAAGCACAGATAAAATTCGAACAAAAGAAAGACGCGCAGGTCATTGTATTATTTTACCGAAAGGTTTAAATCTAAATATTGATTATAAAGCTATAATATAGTTAGTAAGTTACAATGTAATCAAAAGTTTGTGAATCATCAAATAAAATTACATTCGTCGCGCTATACCAGGTACAGATACGTACCTGGGCGCTTCTCTCCTCCACGACACGACTCACCTGAGCCGAGGTCCGAGCCTTTAAAGGCACCCTCAGGTTTGTCGCTCCCTCATGGCTCGAGCGCATGGAGAATCTAAGAGACAGCGGGACACCTCCCCAGGAGGTGATTAGAACTCCTCCAGAGGCGAATCGCCCCTTAAGGCTTGAGGACTCTCCAAGGTTCTCGCCTCCTTAAAACCCCGCTAACGCTGTAAAGGCCATCTGCGGCCAACAGTATTAGTCAGTCAAAAAAAAATCAAATAAAATAAAGTCAAAGTCAAAGTCATAATATCTTTACTTAAATAGACTTAAACTTAGTTCTTTTAAATCGTCATAACAGAGAGTATGTATGACTTAAGTAAATAAATGTAACTAAAGGTATGGCACTAGTAATAGTGATAACTTTAAATGGTTATTAACACTAGATATACCAGCGATTTGAATATATGTCAACAACAAAAATTATATTTGTTACTAATACTCTCTAATTATAGCTACAAAAGTCATAACATCATTTCAGAAAAAAATATGTGTAATATAGTGGGAATTTTGAATTGAAATTGCACGACCAGTCTAAATGACTGGTTTGGTAAATCTAGTGTTAACCGGGTATTTGTAACTTGTCCCAGTTATAGAACGTAATTCATTATTTTAAAATAAAAACTTACACTAATATGCATATTCCCAATAAAAAATATTTCTAATAATTATTATACATATTACTATCTTTATTTCTCCGTTATCTAGTATATATAACTCTTAATTATATAATAGGTGTATATATACGATATTTTACAAAGTTATTCTTCTGTTTGTGGCGAAGACAAATCCAATAAATATGATAATTTCTATATTTTATATGTTTAATTACAGTATTAACTATCCAATTAACCCGTTCAACCGTAACACGCAGACAGACAAACTTTCTTATTCACGAAGTTAGTTAAGCATGTATGTATGTGATAAATACAGATTGTCCGGTAAACTTAAGGGAGAGTTTCCAAGTCCGTTCGGAAGGACTTCGTGGTTATGATGCGCGGTGCACCGTGAATAACTTCGCCTTAACTCTATTGTGGGAACTGAACTAACTATAGATATATAATATACTTATATGTTACATGCTCACGGTATTCATGGCAAATAAGTTTTGCAGTAGGCAATGGAATTTACTGGACGTAACTTTAAGATACGCATTCGGAATAGGATGCATTTATTTGGAATTAAACTTACTCGTATAATATATTAATCGACAAATTATGAAATTAAGTTATTTGCGTCTCTTTCTTTCCGATTCAATATGAAAAAGATTTTATATGACAAAGGTTAATTTTTAAAAAGTCAAGTGAGTTGACACTAATGACTCATTTATTAGTTTTCAGATGCGCGAATTTAGAAATTAGCCATTTTATAAACGTCACTGTGTATGAATGACGTTAAATTAAATTTTAGTTCACATATAACGGAATAGGAGTAAATGATAAATTAAAAAAAAAAAAGATCAATTGATAAACTAAACAAAAAGATAACGGAACAATAAAGAACACGGTCTTTATTGTTCCGGTATCTAGTCACTATATCAAAAGCTCTTAACGATACTTAATTTTGTCTAGATAATAGGTGTGAGCGAGAGAAATATCATTATTAACTGCTGGACCTGTTGGACTTAGAAAAGGTCCTAACTGAGCATCATTAGTAATTGCAATTGTGTTATCCCAAGTTCTCAAATAAAGCTAGCTGTCTAAGTCTGTCTCAAATGTAAATAGCCTTCCTTGATAAATGGATTATCTAACAAAAACTAATTTTTCAATTCCAATCAGTAGTTCCGGAGATTAACCCACACAACCTCACAAATTTAACCAATTTATAATATTATTGGAAGCGTAACCTTAAATGACTAATAACGTAAACTTAGAAAAGGCACTCGGGTTAGCGGGAATTACCGCAAAATTAACATACAGTATTCATTTTTAATTTATCGTACGATGCCGCTCCTATAAATAGCAGTCCTGATACGAACAGTCTAACAGTATTGATTGAAACTGTGAACGTGAACACATATTTAATGCCAGTCACCAGATTAATACCTAGTGGTTAGAAAAAAAATATAACAATTTAAAAAATATTGAGTTACTTCGCTCGGAATCTAAAGGATACAAGCAATATGAGTGACAGTGAAAAGTCACGAAACGAAGAAAAAAGTAAGTTACAATAATCTTTATTTGTGTATATTCTGTATTATCTTAAACTAAAATTAAGTTTTTGTCTCTCTTTAATTGTGATTGATGAAAGGTATAGCTAGTCAAGCAATTAGACGCTTATACGAGCCATGTGATTTGACTTATTTTGATAGAAATATTTTATTATGCGCGATAAAAATAAGGCAAATATGCTTAAACGCCGCATTTAAATAAATGTCCAATGACATCACCGCTTTCTATCTCTTTCTGGTCGGATTGCAATGAAAGAGTGGTACTGTACTGTAATATAAATAATAATACCTATTCCATTAGATAACAATTTACTTTTATAAAATTCGTATGAGATTCAAACGATTCTTGATTTTATTCATTTAATATTTGGCATATTTCTTCGCATTTTTTTTGCTTACAACATAACTATAATATATTACCTGATATGTTCTTTTAAGTTAGCTTAATTGACATTAATAAAATAAATATGAAAAATATACCGAGTACAATAATATGGAGAGAAGTATATACATCATATAATATTGTACCGGCCAGTTAGCTAATATCATCATAAGTTTCACAATTTATTATCAGTAAATTTAGTAGGCGATTCTTTGTTAGATTGACGATTTGTTGACGTACTAGTTTAAATATATAATAAATTTAATTAGGTTACAACGGCTACAAAAAAGTACGGTGGTGAAACACTACAAATATAATACGAATGGTTAAATAATGAGTTTACCTGTTAAATAACGAAGAACTAAATAATTTTAGTTTAGTTTTTAGTTTAGTTTTAGTTTATTTAGTTTTTTTTTAGTTGTTTTTATTTGTTTAGTTAAGATTTTTAGTTTTTTTCGGGGATATACAAGTCAGACTCTCCAACCGAGGACACCGTACATATTGGTAGGCACCAAATTTCAAGTTCGTAGGACAAAGGAGAAGGACAGGGTTCTATTGAACTTTTGTACAGGCGTTAAACATCGTGTTTACCGATATTAAATACATATTTGGTAGATAACATTATTTATATGCATTACATACATAAATTTTCAGTATTTTAGAAATTGGCGTTCAAAAGTTATAACCGAATTTTATTTATTATTAATTAGGTTATGATTTGTAAGCATTTGACATTGACAGTTGCAATATATATTGATTCTATCCAAACGAAAGATATGATGTACCTTTAATATACCAATGAAAAAGCAAAAAATCATTTAAAAATCGATAATAAATGGTATATTAAAAACATTGCACATGTGTATGTTCACAATAAATTTTACATATTTTTTTTATCATTATATATATATATATATATCGTATTTAAAATTACACTTCAATAATTTAAATATTGCTATATAAAAATCTCGTGTGATAGTTTTATTTATCGAAGCCGATGTTTCTGGTTCGCTGTTGTTAGACCGATATTTACAATTTTTTGTATATGTTGCAACTGTAAGATTACGTTATGTGAATTCAGCACGATGTGAGCGATTTATTACACCTACTGGTGATAAGGGTCGAAGCACGATAGAGTTAAGATATTCAGTTGGTTTTTTTTGGAATCATCACCGTTAGAAGGAAGACGCTTCTCAATTATGGTGTTATTTGAATTCAGCAGGTCAAGCTAACAACGCTGTGGTGTTTCAAGAGGCGAGTAACGTTCTACCTCCAGAAGACAACCGGATTATTATAGATCGTTTAATTGCAAGATTGGGAGATGGCTGTGAGTATAATATTTCTTTAAGGCCTCGTTTTGTGAGAAAAGGTAGAGTAAAACTGGCTCTCAGGTAGAGACCCACAATTTCAATAGATGTTACACTAATATTTGTTAGTGAAGCAGCTCGCGTGTGTTGGCATTAAAAAGTTAAAAGCCACGCAAAAATTAGTATTTCCAAATGGGCCACAGGACTCACAAATGAGCCTTCCGTTGCTAAGCCATTCAGGCCACGAGGGTCATCCGTGAGCCGTGTACTAGGTTCAACAAAAACGTTTCCAACAAGCCAACTATAGCAGCTATCGAACAAATCGCATATTAAAGTGATCCGCCTGGCCCTGTTGCCTAGCCGGATGGCGTGGGGAATCCTGTAGAAATTTCTAGGTTTTTTCGAGACTGGTAGTGACGATACTAGGGTTTCTCACACCCGTGCGCCTTTTGTTATATCTCTAAAACTAGACGGTAAAAAGTGCTGATTTTAATTTTCTGTACAAATTAACGCATTTTATAAAGGTAGGGATGAAAATTTTAAGTTGTCAAAAATTACTGAATTAATGATTTTACCGTGGCCCTAATGGAATATTCGACTAGGCTCACATATGAGCCGTATGGCGTGCAACGTGTTAAGCAAAAGGTAGTCAGTACAAGGTACGGAGCTTTATAAATCTGACGTCTCCAGAACGTATGGATTTCTAACTAAATTAAACGGCCGAGTGGTCAAGTAGTCGGTACTTTGCCAGAGGTCTTGGGTTCGAATCCCGGTAAAAGCAGATATTTGTATGAGTACGGATATTTTTTCATATGTCATAGAGGCTTATATTTTATTTATTATATTTCTTATATTTATGTACGTATGACTATCCAGTGTATTCTGTTATTCAGTATCTATAACACAAGTTCTTAACTAATTTGGGCAATAATCGATTGAGTGAGAAATATAACTTGTTATTATCAATATACGATTAAAATTATACTATTTCTTATACTTCAGCAGCGAGCATTGTCGTGTTGTAAAAACATTCAAATATTGACGTTCTTATAATTGTTGACGAAAATTGATAATTCTTAACAAATCGATATACAGAAGAAAATCATCTTTCTGAATTAATAGTGCAAAAGACATTCAAATATAGTACCTACATAGAGGATTGTTAAGACCTCCTTAGACCACAGAGAATAGGTGTCATTTAGTAAATAAAAAATAATAATATACGTCAGTAAGATCACCAGAGAAGACTATTGTTTTATTTTGTCATAGTTCAAGTTATATTAAATTAATAGTTATTTAGAACAATTAGTCCACCTTTTAACATGGTCCTTCGAGCCGGATACAATAAGGTCAGAAAAGGAGTTAAAGTTCGAACAAAATTTGATCTAGTCGTCGGAGCATTGTTGTAGACTATTGAACAACATGATTTCGTTGATGCTTGCTGAAGACGGTCTTTGAAGAATAGCGTTTTAAAACAACGGAAACCATAACACATATATCACCAGCTAGTTCAGAGCCACAGTGTCTGCGATATCGGCATATTGCTTGCCGCAACATATATCGCGTCCGAAACAAGAAGCGTGACGTCATACTGGTAGTTCTATACATAACGATTGTCGTCTATGTTAAGTGATTACATCTCATAATAAGTAATATTTTAAGTTAGATTATTATAGGTAGATAGATTAAATATGGATAGCCTAATAAATGTACAGAAAGATATTCTAAGAAATATAGAAAAGGGTTTAATTAATTTTAATAAAAGTTCGAAAGAAAGTTTGAGTGTTGAGTACATAGAAACGAAAATAGAGATCTTAGATAGGAGTTGGATATTGTTCAATAATTATAATACTGAATTGTATCAAACGTTTCAAACTTCTGAATTAGAGTCGTCTGTTTATGTGATTGATGAGATCTACAATAAAACGGGAAATGCATATTTACTGTATAAGTCTTGTATGAAGGCAGAGCTGAATAAATTATTTCCGACATGCAATTCACCAAAGAAAGGTGGTGAGGCATCCGGCACTTTTGTCAAATTACCTGAAATCTCTATTCCTATCTTTTCTGGTCAATATTCGGAATGGCCAACCTTTAGAAGTTTATTTATATCACTTATTCATAAAAATAATTGATTAGATAATGTACAAAAACTACATTCTTTAAAGAGTCATATTACGGGTGAAGCAGAGCAACTCTTAAGGTACACTCCTATTACTGAGGCTAATTATAATCAATGTTGGGAAATGTTTGAGAAGCGTTATAACAATAAGCGGTATCTGGCCAATTGTATTTTGAAAAGATAGTTGTGAAAAACAAAATTTGTTTCAATTGTCTGGGCAGTAACCATACTATACATAGTTGCAAGAAGCTCACTTATTGTAATATTTGTAATGGTAGGCATCATTCGTTACTTCATACCGACTCAACTTTAAATTGTACCAGGGATAATTCTATCGTTAGGTCTAGGAATTACTATGATAAATCTATGTCAGAAACTGATCCTATTGTATCATGTGTATCAGCTGGCAATATTAAGACGGCAAGTGAGGTTTTACTGCCAACTTGTCAGGCAGTGCGAGCTTTATTTGACCAGGGCTCACAGGCGTGTTTTATTACTGAAAAGTCAGTAGAACTCTTGAAAATACCCACTCAACGATTTATATATGGATTAGCTACAAATAAGTGTGTCTTATCGAGATATTTTGTTGATTTCTGTATACATTCGAGAATCGATCCTAATTACAAGTTACGTATCAAAGCTCATGTCCTAAACAATATTACGTCTTACGTACCCGAACCTAACAAAATTTAATTAATTGGGATGGTATGAATAACGTACATTTAGCGAGTCCCGCGTGTTGTTCGACTAACAAAATTGACATTTTGTTAGGAGCAGAAGTGTATCCATATATATTGCGCGAGGGTGTAAAACCTAATCCGTCAAACACATCGGTAGCTCAGAATACCACGTTAGGTTGGATTATATCAGGTACTCCTGATATCTGTTGTCTATAATAGTGCGTATAAAGAGAGATAAAGTTTAAAGTTTAATATGAAATCAACGCATTAATGTGTGTTCTCTGATATTGTGAATGTTAGGTAATATGTAAAGACTGTAGCTAGTGATAATTAATTTGTCAATGAAAATATTTGTTTTTTTTCTTTTTTCTATAAGTACAACTTGAAATATTGAGTACTTATATTGTATCTTATTTAGTGATTAAGTTAAGGCCAAGCGTTATGAAGTTCAGTACATATGTTTTCAGTAGCAAACCGAAATGAAAAAGGTATTAATTTTATGTTGTATTGTTTTTAAGTTAAGGACATTTCACAAATTGTCCTTGGTGGGCGGTATGTTAAGACCTCCTTAGACCACAGAGAGTAGTTGTCATTTTGTAAATAAAAAATAATAATATACGTCAGTAAGATCACCAGAGAAAACTATTGTTTTATTTTTTCATAGTTCAAATTATATTAAATTAATAGTTATTTAGAACAATTAGTCCACCTTTTAACATGATAGAATATTTATGCTATCCTAGTCACACTATGACTTTTATCACTATGATAATAAGGTTGAATATGTTCGCTTTATAAGAAAACAAAGAAACAAATGGTTTTTGATAGCGATAAAAACTACATGTCTATATATACAGGTATATATATATTCAGATAGACCTTCCCAAAACTAGTTTATTTTAATAAGTCGTATAATTTTAGAGACCCGAATGTTTATCAAGTCATATTATTAATATTACTAAAAGGACTTGAGTTGTATAATAATATGTTTTTCCTTTAATAAAATTATCAGTAAACCATTCAATACATAATTAGTCCTATATAATTTAACCAATATATTTTGCATTTTTGAAAAGTTTTAACAAATCGTAATTTATAATCTAATAATTGGCTAATAATATGAGTATAAAAGACATAGCAATGAAACAATGAAAAAATAATGCAAATGTCATATGACAGTTGTCATTTTACTATGTTTATCCGTCTGTAAAAATCAAAACAATATCTTATTTTGGGCCCATCATAAAACTAATTGTAAGTAAGCAAATAAGTCTCACAATATAAAGCAATCGGAAAAAATATCAAGACACGCTACGCAGAAGAGAGGGAAACATTAAAAATTCAGAAGCCAGCCACATTTGTATTGATTTGATTTGATTTTTATTTTATTTGTAGAGATTTGCATATTAATTATTGTTGCCAACGATCAATGACCTATTTTTTCACAGTGAAATCTTCTTTGTACTTCTTATTTATAATAATGAATTGATGTTCGTTTGTCTCGCTCAAACTCAAGGACAGCTTGTAAAATTTAAATAATTTTTTTTTATTAGAGTGGTTTCACAATAAAAATAATTTTGAAAATCCTAGAGAAAAGCTTACAAATTATGCAACTGAAAATTATGGAATTCTTACGTATGGAAAATCATCTAACTGACATATTAAACATTAAAATTCTCATAACTCTACTTTGTATTTCATTTAATAAATGACGTCAGTGGTAGTTTGTATGTGAAACAAAGTTCACTGGGCAAACTTGTATTTTGTAAAATAAATATATTTCTTTTAATTAATGACCTTCTCTATAATATGACCATCTTGTGATAATGATGAAATCTATACAAGCTGACTTATTACGATCATTTTATTGAAGGTAATGCAAGAAATCCCCTCATGTTGGTAATTCCACTTCTTGCCTGATTGTATGTATTTTTTGTGTCTATTATAAATTTAATTGAAACTTCTATTTCCAGCGGAATTCCGTCTACAATTACAATCAAGTAAAAAACAAGAGATAATCGAGGAGAATAAATCTAAGAAGTAAGTAAGCTTGGGATATTCTTTGTTTTAAGCAATAGTTGAATGTCGGGAACCACCTCATGTCATAAATTAATTTATATATTTCTTTGCATGCAACAAGACATCAAGATAACAGAAGCGGTTTATGTTGAGCTACCTTCTGCGCAACCTGCAGGTAAAGGAAATCGAGTAAGAACTTCCCACAAGAGTCAATAACATAATGAATAAGATAATCTTAACACTATATATATATATCCGTTAAAGGGTAGAAAATAAAAAAAAATATTAAGCGATACTAAAAACTAATCTCAAAATTAAAAAATACCTCACTTTCTATTGCCTTTGGAAATAACATTTTTAGTGTTTTGTTTTGTTGGTTTTAATTTTTTTTTCAACATTATTTTTAAGGTCAAAGTTGACCGTCAGTATTGTTAATTTGTCTGTGTAAGTCACTTTTTGAAATACATGTGTATATTTTTATAAGCTCTAAGGGCTGTCCTTGATTTCCCTAGGATCCCATAATCAGATCCTGACTTGACAAACCATCATAGGATTATACTCCATTAAAGAAAGAATTTTGAATATGGAACATGGAACCTCATTCTTATTTGACGTCATTTTTTTTTAATTTCATGAAGATTTAATTTTTTGGTATAATGGAGCTACCTGGGAGTTTTAGTGGGTATTCCCAGTAGAGTATAGGAGTCCTGTATAGGATTCCTGCTCGAAAAAAACAAAGGTTCCAACTAGATCCTGCTTATAGTTAGGCTGGACAAGATGCATTTCGGTAATCGCAAAGGAATCGCAAAATTGTATAATTTTTTTGTTTATATAATTCGACATACACTTTCACTTAGCTGACGAGCGTAATTGTCAAATCCAAACATTTTCCACTAAGTGATTCGATTGCGAATATCGAAATTCATCTTGCCTAGATTCTCAGTATTCAGATATAGGACTAGCAGAAGCAGTTTGCTTTATTTCGATGTGAGTGCAAGGTAGCCAGTGTATGGGAGACACTATCTTAATCAGTATCTTGAATGTCAACAATCCTGCGATATGTGTTTGGTTAAATTAAATTAAAGCTTCTTAATCCTACCTCGCTATGATTGAGCTGGTCCTAAATCGTAATTTGATTCTTGTCATATTTCAGCCTGCGCCTGCGCCATATGTTATCTTTATCTCACTTTTAATTTACAGTAGAAATGACGTTAGAAGAAGTATCATTTAATGATAATTCAAAATGATTATTAAATTAGTGATCATAATTTTTTATTGTACTTTTGTAATTAGAGTTATCACAAAGTATTCTGTAAAGCTATAGTGTAACTCCTAAAATTAAGATTGCATTTAATTCTTATTAATTGTTTTTTTTGGTGCATGTTAAAATGTTAATCTTGTTGGAGTTAATAAATAAATAATAATAATAATAACCCCCCCAAGGGACCACCTTGACGTGGTGGGAGGGCTTAATAGAAGGCTTATACACAGCAAAGTCACATTATCTAGACTACATTCTATTCTGGAAGGAGATTACTTTACTGACAAAGGTCATCACAACAGCAAGGCTACACTTCATTACTAACAGTCTCAAACCCAATAGAAATGGAGAACAAGAAGAAAATATATAATTTACTCGGGGGCTATCGCCGAGGCGCACCTGGAGCCGACGCTGGGTGTCACAGCATGCGATCCGTCGGTGACAAGGAGCTGAACAAGCGGGCCCTTGCTGGGATTTATCCCGAATGTATTACAGCTGAACCATAAAATATCCTTCCATCATCACCAATCTCATCTAACTACAACATTTTTCAATCGCCTAGTACATCCCCTAATTCATACAATAATTTAAATAGATCACTAACATCACTTAGTACTATGACATCCTCTGCTACAGCTGATGTTGTGCAGACGGCAAATGCCATTTTATCTGCACCCACTGCTGTTAAAACACGCGCACGAAAACGATGGACTGAAGAAATGAACAGGTTTATCTGGCGCAGGTACCTCGTAGTTATTGAATTAGAACAGGAAAAACAGGGATATCTTGACAAACTACACCATGATTTTACTGAAATATATCCTAAAATGCAGTCATCAAAACAGCGTCTAGGGATCAACGTAGAGTAATCATTAATAATAATTTATTCCAAAAACAGTTTTAAATGAAATCAAATCTCTAAATAAATCACTCACCAATCAGATTACTCATAGCTCTATATCATCTACCTCAATTTTGAACAGTAACAATGACAAGGAATCACAGAACAAAAGGATACGATGGACAAATAGCATGAATTAATATATCTTACGCAATTACTATAGAACGACGAACTTAGAAAGCAATAAAACAGCTTATAGACGACCACTACACTTATCATTTATTTCAGAATACCCAGAATTAGCTCATTTAACTGAACAACGAATCTCGGATCAACTAAGAGTTATAATAAGAAACAAAATGTTGCCAGAATCTAAAACCAAGCAAATTAAAAAAGATGTCTTCGAAGACATAACAATAGGTATATCGAATACTTCACAGGTACAGGTCTAGTCCCCAACACCTGATATACAAATAGACTTAGACATAAATAAAACAGTTATGTACGAAGAACTAATTTCTATGAATCCAACATACACACGTACAATAACTCACCGCAGACTCATCAATAATTCATTACGGAAAAAGAGCAAATCAAAATCAAAAACACATTTATATATGCAATAGACCAATTAAAAGATACTAATCCAACTAATAAACCATATATTCCAAGGCAAAGATACTCCAAAAAGCTTACATCCTTTGTAGAATTCATCAACAACAGTATACTTCCAAAATACTTAACATCAGACCTTGATTTTGAAGCCCTTCATAATAATTTGCTGTGCAGCTTATACAGCAGTGACAAGCAATGGAGCTAAGATAAACAATCACCAGACCACTAAACAAAGTACTGTAAACAAACCTAGGTGGCAGGAAAGATTAGAACGAAGAATAGAAGAAATTCGAGTCAAAATAGGAAGATTAACGTCATACATAAATGGAAATAATAGCCAGTCATTAGAAAAGTACATCAAAAAAATCCTTTTACAACATAAAATACATTCAAAACATGAATCCGAAAATACTCAACTTCCACAATTCTTAGACACCTTAAAACAAAAACTTAACGCTTTATCCAGTAGACTACGTAGGTACAAACAAACGACAAAAAGAAAAAATAAAAAAAAACAATTTCTGAATAATGAAAAATCATTTTACAGAAATTTTGCTCAAGACCCAACGCCTACAGCACATGACACATCTACACCTTCACTCGAAGAAATACATAGATTTTGGACCAATATCTGGTCAAACTCAATTCAGCACAATAATGCAGATTGGATAAATATAGATAAAAGTAAATACAACAATCTGCTGCCTATGTCTTTCGAAAATATCAGCTTAGAATTATTACAGACTACAATTGCTAAAACTAGCAATTGGAAAGCGACAGGTTCAGACAAAATACACAACTACTAACTCAAAAAGCTGACTAGCACACATACACTTCTACACACACATATTAACAATTTCATAAAGCACCCGGAGACTATACCCTCTTACATCACACAAGGAATAACTTATATGCTGCCTAAAGATAAAAATGATCTAAACAATCCGGCTAAATATAGACCTATCACATGTCTCCAAAATATTTACAAAATAATTAAAAGAAACACAGTATTTTATCTGAACAATAAAAAGATTGCCGTAAGAAGTCAGGGTTGCAAGGAACAACTAATTCCATTGTGTCTAAATTAACTAGTATACACACTATGTATATTGACTAACAAAAAGCATTTGATTCTGTACCAAACACCTGGCTTTTATACATACTCGAACACTATAATATCGATAAAACCATCATTTCTTTCCAACACTATGCAAAACTGGCAAACTAGGCTTCAATTGCCTGACTTCAGACAAATTGACCCCATCCAGATAAGAAGAGGAATCTTTCAAGGAGACACACTGAGCCCTTTGTGGTTCTGTTTGGTTTTAAACCCTCTCTCTGGCATGCTAGATAATAATCGATTCGGATTCACTATTGATAGTAATACACATTCATATACCCTAACACACCTTCTCTATATGGATGATATCAAACTATATGGAAAAACCTCAGATCTAAGTCAACTAGCAAAAATAGTAGAAATATTCTCAAATGACATACAAATGCAATTCGGTATCGATAAGTGTAAGATACAATCAGTAAATAAATTAATACGTATATATTAAATAATGGACATACAGTAGAACCAGTTAATAACATAGATGGTTATAAATATTTAGACTATCAGAAAACGCGACAAATTCACCAATAACAAACAAAAGAGTCACTAACACATAGTTTTAAGTCCAGATTGCACAAAATTCTTAATTCATATCTTAATGCACGAAATACAATAAAAGCAATAAACACCTACGCAATACCTATTTTAACTTACTCTTACGGTATCATAAACTGGTCAAAAACTGATCTAAGTAATTCATAAAAGTGTATTTTATGAAAAATGACCAATTTAATGGTCTGAATAATATGCCGTAGTGAATATCCTCAAGAACACGATGTTTATTATATAGCACAAGATTATATAGCACGAGATAGATCGATTGCAGTGTCGCGCTATGTGTATTATAGGCGATGCGGAGGTAACTAACACCCTAGAGCCTGTGCAACTACGTCGCGACATAGCGTTGCTAAGTGCCTTTTATCGTTTGTACCATAGAGAGTGCTCTGAAGAGCTTTTCGACCTTATCCCTCCCTCTCCTTTCATACTAAGGAGTACGTGTGCTGGTCTACGGAGTCACTCCTTCTCTGTTGCCACGTCTACTTTGCGCACTAAGAGATTTTGTGACTCCTTTCTCTGTCGCATAGCTAGAGCGTGGAATTCCTTACTAGCACACGTATTCCCTCCGTCCTATAACATAGATTCCTTTAAAAGAGGCGTGAAAAAGCAATTTTTGGGCCGGCAAGATGAGGGTGGCTAGGGCAGTATGTCGTATGCTTCACTAGCTATCTTCACATATGGACTCCTCTACTGCTTATCATCGGGTGGTGTCGAGTCATTTGCTGATAAATATAAATATATAAAAAAGGTGTGAGCGTGAGAAATATCATTATTAACTGCTGGACCTGTTGGACTTGGAAAAAGTCCTAATTGAGCATCATTAGTAATTGAAATTGTGTTATTCCAAGTTCTGCAATAAAGCTAGCTATCAAAGTCTGTCACAAATGTAAATAGCCTTCCCTGATAAATGGATTATCTAACAAAAACAATTTTTTCAATTCCAATCAGTAGTTCTTGAGATTAACCCACACAACCTCACAAATTTTACCTATTCATAATATTATTGCAAGCGTAGCCTTAAATGTCAAATAAGTAAACTGAGAAAAAAGCACTCGAATTGGCGGGAATTACCTCAAATTTAACAAATAGTATTTATTTTCAATTAAATGTCGAATAAGTAAACTGAGAAAAAGGCACTCGGATTGGCGGGAATTACCTCAAAATTATCAAATAGAATTCATTTTCAATTTATCGTACGGCGACGCCTATAAATAGCTGTCCTGATACGAACAGCCTAACAGTATTGATTGAAACTCCAAGTGAACACATATTTGTTGCCAGTCACCAGATTAATACCTTGTGGTTAGAAAAAAATACCAATTGAAAAAATATTAAGTTACTTCGCTCGGAATCTAAAGGAAACCAACAATATGAGTGACCGCCAAAAGTCACGAAACAAAGAAAGAAGTAAGTTACAATAATCTTTATTTGTGTATATTCTGTATTATCTTAAACTAAAATTAAGTTTTTATCTCTCTTTAATTGTGATTGATGAAAGGGATAGCTAGTCAAGCAATTAGACGCTTATACGAGACATGTTTTTTGACTTATTTTAATAGAAATATTTTATTATGCGCGATAAAAATAAGGCAAATATGCTTAAACGCCGTATTTAAATAAATGTCCAATGACATCACCGCTCGTCTATCTCTTTCTGGTCGGATTACAATGAAAGAGTGGTACTGTAACCATTACCATTAGATAACAATTTTACTTTTATGAAATTCGTATGAGATTCAAACGACTCTTGATTTAATTATTATTCATTTAATATTTGGCATATTTCTTCGCATTTTTTAGCTTACAACATAACTATAATATATTACCTGATATATTGTTTTCAGTTAGCTTAATTGACATTAATAAAATAAATATGAAAAATATACCGAGTACAATAATATGGAGATAAGTATATACATCATATAATATTGTACCGGCCAGTTAGCTAATATCACCATAAGTTTCACAATTTTTTAAGTTTCACAAATTCAATAAGTTTAGTAGGGGACTCTTTGTTTGATTGACAATTTGTTGACGTACTAGTTTAAATATATAATAAATTTAATTAGGTTAGGTTCAAAAGTACGTACAAATATAGTACGAATGGTTAAATAATTAAAGTTCCTGTTTGTACGGAGTTTACATCGCACAACATAATTATGTATAATCAGAATTTCTACTCTACTAATTTAAATTTAAATATCATCAGTTTGGTATGCATTCGACCGCCGCAGTGTAAACTCATATCATATCGTTGTATCAGCTAGCATAAATACATTTTCGTCACCAAACTATCATTTTATCATTTATCATTAATTTAAAGTGTGTGCAGCAGCAGCTCGTACACTGTTTAAATGACGAAGATCTAAAAAAACCGGGGACATACAAGTCGGCCTCCACCATCGAGTGTATCGTTCAAATTGGTAGGCACCAAATTTCATGTTCGTAGGACAAAGGAGATTGACAGGGTTCTATTGAATATTTGTACAGGCGTGAAAAATCGTGTTTACCGATGAAAAGTACGTATTTGGTAGATATTAGTGACATGCATTACATAAATTCTCAGAATTTTAGAAATTGGCGTTTAAAAGTTAATAACGAATTTTATTTATTATTAAGTAGGTTATGATTTGAAAGCATTTGACATTGACAGTTGCAACAAATATTGATTCTATCCAAACGAAAGATTTGATATACCTTTAATATTATAATCAAAAAGAAAAAAATCATCTATAAATTATCTATGTATTAGATGATTTTTTTTGATTATAATATTAAATTATAAAATTTATTTTATTATTATTATTTTAATTTTTTAATGTGTAATATATATATTGTGAAAATACACATATTGTTTTTAAAATACCATTTTTATTATCGATTTTTTTAGATGATTTTTTTATGTATAATTAAAAATAAAAATCAAATAATAAATAAATAATAACAAAAAATAATTTTTATTATTCATATTTTAAATTACAGTTAAATAATTTAAATATTACTATATAAAAATCTTGTATCACAGTTTTATTTATTGAACCTGATGTTTCTGGTTCGCTGTTGTTAGACCGATGTTTACGATTAATTTTTGTGTATTTTGGCAACTCTTAGATTACGTTATGAGCGATTTATTACACCTACTGGTGATAAGGGTCGAAGGACGATAGAGTTAAGATATTCAGTTGGTTTTTTTGGAATCATCACCGTTACAAGGAAGACGCTTCTCAATTATGGTGTTATTTGAATTCAGCAGGTCCAGCTAACAACGCTGTGGTGTTTCAAGAGGCGAGTAACGTTCTACCTCCAGAAGACAGCCGGATTAATATAGATCGTTTACTTGCAAACCTGGGACAGGGCGGTGAGTATAATATTTCTTTAAGGCCTCGTTTTGTGAGAAAAGGTAGAGTAAAACTGGCTCTCAGGTAGAGACCCACAATTTCAATAGATGTTACACTAATATTCGATAGTAAAGCAGCTCGCAAAAGTTAGTCAGTACAATTACATGGTATGGAGCTTTATAAATCTCTCGACTCCAGAACGTATGCATTTCTAACTAAATTAAACGGCCGAGCGGTCAAGTAGTCGGTACTTAGCCAGAGGTCTTGGGTTCGAATCAGATAAAAGCAGATATTTGTATGAGTACGGATATTTTTTCATGTGTCATGGACGCTTGTTTTTTATTTATTATATTCCTTATATTTATGTATGTATTACTATCCAATTTTTTCCGTTATTCAGTATCTATAATACAAGCTTTTAACTACTTTGGGCAATAATCGATTGAGTGAGAAATTTATCTTGTTATTATCAATATAAGATTAAAATTATACTAATCATTATACTGCATTGTCCTGTTGTAAAAATATCAAAATATTGACGGTATTATAATTGTTGATGAAAATTGATAATTAAAAAATCGATATACAGTAGAAAATAATCTTTCTACATTAATAGTGCAAATAACATTCAAATATAGTACCTACATTGAGGATAGAATATTTATGCTATTCGAGTCCCACTATGACCTTTATCACAATGATAATAAGGTTGAATATGTTCGCGTTATAAGAAAACAAAGAAACAAATGGTTTTTGATAGTGATAAAAACTACATATATATATTCAGGTATATATATTCAGTTTATTTTTATAAGTTTGTATAATTTTAGAGACCCAATGTTTATCAAGTCATATTATTTATTATGCAAAATAATATGTTTTTCTTTTAATAAAATTATCAGCAAACCATTTAATACATAATACATAATTAGTCTTATATAAATTAACTAATATATTTTGCATTTTTGAGAAGTTTTAACAAATCGTAATTTATAATCTAATACTCTCATCTGAGTGAGATCTGTCTCATCCGACAGTTGTCATTTTACTGTGTTAATCCGTCTGTAAAAATAAAACGATATCTTATTTTGGGCACATCATAAAACTAATTGTAAGTAAGCAAATAAGTCTCACAATATAAAGCAATCGGAAAAAATATCAAGACACGCTACGCAGAAGAGAGGAAAAAAATTTAAAAACAGAAGCCAGTCAGAGATTTGTATAAGCATATTAATTATTGTTGCTCCGTTCTTTGTACTTTTTATTGATAATAATGAATTGATGTTCGTTTGTCTCGCTCAAACTCAAGGACAGCTTGTCAAATTGAAATAATTTTTATTTTGTTTTACTCGGTTTTAACGAGGAGAAGTTTAACACTAGATATACCAGCGATTTGAATATATATCAACAACAAAGATTATATTTGTTACTAATGTATATAAAATAATATTAAGTTTATAAAACGTACTTTCTAACTATAGCTACAAAAGTCATAACATCATTTCTGAAAAAAATGTGTTATATAGTAGGAATTTTGAATTGAAATTGCACGACCAGTCTAAATGACTGGTCTGGTAAATCTAGTGTTAAAAATAAAAATAACTGGAAAATTCCTAGAGAAAAGCTTAAAAATTATACAACTGAAAATTATGGCTTTCGTATGGTATTCGTATTTAATTGAAACTAACTTCTATTTCCAGCGGGATGGAGTCTAGAATATCAATCAGATACAAAAGGAAAGCTAATCAAGGAGAATAAATCTAAGAAGTAAGTAAGATTGGGATATTGTTTGTTTTAAGCAATAGTTGAATGTCGGGAACCACCTCATGTCATAAATTAATTTATATATTTTTTTGCATGCAAAAAGACAACAAGATAACAGAAGCCGTTTTTGTTGAGCTACCTTCTACGCAACCTGCAGAGAAAGGAAATCGAGTAAGAACTTCCCACCAGAGTCAATAACATTATGAATACAATAATCTTAACAACATATATATATCCGTTGTAGGGAAGAAATTTAGCAATTAAAAATTTTATTAAGCGATACTAAAAACTAATCTCAAAATTTAAAAATACTTCACTTTCTATTGCCTTTGGAATCAATATTTTTAGTGTTTTGAAGTTGGTTTTAATTTTTTACGGTCAAAGTTAGATGGGTGACCGTCAGTATTGTTAATTTGTCTGTGTTAGTCACAGTATGAAATACATGTGTATTTTTTATAAACTCTGAGGGATTTCCTCGATTTCCCTAGGATCGCATAATCAGATCCTGACTTGACAAACCATCACATGATTATACTCTATTAAAGAAAGAATTTTGAAAATGGAACATGAAACCTCATTGTAATTTGAAATCATTTAAAAAGAACTATATTTGAGAACAAAATAATGTTATACAGAAACTATATCTTTTAACGGAATTTGTTACATAACACATTACAGGCAAGATCTCATATAAAAACTAGGGTTGAATCAATTTGATGACTTATTACATCAAAGTCTACAGATTCTGTTGGGATTTGATGTAAATAGTATTAAGGTATAATGTTTAAGTAATTTTATAATTTCGTAAAATTTAATTATTTACGCTTAATATAGAACTGTCGTGTAAATCACATTAAAAATAATACAAAATGAACTGATAGGTGTACTTTTAGAACATCAGAAGTCTTAGTGATTGGGTAAGTCTGCCGAGATGAGGCGAAGATATTGACAATGTAATTGTTTAAAACTAACATCTAAATCAAAAGCATACGGTTAAAAATGTCACGCCAAATCTGAAGAATAGTGAATAGTGCCAACTATTAATCTTGGTAGGTACCTAGTAGATCCCCTGAGGGTGAACTGGTGAATTGCTTTGGCAGAACCGAGGTCACCCTCGCGACCCAATGGAGTTCAGGGGAGTTTTAGTGGGTATTCCCAGTGCTCAGATACTGAGCGAGCCCCACACACGTCCATCGCTTAGCCAGTTTCGGATAGGTCCGTAAACGGATTCCTGCTCGAAAAAACCAAGGTGCCAACTAGATCTTGCTTATAGTTTGGCTGGATAAGATGCATTTCGGTGATCGCAAAGGAATAGCAAAATTGTATACATTTTTTGTTTATATAATTCGACATACAATTTCACTTAGCTGACGAGCGTAATTGTCAAATCCAAACATTTTCTACTAAACAATTCGATTGCGATTATCAAAATTCATCTTTCCTAGATCCTTAATCATCTGTAAAGGACTAGCAGAAGCAGTTGGCTTTATTTCGATGTGAGTGCAAGGTAGCCAGTGTATGGGAAACACTATCGTAATCAGTATCTTGAATGTCAACAATCCTGCGATATGTATTTGGTTAAATTAAATTATATCTTCTTAATTCTACCTCGCTATGATTGAGCCGGTCCTTAAACGCAATTTGATTCTTGTCACATTGCAGCCTGCGAATTTTACGATATCAATGTAAATGAGATGTATTGTGTTTTATTTCATAAAACATATTGTAAAAAACGAAAAAAATGTATCATAATGTAATAAATAAATACCAAAGAACGGCGATTTATAGTTTCATTCAATACCACAAAATTATATGACTATATATTTTATTAAATTAGTACCCTTAATGACATAAGATTGAAATTCGTATCGTAATCAAGATACGGAATTCTTTGCTACACAATCCAATCATGGGTCCTTCAGAAGAGGTGTGATGAAGCATCTTATAGGTCGGCAAGAACAAGATGGCTAGTAGTACTTACCATCAGGTGGTAGTCATTTGCTCTATATTTCAATAAAAAAATGGGTTTAATATATGAATAAGGAAGGAAAAAACATCTGTGCATGCCTCTATGCTGCGTGTCGATACCTGAAAAGGATAAATAGGAAAGACTGTATGTGATGTGTGCGAAAGTAAAAGGCAAAATATAGAGCGGTACTTACATGTAATAGTTATAATTTTATAAATTAATACAGATGACAATGACAAGGGCAATTCAAAATGTAAAAACAATAAAAAAATAGAATATAACAAAATCAACTAGAAGGAGTTTGCACTACCAACGAATGGTTTTGCTTACGTTGAACCGTAACACAATATGTATGTGAAATATAAACGATTCATAGAAGAAAACATTTTAAATTCTTCTCTTGTATTACTCGTATTTTAAACAGTTTTGTTTACGGGGCAATGCAAAAGTTAGATGTATTTGAAGTTGTTAATAATAAAGCAGTTTATTAACAATTTTGTCAAATAATAGTACCTATTTTATTGAGAAAAACATTATATATTTTTAAATTAAAAAATCCTTCCACAATGGTATGGCACGTGGTAATTTGAGCTGTGTAGGCCTAAGCGGTATGTCGCGATAAAAAAAGCAAAACTTGCCAATTACCTTCGTGGAAAAATAAAAAAAAGTGACATTGGATCTTGACGTACTCAATTGTGAATTACCGCGTTAACAAATTATATTAATTTAACAAAATGTATTTGTAATTTTTGTTTCTATTAACAATCAAGCTCTTGTATAAAACATATAGTAAAAACTGTCAAATACCTAATGTACCTATTCTCCAATAATCATATCAGCCGAGAGACGTCCACTGCTGGGAATAGGGATCCCCCAAGGATCTCCAGTCCTGCCCAGTCCACGTCGCATCGTCGGTACACCTTGTGGAAGGCGTACCAGCGTCCACAGACCCAGCCCCAACAGACGCCAGTCCTCCTTGCAAAGGGTCCTGCCACCACCACTAGCCACTCTCCCATAGTTCTTATTAACTAATAGACAGTCAGCATCCAATTTGGGAAGCACCTCTATATATCACAAAATCAAAGCTAAAACGGTGATTAACTTTTAAAGTTTTTTTCTAGGAGTTGCATTATTTTATTTCGCAACTAATTTTGAAAGATGTCGAAATCGGAAACTGATTAAGCCCATTTCTTTTAACGAGACTGTTAATAACCATCAAATTTCTCTGCAACAATTGAGCTGTCCGTCCCTTTTCGTCGCATCAGCATTCTTAATACGCTCTCTCTTCCGTAAAATCACTTCTAGTTATCACAAAAGGACGTCACTGACCTCAATATTGTATTATTTACATTGACAAGGTGCTATCAGATATTTCCAGTTTTAAAAGCGTCTTTGTTGCTGGCTATTAAAGTTGAAAACGGCATCAGTTTAGTAGGTGTTACTTTGGCGTAATACTGTTCCGCTGTCAATGGTCCGCCGAATGGACAGTTCATTCGTTCAGTCTCTATTTGTAGTTGTAAATTGCATGTTGTGTTTGTTCTAAATTCAAAATTTATTTTTAAATAGTGTATTTGTTTTTAATCTGTTATGTGAGACTGTTTGAAGTTTTAACTTCGATTATTGATTAAAACTGTGGGATTGCTACCCGCCATTTTGATTTTGTAAGTCAATTTTATTTTTAAACTTTGCAGGAGACATTCGTGCCATTTTTGATTACTTGCAAGCTATATGGCTTTCGTTGATTATTTGTTTTACACACATTTCTGTTAGTTTTAGCTAGTTATATATGTTGAGATAGAATTATTAAAACAATGAAGAAATCAAATTTAAACGTGCATTATGAGAATATAATATATTTTAAATCTATAACCAAAATTTCTTTTAAATGACCAATTAGGCAGTAACAAAACAAATTCCATAGATTGCTAAGTATTTTAATTGTTTATGTTAAATGTTATAGAACCTTGAATTCATTGCAAAGTAAATAACTCAAATGATGATTAAATGTAATTAACATGCTATTACCAAAATTTCTAACGTACAAGTTACTTTCACAAATTTTGAATTGAATAGAATATTCACGCCATCTTTTATTTAACGATTCTCAACATGAAAAAGTTCCTACAAATTGATGCGCATGCGTCGTTTTGTGCGCTGCTTACATGTGTACTAATAATAAAACCATTAATCCTATGATTAGAGATGTGCTAAACAATAACACATTAAATGATATTTCTTATCGATATAAACATTAATAGAGCACTATTATTAAATTATCATTTTAATGATGTATCTTTGATATCGTACACTATTTCTTTTTAAGATTTCAGAAATAGAAAAGTCAATTCTAATATTAGTGGTCCCACCAAAACATTGCTAACACAGATAAATATAATCTTCTATTCATTCCTCGTCAGTTCCTGTTATCAACACGATAAGTAGACATATACATTGTCCAATGCTGTGAACTGTTTGCTGTTATTTTTTAAAAACATGGTTATTGAAAATTTTATCATCTGTTTTTTTATCAAAGTAAAAACGTTTCCTTTATTTATTATTCAATTTTGTATTTACGAGATTACAAAACTTAGATATACACCTAGCACCTTCCATAACTCGTCAAAATACCATAAACTTGTTTAGAAAGTACCCAGTGAGCGATGATGTTACAGTTTTAAACTATGGCATTTAATAATCTATTTTTCTACGAGTTATGTAGATTTAAATATTATACCTTAATTCCTTACAATAAGCGTCATTTCTCAACTGATGTTGATACGGTGTGCCCGTCTGTACACTGACCCGTAAATTGATTTACTAAATTCTCTCCTCTTCTGTTATCAACAAGGAAAATAAGTACTTACAATTCCTTTGCAGTCTTGGCATGTCTCTACTGTTCTTTCAAAATGTAGAGAAATTTGCTCTTAGTAAAAAATGACTCTATCAGTTAGTCCGTGAACTCTATATTTTCCTCTCAGAATTATAAGGTGAGCTCTCCAACATTAACTTTTGGTGACTATTTTTATTATAGCAAGCAAAGGTAAAAAAATTATGGCTTTCCCCAACTCATACGGTAGGTTCAATGTAGGTAGTGATATTAGATCCCAAAATAGTATGTAAACAAAAAGGTTGCTGTGTGGTGTCCTTTAATTTTAGCTGCCTGCGTTAGAATTACTTTGGATGAAGTTTTACAATAGTATCTTTCTCAAGAATTTATAAAAAAAAATATAATGTCTATATTGCACCATTTTTAACAAAAATCCACTTTCTCTTTGTATGTCTTACTCAGATATTTGTAATGTTACCAATATATCGAATTCCACGACACAAAAAAGTATAGATCGATAAATGAAACGTTGGGAAGATGACTTCTAAACAGTTGCTGGTTGCAGTGGATCAGAATTGCAAGAGGAAAAGCTGTTGTCAACAAATCAAACGAAGCCAAAATCTGTTCTCAAGAAGCGATCAAAAAAAGATTCGCGGTAATAAAAAAAGAGAAACAGTAATCAAAGTTTTGGTAAAACTGATAATATGAAGTGGGTTAATAAACAGACTCGCTATTAAGAGTGAAAAATTACCATACCACTTTTCCTGCGTAGGCGCAACTAATCATAAATTACTACATTATAAACTTTATTATCTAAAGACTTGTATAGTAGCTTGATATTATTAACTTAAGAAACCAGGTAGATGTTATAAAGTTGAAAAAATGGTAGGTACAGATCTCTTACAATACTTTTTCTATTTACAATCGTATAAAAACCAAATTTATAAACAATAAAGCAGTTTACCGTAAAATCGACTTTGAATTATATATTTTCTTAGTATACGGAGAAGGTAAAAGGAACTGAAGCTTATACAGCCATGACTTATGTAGTTATTAAATATTCAAAATAACTTATAAAAAGAGGTTCAATTACTAAAGCAAAGTATAATAAAACTCCTTTTTGGCCACTTTGAAATCGGTTAGAGGAACTTGGAATTAGTTCAATAAGACTCTTATAGCATATCAACACTTATTTTACTCAAATAGCATTTATAAGATTAAGGTCCATTCACATTGAATTTAGACTGTGTTTTTTATTAAATTGACTCCAGATTTTCTTTATCATATGAGGAAATGAATCGTTACTTCAGATAGTAGCGTAGAACACTATTTTTATTAATGATTTATCGTCACAAACAAACGCTTGCTCACGTGTCCTTTACGTCTGTAAAAATACAAATATAATCTTGAACACTCTATATCTGTCCAACTGCGCACAGGCTTTCCTTCGTGTGAGAAAAACATGTACTATGGCCATATCAACCAACGAGTTAACGTGCCTTCTGAAGCACGAAGGAGATCAAGATATACATTTTGTTGCTCATCCAGAGACCAGCCATGGCGAGAGTTGCTTTGTTTTCGTTATCGATAGCAGAGTGTTCCAACCACTACGCCTAAAAGCTTCTCAACTCACAAATACTCCTAGCAATCATGGAAAACACACCAGTTAACAGATTTATTAATATTTTTAAATCTTATAAGCAAGTATATAATACAATTTTGATAATTGTAATTTTTTGTCTATTGCTTATTCCAAATTGCTATCAATTGTATAATAAGGATCATGACAGGGTTGACAGATTGATATGATTATTTATTATCATAAGAAAATTCGGTGGGCAAGTTCATTGTAAAATAATTAAATTCATTAAACACCAGTTAATCCATACAATTACTTTATAGTTTTTATTATGAAACCATTTACATAAACAAAATATTGAATATAGCTATAATAATCTATATTTTCAGATAATAAGTATTTATAGAAGTTATTGGATCCGCTTACTTCTTAGACTCAATTTATTGTATTTTTGGCTGATGTAACTATTACGTTGTTTTCTCTTTTTTCATAAATGGAATGCAATTTTTTACTACCAGGAATCGTTATTGTGATTGCGTTTTGTTTTATTCTAAACGTTTCGTTTTAATAAATCTACATATCGTATGTTGACCAATGAAAATTAAAGTTGTTTTTTTTTCATTAATTATTTGAAAAAGTGTACTAAAGAAGACAATAAAATGAAACTGTACAAAAATGATAAAAATACATCACAGAGATTACCACCATTGTAATCAGACTATTAACTAGACATTTTAACCAGAGTTAACTAACAGTAATTTTTCATTTATTTATGTTTAAAAAAAGGATTATGACCATTGCTTATAAAAATTTAATAGGTAATGATAGACGAAGACCAGAAGTAGATACACTATCAGTAAATAAACTGATAACATTTTATTTATTTGTAATACCGCAACTTGCGTGTGCGCAGTATCTGGCACACATTGACACAATCACTTTTAAAATTCTGGTCAAGGTTTCTATATTTAAACGTAGTTTTTGCCAACCTTTGTTATAAAGAATAGCAAAATCTTCGTTGAAAATGCGTTTTGCATTTTCAACGTTAGACAATTTAAAAAAAAACTCCAACTTACTATCATAACATATTTAGTGAGTACCCAGACAAATATATATTGACAAATTTTTATAAATAAAATTATAAAACTTTTTTTTAGTAAAATAGTCTTAATTTTATTTTTATTAAATAGAATCAGTGATATACTTGTAAATTATGAACTCAGATTCATTTGATGGCTAAATTAACGATCTTATTTCAATTTATACAATAGAAATATAGTTTCTAAAAACTTAGTTTCTTGTTACTTAGCGTAATTGAGGGAATTTTATAGGTTTTAAGGTCACATCGAAAACGGATTGAAACACCCATATTCAAAATATGTAAAATAATTACATATTTCCAATTAAAGCGTATTACTTTTTAAATTAACATCTTAATCTTTTATTTTTATTTTAAAACACATGAAAAGTCTAATCAAGAGTTTGTAACGATTACTATGAAAACGATAATGTTTGATAACATATCATTTTATAATGGTGCTTCTAAAGTTGAATAGGTAATGGACATATCATATCTTTTGGAAAATTATTAATTAATAGTTAAATATATATATATACATATAAATATATATTTAATTTAATACCTGGATAATTCTATGATATAGTACATGAATGAGAATACCGCCTACGCTTTTTAGATCAATAAAAATCATGGTTTAGATCCATATATTTTTTTAGCATCTTATCCATATTAATGGCAGGAATGTATTCTTTATTAATTATTTTCATTAATTCTTACATTCCAGTATTAGTTATTCTATATAATGAATGCTGTAGAAACAATTTCAGAATTAATAAATAAATACAACTCGTCTCTAGACAACCAAGAACACAGGGTTGTCAGAAAAACCTAACAAAATTCATAGGGTTTAAAAGTACTAGGTAACTTAGTGGTCGGTGCAATCGAATAGATTAATTAATATTGATTATAATAGATCGTGGGTTCTATTCCCATCTGAGGACATGATTTTTTGAGTTTACAAATTTTTCAAAATTCTGTTTAGACGGTACTAATTTTACTTATTTGCGTTTCATTGAGAGCTTTGGGTTTATCTGTTCAAAACCCATTAGTTCCACCTTTTTTCCAGCAGATTTATATGGGTTTAACCATGAAACTGTGCTTGAAAGTTATTTAATAACATATGAACTGGTGATTTTGACATGACTCACATTTAATGAAAAATAACCTATATTTGTGACATAATTTCTCAATTTGTTTATTACATCAAGTTACAATGGGGAATTAAATCTTACCCGTAAAATTTAATATAAATCATAAGTAATTTACGACAATTAATGGTGTGATTAACTCGATGATTTTCCTCCTTCATACAACATGGGTTCCTTTAAAAGAGGCACTTTTTAGGCCGGTAAGATGAGGGTGGCTAGGGCAGTATGTTCGCATGCATTCACATATGGACTCCTCTACTGCTTATCATGAGGTGGTGTCGAGTCATTTTAAGAGCTTAATATAAAGAGAGTCATTTAAAGTAGATATTAATAGCAGTGTATCTGTCCTTAACCGTCTGTAAATCCGACATCTTTCATATTCATAAATTTTCATATATTTTCATAAATTCTCATAAATTCTCATAAATTTTTGATCATCACGTCATAATATTAACCCATCTTAGTCTCAAAGGGTTTGTCCTTCACCCTTGATTACGTAGTTTCAACTATTTGTATGCTTATCTACAAATTGCTAAATTCGTCGGTCAAGGTTATTGCAGGTTATTTACCTCAATGTTCCGCGTAATATCTGTTTAGCTCTGAATCATTATTAATCTACCTACTTTTATTTTAGGGGCATCGACCATTTTGCTTTTTATCATCATCATATTGCGCAATTGGTTTCAGGATAACAAGTTAAACAACAACAAACCCATTTGACAAGAAAATATCAAAAGTTGCAATACAATCTAAGTTTTTATAGTGGATATTGGCCCCAAGTCCGTTGTACACCGACTAAATTAAAATTATTTTCAATGCTACTCTTTCATTACAACACAAATAAAAATATACAGATGGTGACGTCATATGACGTGTCTGAAATGGTGACTCTTAAGTATTTGTACCTCATTTTAACGCGCATTATAAAACATGCCGATTCATATAAGTCTAAAGTATTATTGATTGTCGAAGTGTCAACTAACTTAACGTTTCTAAAGTCATTCTAACCATTTAGATTCTATTGGAATGAAGAGAATGCCGAGATGAGAGATGCGAGTAACTTAAATTTAATTTAGTCTATACAATACAGAAACGGGGTTATTTTAAACCATTTTAGCTGATTGGGACTTGAGAGGCGGTCCAGGTATCATAAGTTGCTCACGCCCTACACTTCGGCTATCCATAGAAGTCCATATCCATAGAATGGACTTCTAGCAGCATCCAGAATAAAAGGTAGTACATAATCGCACCAAAACGCACCAATTTGAAAAATGAATGCATACTATAGTATAGTAAAGTATATTATCCATTAAATTATATTTTTTTACGTTCTCAAACTATTTATAGTTTTTATAAGAGTCAGTTTTATGTTTAATATGTTTTCTATGGCAATTCGATATCCTTTTCATATTTAACTTCAACTGGTTATATGAAGCACCAGATTTTTCGTTGAAGTAATAATCTGTACAGAAATATGCGCAAGCGCAACGTAAGGACTTCGCATTTCTGTGTTTAGCACGTAATAATATGAAATATTTCGTTGTCTTTAATGAAGTCAGCTCATAATTCTGAGTGTAATTCTAAGCTGTACACTTCATTTAAGTTCTGATATTAGAATAGAATAGAATAGAATATTCAAAAAGAGAAACACACAAACAAAACACTTTTAACTAATTAATTAATAATATTTAATATTAATATATATTTTTTTTATTTAATAATATTCGTCTTCTTTATTGTCCTAATACTGCGTGTTACGGGGTACGGTAGTTATTTTTAAATTATTCATGATATCACACTGAAAAAATTGTGTCACCATTTCTAAACCATCCATTTCTTGATCTAATCATATACTTTGATACACATGGTGACGCACAAACGCTTTCTTTCGAATGACTAATTCTTAAGAGAAACAAAAATCTATTTCACTTACAATATGCAATACGTCTCATTTATCAATACGAATGGTAGCTTAAAATGATTAAATGATAAACACATTTATATCATGAAAGCTTTAATAATATTATATCGATTATTTATATTCCAAGAATTATAATATAATTTGTGGAAGAAATTTATCAAAAACGTAATTTAAGTCATATTTAATTGCGAGGGTTTTGATATTTATGTATTCTATTGTACTAAAAAAGTTAGTTAAATATTTAACTGACTGAATCAGTGATTACATAGAGTTTAGCGATGAACCGGATTTCAATAATGGTTAAGTAAAAAGTATCTTAAGTGTTCTTAATATGGAGGATTAAGTATATCATTTTTGTTGAGAACTGAAAAATCTAATCAATATTATGTAGCGTTTATTTATATCCAGTGCTGAAGCGGTTAAACCAGCAACGCGCGTGGCATTCATTAGCCGTATCCTCGCCGAATACAGCACTGATATGGCAAGCGGTTTCTTTTGCAGTAGTTTAACGTCGTAACTCGAATTCTCAAAATCACTCTTATTCTCAATGTATCTTAAAGTTTAACAGTCAAATGTAAAAACAATTAAAAATCAAACAATCGATTGTCAAAACTTTTTTTTATATAACACATACCATGCACGTTTTTTAAAGAATTGATACGGCAATTTCACATTTAAACCTGTTTTCAGTGGTTATAGATTTTTTGTGAAATTTCTTATTATCTATGTAAATAATTGCGTAAATGCAGTTTTTTCCATCAAATGAGAAGTTTATGAAATGATTAGAAGTTCGTTATGTGTAACATAACTGATAACTTTTCCATGCGTCGTTAAAATTAATTAACAAACCTCAAATTACAATTTAAGACATGTTTGTTTTCTAGTTGGATATCTAGACATCAAAACTAACAACAAACATCTGAATAAAAGCATTGTTTAGTTTTCACATTGTATACTCTCACAAATACAATCCAAATCTTCACTGTAGCTTACAACGATGGCTAAAAGAATTTGAATAAAATTTCAAACATTTCCTCGATAACTCTTAATGAACAAAAAAGACCCTAAAGATTCATATCTCATTTTAGGAACCTCTTAGTAATACAGGCGAGGCGAGGACCACTAACTGCGTGGTTGAATCACTAATAACTACTAATACTAACACTAACTCATGGTCAAGAGATAAAGTAATGTGAGATGTGATCCTTGAAAAAAATTAACTAGGCAGCTTTAAGAATAACGTGTAAATGTTATAGATTAGGAGATGTGCGCATTTTAGTAAGTTTATTAAGGTCGAAAATTGAATAAAGTCTTGTTTCTGTCTTTTTTGTAATCCTATTGAAAGAACGAGATAGAATGCACTGTAATTTAGATTTTTCGATACTTCCCATCCCATCAATAAATTATCAGCTAATAATAATAACACTTCTGTAATAAAAATTGTTCATTTGGGGATTCCCCATTGTAAGAAACCGAACGCTTGGGAAGTACCTCATAAGAATTTGGAGTCAAATAACGAGTACCTAATATACTATTCAAGTATTGGATATTTTTAAGTCAATTTTTGCAGTTACTCTTCCTATAGCATTCAATTATCTACTTAAGGGACTTTGGTTCCAGAAAGTCATTAAAGATTTCGATTAAGACCGATACCTTATACACAGCAACCCACTTTTTATATCTGCTACCCAGAATTTGAGAGAAAATTCCATTCGCCATGACACACAATAGAAACGTTTCAAACCATATAATTTAGACTGAGTCAGGTAAAAGTCAGCCGTAATATTATCATGAGTCAGACAGCAATGGCGATCGGGATTGCGAAACCGACCATAACATTAAATCAATATTATATTTAGGTCAAACGACAAAGATAAATATGTTGTGGTCATTAGTTGTAATAACACAAAGAGAACACTTGAAATATTACTTCTTCTTTCGTACGAGCAGACGACTACTCCGCAAATCCACTCTTGCTCCTGTTTCACGTTGGACGGTATGGGGCTGGTTTACTCCATCCTAATTCCTCCAGGGTGTCAGCCAGTGCCTTGATTTATTTATTTATTTAATTCAACATTGTTTCAACAGCATTTTTTATACATACAGAATATAATGAAATTACCCAGACATAAGCCAATTAAAGAAACACATTATATTTATTTATTTATTTATTTACACATTATTATTTTTTTTGACCAAATTCCTCCCGAAGTCTGCCCGGACTGTAACTCCATACAATGTGACCGCCTTTATCTTTTTGTTTGGCACATAGAAAACAATCTAAGCAAGTGGTGGAGAAGGTACGCAAGGTATATCCATATATTGCATACATTGCGAAGACAATATTTGTATTAATTGAGAGTACTGGCAATATAAAGATATTTTTGCAAGAAATGCCTTTGCACACAAAGTTGTTGTGGATACTTAATGCGATTAAATTGATAAAATTTCTAGTCCACATAATTAAGCATAAATATTGCCTACTTTAGTTGTATATAAATAATTTTAATAGTTGTATTTTATATTTATATGTTGTCAACATTCCTTTTATTAACACAAGATAGATAGATAATGTCTTTAGTTTCATTTCTTCATCACACACAAAAATAGTTAGATCTTAACAATGCATTGTTTAAAGGCAACATTTGAACAATAGATAATGTCAAACAAAACACTGTTTATGTTTGAGTATTTGTTCATATAGATTAATCGCGTGATTGTTTCTAAAAAAACATCTGCGTGTAACGTTATGTTACTAAGAGATTTTGAGACTCCTTTCTCTGTCGCACAGCTAGAGGGTTCCTTTAAAAGAGGCGTGAAAAAGCACTTTTTGGACCAGCAAGGTGAGGGTGGCTAGGGCAGTATGTCGCATGCTTCACTAGCTATCTTCACATATGGACTCCTCTCTTGCATATCATCAGGTGGTGTCGTCATTTGCTGAGCTTAATATAAAAAAAACGTTACAGTGTGGTGATGAAATAAAGCACGGAATGACGTCACTACATATTTATTACTAAGTAAAGTAAACTTACACTGTAACAAAAACATAACAACATAAAATTTAACATAGATACCTTAATAATTATAAACAGATTGTATAATACTTACAAAACCATTGAATACTATATAGAGTAATTAAAGGCTAAATGAATTGTGTACCTTGATTTATATATATATATATAATAATAACTAATACAATAAAATAACATCCAATGCCTGGTAAAAGGGAAAACGGAGAATCGTCTCCATACTCGGGCAACAGTGTACAAATAGTTTGTGACATAAAAAATATGTCAAGGTTTCGCATTTCAACAATTGATTTTAAAATATTGCCAGTATTAATGAAATAGGTGGAAGGGATTTCCATAACATCGCGACGTTACACCTTACAAGAGATATTATTTATTTAAAAAGAATATCCTTCTAATAACGTTAGCGAAGACTAGCAACTTCCACTAGCCACCCATTTATTTGGACTTCTGCTTACCATCAGGAGGAATAGAGTCATTTCCTTAATCTTTCTTTTAAAAAAAAAACAAAAAATACTCGGAGTGATTCATAGAGTTTGAGGTCATTCACTTTTCAAGTGCGAAACTTGTACGTACCGCTATGTTGTATTCTGTGTTACTGTGTCGACTTACTAACTTTAGTATATCCTTTACACCATTAAAATAAAGTACATTTTCCTGTATATTTAAACACGACCTACGTATTGGTATTGGTGTTCCACTTTTTTGTCAGTAAGTAGCTGCCTACTAGATAATTTTTAAAAGTATAAATTTATGACAAACAAAGATTTAGATAAATTAATGGATGGATTTATTAATTGGGGTTATTTAATAACGGTATATGACAGTGATTTATATAACGACTGACGCTTACGAATGCTAAACAAAAGATTACAGTGAAATAATGACAAAAACTCATTGCTATTTTATAGAAATTGCATCAAGTTTTAGATGCTTATGGTTTAATTATTTATCACTTAACCAGGTGTACATTGCGTCATCCATAAACTGCCACCAATGCCATCTATCAAAGCCAAAGGATGGCTCGTCGGACAGTATTCGACACTAAGTTGCCAATTAAGATTTGTTTTTTAAAGATTTTCTTTAGCAATCCCCTATTATATTTATTTATACACCAGCAACAATAGATAAATTTTTCAAATCTGACGAACCCTTTTGTGTTTTAATGAGACTAACGAACAGCTTTTCACTTTTATTTATTAAAAAGAGAAAGAAGAATAACGCGCGTAGATTGAGGAAATAGTGTAGAGTTGTTTGGCTAAGTTGGCCAAAACCGCTTCTCTACCCTACGACAAGGGCACTCCTTTTATATCTGACGTAGTGGTTTTAAACCTAGAGCCTTGGTTGGAAATTTGACAGAAGTGATTTATAAAAGTTTAACTTTTAAATTCTTGTCCTAATCAAAACAGACAACTTATAAATCGATGGAGCGAAGAAGGCCTCATCTAAGAGGGACGTTTATAGGCTGTTAATGAATAGCAAATATTTCGAATCTATCCATCCAAATACAGTACAGTAAGGGACAGTGGATCGTGCATTTCCCACTCTGTTACCCCGCAAGTAATTTTACCAACGGTATATCAGTTGATGATGTCATCTTTCTTTAGAAAATATATTTAAAACTCATCAGAATGTGTAATGTTAAAAAAATGTTTATTGACTTTTACTTAGAAGGAGATTTCTTGTCTCTTTTCTTTGTCGCTCAGCCAGAACGTGTAATTACTGGCACATATATTATCTCCCTCCAAAAAGAGCCGTGAAAACGCACTTTGTGAGCTAAACTTTTACGAGAAAAAGCCTTTGTAAGGTGGAATAGACTAAGGCAATGTATATATAGGACCAGGGCAATATCTTTGCATAGAAACGCTCGCTGCTTACCATCAAGTGGTGTCAAGTCATTCATTGCGCTTTTTATGAAAATATCAACTGTGTTTAGGAAATTCACGTTGGACGCATGATATTTGCCTACCTATATCTGCCTAGCTACCTGACCCGCTCATTTCATTATTTTAACCCCCACCAATCTACCAGTTCCTTCCCGACGCTTAACTGACTGTCATAGGTACCCGCGGTGTGCACCACGTTGCCCTCGTTGTCCTGCATTCTGTGCCCATCAGTGCTATCCCAGTGCCATCAGTGTTGTGCCTACCAAGTGAGACCCGGGATACACCTATATACTGTATCGGCGAGAGAGTAACGTACCTAGATATACCTACCTATACAATAAACTAACTTAGCCTAGCACCTTCCTTAAACAAACAGGTTATCTATAAAAACTTAACGTTCAAGTTAATTTTCTTCATTATCTACTTGCCATGAAATATTTTCCAATCACTAATAATAACCTTGACTTTAATAATTCCACCTTATCACTATTCTTCGAAATTACGTAAAATGCACTTATATTCCTTGAATTCGAACGTCATCAAAGTGGGGTCACGAACAAATAATATAGCTACAAGACTTTGAATTTGACTTTGATTATGTTCTACGACTCAAAGTAATTTAAAGAAAAAGACTCACACTTATAACGCTGAAAGAAACTATCGAAGAGAGCTCATGTTATGTAATAATACTAGATAACAATTAAAACAAGAGTTATAGAAAAATTAGCCCATTGTCATAGTCAAAAAATATAAATAAGCCACTACTTTTGTGATCTCTTTCTTGTTTTCATTTCTTATATTAATGCTTATGTGTACGCAATAAATTATTAAATAAATAAGATATAAAACATTTCTGATAGCACCTCATAAATTGTAAAGTAATTTAATCCAAGCGCCCATATTTACACGTGCCAATGTGACGTCACTCGCTTTTATATTGTAAACAATTTTCGAACGTATCAGTTAAAAAAAATCTATTATTTATATTACTGACATCCAAACAATTGTAAATCAAAAATTCTATAAAATCTATTTCTTACATTTATATTTTATCTAATAAATAGCTAATAAAAAAAAGTAATTGAAAAACAGTGCAAAATATGTAAATTTTCGTATATTTTACAGTCAGTTTAAATATAAGGTAATATTTTTTTTATTTTACAACAGGCGTGCCAAAATACCACTAAAGTAATATTATTACAGATTAGTTAAGTATACACTTATCCTTGTATGCTTACCTATGTCTCCGCCATTAAATTTAGATTTAATATCTAAATTTTTCCAAGTTACTCCCCCCCCACACAACATTTATACAGATTAGCAAAGAAATAACATTTCAGAGAACAAAAAAGGCGTAACGTCAAATATTAAATTACTCAATATTTCATACCAATACTAATTTCGCTATCTTAACCCTTCGCCGGCCGCGGAACGACAGAAAATATTGCCGACAAAAAATCGCCCAAGGAAAAGCGTCCCAACCCTTAATTGACATTCTTTATGAGCGTCAGTCTTGGGGATATTTTTTAATTAGATATATTTTATGGGCTTTTTTTCGAAAGGGGTATAAAGGGTTAACATTTGTTTGAGGGGGCGGAGGGGGTCAATATTAGCCTTCTCGGTAATCAGCCAGGAAAAAAATGGTCGATTAGACCCCACCGGGGACGTTAATTTAGGATCATTGGCGCGAAGGTGGGTTGACTCCCTTTCTTGTGTCTTTAGAAATTCCGAGTGGGTGTTCCTTAAACACTGAATTGTACGGGTTAAGCTTCAGTAAGGGACTATAAATTCGAACAGTTTATAGAGTTGCCTTCAGTACGGGGACATTAGCTCGAGACTTTTTCGAAAAAGGTATATAACCATTAAACATGTCTAAAACTCTACCCATCTGTTATGACAGCTGTCATGACATTCTAAAAATTATATTACTTCAATTATAATAATAAAAAAAACATATTTATAAGAATAACACACGTAAGATTCCTAATCCATAAATTTAATAATATTTTTGGAAAAATGTTTATTTTAGTAAAATAATACCCGGGAAATGAACTCGCGACTTCCCACAATTCGTGTCTACCTACCACCTAATAAATACCTCATAATAATGTAACTTTTACAGAGCGAATGTTGTTAAAAATGATTTTATCAACTACATCAAAATATAATAATTTTTCGTTCACTGCCATCTATTGTATATCCCAAATTATATATTTTAAATTAATTTATTAATTATATATATGATATTATCATCAAGAACTAGTGTTATAGATACTAAAAAACGTAGAAATATATAGTAGTATAAATATCAGAAATAAATTAAACAAACGTACAAATATCCATGTCTTGTGAACAAATTTTTGCACTTATCATACAAATATCTGTATTACGGTTACTGTATTGTTAGAACAGCATTAGAACTCTGGCCTGTACTGACCACTCGAATAGACAGTTGTTAATCATCTTCCCGTGTCCACTCAGAGTCATAGATACACTGCAATAGAAAAGTCAATAACGATGCGTGACTCATGCATATCGTGTTTATTTTAGAAAATATTTAGTCAATTTATAAATATCAGTATCGAAATCAATCTATATTTAACAAAGTCACGTGCGTCACGTGATTTAATTTGATTACTAACACGAATTATTATGTTTATCTTCTCAAACACGTCTATTGATATTGTAAATTGTTTCGCGTGGTATCTGTCAATGTTATACTGTCACTTCCGCAAATAGAAATAGGTATAAAATAAAATAGACTTAATCTAAAAAAAAAAATTGAGAAAAATATAATTGCATTTTTTTTAAGGACGGTTTTAATCACTCTGTTTATTTACGCTTACTTAAAATTAAACGACAATTAAGGAAGAAATACATTATGCTTATTTAAAATATGTGGCAACGTTTTCAGGGCTCATGTTCTGAGAATTAAATTCTTACTTTTATTCATTAGTATATATTTTAATAAGTACTACAACAAACCTTATAGAAACAGTTTGAAATTTTCATGAATCAATTTTTTTTTACTGTGGATCCATCTTAAGTAGAAGGTAGTAAATACCCTAGAAAATAGAAGCAAACATTTAAAATATCTTAAATTACCTAAATTCGCGTATTTATCCAGATTAGCGAACATCCAAAGAACTCAACGGTACTTCTGTAGTGAGGGTATATAGAAAAATATACCTTTTATTTATTTTTCACACGAACGAGCTACGTTTGTCCCTCTAATTGAATCTGCGACGCGAAATATCGCTTGGATTAGTAGAAAGGCGAAAAAAGTTGCCGTAAATAAAATAAAGATACGGGCAAGCGAGCGACGGATTAAGTTTGGGGGACCCGTATATGTCAACTAAAGGTTTATGTAGATTTTTTTTTTTCAATAAACAATAAAAATTATCTTAATATGAAGTTACATAGTTAAGATGACAATTAAATTAATAAGATATTTTTTTAATTGATTATAAATTATAAGATTAAAATTTTCTTTATTATTACTGATGCTAATTGCAAATAATTTTACCAACAAATTTTTGCACGAACGAAAATAAATTTAAGTTCTGTACTATTCTTTCAGTAAGATACAACTAGAAAAAGAGTTTTTGTCTTATTTTAACGCACATCATAAAACATGGCGATTAAAATGAGTTTAAAGTGTCCACTAACTTGACATTGCTTAGTCATTTCGCCGTAGTATCGATGGAGCGGTGGGGCCAATATCCTTCCTTACGGAACTCTAAAATTGTTCGACGAGAATATAGGTACAAGTGAAAAATTTTTATTAAATCCAGCTTGAGTTAAATAAGTTCATTTGCCGTTGGCAGCCGGCCTCGAATTTTTTTCACAAATTAAAAAAACATTCTTGATAATTTGTATGGCTTACTTTTGGGGGGTAATTAGTGATTGTCTTGTAGGACCGGGGCTCCAATCGGCGAATTAGATTAATTTTTTCTTTCTAACTAATGAAGGGGAAAGAAATGGAGTATTTTTTTGGATTAGGCATCGCCGATTAAATTTAATTACGGCTTTTATGCAATTGGTTGTAACGCTAATAGTAGCAGGGGATCTATGTCTGTTTCGTATTATATAACAGAATAAACGTTCAACATTGTCATAATATTCTAGAAACGATACCGGAAATAAAACTGTTTAAATTATAGAATCAAAGTAAAGCAAAAAAAAAATGTAAATAACTGATTTATTTTTAACTACAACTGTAATTAAATATGCAGATTGTCATGGGCGGGATCAGGGGCTTTTTGTATATCTAGTCCATCCTAGGGTTGCGTGAAAGTGATTTTAACTGAGTAAATAAAAGGGTGGACAGCTCAGAGCTAATATATTATATTAAAATCAAAGGAAAACCTATATAAAATATAGCTAAATAAAAAGACAAGATAACAAGAGCAAACATACAGAACAACAACGACAACCTTATGTCGAAAAACCAAAAAGTTAAGTTTTTATTACATTAAAAACTCTATTCGTGAACCTGCCGGGTGGCCAATTCTTAACAGCGATCGCTCTTAGCGATAAGGTCTTATTTTGTACAAACATCATCTTCAATATAAAAACGAATAGGTGAAATTAATTTAAAAATACATACATTTCAGCGAGTTCTTAAATAAAAATGATTACATGAAAATTAACAGTTTGTTATCTTAGCATTAAATTTGTTACACGATTTTGATATTTAACCCCAAATGTATAGAGCTGTATTTGCAGTGTAACCTTGTTGCACTTACTTATTCTATAAACAAAGGTGCTCGTTACCTACATTATTTGTTGAGAAATTGAGATTGTGTATTTTTGTATTATTATTTACGATTAAACTAAAAGAATGGCTGAAAGAAAGGTGTACTAAGGACTATTTAATATAGTAGGAATTCCATATTTTAAAAAAGCGTTTATTCAGATCTGTCCGAAGTGTTAGTAACAACAATTAACTTAAAATTAAGATAGTAATTTGTATAATCTTTTTTGTATAATTTTATTAGTAGGTAAGTAACAATTTTGTTTGCGGCTCCTACTATCATTATTAATCTTTTTTATTTAATAAAGCACAGCAAATGAAAAAACAAAATAAAAAAAAATGCCTGATAGAAAGAATTCAAAGAATTAAATTCAAATTCATTTTTATTTGAACAAAAATAGGCATTCAACAAAAGTAAAACGATAATAGCTACATTAGTTTAAAATAAAACTCTGTCGCAGTATTAGTCCAATAGTAAAATAAAAAATCAGTTAAAAAAATATTTGAAATTTATATATATAAAAATATTTATTTTTTTAAAATTTTTTATTTAAATTGATCAATTATAAAATAAATATTTCTTTATTCATTTTAATAAAATATTCGGAAATAAAATTGTATTTTAAGTTATTTTTTATTAAAAAATTATTTTAATAAAAAATTAATTAATATTTATAATTGACTCCTTCAACTCATAATCATTAACCGATTATAAGTTGATACGACTTTTCTCACAAAAGCATAATATATAAATGTGAATAAAGACGAGACTTCTATACAACATGCGAACATCGCCTAGTTCCATCACAATCAACTCACACAAATATCTATACACCGAACAAACAAACATTTCTCGCTTCACGTTGATAAGAGGAACGTTGGTTGAACCGATGAGAGTAAATACATAAATAAATAGATATGTGAGTTACAAACATGACGTTAATCTAAGTATGGATACGCCATTTCATTATTTGTATAATACAATATTTATATGTAAGAGGGTACTCAAAGCAAATCAGTCACCTCAAATAACATACGTCAAAAAAAATAATTAAGTAAAACACGCTGTTATTTAAAACATTGATTATTAGCTTGCTTGGTTCTTCTCACTGTCCCGGATACATGAGCCTCTCGTGAAGATTTTTCTGACGACTTTTTTCATCGGAGACATTACTTAAGTAGATTGTCGACTGAATTCGAATAAACGGAAAATGTAAGTTTACCAATAATTTTATTTAAATTGTAATAATATTTTATAGCGATAAGTTTGTTTAAATTTAAAGACATACAATAAAATTTATCCAAAATTTTATTTTCTACTAGAGAATCAGTCGAATTACCTGATTCACAGTCGTATTTAATTCATTTGGACATGGTGTGAATTAATTTGTCGTTAGTTACTCTCTTTGCTTAAATATTAAACCTATAAGCTATCTAAGTAAGCTGTTTAAAATAAATTTCATTTCATTTCATTTCATTTCCAAAAGAATAGATAGCGATTTTTTTATTGACACAAGATTCTTTCAAATCTGTGAAACGTCTTTCCTAATGTCAAACGTCATTCGCTTTGTTTGTGTGCATCGTGAGTATATAATACATATACATTTATTTAGATTGCTTGTTTCGTGAACGATTACATTTTCGCAATGAACTCTGATTCGTCCCTTCCTGAGCATGCCAATTTTGTTAAAAATATTGATTTATTTTATATTTCACCCTCAAGTTAAAAGAATGTAACTTACAATAACATCAATTTCAAATAGAAATTTACTCAATATATACTTCTTTTTCCATAGTATTAACTATTAACCGTTCACTTATTTTTGGTTAAAGTGTTACCATGTGTATATATAAAGAGGACATTCGATTTTTTTTTATTTTAAAATTATATAACCTAATATCAGTTTTAATGACTAAAATTGATTTGTGTTTTTGTTTTTATGATAATTTATATAAATTTTTGTTCAACATAAATATTATTTTCCTCAAAACCTGATTGATATTCTAATTATTGGCGAATTTCGTTTTCCTTAAATATAAGTGAATTGATGTTGAATAGTATTTATTAAAGAATATCAATTTTATATACCACTTTATTTAAGAATATTCGTTTTAGACATCATTTAATAGCTAGATCTTGAACGTTTCAATAAGAGATTTGTGTCTTCACCAAATCTAAGAAATGATGTATTGCCTTTTGATGCTTTATCATAAAAACCGATGAACAGTAAAAATAACAGTATATACAGTTCTTACAGTTGTTTGCTGTTAGTATAAAAAATCACTTCACCTTCTAGACTTACTGGACATACTCCAGTATGTCTGGTAAGTGATATCGTAGTTTAACATGATTCGTAACCGTCCACTTACACTGGATCATGTAAGAATATTTCGACACATCAATTTATCAAGGTGAGCTTCTCGCGTTCTATCAGAACTCGATTTTTTAGTCCTTATTTAGTGTAGTAATAAGTCAAAGTTCAGTGGCAAATAACACCGTGATTGAAATTACAAATAGAATTTAGTTTGAATTTAGTTTACACTCTCAGTCAATGGAGGCTATTAGGGGGAGTGTAAACTAAACTATGAAAATGTTGGAACAACTTTTATAAACGTTCACCATTCATTGGCTTTAACACATTAGTCTGATTAGTTTTACTTTGTTTCTGTGATTGAGGTGCAGTTTTTAAAGATCATAAGTATTATTAGGGACTTTATTTTTGTTCAAGATTTTTTATACATTAATAAAAATTGGAAAAGTCGATCTTGGAGATATTAGAAATTAAAAATATTATTGTGGGAGTGTAAGTTTTTCATTTCAGTTATATACAGAGACAAAGCTAAAATCGTTCAAGTTTAAGGGTATTTCTCCAGTCAAAACTCTTTAGCCCTTGTTCAATATGAATTTCTAATTATGCAAAGGTTGTAAACATCAATGATTAAATAAATCTAAATATTATACACTAAAGACAATTATTGTGATTAAATAGAAAGAGACGAGACGATTAGTTTTGTCTGTCTATGCAGAAACTTACTGCATAAAGTTATTAACTTTTCTGCACTCTGTATAAAAATAGAGTACCTACATATTAATGAGGCAGTCATTAATCTGACAATATTATAGACAGCATGTTGCCAGGAAATGACTAAAATTCCCCTGATAAGAGATAAAAAATTAAATCAGATATGCGTAGTTATATTAATTGAAAATAATGCTGATAATGCCATGTTATTACTAATAAGAAAGGTGTGTAATAGAAGTGTTTAAGGAATACAGCTCTCGCGGCTTCGGGTACGTTTTGGAAAACATTATCTCCTAGAAGTGAAAAGTTTGGGTTTTCACTTAAATATCAAATATCCAATCAAAATCACTCTTCTGTGGTTGGCGAAATGTAAATAGATAAAAACCTTATCAGCTTACTCACGTAACAATGTTTATTCGATTACTAACAACTACACTTGTAAACGTAAACAAAATTAAAAATTATGTTAAAGCGATTTTCATCGACTTCTCACAGCTCCGCAGATATCATACTTGTTGTATAAATACTCCTTACTATAAACCCATCGCTACTGTGATCATAGTGACATTGTCAGAATTGTAATTTGTGTTGATGTCATGAAATAAACAGCATATTAACAATAATATAAATGTTTTAATATAACAATACTAATTCATGAAAGAATCGATGTAGATACATATATCTACATATACAATATACATATATATACTCGTAGTTGTGCTTCTGCAATATTTATTAACTATTTAAAACTATTAAAAGACAAAGAGATCTGCCATCTTAAAAAAGTCAGCCATAGTGACAAAAAGAGGTTTACATACCATTATTTAGTTTTAATATGAATGTGTTCTTAATAAATTTTGCTGTGACAAATGACACAAAACGGCCTGTTACTGTAAGATAGTGCCTTTAATCGCCTCTTTTAAACGAACCCATTTTAGAAGAAGCAAAAAATGTACCGGTTTAGATATCTATGTTTGCATTAGCAAAGAATCGAGAACACCAAATGTCTTTTTTCTTTAACTAATCAATCAGAGTTGAAGATTAATGCCTTAGGCTTGCTTAAACATTTAAGTTATGGTTTCATTTCACGAATAGATCGTGTTGTCTCTGTCTTTGAGCTGACTTTCTTTTTGTAATCAACACTATAGATAAATGGTTTATATTTTTTAATGTGCACGCGTCTCAGTTTTTTTATCAGCTGTAGGTAATTTTTGTGGGCTTTGTGGTTTAGTTATGGAACTGCCAAGATGCCAATTTGTACTGAAATGAGAAATTAAATAAGTTTCAAATTCAAATGTCTAAATTGTGATTCTTTACATCATGCGTATTTATTAAGAAGTCTTATTCTTTCACGTATAACAAACGCTTATAAAGCAAACGCTTTCTAACATTTTAATAAGAAATTATTATTTAACGTATCCATTATGTTTCTCAGATAATCTTCATCAGTTTCTTTTCCGTTCAACTAGGAGAAGTGTCATTTTTATTAAAGCTATTTTTAATTTTTTTTGAATTATTTGAAAGTAAGTAATATTAATATTATGCTTATATTCCGTGTTGTCATCCATTAATGTACAATAGGAATTTACTAATTGTAATTTTTCCTACCTAAGCTATAAGGTTCATAAGTAATCGCTGATTTTACTCCGACGCATTAAATTTGGACATATTAGTATGGTATATGCCAAAGTTTAACATTTCTAAAGCAAAACTATCCCTAGATTAATCAGGCATTAAACTCAAGTAGTCTAATGCTTGTTCTATATTCTTATGACAAAATACTTTTGATTGGAATGTGTTATAATAAAGTAATATTATTTTCTCCCGTTGTGTCAAATAGGAACTGAATGATCTGGCGTATATATATAACCTGTGTCTCAATTCAATCATAACTAACTTTTTGCTTGTGAAGTTTTTCGTTGTACACCAGTGATTTGGTAAATGATATTATCATTAGTGAGTCGCATCCACACTAAGCTAGCCGCTCGAAGTGCATCAACAAACCATCGCAACTTTGCCGTGTTCCGATACAGTTTCCTGTTACCCACATTGTTGAGTTAACTAAAACGATGTAGTGACAACGTAGCTGTTTGCTTCTACACTATCGTCTTTTGGTATTTTAGTGAGTCTATCGTTATCACTATAATATAAATACTAAATAAACTGTAAGCCTTTTTTTAAAAAATTCTGTTTGTCTGTGTGCTTGTTTATGTATGTGTCCTGTACGAAGGAACTATCAAATGTTTTAAAGTAGTCTCCAACGGTGGCAACAGATGGCTCTTTTGCAAATCACGAAAGCGAAGTTAATTAAGTTAATCGAAGAAAATACTTATTTTTTAAACTTATTTAAAATCGACTTCAAAACACTTAAACGGGAAAAATAATTCTATTTAAGTGTATAATATTAATTTAAAATTCCGTTTGGAATCGAATCTCCACATAGTATTGTTTTTGGAATTAATTTTACCATATTTTCATTTGAGTAATTAATATACAAAAATACAAAAGCCTTATTACACTTTGTAATAAGCAAGCGGTCTACATTTTAAGGTATTTTATTTTTAATAAAGTAATAAAATTAAAACTTAGTACCTTATGTCAAATACATTTTACTCAAGATAGTTCCATAGAATATATCACGTCTGATCTTTTCTAATATCCAAATTATATTGTAATTTAATTTTAATTTAATTTTTTCTTTGTTGTTTAAAGGTCAAATAACATTATTAATAAGCCGTAGTAATTGTTTTCCAAAAATTACACTCTTCGCTGCCTTATAAAAATATCGATCTACCTTTACGAATAATCTTAAATTCCAACACGGTAACAGCAGATCTCTCCCTTTGTGTATCGAGACGCTACTAATCTATGAAAGCATCTTAAAATCAAAGCGTTTAACTGAATCCCTCCTTCGGGAATTCAATTAGAGCCGATCGTAGAATTTTTCAGTCGACTCGCACTGAAACTTCAAAAGCTTGTCAACATAATCAATTTTACAAATAACCCCCTTTTAGCTTTTTCTTTTCCTATGAAATAAATCTATTCTGACTTTCCGCATGTTCATCATTTATAAAGGCACAACCCTATTATACACAGAAACAGAATTATACTTAACCGCTTTAAAAATAAAGCTCATAATATTTTGGCCGTTCACAGACTATAGGGTCATGAAAAGTAGCACAACAAAATATGATAACACTGTGTGAAGATATCGAAGCTGACTTTATTAGTATCGACTTTAAGCGAAAATGCTCCTTCTCTAGAAAGTTTTAAGATCCCTTTTGGTGAACTAATAGTAAGACTTAGGGTGTTTTTATGTCGCGGTACGTCATCAATAGCGTATCGTTGTGTATTATCGTTATAATGCGGCATTAGGACGGAATCGTTCAACGGAAAAATTGCTTAATAAATGTACGGGTAAAAGCGCTGGCACACGCTACGTTATATATTGATAATCTACAAAGATGTTACATTGAAGAATAAATAATAATATTAAGTAATATTTCACAATCAGATCTATTATCCAACCCAAAGCAAGCATCATTAAGAGCTTATACTATGGATACTAGATAACGGAGAAATATAGATTGTTAAATGTATATATCAGAAATATACTAATTAACAAACATCCATGGCTCGTAAGAAAATTATCCATCCCTACCGAGATTTGAACCAAGCACCTCTGGCTAACAAGACACGGGTACTGAGCACTGAATTACAATGTCGTCAATAAAAGTAGATTAGGTAATAGTTGAAGCCATTAAATCTATTTATATAGCTGTTATCGTTATCTCATTTAAGTAACAACTCAAATTCATTTGAAACTATATGATATACAGATTGGCGGGCCTATAGATATCTCTGTTGACATGTTATTGTAATCGGCTGTTATTAATTATAAGAATCTATCAATATAACACTCGTAAAAACTAAAAAAGTACTTGAAAATATATCAGCATTATTATTTTTAAAGGATTAATTTTGACATAAATATTACTATATGCCTAGCTTTAAATAGCGTAGAACTTTATAGATATTTTGAAGCACAAAAGAAATGTATTCGTGCTTTAAGCGGGATGAAAGAAAAGGAATGAGAACCCCTATTTCTAAAACCCAGAATACTCCCTCTACAATGTTTATCTTTACTAGAAATATGCTTGTTAGTAAAAAAGCACTCTTAACTTTGTAAAATGTATAAACAATATAATAAAGCAAAATAATAATAAACGTCAATAGAACACCACAAATTAGCAATTCCCAATTGTAATATATTGTTTTAAACTTTCATGGTCATTAAAAAACAGACAGTTATTAACGGGATTCATATCATCATCATATCAGCCAAGAGAAGTCCAATGCTGAACACAGGCCTCCCCCAAGGATCTCCAAGTCGCTCGGTCCTGCGTTGACCTCAGACAGCGGATTCCCGCGACCTTTTATCATCAGTCCACCTTGTGGTAGGCCTATCAACGCTGCGTGGCCTCTCGAGTACCTTTCCGCCTGTTAATCCTTGCTTGTACCTTTATACCAGCTACCAAAAGTGCCAACATATTAAGAACTCAAAAGCCAAAAGGTACATGGCATAAATTCCGTTAATAACTATCAATATTCCAAATGCAAGTTAACTTTATTTCAAAAAAGTAAATTACAATTAAATTATTAATATTTGTTGCTGTCTGCGGTCAACGCAGGACCGAGCGACTTGGAGATCCTTGGGGGAGGCCTGTGTTCAGCATTGGACTCTTGGCTGATATCATGATGATATGAATCCCGTTAATAACTGTTTGTTTTTTAATGACTATGAAAGCTTAAAATAATATATTGCAATTGGGAATTGCTAATTTGTGCTGTTCTATTGACGTTTATTATTTTTTTGTTCATTACATTTTACAGAGTGCTAAGAGTGCTTTTTTACTAACAAGCACAGCAAGGTGTCTACTCCATTAAGTAATTTGTTGGAGCAAAAATAATGACGATAATGTTGACGAATATTTTTAACTGTTATTGTGATACTAGCTTCGGGTACATCACCAATTTTAAAAACAGATTACAGATAGAGAATATGTCTAAAGAGTTTCGCCTGGCCTTCGCGCCTACACGACAGGAAGTTACTGATAAGTAACTATACTTTTTATATATTTTGGTAATCCCCGCGACTACTCTGAATATTAATAATGAATATATTAATAATATGAATATGAATCGTAATTATTTCCATACAAAAATGTTTGATTCACAGGAAGGTTTTATTTTTACAAACGAAAAACAGGGTGGGCCCATTTTAATCAGTGTGCTCTCAATAGATATTATAAACTGTAATTTTTATAAACAATAATTAACCTAGAATTTTACTAAATTTGAACAAAAATCTATGACTAATATTCGTACTTATCATACATACCGCTCCTACAGTTAAGTAATTCGAAGATGGGACCTCTGTCTTAGAAGACAGGGGTACTGACCAGTCGATAAGAATGACATCAATGAAAGCCATTAAATAAGTCTATCTTCAGAGCGGTTATCGTTGTCTGTGGTTAATTTATATTTAATTAATATTCGAAATTTTTCTACTCTTATTACATTGAAAATCATATAAAAAAGCCAATAAATCATAATTATGTTTAATGGGGAAAATATTCCGTGCAGATCCTTCTAATGGGGTAATCAAGCTTATCTTGATTTACTCATTATCCATCCCCCATTCCCGCCGATAAATAATCTGTCAAAGATAGTGTTACCATGTTTAAAGAATGGAATATTTCTTCTTTAACATATCTGCCGTCCCCGTCTTTGGTATATAATGAAAAAGGAGTCAAAGTTTGTAAGTTTACAGCTTAACCATTTTATAAACAAGTAATTTGTCAAAATATTGAAGATCTCCTCATAATAATGCTATCCATCGTCTTTCTGGTCTAATTTCTCTATAATATGGTCCTTTTGTCATACTTCACCGTACGCACCATTGTCATGTGGAATTTTTGAAGAAGAAGTAATGGTATTTACTATATTCGTTGATTTAAAATGTTGTGATTGAAAATGATAAAAAACAACAATAATCATATTAGTTTTTATATTCCTATTCAATTTTTATTATGATGACTATTTAAAAAAAAAAATTAAATCCTAAAGACGTGAAGAGATGGCATATCTTGAGTTTCTTGTACAGACAAGTATTCGAAAGACCCCCGGTAGATTTACAAACAGATGGCTTATATTAACGTTCAATAAATGCGTATATATACCAAAGTGGAAGAAAATACTTTGACTTCACCAAAAACTTAAATGTGTTCCTTTTGTTCCAGACGACAATGCCTCCCGCCAAGGACACGATCAACAAAAACCAATTCACCAAACCCTTCAGTACAAGTGAGTAATATATATATATATATATATATATATATATATATATATATATATCAGTATGTATATATATCGTATTTGTATGTAATATTATTTGCTATGTAAAAATTCGTACCGATAACGAACTTACCTGGATGAGTTAGATTTTAACGATAAGGTCGCCCTTTGTACTAAATTGGTAACCTGTTCATACATAGGTATTTAAATAAACAAATGTAATTAAAAGTAATAGTGATAACTTTAAGTGGGTATTAACAGGGTATTTACAAATTGTCCCAGTTATAGAATTTAAAGATTTATTAAATAAATTAAATATGTTGACTCTATTCTCGGGATATTCTGCCAAAGCTGCGTTCGAAAAGCTTAGATGTCTACTCAACATGAAATTATCTCTCCAAAATTGTAAAGGGGTTGATTATTATACGAGGTGTTTCATACATACCCTTATCAAGTCAAAACCTACCCTTTTCAACATAGTCATATAATATTAAGGTGTTATCAAAAATCCAAAATTGTATACTTAATTTAAAATTTCTTCATAAAAATAGTTGTAGTAATTCCAAAATAAGTTAACGATTTGTAATTTTTCATAATGACTTTGTATTTATATGAATATATTACATGGGTAGGTTTTGGGTTGACTGAATACGTTGTACTGGTGAAAATTATTGACTTTGGTAAATTTGATACAAATATACTGCCATTTTGTTTTCACTGGTTAATTATGTTATTGTTATATGAAATAAAAATTATTATTAAAAAAGACATCTCCGTAAATTGTCTGATTTTCAACTGCTCTTAATTATTAATTACTAAAGCAATAACAGTTATTATGTTAAAAGTAATAATCACTGTTTACTGTAAGATAATAAAAATTACATTGTTATTATTATATTAGTTTCGAAATAGTAATTTATTGCTTAATTCAAAGAAAACTTAGTGCATCAAATTTTCCTTACCAAATGTAAGGCAGGTTGACACAAATATTAACATCAATGAAGAAAAACTTGAATGTGTTGAAAGTGGTGTAGAACTTAGTAAATGAGTTTATTTAAATAAAGATATTTTGACTTTGACTTTGACATATCACTGTCTAAAAATTCTTGTCTGTTTTCATGAAGATATTCAGGCCTTATCGTAACACTTTTTATTTACCTTTCTAGATGGCAGTATGTCAGCGAAGGTTTACCAGCCAGCGACCAACCTTATGCCTCTTAGTCCACCGTGTTCACCCACTGGAATGGCTCCACCATTTCCGCCTAGATTCAATGGTCAAAACTTCAGCCGTCAAAATAGTCAAAACGCCGGGAAATACTCATGATTACAAAATGGCGGACAAGTTGGCGGACGTTTGATTTTAAAATACAAATAAAATCAAAATAAAAACTTCAAAAAATATTGCTTATCAATGTGAAACGATGTGTAAATGTGTGATTTCCTGTTCGATTTTCAAATCATAAATGATGGTGTTATGTAAAAGAAACTGTAACATTCGTTTGGTTTCATAATGTATGTTATTATGTAATATATTTTACTTATATGTATTTTAGAACTATTTAAGATTTTTTTGAATATTATCAGGCGTCCATTGTATTAAACTGATATTATCTTTAGTTTTGGACCATAATAAGCAAGTTTTAAGGATGATGTTAGGTTTCTATCTATATTTTTATTAATGTAAATAAGGAGCTTTAATTTCAACCCCTACTGTGGCATGTACATTAGGACCTGGTTTAAATTTTTTATCCAAGACTGTGTGGGTTCAAACGTTAGCTCCGAACCAACTCGAAGGTAGCTCCATAGTTTACTCCCTATTATTTCTATTGTGTCTATTATTATCATATTCGATCATGATATTCCATCATGAGATAAAGCTCCTCATCTCGGGATGAGGATGTTTAAACAGTAATAACAACTAACCTACTCCACCGATTTTTTTTTGTAACCATCACCATACATCGATCGTGATGCAGCTCACTGCTTCTCTCCACTTGATATTGCAGATGTATTGAGGTTATCACCAACATAACACGCACCAATAGGTTGACCATCTGTTTATTGACATAATGTGACAATAAAAATCTGGCAAAGCCAGAATTAATAATAATAATATTTCTCACGCTCATTCTATCATCTAGCCCAAATTAAGCATCTTTAAGAGGTTGTATTATGGATACTAGATAACGGAGACATATATATATAGTAATATGTATACGAATATAAACAGAAACATCCATGATTCGTGTAAACATTCGTACTAATCATACAAATATCTGCTCCTGTCGGGATTCGCACCCGGGACCTCTGGTTAAGACTGGAGAATTAACCACTCAACCGATCTGTAGAATTACTGCCAATACGTTCGAATTTTATTCAACAACATAGTGGATACACTAATTTAACTTTAATCTAACCAATATGTTCGTAAATCTACCGGAGGTCTTCTCTATAGAAGACCAGGCATGAAACTCCGCAAGATTTATCCGTCCATTTACATTCAGTAGGTACAAAAACATTATTTTTTGATCTTAAAAAATATATACTATTCACATTTATGAAATATGACACCAAACCCACTATACCAAAAATGGTGTATATTCGATCAGCTACGACACGACGAATGTCATTGGAGCTCCCACGAACACGGCCTGAAATGACCTTAATATCTATAACTGATATCACAAGTAGTTGTAGACTTTGTATCGACAAAATATGTCGCAATAAGGGTGTGATAAGTAAATTTACGATAATGGAAACAATTTCAGTAAAACTTATTTCCACCCATCTGCACTTTGAGAGAATATCTAAAGAAAGTAAATGAGAAATACCTGCACTTTAAACAAAATAGTTTTTCATGGAACAGATAATTCTATGATGAGTGCAAATATTTGTTGACGAGTCATGGCTGTTTATTTACTTAGCTTCCGCCCACGGCTGGGCTCTCGCGGAATCTAAACAAATATAGCCTATAATCTTCGCCGATAAATGGACTATCCAACACAAAAAGAATTTTATATTTCTAACCAGTAGGTTCAGCGATTAGCTTGTACAAACAAACAATAAAAAAAACTCTTCACATATTAGTACAGCTATTTATATAATATTGTAAGAACATTTCTCACAATCACATCATTTCTTTGTTAGCCATTATTTATTAATTTATATTTATATCTATTTTATATTACAGGTTGTGTTTTATTATCATTGCGCTTATTTGGTCCGAAAATTGTTTATTTCTCGCTCGATTTCGCCTAGCTCGTACACATGTTTTATTTTTTTTTTTAATTTTTCTTATTATTGTCATAAAGAAATCATGAATGTAAAATACTATATATAAAATGTCACGTTTTAGTGGCTATTAGGTATATGAAAAAAAAGTGTTCATAAATAAATGATTTTCTCTTGATTGTCTGTTAGTTTCATTTTAATCCTTAAATGATTAACGAAACAGCTGCAGCGTAAAAACGATTTTTTTCACCATCTCACTTGGCCATCATCTCACCGGGTGGTAAGCGAAGATAAGGCCGAAAATGGAAGCGAACGACCACACCTCTGTGGTCGTTGGCAACTGGCAAACATACCACCACCTTCCGGAACACAACAACGGTGTCAACATTATAGTGGTCGATGGTTAAAATGGGGATAGATATGCAGGCAGACTTAAAAGAGTCCAAACTGATCTAACAATTTCTGTTTTACTTCTATTATATGTCATAATTCAACTGAAGAAAATCAAACAATACAAAATTATCTTTTGTAGTTGGAGTAACTTTGCACCAACTCCAAAAAAACTTTTTTTGCAGTTGATGCAAAGTTATTATAACTTCAACTACAAAAGATATTTTTGTATTGTTTGATTTTCTTCAGTTGAATTATTTTTAGAATTATAATATATCGCAGAAGTAAAACAGAAATTGTCTGATCAGTTTGGACTCTTTCTAAGTCTGCCTGCATATCTACCCCCATTTTAACCATTGACAATTATAATGTTGACAGCGTTGTTGTGTTAAGACAATTTCTTCAGTGGAATTTTTCTTGTCTTTTTAATGCTTTGAATTGTGTTTCGAATTTTTTCACAGGTAATTTTTTATGACAAAGTTAGATAGAAAGACCGCCAGTGTTGTCGATTTGCCTGTCTATTTAGCTTTGGTACAAAATATTCAAATAGTACTATAAAAATTACTATAAAAAAGGTTGTCCTGGATTTTTATGGTATTTCATCATCAGAGCCTGATTTGGTGACAATAGGGACTACATCATGAGTATACTCTATCGAATCAAAAAGGAATTTTGAAAATCGGTTATCTGTCAAATATGTGACAGATAAATCGATGAACATATATACAGAGAACAATGAAGCTTCTCCTTTTTAAGGCGGTAAAAAAGCTTTTATGTCAAATGAATTCAAATTCACGTATTCCCTCCATCATGCAACTTGGGTACCATCAAAAGAGGCGTGTAAAGGCACTTGGGCCGGCAAGGTGAACATGGCTAGAGCCGTATGTCGCATGCTGCACTAGCTATACGAATATTTGGACTTCTACTACTTACCATCGAGTCATTTGCTGTTGTCTTTAAAAAAAATATTTATCCCTCCATTTACATTCAGTAGGTACAAAAACATTGTTTTTTGCTCTTAAAAAATAAATACTATTCACATTAATGAAATATGACACCAAACCCACTATACTAAAAATGGTGTATATTCGATCAGCACACGACGAATGCCATTAGAGCTCCCACGAACACAGCCTGAAATTACCCTTATATCTATAACTGATATCACAAGTAGTTGCAGACTTTGTGTCGACAAAATATAGCTAGCTATACGAATATTTGGACTTCTTCTACTTACCATCGAGTCATTTGCTAGTCTTTAAAAAAAAGGTTACTCAAAATAGTTTTAATAGTAATCAAAACTATTCAAATGCTCACTGAAATTCTATCAAACAGAGACTTGGTGAATGTTTACTTAAGTTACTTTTATAAACAGATAAACATAAATCATGAGGTATTACGGTTAATAGGTAGTTTTAAACGTAGTGGGTATTAAAATCCTTATCCACTAATTAGGTAAGTAGATAATTATAAGTAACAATTACTAGAAATGGCCAAATACATAAACTGCAGTAGTAAATCATTGAAATTTGTAAATGCAAAAGGTACATTGTGATTTTATGAAAACTGTTTTTGTAAATTGTCTTTTGGTAGTGGATAAATGGTAGCTGGTGTGTAAGTAGCTGGTATATAGTATATATAGTGTATATAGTAAGCCGCGCTCTCAAACAATGCTACTATCTTCTTTCTTTTCAATATCAATATGTTATCTTCTATGATATAAAACTTCTGCCAAGAAATTTTACGAAGCTTTAGTGTCGAAGGGCGCAAGCTTCCGATATTAAGATATTAATTTTACGAAAAATTAAAATAAGCATGTCAAAGTAATCTTAACATTAATTTCATTTCACTGATATTATCTAACGTTTAACAAAAAGAGAAAAAATATATTTCATAATTATAAAACAAAACATTACAAAATTACAAATAATTATTAATTCATTAATTATTAAATATGAATTCTAGTCAAATATACTGCCATAATTTGTTTATATAATTTATTTAGTGCCATCTTGCGCCAAAAGACGTTATTATCATTATACTTTTGTGGAATCGCGTCCGATGATCGATATGTAATACAATATAATTCATTATAAAAGTCATAGATGGCGCTACTTTACAAGTGTATATTAAAGATATAGTTGCGCCATCTAGCGACAAAATTAGACATTATTAGACTTTGAATTGCACCAGATCAATGATGTCCATTAAGTGCAACAAAATATCAACAGATGGCGCAGCAGCATATTTTCGAATTTATCAAATTTTTATTTGGTATATTTATTAACAGGATATTAATCATCTATTCAGCTACTAATTTGACATTATTATGATTAAATATTTATTTTAATCAGGTCATTATAAACTATGAATTAGTAACACAGGTACGTACTGAGATCACGAACGCAGGGTTCTTCTTACATAATAATTAATCCATTTTTTGGAGAAGTCGCGCAATTTCCTTGTAATAATGTTTGTGAACATTTTTAAAATTTATTACCAAAGAGAACCTAAGGATAAGTGTTATCTGAACATTTCATTACGCGGGAATCATTCATTTTTTTAAATAACGTCCCCAAACTTTTTTCACTAATTTATGCCCGTGATAAAGAAATTATTCCGGGCGGGTCAGGGTTCGGTTCTCAGCTTATCTTTCAATGCGATGGGCTTCCGTTTTCGCCTTTATTAATTAGGTGTAGGAAATTAAAAAAGAAAAATCGTCCTCCATTTTCTTGCACTGCATCTTTTTCAATTAAGTACCTAGAAGTTTAGTTGGGAGTTTCTTTTGATAATAATTTATTCATAGCCGAATGACAGCCAAATACATAAAAAATAACAGGCTCTTGTTTTGTATAACAAATACAAAGAACGAAAAATTAAATTAAATTTTCTTTTTACGCATTTAAATGTTCGATCTCAAGTTTCAGACACACGAAACTATTCTTCAGTCACTTCTTTTGTAAGCGTTAATAATCTACAAAGAATCAAAGAAGTAGTTTATTCCGAATTGGTCAATCAAGTTATAATCTAAGGAAAATGTTTCTCGAGTATAGCGTTTTAGTTTGTCCCATTCAGAATAAAACACGGCTTCATTTGTTAATTAAATAAATAATTTTAGTTGTAACATGTACAAACATAATTTGACATTGAAGTTTATGAATTTTTATGTTTGTTTGTGACAAAAACTGACAACAGTCCAAAGTATATATAATGGACAACGAATTTACGAATTATAAATTCACTCAAATTTTTGTGTTTTGGCTTCTGTCAGATTAGACAATTGCGCCAAGACCCAGTCTTGGAATACACATGAGCTTATGTGTGACTCATTGACCGGTTCGTTTACCTGTTAACAAGGAACAAATAATGTGTAGTGTTGATATATATATGATATATTATTTGAGTATTTTTTGATATTACCTCCCATTGTTATAGTTTGATGCAATTTAGCGCATCTAATCAAATCCAAACCAATCAAGAGGGAGTTATATAAGATGCTATCCGAGGAACATGACCACTCCTCGTCATCATGCATTTTCTATTATTAGACCATCTGATGACTACTTATGATTGCTTCAGATAGATATAGATAATATTTAACACTAGATATACCAGCGATTTGAATATATGTCAACAACAAAAATTATATTTGTTACTAATGTATATAAAATAACATTAAGTTTATAAAACGTACTCTCTAATTATAGCTACAAAAGATATAACATCATTTCTGAAAAAAAAAATGTGTAATATAGTAGGAATTTTGAATTGAAATTGCACGACCAGTCTAAATGACTGGTTTGGTAAATCTAATGTTAAATAACAATGAAGGTATAAGGACAACAAAATTGCTACGGAATAAGGGTTCAAAATCTTATATTTTATTTTTTGATATAGTTAGCTAAGACTGTAAACTGCGAAGGTATAAAACCCATGTTAGATAGCAGCCAGATCTATCCGGTGTAGATGCAGATGTTGAATATAGTATAGTGTGTGTTCAGCGCAACCTTCGAATAGACCTCACTCCGCTACGATTTTGGCCAAAAAACCGGCGAGCATCAACGACCAAGTCGTGGTCGTATAATAATAGAAGTGGAAAGCTTATGGTGTTTAAAATCTGAAGAGTTAAGCTGATATATCTGTCTGGATTTGCAGCGAGAACAGATTTAGCAAGCAAGCTGATGTCTATGACAAATGAATTGGCGAAGCCAAGTGGTAAATTTAATTTTACATTGAGGTTCATAATCACTATAGTTTTTATTATAGTTATATTATTGTGATTGAACATGTTAAACAACCACTATTTTTTCAACTGTTTGTAAGTTGAGAGTTTCTTGCCTGTTCTTGTCAGGACTTATATGTGTATCAAAGTTTGAAAAAAATATTTTGACTTTGTTATGTAAGCATTAGTTATCTACAAGAGATCTTAAAAATCCTGCCCCCACCAATAAATTACCATTGAATAAGCAAGCCAAACCCAAAACACGAAACTTAGTAATTAAAAGTCAACGACGATCATAAATCTATAACTTTTAAGATATTTTAAATTAAAACCACCCTATCTTCACTTCCGAAGTTTTGAGACAATAATATTTCAGGGAATAAAATATTGACTGAAGATTTTATGGACAATATTTTTGAGTATTTACAAATACAAGCGACTGTAGACCTAAAGGTACTTAACTAAGGGTCTACCACGACCTTGGCGGCCAGGTTGCTTTTTGATTTGATAAATACGATATTGACTGCTGTTGATTTTATTGGCTATTGTAGAAACCAAATTAAAGCCATACTCATCAATGATGTATTGCGTAAAAAGCATAACACTGCTTCTGACACAGTCGGGTAAAAACAAGTAGACAGTATTTTTGATATTACCTCCCATTGGTATAATTTTGTGCACTCTAACGCATATAATCAAATCCAAACCTTTAGAGGGAGTTATATAAGATGCTATCCAAGGAACACGACCGCTCCTCGTGATCATGCATTTTCTATTATTAGACCATCTGATGACCACTTCTGATTGCTTCAGATATTGGTTCTAAAATTAGAGATGACCGTGTTCGCTTTCTCAATAGGACCATCAAGACAATGAAGGTTATAGGATCGATATCGTTAATTTGTTTTGGTGATGTCATCACGGTAATTTGAATGCATTGGACCTTAATTGGTATTGTCTGAACTGAGATGGGTATCGTTACTAGATCATCTTAAATTACGAGGAGTTTAGGCTGAATCACCACCACACTCGCCCTTAACGGGGTTGCAAAAGCAAATGGGTGAAAGCAGTTTAGTTAAAGCTTAACGTCCTTTCAGAGTCGAAGGTCCTCGAAACCTTGTCCTTTATTTAACCTATGTAGGATCTACCATCAGCCCAAAGTGGCTTTGTTTTCGTAATTAGAACAAAACTCTTCAATACAACATACATAATAATGAAAAATCTTTTTCTTAATAATATTAAGATATAATTCTAGTTTTATATAATTTTTATAGCCCATCTGATGGTAAGCGTTTAGCCTATCTTGTATCCTTTTACTCTTATCCGGCTCGAAGGACCATTATGTACGGGCAGTAAACGGTTGTAAGGCGTCGCGTTTTGTAAGTACATTTTAGTGAAAGTTGTGCCAGCATGTAAATCTGGACAGAAAAAGTCAAGAAAAGAAAGAAAGAATCTGAGGAAGTCACTTCAGGGCATAGCCTTGAAAATGGCACAGTGATCATAGGAACTGTCCCAGAGGGTAGCCTTTACAGACAACGCCGGGAAGGTAGAAGTCAGACCCAACACGGCTTGTTGAAATCTGGTTTATAGTAAACAATTTCTTATTTATATTTAAGTGTTCTACTGTACATATCGATAAGTCTTTGTATGTCTCTCATAGGTAAACTGCCGATGGTACATATTTTGACAAAGAATTAAACAAATTTTGATCGTCAACCTATTGAATATAGAAATTAAACTTTTAGATGTAAGCTGTAAGCTACAATTTACAATTTGGAAATAAATAGGACCTAGGAATCTTTATAATGAAGATTGAAATTGTTGAACGTTAACATAAACCGTTTGTTCGTATATTAAGTAGCTACTTATTTGATTGACTTGTTATTTGAATTCCGGAACTACTGGTTTGAATTGATAAATGATTTTTGTGTTGGATTGTCCATTTATCGGGGTTGTTTATAGGTTATATTATAACATTTGTGAAAGAACTCTACGTGGGCGCAGACGCTGGTGGAATCTAGTTTAATATCGATGTTAGTATTGGTGTGTTGTATATGTATATGTACCGAAGCTGAATAAAATATATTGACATAATTCGTCATATAAAAAATTAATTGAAATCATAGACAAGTATGCTCAACAAATGATGTTAATGTTCGGTGACTTAATCTAGCAATAACGTTGTTTTCGGCCTGCCTTTCTCACATCTATTAACTGTATCTATGACACATAAGTCAAACAATTGATTTAGATCTAAATAATTCGATGGACAGCAATTTCTGTGGCGTCTGCGCCGATGGGAATGTATCATTGACTCAAGGCCTCATCACACTTGATCTAAAATATGTCAATCAATATTTAACAGTTTTGTTTTCCCATGGTGCCGCTCCACAGCTTCCACTGCTGATCAGATATATCCCAGCAAACTTCCGACTTCTGAGGTATTGTTCTTAAATCTTTACCCTCACTTTGAGTTCAAAGTCATGCACATTGTAATCATATACGGGATTGTTTCTGTTTATAATAATAATCTTGAAAATAATCTCTATTTCAATAACGATGAAAGTATAAAGAGCAATAAATAAAATATACACTAGAAAGTGATCGATCGGCTACAAGGAAAAAAAGATAAGTTATGTTAGTATTAAAAATAAAAATTTGGAGTTTTCACATTTAACAATTTTTTGACCATGATATTTTCTTGTCTAGATTGGATACATCTTGATGTGATTCATTTTCTTGACAATACAAAAACCACAAGGCCAATGACACTTTAACCTAACATGTGATGCCCTCCAAAGCCCCTATTCAAATTTTTGGCAACGAATCAGAACGTATTGGTCAATGTAAATTAAAAAAAGATTCATAAAGTATTTGAATAGTAAAAAATATATTACAAAAACGAATGCCCCGGGTGAGGATCGAACTCACGACCTTAAGATTATGAGACTTACGCGCTGCCTACTGCGCTACCGAGGCCTTGGAAAATGACACGAATTTGTGAAAATACATAACACAGGCGTGAATACACTAGTAACCTATTTTTAGCATAACAATATTGTGTGTTGACTGTAATGAAAGGCAATTGTAATAGATATTAAAACGATAAAGATGAGTTGACAGTCTATAATGACAATTTTTTTAAAAAGTTTTGTTTGTACGAGTTTGTAGTCGCGACCAAATTAAGGTGAAGGTTATGATTAAAAAATTTCTCACTGCTTGTTGATTGGTTCCTAAGCGCTAATTCTTACTTCTAATTGACCTTACACATTTTAAATTATTGGTAACAGACTAAAAATAGGTACACAAGTTCAAACGGTAAGACCCTCTGTCAAAATTATAGTACAACTGAAAATTTCTAACTAAGAAGTAATTACATGTTTACCTGTCAAATATATATCTGTATATGTAGATATCATAAAAGCTTGTAAAACTGTAGCCTGTATCTAAAATTTTTAAGTTTTATTAAATACGGCATTAGTTTTTTCAGTATTCTGCTTATAAAAGAAAGATTTTCAAATATTTTAATAAAAAAAACTAAGCTTAAATAAAATTTACAGAAACTGTTATAAACGAAAATAAATTTAATACAAAACGCAATGTAATGTTACGAAAAAGCGCGCAGTCGCTGTTTGCAGCGACCGCAGCTATTGGCGGGCGGGTGCAATTGACAGCGTGCCTCAATTTATGGGTCGCGCTGTCTACCGGCAGCGTGGCGGGGAATTACCGCTACTGGACGTGTCTATGAAACCTATGGATATGACCACGAGTTATATATATATGACCACGAACTTTACTCAAGGTTCTCTTCACACATACCTTCACGTTAACTTCAGCATACGGCAAATTTGGGTCAACAAAAAAAGGAAAAATTGATCTCATTACTGTTTCTAGCTGCTAGGAGTTTGTTAACGTAGTGGTTCACTCTAGTTATAACGAGAATAAAGCAATGGATGATGGGTTAATCAAAATTTATTATCTCAAGCGCCTCAGTGCTTTGGGAGCCACGTGAAGTTGTTACAGCAACCATTTACTTGCATTTTAAAGACACATAGAGTTTAAAATAAGGGCTATATATGAAAGTTTAGGAAAATCTATGAAACAGAAAACAAGTCAAAAAATCAGCTGAATTTTTTTGTTATTATCATAAAAATTGCATTTGTAAATTCTTCTTATGAAGAAAACTAGCTAAGCCTTAGCCACATCCAGAAATATCTATATTTCCATCACTAGGTACTGTTTAATTAATTCTCGCATTGGGATAGTGTGAATTTTGACTGCAACTGAAGTCGACGACCGTTTTGTTTTGTCGTTTTAATTAACGCCTCTCAATGTATTGGAGCGGCCCGGTTGGGCACCCCTGACAGAAACTATTATACCCGCTATACCCGCTGCTAACACATTGGAATATTTTTTTTTTGTAGAATTATCGCTATGAAAGGGAAGGCAAAGGGATCTAGAAAGTAATGTATTTAAAAGCACTTTGGTAAAGGTTGTTGCCATATATAATTACAATTCAAAACATAAATATATTTTTACTATGATTATCAGCGTCTTTCAAACCATAAATGTTTATTTATTTATTTATATTAACAGGTACCCTTTCGCGTACAATAAAGTCACTATCGCCATGGTTACTTCCTGGATGGGTCAATCATTCGTTATCTCGAACTCTTCCGTGTTACAGCTAGCAGGTTAAGCCATTTGTCCGGTTCTTTCGCCAAAGCAACCCACATTGAAAAAGCGTGGTGTGATGACTGAAATTGATATCTTTTTCACATATAGAAAGGTCTATGCTGCAATGGCGCGTATACAACAACTTGGGTCGACATGTCTGGTCGAGTGGTACCCCTGTCTGCTTCGCCAGAGGTCCTGGGTTATTTGTTAGATGCGTTCAAATATTTGTTCTCGAGTCGTGGATACTTGTATGTGTATTAAGTCTATTTCTGATATTAATACATATATTAGTATCTTGCTTCGTAAAACACAAGTTCTCTTCACAATATCTACCTCACAATTTTCTTAATATTCTAATAAAACTCTTAACTAACGCCATGAAATGGCGGACAATCTCTAACCAACATATCTAAGACAAGAATGGAGTCGTCAGAAAATTGTGACATCATAAATACGAAGCTTTAGTTAATATCTGATGGATTCACAGTTTATCATAAGAAACGTGTATTTTATTGATTTTTTTTAATTGTAATTATTAGTGCTTAGGCAAAAGAATGTTGGCTTCTTTTGTTCTATGTGAAAAGGTGTTCTATATAACAATGAATTGATGTTCGTTAGTCTTGCTAAAACTAATGAATAGAACCTATTTAAGTGTTTTTGTATTGTGTCTTATTCGACTCAATTTAGATTGAAGGCGTTAGTTACTTTCAGTGATATAAAGTTCACGGGGTCAACTAGTTTTGAATTTAGAATAGTCATGTCTGTTTTGAAATTCGAATACGAAAAGACAACGAGGTAAAAAATTAATTTCCCGCCAGAAGGTAGAAAAGAAAACAGCACTCCGAATAAATCATCCGTAAGATAAGAGACAGAAATAATTAGCCCCTCTCGCTTTTTTCCTAATTAAAAATAAATATCGAATGCACCCCTGCCATATAAAAGATTCGGATAGCACTCAAGGCGGTTTAAAATCGATTTTTCATTAGCACTAACGAAGATTTAACTGATTTTGAGTTTGTTTACCTTTTAGGGTGCGATGAGTACTGTTAACGAAATGTGAAGAGTAACATTTGATATGGGAAAATGGATCTAAGCATACATCATCTAAGGATACGTCCATTTCAAAAGAGTTGTCAAACGAGCAGCCAAATAGAATCAAGTAGGTGTACCGATCGCGTTTTAATACAGCACGTCACCCTCGCGCAGACAAAATTTTTTTATATTTTTTTTTATTTAAATACATTTTTGAAATATAATTATTGGTGATATTTAGACACCAGTTCCAGTACCATTACCATTACCCATAAAGCATGTTATAAATTAATTACGTACACAATTTTTCTAAGTATTATTGGTGTAAGAACTATGGTTATGTGTCCATGAAGGTTTCAATAAGCTACCAACGCTAGGTTTTGTTTGTGAGGCGTTTTAATTTGATATAATGTGAACAATGTAAAAATTTAGTACTTTGTAAGCAAATCTATTCGTTGGAAGCCTATTGAAACAGAACATTAGCGACTAAAAGAAGACTTTTAAATTTTATTTTGAAATTAGGATCTTCTTCGACCTTAATGTCAAATATTCGGCGTTTAATAAACTTTATAATCCGGTGATGGTATAACTTATTACTACAACCTGCCAAGATCGTCATCTATCAAACTACCCCTGATTTAAGCAGAAAAAACTACGATAGTAATTATTCAAATCAGCGTAGCTAAGGTGTATTGTGTCGCTTGTCAGAATTGTAATACGGTTTATGATGCTACGTATATATGAATTTCATATTCTAAGTTTCAACGACAGCATACTTAGTTTGACGCCTCTGTAAGAAGAAACACGTGAAGATATTTATTTACATATGATACTTCGGTAACTTTGCTTTAGAAATAAAAATGAGTCTGTTAAACATTAAAAGTATTTCCAGGCTTCGTAAACAAGCAGAAATACTCGTATCTAAGCCAATCTCGAAACATCTACCTAATCGTTTATATTAACATCTCTACAGAGGGCGACCGTGGCGTATTAACTAGTGAAGGGAATCAGATATGAATCTTTAATTTTTCAAATTTATTAAAGCGCTAAGCGAACTCCGCGTTCAAACAGCAATATTTTTAACGACGGAGGTTAGAGTAATGTTGGGAACATTTATCGATATAAGATATTATGAGAGCAATTTTATTTAAGTTCTAACTTATGTAAATATTTTCAAGCCATACAATTTAGACATAATTAAAACAATTTTAATATATTATTATTTCTCATAATAATTATATTTCTTACACTCAAACCTTATCTAGCCTAAATCTATCAAAGTTGAATATTAATATTTACATATTAAATTTATTACTATATGGATTTGTGGAACATGCTACTTTTTAGCTCCTACCACTGTTATTATTATTTAGCATATATTACATAAAGCTTGATATGTGTTTTATATAACTGCGTTGTCTGTTGATTTGAAAAAAAAAACTAATCTTTATTTTAAATTAATAAATTTTGGCTTGAACATAAAGACTTTATTATCTCCGGTAAATTGTCACCAAATATTACAAATTAACAACGCGAAGCAATAATCAATGAAATTACACTATAATGGACGATGATGTAATGTGGTCTCCCAATGGATCGATGATTCCATCGAACAAAAATGCCATGGTAATTTATATATGCACAAATTGATACGTGCACAATACGACACAATCAATTTCAGTTCAATCTATGAGTTCGATGCCGTGACTCTGTGTAGGGTTAGTTGTCTATTTAGTAACTAATGCTATAAAGAAACATCATTAGCGATAAAAAATATAACTAACTAAACAGAAAAATACTTTTTAAAACCAAAAATTAACCAATTTACCTGTGGTCTAAGGGTTGAAGCAACCTATCTCAGATCTAAAGATCCTAAGTTCAATTTCCATTAGGTGCAAAAATTAACTGCTGTTTGGTTGGTCGAAGGGTTTTTTCTAAGACCGCAAGGGTAGCTTCTACAATCTTACCTTTATCTATTAGCAATACCATTGTTGTTCTGGCACTTGGTGGTAATAAAGCCAGTTCGTATCTGCTTTATAGAACCCTGAGCTCTCTTTCATTTTTGTCCATATCATCACTTAATATTAGATGAGGTGAATCCGTTGTGATAGAAAAGAAAGAAATCTGTATACTGATGTATTTTTATATCTTTATCAAACATAGTATATGGGATGTATTTTAATTTATTCTACGTCAATCTGAAGAACCCTCAAATCAAACTCAATGAGTTAGTATGAGGCGATATTTAACTAATGCATTGTTAAAATATCTTTGACTGAATTTAATCAACAATTTCGTTTGATTATTCCTTTATTTAAGTACGTTTTATTGCTTAGAAGAGCCACTTGGGTATTTGTTGCCGCTCAATAAACTAAATATCAGAAATGACACTTACTAGTCTGACTAAAACGACATTACTTATTTTTATTTTTAAAAAATGTTTCTTATAAAATAATAGCTTCCAATTTAAGCTATTCGCTGCAATAGTATCACCAATAGACTGTAGGCTTATGACATCATCGCTTGATTGTCCAGTAAACTTGTTCCACATTGTCATTATTCAATTATTTATATTGATGTCAAATTAATGTTTATTCACACGAGTTGTATTGCACCGCCATATTTACGGTAGCATATCCGTTGATGGTGGAAGGTTTTTATTTATTCATAGTGATAAAATTATGATGTTGCTTAATTACGAGGGAATAGTTATTTGTATGACACTGACCGTTGTCGGAATGTTTAAAGTACCAGTTGTACAAAAGATTTGTTAACTTAAGTTTGTTTATGAAGCACGAAAACTCAACCATTTACGCGTCATCGTTATAGTATACCGTAAATATTATCTGAAAATATATATTATGTATAAAGCATTGACGGTAAGGTGAAAAATGTGTTTTATCCAAAACTCTGTAATGCTTGAGGTCAGCAAATCCTGTATAGAAATATTGTAGGGTAGGGGAATATTGCTTTCATTTTTATAGGCTTTTAGATGCCTTTACCCACATAATGAAACTTAAATTCTAAACTTGGTATCTTATCGAACTTCAACGTCTATGGACAGTAACTAAAGGGTTATATGTATTAAAGTCTCTGAGTGTTTGTCGTGTATGAAAAAGTTTTTTTAAACAGTAGCAGTAATAGCAAAGTATGTGTATGATATATAAAAAACGAAGAAGATAGAAACGTTTCATTGATATCCACCATCACTACACTGAATTGACACCACAAGAAAACTTTGACCAATAAGTTGACATCTATCGTTTAGGTTATATGCATTAAATAGAAAGTATAAGTCTAAGCGACAGGAAGAATAAACTTAGCGACTTTTAGAAACTACAGCTGAAGACTTTGACATAGACGTAAACCTTACGTCTATGTCAAGGTTACAGATCTTCAATTCATTCAACAAAATTATCGATAAAACGACAAACATTCATCGACATCTTCCCGTCCCTAGCCAACGCGATAGGAAATTAAAATTTTCCTCTTCATTTAAAAAGAAGCAGTGCCCGGGGCTAACTCCTTAATGCTAGCTACATCTATTCCAGACATATACTTTTTTTTATAGAATATATATACACCCACCATCGATGTGTTTTTATGTCGTAGTGCTCCAGGCGTTTGGTAAGAAATTTCAAACAAAACGTAGCGGGGTAACACTGTTTTGTTTGTAATGGTAACTATTTCGAATAGAAGCATATTTTACATGTTTTTATATGTAAAAGACGTGGCAATTATTTTTCTTTTGATCATGACCTTCGTCTCTCCGGTAAGTGTTGAAGATGGAAGCGAGTGACACCCGTCTCAAGCTCAGATGTTGAAGCTGAAGCTAGCTAGACGGACTTAGAAGATGTCCTGTCACAGAACCGAACCCTGGATCACAGATCTGAGGTAATGTTACTAGATACGAAACATTAGCTGTTGTACGGAATAAAAGACAAAATGATAAAGTTTTGTTAAATTTATTTAATGGTATATCAAGTTGTAATGGTAATTATTTATACAAAAAAGGTAGTCAAATATTCTTTATTATTATTATTAATAATCGTCAACTATCACTTGCAGATAGAAACTTGTTGGATGTAGACTGAAAAGGATAAATAGGAAAGACTGTATGTGATGTGTGCGAAAGTAAAATGCAAAATATAGAGCGGTACTTACATGTAATAATTATAGTTTTATAAATTAACACAGATGACAATGGAAAATAAACAGGTGACAATGACAAGGGCAATTCAAAATGTAAAAACAATAAAAAAATATAATATTACAAAACCAACTAGAAAGAGTTCGCAACATAGTCTCTACTCCCATGAAGATCTGTGTCCAATGGGATGTAATGGTATGTAGCGAAACTTTTCGTATGTAAATTTAAGATTTATATGCATCCAAATTAATTTAAACTTCACAACTTGTTTGCAAAAGAAAGCACTTGAAATACTCGAAAGCAGACGTAAAGCGAAGTCTAGAATTCGCAAAAAGGTGACGATACCAAAGCAAAAGAATTTCAAATGCAACTGATGCATGACACCGAATATGAAGACTTTGATCCGGGTGAAAATGGAGCTTGAAGCGATAAAAGTAAGGTTCAATTTCTAGAGTTGATTCAACTTCAAACCCCGTTTCAGCTCAATTAATTTTTCGGTAGACATTTTCAATGTCGAAGGTGGATTCAATGTTGGAAGTTTGTAAAATTTTGTGCTCGTTTATATTTAATAAAAAATTAGTTCAATACAAACCAGAAGAAATTTCGTCAACATCGCTTTGGCCATTTTGGGAGGAGATCTTAAAAACATAGTATCACACTTTTAACACTAGATTTACCAGACCAGTCATTTAGACTGGTCGTGCAATTTCAATTCAAAATTCCTACTATATTACACATTTTTTTTTCAGAAATGATGTTATGACTTTTGTAGCTATAATTAGAGAGTACGTTTTATAAACTTAATGTTATTTTATATACATTAGTAACAAATATAATTTTTGTTGTTGACATATATTCAAATCGCTGGTATATCTAGTGTTAAAACGGCATTTTCTAATAACTGATAGATATTAGAATTATTAAATTAATAACGGTTTACAGAGCAATAGTTTTTAAAAATCGACAGTTAGATAACTATTTGAAATATGTAACACAGCTGATTCGACAGCCCTTATTTCAATTCTCACGTTTGCCATCCTTAATTTTGCACGCTTGCGCAGAAAGGGGCATCGCGATCTTGTGAGAAGCCTAGCAACATTATTATAAAATTTTCTCATGTTTTATTTTACGAATTTAATAATAAAATTATCAAACAAAATCAGTGTTTTTCGGATGTTCAGACTATTATAAATATAGTTAATTTTAGTTTTTATTATATTTTTTGGGCTTTTATAAGTCCCTTTGGCTAGCTACCACTGATTTACCTTAAGTCTGCCGCCATAATGATAATGTTGACAGCATTGGAAGTTGGAGGTAAGATACCCTCTCCACCATAACTCTCTCCTCTACATTTCCTCTGTTTGAAGAATTGGTGTAGTTCGCTTACATCTACAGCCTCTTCTATCTCATCTATCTTCACTGAACATCAGGTGAAATGATATAAACCTTTGATTAAAATTTTCGTTTATTTTGTAGTTTAGAAGAAATAGCAATTATAAAATTTTGGGACAAAGCTTTAGAGACTGGCAAATCAAATCAAAACTAAATTTTTTTGCCTAAGGATATTGTAATCATATACATAAGATTCATATAGTACACAAACATTCTTAAGAAAAAATAATTTAAAATGTAAACCAACACTAGTTGATCTGCCATCAACCAACAAACTACCACTAACGCCATCTATTAAAAGAAACCTGAAGTAGGAATCAAACTAAATGACAGTTTTAATGCCTTGCATGTCAATTAGACGATTTCCCATACTAAATAATCAATTTTCAGTTCTATATTTTAAAGCTTTCAGGATTTTCACAGTTACTTTTATTTTTAAACAACTCCTAAATTAAACCGATTAAAACACAGTATAAATTGTTCAAATATGTCAGCCCGTTTTTTAGTTTTAGCAAGACTAACAAACATCAATTCATTTTTATATATGTATATATACAAAGAGAATTTTAGAATATATTAATGTTAATTTGTAACAGAAATAATTTTTTAATAACAAGAAGCCAACTTTGACACAAAATATTATTTTACTATGAAATTACTCATTTTGATATTCGTGTAAATTATACTTATTTATATTGTAAATAAATCGATAAAGAGTTTAGTTTACAACAGTCTCATTTTACCAACATTATTCTTAACTTTAAAAATACATTCGAAAATCATTGTAAGATAGATATTTTTTAGATATTACAATACTTTTGCGAAATAACATATTTACGAGTAGGCAACACGCGTAAAAAAAGAATTGACCTTAAAAAAAAAAAAGAATTTATTCCAATTACAAAATACCCGTGACATTTGAATTAAAAAACGCAACCCTGTCTCGCAATATTGCAACTTTTTATATGAAAAATTTACGGCAGATTTATACTTTGACGACGTAAGACACGTTGGACCTCCTTGAGCATCAAACTTTTTTAAATTTAGATTATTTTTAACCAAATAAAACAACATGATATACGTAAAGGTAGTTAGCTCGGGGAGCCTGTGGACTATATTTCGGAGAGAAGTGGGAAAACAAGGAAACCACGTCTTGACTCGTCACCGGTATATTGACAACAACATAACATATAAAAACTATCTAGTATCAAAATATATTAAAAATTAAACTGACATATAAACAAAAAAGGCTTTATACAAACTATCAGTAACAATATATGTTCTATTTACAGAAGAAGAACATAAGGTTGACCCGAAAATATATTACATCAAAATTGTCAATTTTTAACCCGTTATAATACTTTGAGTACGAAACTGTTTTAAACGCGTAACGTCAGATGCAAGCTGTCAGTCGCTAGATGTCAATGTGTCGTGTCACTGATTGGGACTCGCTACCCGCTTGATTGAGCGCGAAGTAATCCTTATATGCAGCGGCTAATACCACCATCAAGGTTTATTCGCAAATGTCATTTCATATTGAACAGTATTCAGTGGAAGTGAAGCATGAACTGTGAATACCTTTCAAAGAAAGAGACGCTCATTTTGGGTAAGTCTTTACTTACTCTATATATTATTTAGTCAATTGCATTACGAAATATAACGTAAAAAAAAACCTATAATAAAGAAGTTAATTCATTTTGCAAAATTTGCGTCTTCTAGATTTTTAATCAACTAGCTCACCACTAGTTATCAAAATAGAAAATAAACTGTAATTGATATGAAGCTCAATATTTCACTTCACTATATGTAACATTTTATTTTTAATTAAATGCTATTATATATAATGGCAGTTGGTTTCCTTTAAAATAGTGGTTCATACTGGTGCTGGTAATAAGTAAGTATATGGTTTAATAGAAGGTGTATTTATTCGACGAACACAATGTTCATGCCAAAAGTCACAATAATTAGCGTGTAAGTCGTAGCAATAACAGTAACAATAGAATAACAATAGATGACGTCGACCAAATACGTGACCGCATGTGCACTCGTAACTTCACACATCACAAGTCACTATGATTACACTTCATTGTCAAGCCAAATTTTCTCGATGCGCCGTCATATATATATGAGATGATATTTTTATCATTTTCATGGCATGGAATGTCAAGTATTTGAAGTATTAAAAATTCCACCTGATGGAAAGTGTTCACTAGATACTAGTAATGTCGAGAGGTCACATGCTACCACAAGTGCATTGACCATATTTTGTTAATAATTTTGAGTGCCAATGGGCAGTATATTTGGTTTAATACACAAGAAATACATATCTTAATTTTATGTGTTCTTTGACTACAGATTTGGAAAAATTTAATTTACCATACCGATTCTATTTGGATATTATTTCTCTGTGATAACTTTGCGGGTAAACATATGTGCTACATATAGATATAACAATATAAACTAAAATGACTGTAAAAATTCGAACTACAGAGTTCATTGGCATCTCCCATAAAAGCATACGTAGGTATTAACAACTCTATATCTTATACCCCAAAGACACCGAAAAGGCTAACGTCTTAGGATAATTTGATTTGAATTTAATTAAATGCCAAGATCGATTTCTGGCTGACGGAGGTGTTGCAATATCCCGGCCCGATCGGAATGCCAAAGTGATTGGGGTCCGGGGTTCGAATCCTGTTTGTTTTGTTTGAGACAGAAGTTTAAGTATGTGCAAAGGACATGGCTAAATTGAGGTATAAGCGACTGCTCTTATAATATGTTAACATTTCACTTCGTTGTACACAATGTTGTAAATAAGTATATATTGTTTAAGAAAGTTGTAGCAACTCTTCATACTATTACGATTTTTATTATTAGGTATATGTATACAAAACCTCAAAGGTCAACTTCACAATTTTTTTGTCAATTTTTCCTTGTCACGGGAAGGCAAAGGTACTAGGGCCCATACAGCCACGACTTGAGTAACCACTCAAGCTAGAAATTAAGAAAACTACGATATCTATCCACATTTTTTGTTAAACTTTAAACTTAAGCTTTACTTGACGAAAAACGACAAATTCAAGTTCTCTACTTTTAATTAGCTAATTGATTATTTCACTAAAGTTGTAAGAGACTAAAACAATAATGAATACCTTAATATTAAAATGTTACGAGCTATATATCTTTTTACCATCATACAATTCTATCAAAATTGTTCCACTTTCGTGGAACTGAATTGACCAAAAAAATCCAAGTCAGTTGTTCAAACTATGAGGCTAGATTAGTGGACATATGTAACTCCAACTACGAGTACCATCGATATTTGACAACAAATGCAGAACCATCGCTAGACAAGTAAAAAACGTTTTTCTATCTCTATAATAGCTAGAAAACTGCTCTCAATTTCGATTGTCATTAAAAAGGCGAGTTAAGACCTTAAGCATAAATAATAGAAGCTTATTTTATTTGTACCGTACGCAAAAACGGCGTATACTATTTTGAACAGTGATACAAGTCATATTAAAAACGTATTCTTTTTCAAAAATCTATTATAAAAAATACACTTAATCTGCCAAAGCCACTGAAATCGAAACAACAAAAGAAATATAAGAAATTTATAAAAGCTATTTTCATTAAACAAAACCACATGTTTCGTAAGACGCTTTTGCCCAAACATAATATCTAATAAGCACCCCACCCGAAGGTATATTTAACAGCATTACAACCCTCTAAATCATATATTAGCGGAAAAATAAGTCTAATAGTGGACTTATAATCAAAGAAAGAAAATTCTGGATTACACATGTGATACTAAAGACTTTTTACATTGTATAAGCGGTAGCGATTCATGGAATTAGATAGATAGTATAGAATATGCTTCATTGTACACCAATTAGACATGTCCATTACAAATATAATGAATATGTGTAGATTATTGATAACAAAAAAAAGTTTTTTGTGTATTATCATATGCAATGTTTCTAAATTTTAATTTACTAAATTCACAAAAAGCTTTCCAAAGTTTTGGGCTGTAATGAAGCTTATTTTATGAAGTAATTATGCTAAATTCAATATAGAAGTAACATACGCCGTAGCTTCATGTTGTTTTCTCCACTGATTTGTTTGTCCCTTGTTTAATGTGGCGACGCTGATAAATTAAGTACCGAGACAGCCCAAACACGCCACCTCTCATTTCTTATATCCCCTACCTAATCCTAAATAAAGGGAGGTAGACCAGGACATCAAAAGCATTAAGTGTGTCTTTGGTCATCGAATCCCATTTGGGTCCCCTAGTGATAAATAAGATTATGTTTAGTTACTTGTATTTTTGTTGCGAGATTCGTGGCCGCAACTAATGGTAAGATATTACAAACTAAAATACGAAACTACTTAAGTTTATAGATATTTAAACCTATAAAATATTAATAAAATCAAATTTAATTCATTTATCTTTAGTCTACAAGAGTGTCACACTATAAACAGTGATTGGTGAACTAACCTAGTCGGAATTTATAATAGTTACGTCTGTGACAGGACGCCATGTTCTTTCTTAGTACTATTATATTTATTTAACAATTTATGAATATACTCACAATTTAATTACATACATTATTAAGGGAGACCATGTACAATGACACTACATATTTGTAAAGAAATCTCTTCCAGTAGGAGGGCTTGAAAATAAGGAGAGACTCAGTGTGTACCTACAACTATAACTATACTAAATATATTCAGCTATATAAATAAATCTGCAATAAACCAATATAGAAGTATAGTTTTTATGTATTTAATTATATTAGTACACGGTCCTCTAGCTTTCGATGTCACTTTTCCCATATATGGGGCTGCTGGAAGAGATTTCTTATAGAAATAAGCAGTACCTTTGTACAATTTTCTAATATTCCGTTGTGTCCTTTAATTGTCTTTGTGTGTACATAAATTGTTAAATAAATAATATAGATATAATTATAATTTAATTTGAAAAAGTTTCTTACATTTAGTTTAATATATTCTGGTTCATTATTAAAATTTGTATGCGTGTGTTGTGTATGTGTAAATTTTGGAGGGAAAAGAAGGATATTAAGATTTTAATTGTACTTTTTGTGTCAGAGTACGTACTTTGTAGCTTATGACGAAATAACTCAGTTTTTTTAACATATAAAGTTTTTTATCATTTTTTATCACAAATATAAGACGCTACTATAAATTTATGGTTTTTAACCCTTTGACCGCGGCACCCGTATATATACGTTTTGCCCTATAACTTTTTAAATATCCCACTTAAAGGGTTAATTCTTTTTTTAATTAAAAGATGGCACTTTCTACATCCAAATTTGATTTAAAAAATTTCACGAATCGACTTGGTTAGACCCAAAAAAATTCTAACACGTGCAGAAAATGGCAAATCGTTCGATTCATGAAAATTACGATAATTATGAATCGGGATCTGGAAATAAGAAAATATAGCAGATAAGAATGTAAGCCATGCAATGTGGGATTGTGTTTGACCGATTGTTTTGAGCAATATCACACACTGATGCATTATTAATATATTTGAAAAATAAATGAAATAACTTTTCCTTAAAAAAATAGCCGCGGTCAAAGGGTTAAGAGCATTAATTATGCAGTTCTGCTATATTGCTAACTCCCTATATTCAATGACTCTGATTTTAACCGCTTGAAACTATTAATGTATAATATATATCATTTAATTTACAAACTACTTTATTACAAACTTAAATAATCATCCACGCGAATATTTGTTGGACAAGAAAAATAAGATAGGTAACTATACCTATCCTATTACCTACCAAGGTAGGTACGGTGAACATACGTCTCCGCTTTTCTTACATCGGACCGTGGTCAAAGTTTCAGTTAAAAGCGAGTGGCATTTAGCTAAAGACCTAAGTATTCCGTTTTGGATACTTACCAATACCATATTCCATAAGGGCATTTAACAATATTTGGGTGAATACAAGCGAAATCTAACTTAAAAGCTTTGTAATAATAAAATCGAAAACCTAGATTCGTGAACAAACTACATACAAATAAGTACCGTGCAGCGATTTATCTAAAAGCCATAATCCTCAGACGAAAAATATACTCGTATATTCTCACTGGACGAGATATAGTAAAGGTTAGTGCACACAGTCGCTTGTTAGTAGTTTTAGTGGAGTTATCTAATTAGTAGATTCCTTTTTCATCAATATACGGTCTTTATGGAAATCGATTCAAGTCATCAACATCAATGGAACTGTTTTAAAATTCAAAGAGAAGTATTTTTTTTGATATATACATGCAAATACAGGTCTTTTGTTGCTGGCAACGTAACATTGTACGTATTCAATTATTGAATATTTTATTGGCCCGTCACGTAAATTAAACACAGGATATCATCGATCTCTCCTTGTGGTTATTCGAATACAGTGTTTGCTTTTAAGCGAGATCATTTCATTTAAGTTTGAAATGAAATACGCGATATGTCTACTCATGATGACAACTTCAGTGATAGCCACGAGGTAATTTACATACATACTCTTTGTTTTCTATGACGTCGCTAATATCACGTCTATCAACATAGCAACGGATAGGTTTACCTAGGTTGTTATGGCTGTCAAAATGATTTCGTGAATATAAAGCCCAGAAGCTCGTACTTAATCTTATTCAGTAACATTTTTGTTACTTTCGTCTGTGACACCCAAATGATTTTTAATCTCGCTACAACGAAGCGTAACTCGCTTAATAACACACGTGCCCCATAAACTGTCCAAATATCCCTTGGTTTAGTGCAGCGGTAACAGCCGCTAAAACGCCCGCGTGTGACCCCAGCCTAACTTAAAACCCAAGACTAATCCTTCTATACACATTAACAGATTTCTAGGAACGGATTTACCTACTACGCATTCGGGATGCGCTCTTTGAAAATATGATAAGCATTTTAATTGAACACGCAAAAGTGTTGTCTGAAAAAATATTTTGTTTGAAAATTTTGTATTTCGCTTTTATATGAGTTGGATGAGACACTTTGTTTCTGAATTGTATTTTCGGAAATACAATTGAAATCACCATAATTATCATTTCATTACCTTACCAAAAATGGTAAAAAAATATAAAAATAATATCAGAGATAATTTATGTTTCTGTAGTTTGTTGTAGTTTTTAGTTGTTGTTATGCTTAACTTGCCTAATAAATTATTACTTTACATCGTGTATCCAGAAAGATATGATGTAAAATTAAGAAATAAAAATGATTTCATACATGTTATCAATAGCAAATGAATCAAATTATTTTGTATATATTTAATATTTGTATGTAATAATTTTTATTATGTATGTATTCGTTATACGTCGCCAACTTCCCTCAAGTATTTTAAATCCAGTCCATCCTAAGGTTACGTGGAAGAGATCGCTTTTAGCGATAAGGTCGCCCTTTGGTCAAAATTAGTTAAATTTTTTTTTTAGTATTTCTCTTCTTGAATTGGCTGATGTATAAAGATAAAGATATATTCTATTCTATTCTATCTGTTTTATTTGGTCACTTCTCTTAAGATTTCGTAAGTAGCTTCCTGCCAGTCCATTGATCTCTTAACACGAAATCCCGAGTCAATATACGACATGCCATCAATGCTCATATTAAGCTCCCCCTCAGCCATAAAATGGCGGAACCTAGAAGATCCTTATTAATTTATGTGGCGTAGACAGTAATGATCGCGCGTCGATTACATTGTGTTATTGGAAAATATTGGAGGAGATCTGTGGGGAATACAACTGTGGCTTGGACATTGGGGTTTGTTTTGGTCCAATATTACGTGAGTTCTTTGAGTAAATAACTATAAAAATAAATATTAAGAAAAAATAATCTAAAAATATGTGAGTCATATTGTTATTAGCTTAATAATAATTATTATGAGAGCCATATTAAGTCAAAATACGAGTTGATTTAAAACTCGTATTTAGGCAGCTGCTCCGTAATATGACTCTCATATATATATACAGAGACGCGAAATTTTATATATATAAAACTACCTCCAAACTCGAGAAGTACAAAGAGAATTTTTTTATAAAATTATAATTAAGTGCTTTGTAAATGTGATATTAATTGTCGGCTAGATAATAATTTCCTGAGCTATTTTGAATGTGACAAAGGCGTGTTTAGAGCTTACTAGCGGAAATGCTTCTACAGTATAACGGTAACTTTTGACATTCATATGGATTATTTTAAAATGATGCGTTTTACTGAGAATATTAAGAAATTCTCCTTATTTTATAAAGTTATATGCAAAAATACATCTAATAGAATATCGATATAAAATATTAGTAACTGGTATATCTTAAACTCCTCGTGTGTATTTTCCATGTAGCCTGTGCCCAGCAGTGGGTTCAATAACAGCTGTTGATAATGACGATAAAGATTAATTAACAATTATTAAATCTTTGACTGAATTTATTACGAGTTATATTGTGTTGAAGTTATGCAATATTAAACCTTAACACTCTAAGATAGAATTCTATATGTAGCCGAAGTTTTTCAAGAATAATTAAGAAGTATCCAGTTTTCCACGTTTTTCCTTAATTTATTAAGCAGGTTTTATACTACAGTTACCAAACCAATCAATATCAAACCCTCGACATCAATTTTCATTGGTTCACACCATTAGATTGCACCCACGAACCTATTGGAAAAGATTCTTATTACCTTATTAGAAATTACTGTCTCCTCCTGCAGGAGATTTTGAGCTTTATCTGTGGTGCATAAGGGCTTTGTTTCCAAATACAGTTGGCCAATGGTGTTTGTGTTGTTTGTGGTTATTATACGTATTGGGGACGTTGCGTTTGTGAACTGGAAGTGACTTCTTTAGATTATTTAATCTGATTATTTTGTCGGTATGAAGACTTACTAATAATACTTACAATTTTAGATATTTTAGAAATGAGAGATGTATAAATTTAGTTTTGGATTTTTATAGTGTGTATACGTATTCCCTCCTTCTTACAACATGGGTTCCTTTAAAAGAGGCGTGAAAAACACTTTTTGGGCCGGCAAGTTGAGGGTGGCTTGGGCAGTATGTCGCATGCTTCACTAGCTATCTTCACACATGGACTCCTCTACTGCTTATCATCAGGTGGCGTCGGGTCATTTTCTGTGCTTTATAGAAAAAAAACAATAGAAACAATTGAGTTTAAAATCATAATTGTACGATTTTTTTTGTAGAATTTTTACCTAGTTTTTAATCTACACTAGTTTACCCGGTGATCTTTTGTTTCACCAACAAACCACTAACGCCATCTATTAAAAGAAGCCCGAATAGTGAAGAAGAAGTGACAGATCAATATTTAGCATGTCAGTTTGACTATTTGCCATACGAAAAAAATATAGTTCTTTATTTTAAGCTTTTCTGTATAACTTTTCCAATTAGATTTATTCTTTAACCGTCCATGAAAAAAAACACAATAAATTTATTAATAAAATTTGTCCGTCAGTTTCTAACGAATATCAATTAATTTTTATATATTAGGGATCTTATGAAATAGATCTCCTTAAAACTATTCATACAATAGCAAAAGTTGAGCAAAAACCCATTCAGAATTGAACTTAGCTTGTAAATGGCACAAGATAATAATAATATTATTATAATAATATTTCTCACACCCACACCTAGCCCAGTTAGCATCATTGGATGACGGAGAGAGAGAGAGAGAGAGAGAGAGAGAGAGAGAGAGAGAGAGAGAGAGAGAGAGAATTAAATAAGCATACAAACATCAATGACTCGACCTCAGGGTAATTAGGTGGTACTGATTAATGACCAGACGCTCGTCAAGAGAAGAAACAGAAGATTTAATTCCTCAACTATTTAACAATGTACTTATAAAGAAAAGTAATAGTCTCACATTTAAGTACTTAAATAAAGTTAATTATTGTAAAAAGATCGATTACAGGTTTCCCTTAACATAGCACAGATACACACGGATCCAAAAACATTAATTTAATTCATTTTGATTTATTTAACATTATTTACTTCATAGTGAAATATCTAATTTTACTTAATCTAAACAAGAAACCCAAGTAAAGTTTTGGCAAATCATTCAAATCAAACATAAGATAACAATTGATGTTTCAAGGTAATAATGTGTGTCAAAAGATTGACATTTACGGGTGTACAATATATAATTGATTCTACATTTAAACAATATTTACATTTAGTTACATTAAACATTAACTATGAGTAAAATATATAAATTCTTTCAAATTATAAAAAGCCTTTTTGTAGTAGCATTCTTTAAGTTTTCTTTTACAGACTTCTTTTTAGCAACTTTAAATATTTAACGAAATTAACATAACAATAAGAACTATTATGTCGTTAGAAGGACACTTCCAGTTTAGTTATAAATCTGTAAAATGGTTAGCTACCTCTCACGTTATTACTCCAGCTATCTTCTCAAACCACGCGCGTGGACATGTTTTGTCATCAATGACTTTTCATTACGAGACGTGTTTGTGTCTTTAAATATTGAGTTAAAGATAAGTTATTAATAAAACTTAGCTAATAGTTTCCTTGCATGTTATAAATCAGTTCCATGAATGAGAACCCCTGGCTCAGTACTGAAGAATACTTGGAAATGGAATTATTGAGTATGACATGTTAATATACAGAATGATGACACATGTGACCAAGCCACGTGGTAGGATATTCAGGAGAAGTTTAATAAATCTTTTTAATATTTTTTTGTAGTCAGTAGTAAAAGCAAAACTTCACACAGTTTGTAATCTACAAAGGATTAAATGTGATGACATACTTTTACTTGAAACAATAAAAAAATCTAATCAATTCATTGGAAACATAATTACCGAGCGTGGCTTAATTCCAAGCATTCCATTCTGCAAAAAATAACCAATCCCATCGTAAAATCTTACGGCATATCTGTCATTCGTAATTAAAACAAACCCCCTGTGCTTAAGGAAGCGTGGGGTGGCTCCAATAACTGCACCCTGTATAACACTGCGCTACGCCACTTAGGCACGTCTTTGCTTTCATGTGTCCTAATTTACTTATATAGAGACATTGCTTACTAAGCGCATCTATTACTAAATAGTGTGACATATACAAACTTAAAGAATCTCAAACGCCTTGATCACATTTAAAATTGGAAGCTTTTGAAAAAAAAACAAATATTAAGTTATCGGATTGGAAATTATATTTTTTGAGTCGGTACTTCTCTTTCTATTGTTACAGGAATCAATTTAGCACCTAAAAATAATTTTAAGTTTGGAATATTTATTCAATTTTTTTGTCAAGTGAGTTTTCCAAAGTTCACCTTAAGAGTGCGCTCTATCTAATAAAAATAATATTGAAAATGGATTCACATTTGACAGACATATCTGTAAACATAGGTCATACAAGAAAAATACTAAGAACGAAACATATTGCCCCCTCCTTTTTTGATATCGGTTAATAAGTATTTACATAATATCGATTATTTTTAAACAAGAAGCGTCAGAAAGAAGAGGAATTAATTCAGCTCCATGATAGAAACAGTTTTTTTAATTCAAAAGAAATTTTAAATTCTTCTCCAGTAGAATTAATACTTAAAATATTCTAAGATAAAAATAATATTTACAAAACAAAATTGACACTGTCGATCAATTCATAGAACAAGCCGTATATTTTCTACGTTGGATAACAAAGCAAACTTTTTCATTTATTTTAAATCGACATAACGCCGTTTATTCAAGAATAACCTCCGAAATACGCAAAAACAAACAATAGCCTAAGTTGTGAGGTGGACAGAAGCCTAATGACACGATCAGGGGAGGATCCGCCATTTTATTTTTAATGTTTATTGCTTTTTACCAGATAAATTCGTTCTCTGGGGAGTGAGAGACGAGGAATCAATGCTTGCCCCTTACGATTATTACCTCTACTATTTGCTTACGATTTGAATTTTCGCTTAGAAATTTTACAAACACAACTTTATTACCAAAATAAACCACATGTTTTACGTGTTTATTTTAGAATTTAGTAAGATCACACAGACTGATCTTTCGCTCAGAAGTAGAAAGTAAGATCTAAGCAAAATGCTCTAGAATTGTGCTTAATTTCTTGAGCCAAAATGATGGTAAGCCAATATATATATATATACCTTGGATTTTACGGCTTGAATGGTTAAGAAGGTAACCATCACCCTATTTTTAACTATTAGTCAATGAGTGTGTTGTATAATTATTTGTATTTTTACAAGATTGCGTTTAAATTGAAGTCGTTAAAATTTTAAAATCCTTTGAATGAGAAGGTTTTATGCAAATATATGTAATCTGACAATGTAAAGAAATATAAAAAACAATTTTGGAGTTTTACTATTTAAGTTTACTATTTAACATCTAGAATGTAAATTGATAACTTTAGTAGGGCCCCGTCAACTTCAGTGCAGATGTTCCCTATGCTAATTCTATGGTTTTTTTGCTAATTTTGATGTACTTTTTCATGGTCGATTCAGTCCAAATGATCGGGAATTAATGCTAATGTACCGTAAACCGAAAATCTTTAGTAAGTTAAAATTGTCTCTGTTTTATAAATTTGTATAGATTTTCGTCAAATTTTTAGGATGGTGGAGGGCTTGTGGGACATATCTCGGATGATATGATGACGATGATGACAATAATATGGTTGAGAAAAATATGGATTGTCTTTAAAAATTGGTAACTACCCCCACGGGGATGAATCTCGCGAATTAGCTTCTGAAAGTAATGTTAATATCAAAATGTCGAAATTCATTGAATTGCGAAATGCCTCGTTTCGAATCCAATTTTTGTAGTTAATAACCAATATAAAGAGACCCTTCGTAATTTGAATAATTTTTATAACAAAACTCTTCCATTGCCTTGAATGTTTTACACCAAATAGCCGCTAAAAAAAAAGATAATTAAGTTTTGTTATCGCCAAAAATCTGGTTATATATATAATAAATAGTTACAATTGACAGAAAATTTTATTTCGTCACTTATAGATAAGATAAGATAAGATTTATAGTTATTCTGTATAATATCGATACTACAAAGTAATAATTAGTGTCAACAGACAACCATTTGTGGAAAATACCTTAAATATTTTTAATAAGTTGCAGAATAGAGACTTAATTTTATTTAAAAAAAGTAAGTCATAAATAGTACTTACTTCGCCTACGAATCGAATTGACTCATGTGAAAAAGAACTACATATTTTTATGATAGCAATAGAAAGAGCGGACAAAAATCCCCTTAAATAACATAGTAACATATAAAGGATAGGAATAGCGTAAAATGAATGATTTTAATCAAATCAAAAACAAACTTGAAACTGCCAAAGTCTATTGCTTATAAAAATAATTAATTAAATGCTCAAATGATCGTTTTTGTCTTATGTACATCTCGTAAGTGAAGGTAGTCAGAAAACATAGTTAAGATCGGAAGTGTATTTACAGAAACGTTTTACACATGCCTGAATCGTAAGATCTTTCAACGCTGGATGCAACCTCGGGGCAAATTTTTTAAATTGTCATTAATTCGAAGTATTCCCTCTTCCCCCCTTGGGATAGACGGGGCGATTAATCTGTGTTTAATGTCACCCCCGAAAAAGTAGCTAATCAACAGATTGGTAGGGATTTTTTTGGTATTACGCCTGAGGGCGCGTTTTGTTCTTCGATTTTTTCATCGGTAAACAGATACAGGGGAATTACATAGATGTCATATTTCGAAATTCGTCGAATTTTTTTTAGTTTGGTGTCTTTGAGAAATAAGAAAAATTAGTTTAGTAATTGAATAACTGTTATATGTAGGCAAATAAAGTATTGAATGAGAATGCAGAACATCTAGCCCAAATCATTAATCAAACTTCAGCTCTACATGGAAACTAAATAAAATGAAATTCTTATTGTTAAATACATATATGGACCTCTGAATATGTAAAATCTAAATTAAAGAAACATTATAGGGTATGCGCTTTGAGTAAGCTCGCCTGCAACAATTTAAATATTTAGGGACACCTTCAAATAATTATAATTATTATCCACTTATCGGACAGTTGCATACTCACAGCTGCTTCGAGCACGTCGCGTATCTGAAACCTCCTTAAAATTATTTCGTCTCGAGTTGTTATTTAAACATACATGACCACTTCGCTTTCTTACGTCGTCTACAGGAACTTAAGACTTATTTATTTACTTAACTATATTGTACATACATCAAAGTCAAAATAGAGCCTGTGGGCACACTGAACAAACAGAACACAACCTGTATAACTGTGATGCTGTTGTTAGATCTGGTCTGAGTTATCTCACTCCCGAAGACATAAGGCTGATCATTCCAAGCGTAATTAGTACGTACATCTTTGAAGTGTTCCAGAACAAAGAAGGGAAGAACAGGAAGAACCTCGGGGTGCTTAATAGGGCGGTACTCCGGAGCAAATAGTGTTGTACTAAGTATTATACAAGTAACACATGAGACCACATAAGGAGTACTATTGCCATCACCTGCCTACGTTTCCTCTATTATGATTTAAGGAAGCGAATGAAGATGTTACATGCTGATTCATGCGTCATGCCGTCATGTCGTACGAGCTCTCCAAATTTGGTGTAAAGGTAAAGGTAGTTAGAGTACCTTATTACAGGATAGTCAATACCAACAGATTTGACCCCTTGTTCCCTTTATTACAGGCGCCGGTATCAAGACTGGTCCATTCATGTACTCTTAACGTTTTTTTCAATCAAAATATGTAGTCTTATATTTAAACATCACATTTTAACTATATAAACTGCTATATGGCCAAATAAAATAAATCTACTAAATAGCTGTAAAATTATCCTTTCTTATAATAATTTGTGTTTATTACAATCATAGCACAATTTGCTGTAAGTTTTTTAATTGTATGATTTTAACTATAATTATTAATATTAAACTCAATACTTTTCGGTATTTGAAATATATTCTTCAATCATGACTTTCATGAGAGCATTTAATGTATCTGGACTGAATAAATGTATTTTGACTTTGACTTTGACTTTGACTTTGACCAATGGGAGGGACTATCTAGACCAGCTTGGACATTTTAACGTAGTTAAGAAACGCACCGTGACAATTGTCGACGATCCTAAGCTGGCAAGCGGTATTGAACCTTCAAGTCTTAGGTGAGATTTGGCGACCTTATGCGTTTCTACTACTTATATAATGTTCTGACGAGTTGTTTGTCATGATGCCACCGGCCTCCTATCACCGCACTGTTCGCTAATACACGAGTGATACTCCTGTTGTTGCATGCGTTCATATAGTATGTAACCACTTACAGTTGATTTGACACCTGGTTGGTATATAAAAAAGCTTAGTGTTAACCACTATATGTTATAGGTGTACAAATATCATCTATAGCATATTTACATCCCACTGCTGGGCTTCAGGTCTTCCTACATGGGAGAACACAATGTTTACAATAATCCTTTTTAATACTCACAAAAAATATTAAACTGCCACTGTACAAAGTAATATTACCCCAATTGGCGTCCAAAACTATTATTTAAAATAATCTGTGAGGAAAATTTTATAAAATGGATTTTCTATATTGTAAATGTGAGTAGAGATGTAAGTACTGTTATAGTGATGTTTTTCAATATAACGTTAAGTGATTATAGTTAATTATTTTCGTTACTGATTTATTAAACAGCGCCGGCACTCATAAATAATGTAAAATCAATAGATTGAACGATAAAGCTAATATAAAATTACGGTTTACCAGTAATTGTTCTACTGATTAATGTATGTGCATACAAAATAATATATAACATACAGCTAAGTGTATAATAAATAAACGGTAAACACTGCATGCATATTGTAGGTAACTTGTAATTACAAATAAAATATTTTAATGAAATTGTGTTATAAAATATTTAAACTATATGTAATTGACGAAGTTGATATTGGAGCTTGCATATGTATGGACAAAATGTCTATTTGAGTCTTATATTTGTTGTGAAGTTACAGAGCCTTATTATTTATAACGTGCAAAATTTTTCTGTGATTTTTCTGATGACACCTAATAAGGTTACTAGTTGAAGTGGCAATCAATATGCAATGACAAGAGCCAATCAACATAGCCAGTTTGACGCTTGGTAAAATATTAAATTTGCCAAGTCGATTTAATTTTTCATTAACTCATCTTCAAGGGTCGAGTGCTGATGATATAGAGTTACTGGAAGCGAAATTTCTGTTGACTGCATCTATTCGTTGCTGTAGTACCACCACCATAAACAGCGTCATGGCACCACCACGCTGGTTATACAATCGTATGTACCATGGTACAAGCTTCTCATGTGTTTCTTCTAGAAAGGTCTGTGCCCATCAGTAGGACGTATAAAGGTCATTGATAATGGATGCTCGCTATGGGCTTTTAAGATTGTAAGTACGTAATAATTTAATAAGTACGTAAATTATCATGTTATTTTTACTTTATAATAATAATTACAACTGTTGATCTATAAAAGAATATTCAAAATACTGCTCATTTACAACGAGACTGGTTTAAATATTTATATTTGTTGAAATATCTATGATTGATAAAACAATGATAATAAATTAGACTCTCAATAAAGAAAACATGATAAGTCTTTTTTTCCCTTCTATGACAACTTGTCGAAGACTTCGACTTGTTTTTTTTTTGACTGACTAATACTGTTGGCCGCAGATGGCCTTTACAGCGTTACCGGGGTTTTAAGGAGGCGAGAACCTTGGAGAGTCTTCAAGCCTTAAGGGGCGATTCGCCTCTGGAGGAGTTCTAATCGACAGGCATCACCTCCTGGGGAGGTGTCCCGCTGTCTCTTAGAGTCTCCAGGGTGCTCGAGCCATGTGCCTCTAAAGGCTCGGACCTCGGCTCAGGTGAGTGGTGTCGTGGAGGAGAGAAGCGCCCAGTTACGTATCTGTACCTGGTATAGCGCGACGAATGTAGACCGGGTCTTCGCACCCTTGTACGACGGGTGCGTTGTATAGCAAAAGTGTGAAGACTTCGACAATTCTTGCCAGTGTCATGTAGTGACTACTCATGAGTATAATATAGTATGATAAGACAAGGTTACAAGTTAAGAAAGAGAAAGAAAAAAGAAAAGGGGAAAGAGCCCTATGCAAGTACCCTCGCGCTCTCTCGTGATTCAGTCCGTATGCCGCAAGGTAGGCAGGACCATGGGTTGGTGGAGGTTACAAGTTAAGTAACCGTCTTGCCACATCTAGAATCGCTACATCTCCTGATCCAATACTCCTGGTTCCTACATAAAATTTCCCCAAGGATAGCTCACGAGAAAAAATATACTCTTTTTCTTTTTACACAAGACTCTTTTAACCCCCAAATGACGACTAATTTCGAAGAGAGATGGCTGATTAATTATTGATGGTCCTTTTTGAATAGCGAACCGAATTTCTGTGTTTGTCTTTGATGTTAATTTCTTTTTTTTAATCCCTCCTTGCTATGATTATTTGATGAGATGATAATGTTTTGGTCTCGGTTATCTAAATGACATTGCGATCTGTCAAAAGTGACAGGCGGCTTTTCAAAGATTAAAGTACTCTGTGCATCGATCGTGCTGTATTAAAAAAAAGGTATTGCAATATTATTCTTAAATGCAAATTTAACTTGTTTCAAGGAATAAGTATCAGACGTTATAACAATATATGGAATGTGTCACCATATCTTGTATCCAAAACATCAAGGAACCATTTGGTTTATTTGATGGTAACAGATTAACGTGACGCAACACTAGGGATATCGCGATTTACTGATTATAAAAATATTTTGGAAATTGGGTATTTGATTTCACAAAATTAATTACGAAGGGGAATAACTGATTTTTTATATATTCCTTCGAATAGAGAATGTTCTAGAACAAAACCATAAAGTCACAGTCCGCCGCACGTTCATTCAGTGACCCAAATAATCACCTCGCGTCGAAGAAACCCAATAGCCTCTTTGTCTGTGTGTCTGTTGTTTGCCGGCCAGCGATGTATGACGGACACGGCGCGTGCCCGTTTCTTAGTATTGAATTGGTGTTTGACTGTTTCTAGTATGTAGACAAAATATGTTCACAGGATGTCCTAAATTTTAGTAAAAATATGAATAGATAAATCTATGGGCTCAAATGCGATTTATTTTTCGTCATCATAACAGAATCATAACAGGATCCGAAATCCGACATGCCGAGTCGATATCCACAAAGATATCCTAACAACTTGGTGTTACCACAATCAAAATTAAAATTACACTCAACAAGCCCCTATGCAATGTCAATCAAAGTTTATAATCGTCTTCCGGAGATACTAAAGAATGAAAGAAATTTCAAAATATTATAACATTAACGAGTACTTTGAAGACAAGCTATCGGATTTCTTCAACAATATCTAAAATAATAACGATTAACAGACCATTGACATTTAGACATTACACATTACACTTTATAAACACTGGAAGTTTTAAACTATTGACATTGCCTACTTGACATTTTACCCAATTGACATATTAGAATTAAAAAAAAACAATACAATATAATGATTTCTGATTATTTAATATTAATATTACTGACATCCAAACAATTGTAATACAAAAATACTATAAAATCTATTTTTTACATTTAAAAACTATCCCTTACCTATATAAAACACTTACTTACAATAAAACTATTACCTTAGACTTACAAACAATCCCTAGATAATTAGCATTTTGAATGCATGTATTTGAATTGGACCGTTATACAAATTTAAACACTTAACTTAAACCTACCTTGAAATCTACCTTTCTCCTGTATAACCTGAAATTTTGTTGTGCCCGACAGGGTCCATAGTGTCATTTATAGTCTTAAGATGCATATTGTGTAACTATGGAACGCAAAATAAAGAATTGAAGAATTGAAGAAGAATTGAAGAACAACTTTTGACATGGTTGATATAATATTTGATTACAGACAGATCAAGTTTTAGAGGGTATTCCCAGTGCTTTATGGCTTCACTAGAAATACTCACTAAAACTCCTTAGTAACTCCGCAAACCTTCATGGGAGTGATCTGGGTTCTACCACATCAATCCCCCAGACCAATCCCAGGCATCCTGGCCTATTGGCCAGGTTTTCGCGCCAATGACGCCCAGGTTTACTTGGACAGACTTAAGAAAATTTTGATTGATTGGCTCTTGCAAGAGTCATAACTGTCATAACTGTCATAAGCATCAAGATGTTGCATTCATTTTGTAAGAATAATTTTGAAACAGCCTGTAACTTGTTACGATTGTGCGAGTGACACGCGACACTTCGTCATTGTGGCATTGTCACCCACATCATTGTCGCGGCATCGGTTGGCCGCGTACGCAACGTCTGTCGACCACTTCCTGTGGTCATTTATGGTGTTTATCAAGATCTATGACAGAAATATTATAATAAATTAGATATATAGATTTAAACAAAAAAAAATAAGCAATAGAATCCTGTGTCACATCATAATATAAATGACCTGAATTATTTTTTGTTTATTTATTTAGCATATATTTGTGTATAATGTATATTATATAGCTTTCTTTGAAAATTGACTTCACCTACACTATATTTTCCCAGGTCAATTTGACCCCTTATCGCCAATAAAATAAGTGGATAAAAGTAACAAGCAGATTTACGAAGGGTTAAGTTACACCGTCAATAACCCACTCGATGCCGCCCCTGGACAAATTGACCGACACGATCCGAAATTGTTTTTCGGATACATGGAATTTATTCTTGTCGTTTTTTAGGGGTGGAATTGGAATTTTTGGTATTTATTTTGGGAATGGAAAAGTTTTGGTTGTGTGAAATATTCTTATAGTTATTATTTATAATGCAAAAAAAATAGTGGGTATGGAGTAGTGCACTTTAAAGCTTTCATTATAAGATTCAAAATAAACGATTTTTTGTCTCTTTCTTGATTAGATTTGCAGGCATACTAAATTGCTAACTTAATTACTATTTGGGATAGATCGACGACGATGATCGAAACTTTTTATGCATACTAATTTAATGATTTTTTGCATATAGTGGGTATGGAGTAGTGCACTTTAAAGCTTTCGTTATAAGACTCAAAATAAAACGAATTTTTGTCTCTTTCTTGATTAGATTTGCTATGAATTTGATCCGACGGATGATCGAAACTACTTGAGTGACAAAACATTCAGGCTTTTGCATTTACGAAGGACATTGTTTGTTGAATTTAGCTCAGATATATAAGGAGTTATATATGATAATCAAAGCCTTTCTACGTTACAATGCAAGACATAGGAATATGGTACAGTCTTCCAATGGGATTATAATAAAAAAATGAGTAGTTAAAGTCATCAAACTTACACGCTGTCGCAATAAATTAGATTTTTTAGAATACTACTTCAACAATCTTAAATGTTACCTTGAAAACAAATTGCATTTTAATAAATTATTACTTTCAGTATTATAGATCAAAGAATATTGTACTGAGAATTAATTTTTAATATTAATTGTTTCATAAATAATAATGAAGTACTTCAAAAATTTTCGCCAAAGTATGTAAGACTTGCCACTCACTAAAGTTTTTCACTGTCACACAGTTCTAACCAAATGGATAAGTATTTTTAAAACATGAACAAAAATTTGATAATGATACATTAGAACTACGACCACGAAAATAAAAAAAGTATAACCAGCTAGACAATCGGTGAATTACCTCCTAGATCGATTAACAGTTGTCAATATATCACATAATAATAATATGTCGATAGTTATCTGTTTTTAAAAGATTTTTGTTTCGCTATTTCTGACCTATTTTGATTGTAACCCTGTATTGTTAAGTTGATAAAAAATATACCAAAGTACCCTAGTAGACCCATAAAAAATACGCACGGAGGCATTGAAAGATTGAAAGGGGAAAAACACTTACCTTCTCAATTTATGGCCAAATCTGACCCGAGGGACGTTCGTGGCCGGCCTAACAATATTAGCTAAGTCGGAAAACTTATAAGCTCGAACCTTGGGAAATAGCCCTTGTTTTGCACAGCGAAATTGATTGTGGCCGTTCAAGTGATTTTTTTAGCTGATGGGCCGCGATGAAGTGTTTTCTCTGGTATATTATGAGTTGGACGTTCGGTGGGGCTAAGTATACTTATAGAAATCGGGTGTAGTATATACTTATTAAGTCTACAGTGTATTAGATCGGGGAAAAAGTGTTTTCGCGTATAGTATGTATAAACTTGTAATAAAACATCTTTAGCTGTACTATTTGTATCTGGCTGGTTTTCATGACATTAAAAAGGTGACATTTCAAAAAAAGAATCAAATTAGGAAAATTTAGTTTCCCACTATTTTTCTTTTGTTTTTATTTCTGTCAAAATGAATGAATCGAATCAAGAAATTAGATACATTTTAAAATTTTATTACAAAAAAGGAAGATATGCAATGCAAGCCGCGAAAAAAAATTGGGACGTTAATGGACCTAATGCAGTGTCAGTAAAAGTTGGTATAAGCGTTTTCAATCCGGGAATTTTGATGTCAAATATGCCCCTCGCTCTGGTCGCCCTGTTACGACGTTTATGAAGAGATTGGTAACTGGTGATGAAAAGTGGATCACGTATGACCAGAACGTGTGAAAAAGGTCGTGGTCAAAGGTCGGTCAGGCTTTACAGACTGGCAAAACCTGGGTTAATTCGCAATAAGGTGATGCTGTGTCTATGGTGGGATTGGAAGGGCATTGCTCATTATCAGCTTTTACTGACGGGCAGAACCATTAATTTGGATCTCTACTGCAAACAACAGATGAGATTAAAGCAAGAAGTTGAGAGAAAGCGGCCGGAATTGATTAATAGAAAGGTTGTGGTCTTTCATAACGTTAACGCTAGTCCACATACATCTTTAGCCACTCAAGAAAAATTAAGAATGTTTGGCTGGGAATCGTTTATGCGTCCGCCATATAGCACTGACCTTGCACCTTCAGATTTCCAGAATTCCTTGCCAGCACACGTATTCCCTCCTTTATGCAACATGGGTTCCTTTAAAAAAGGCGAAAGAGCACCTTTTGGGCCGGCAAGGTGATGGTGGTTAGGGCAGTATGTCGCATGCTTCACTAGCTATCTTCACATATGGACCTCTCTACTGCTTATCATCAGGTGTCGAGTCATTTGCTGAGCTTAATGTATAAAAAAAAAATATTTATGTACCTTATACATAATTCCCACATTTGTTAATAAGATATTATTTCATTGTTCAAAATGAGTGTTAAATACGAACCGTATTTGCTGGTTTGTCAGTATCGTACTTTATAGAGGTCTGTTTTTGTCTTAACTATGGCCAACATTAATTTACAAAGTAGCATGTACCAAAAATATTTGAGTGAACAAAATTTGTAAATAAAAAAACCTCAAAATTTACATGCTATTCTACTTCGATATTACTACGGCTACAAAACTACCCCAATAGTACATAATATCGCATAGTATCGTAACAAATCAACCCTCCAACGCCTGACCTGCCACGTATAAACTTGCTCGGACGAGACAATATGCCTTAACCCCGCCATCTCCTTATCGTTCTAGAAGACCGACTGTTCGAAATAAATACGCAGATAAAAATGAAGTTATTTTTTCCAAACGTCGAATAAAAGAGGCTGAGTCTTACACCGCAGTGTAATTGTCTCGGTGCAAAGAAAACGCTATCTTTACTGAAATTTTGCTGAGTGACACAGGTATATAGTGTGAGTAATGGTAAATATACTGACAAAAAAATGAAATAAATTGAATTGATTGTCTTGTGTTTTAGATAACATAATTTCAGACGCTGAGGGAGACTTTTTAAATTGAGTACAACAGTGCGAACTAATGACTACTGTACAGATACAACGTTACCATGATGAGCCTTAGAAACCTTACTCGTTTCAGGAAAGGAAATTTACGATCAATTAAAATTATGATAATTTAATACTTTAAAAAAAAATTATATCGAATTTATATCAAGACTGTGTAAAAGCAATCTTATAAAGTGCGGATAGCCGGAGGCGAGTGGGTTAAAATGGAACATGGTGTAATAAAACACCCCTTCTGGTCATAAATATCCACGTTCGGAAGTCGCACTGTTAGCGGTCGGATGTTTTTTTCTTGGCTTTTATTTGTTGAGGTTGTATTGATACAATGCAATTAGTTTTTGATAAATATATTTTACTTAATATATCGGCAAGTGAATACGATGACATCACTAATTATTTTTCTTTTATATGAGAATAGATTAAAGTCATCGATATCTAAAGCCCAAAACGTTTGACAACTATACTATTTCCTATCCTATCAAGAGAGACAAAGAGAGAGAGAGAGAGAGAGAGAGAGAGAGAGAGAGTGATAAACTGCATCTAAATTTATATTTAATATGTGTATACCAATACTAGCGCGCCACTACATACTTAAATTAGGTTTTTAGTTTAGATCAGTTTACCTAGTTATAAGTTTTTTCATTTAAAGCCTAGAAGCTTAGTTTAAGGGAAAAAACATAATGTTATAATTTGACCTTAAATCAGACCAAAATAAAATAAACATGTTATCCGAAAAAGGCAAACTATCAAAACATTTTATAGCACACCATAAACCATATCACGATAAAAGACATCGGAACACCATCTATGGCCGCCGTGGGCAATTTGCGGATTTGTTGCGGAGGGAATAGGAAAAAAATGGACACTTAACCCTCTTCTCCCCTGCGATTCAGTTTGCATGAGCGAAACTGTTTTCGTATAGAATCTGAATTTGATCCAATCAAACTTACGGGGCAATTTATTTATACATTTTCCTTACTTGCTTGGCTTCCATAGCTTGATTATGTAATTTTTTTTATATGAGTCTTTTTGTTTCATTTATTTCACTTTAACGATGGTGATCAAACTGATAGTAAGTGGTATTTATGTCTTTACTTAACAGGTAACGTTAGGCCTTCACACATTCTTGCAGATAAGGCCGTAGATGGAAACGAGCTGAATCCAGATTTCTCATCTACAGAGGAACTGACTATCTTACCCCAAACTACCAGTCGGTAAGATTGTGGTAGGTAGCAGACTTGGAATAAAGCCTTATCTTATCTAAACCCTAATGATATTATCTGACCACAGGCGATCAGGCAAATCACTATTGTTGATGTTCTGATTTTATTTTCTGCGTAATTATTCTAAATTCATATAATGTATGAGGGCATTTTGATTTACTCTTTTAGAGAAACAAACTGTTTTATGAAAAAGAATTTAAAAAAACGATATTAAAAGAAACTCAGAACCCTTCCCATATTAAGCGATGAGTAACTCCTGATGGAAATTTTTCCAAGTGCCTCTCCAAGGAGTTAATTACCGATCGTGACAAATTGAGGGGAAAACGGCACAGGCAGACATCATTTGCGTTTTAAATTGTGATTTAGAAATTGACGAAGACCAATTTGTCTCTGCCAATCTAACTAGCAGCTAGACTTGGTATTGGAGTACATTTGTATTAAAATAAATTTAGGCTTTCTCTCTGTCTCTCTCTTTTACTAAGAATGCAAAAGTTTGTTGATGAGTATAGATATTAATAAGTTTTGAGATGTGTACAAAAATAAATTTTTTTTTTTCTAAAAGTCAAAATATTAAATAGTCATTTGACGTCATCTGCCTTATAAACGTTTATATTCTTTATGTAAATAAATAAATAAATTAGTACTGTTAATTCATTTTACCAACTCAATGGCAAAAGAATGACACTGGCGGAGCAACGGGAAAAATAGCACAAAAGCACCAATGAAATGTGCGGTGGTATATTTTAATAAATTAGCACGTGGCGGCTAAAGAAAAAGTTATGTTTTAGTCAAGCGTTAGTAAGCGTTGATTTACGTTATATAATTACTTGGACTTACAAATTTTAAAAATTAGGGTCTTATTGCATTTTAAACACCTGTAAGAGGCAGATATCGAGATGATAGAGTCTGGATAAGCAATATACCTTTATTGTTATTTTATTTCTGTATATTTGTTGTTGAAGTTCTTTTAAAAAAATATATTAAGCAACAATTTTCCACAATAAAGTGCTTTCTAATTTTTTTATAAAAAGCTCAGCAAATGACTCGACACCACCTGATGATAAGCAATAGAGGAGTCCATATGTGAAAATAGCTAGTGTAGCATGCAGCACCATCTTAGCAACCTCGCCTCTTTTGAAGGAATCCATGTTGTATGACAGGAATACATGTGCTGGTAAGGAGTTCCACGCTCTAGCTTTGCGACAGAGAAAGGAGTCACAAAATCTCTTAGTGCCCAAAGTAGACGTAGCGACAGTGAAGAAGTGACTCCGTAGACCAGCACGCGTACTCTTGAGTAGAAACGGAGAGGGAGGGACAAGGTCAAAGAGCTCTTCAGAGCACTCTCCATGGTACAAACGATAAAAGGCACTAAGTGACGCTATGTCACGACACAATTGCAGAGGCTCTAGGGTGTTCGTTACCCCCACATCACCAATAATACGCATAGCGCACCCTACAATATGTCCAGAGCATCGAGGAGATACTGATTGCATCGAACCTGAGAATGAATAAGAATATTTTATCAATTTCTACTTGAAATATAAATGTAAAAAAAATAAAACGTTTTTCGCCCTCACTACTATAATTTTAGTAAATTCTTACCTTATGGTTATTTAGTAAATATCACTTTCAGTCAGATGACTTGTCGTATTGTGTTTATCTTATATCTGGTTGGTTTCAACTTAAACGTACACTTTTCTACACAAAATTTTACTGGTTATTGTACCCTAGCTTGCTATCTCTATCTTAACTAAGTCTGTTGCTAGAACAATAATGAAAACAGCTTTGCTCTGTTCCGGAAGATGTATGTAAGATAGCCAGTTCCTCTGTGGAATCCAGGTGTAATTCGCTTACATCATCGGCCTCATCTTCACTTTCCTTCAGGTAAGATTAAGGCCAAGATTTTATATAAAAAATAGCTGATTTTTGAATGTAATTAATTTACTATGCTCTTAGACGGGAATCGAATTTACGGTCTGTCATAATAAATGTGATATCTGAAAGCAGATTTATAAATGTTTGTGCTATTTCAAATATTATAGCTGCACCAACAGCCTCTATATAAATACGTGCTTTGATTTCAAAACGAAGTACCTCAGATCTGCTTAAGAATGGTAATATATCTCCCTCTTCAATCCCCATCTATCATTCATGCACTACATTTGCATTGAGAATATGAAACATTGTGAGGGAACAAAACACGACAGGTTCGTTTATTGAATAAAAATCGAATGGTGGAGTGATCAGTAACAATTTAAAAATAACGGTAATTGATTGTTTATTTATTTATTTAACAATTTATGTACACACAAAGACGATTAAAAGGACACAACAGAATATTAGAGAATTGTACAAAGGTACTGCTTAATTCTAAAAGAAATCTTTTCCAGCAGCCCCATATATGGAAAAAGTGACATCGAAAGGTAGAGGGCATGTACCAATACTGATATAAATAAACACATAAAAATTTATATATTTTATATTTAACCAAATAGAGTGAGGTGTCAAAGAATTTTTACACTTCCCCGGAATATCAGAGATTATAAAGTTTAAAAAGTACAGAAGAAATTGCAATCTCGATAGTACAGATAAAAACCTTTAACTTTCAGTCTAGTCTTTTAGTTTTCCTTGTATAATTCATGTCTCTATCTGTAATAAAGGTAACGCTTAGTAGCTTGTGCCTTGGGCTTAAAACTAACACAACCATAGATTTGAAGAAAGAAAGTACTATTTTTTTATTTTTTACGAAAACTAATACTATAATAAGGTAACTTATAATTCTAAAAGCTATTGATAAGCCACCACTTATTTCATAGATATTACAATTTAAAACTTCGCACTTCAGCTGTATTGTCATTATGAAATATCCTTTAGCTGTAATATTCATAACTTTACAAATTACTGGAATGGAATGATTAACTTTAAGAGAGAATTTTTCAGCAAAACATTTTTCTGGGTAATAAACTCACTAACAAATGCTTGCAATAATTTCTTACTAAATCGTTAATGAAGAGTATAAAAAGGGGTGCAATAATTTAACCATACTTATGTGATTCTCCTCTCCCCCGACCAAATCGTACACGCTGCCGGCGAAAATGAAAAATAATAACAAAATTAACAGAAAAAATGTCAATTTAAGTAGTCACCAGAAACCCAAGGTTCTGTACAATGAGATTTTATTACAAAATACTTCAACAAATATAGTCATAATAATATTATTACTTTTTTAATAATAGATAATATCAAACTACATTGTGTGCGCTGTAGAAGTGTACAAGGTTCATAACTCATCGACTGATTTTTTCATTTCAAACAACAAATGAAATGAATGTTCGAATTCAAACAAGTAAAATAAGATGGTAATATACAAATGGTGGTATTAAGTATTTATTTTCGTAAAAATATAAAAAAAGTGTATATGTTGGAGAATATTTATTTAAAAATAACTATATGCACAGACTGGCGGCTTATTGCCGTAGGCGTAGCGGAGAGTATAAATTGGTTTTCTCAAGGTCTCTGTTCTTTAGGACAGGATACCAAATATTGCTCCCGATATCGTTGTATATCCTAGAACTCTTACGTCTTACCATGAGTTGGTTTCGATCATTTGATGTGCATTAGGTATATAAGAAAGTCTACCCAACATTTTTTTTTTTATTTTTCTGGCTTTGATCCCGTTTGTAGAACCCTAAAAGACACAAGAGAAAAACTCGTAGTCCAACATGGCGCGCACCTGTGCACACCGTATTATTTCATAATTTAGAAAAAACTAGACGACCTAATGATATTTTTATTTTATATTACGTAACTGTGATTGAGGACGCTTTCTACGAGAGCGTAAATTAATGTGAACCCTTTATTCATTACTTAAGAATTCATTTGTCATTATTTCAAATGAGAGAAATATTTTAAGTAGTTTATTTAAGTGCATGTAAAGGGGCAATACCAACGAGTGAAGAAAAGTTATTTCACTTTATATTTTGTTAAAATATTTTCATAAATTAATTTAAAACAAAATATTTTTCTTTCTTTAATATTTTCTAAAAGTGACGTTATTATTTATTTTGAATACAAAATTTTGTTAATAAACTAAACTTTGAATGTACACGTCGATTATATACTGAATTATCTATAATGGATTTTGTACATACGCTCTCTATATATGCAGTAATTGTAAAATGGTGACGTCACTATTTTATAATATTTTATATGAAGCTTTTTCAGTCACTTTAATCAGCTTCTCAAACTTAGAAACTACTTATTAATTAGATACTACTGGTCGCAGATATATCTGTTGCTTCTGATTTCTCTTCTATTGACAAGCATTGAATATAATTACCCATTAAGATAATATATCCACCACTTAATAATAATATCTATAGGATCATCCTGTATATAGCGTCATTTTAATCTATCAGCTAAGAAGCAGACTATAAAAGTGTTCTATCAAAAAGTCATCAAAGATCACCGGTAGCAGATTGGACAAGCTAAACAGATGAGCTTAAAATTTAAAATTATAATGGCATTGTATCCGGTGACACAAATGTGTAGAGTTTGTTGCTAACGACTTCAGTGCTGAGACACTTTAGACGACGGACAGGGGTGGTGTGGAGACGACAAACCCTACAGTTTTTTACTAAAATTATGTCATAGAATATCATTAAATTTGATAAGGCAATCTTGTCTAAACATAAAAACAATAACAAGCAAAGACTTTATATTACTAATGCGACGCCATTTTTGTGATTAGAGATGGTTAGTCTTTTCCTGGATACCAAAACAGAGAGAACTGCTTCAGGGTGAAATTAAGAAAGGCGAGAATTATTTAAATATTCCCAACAAACTTAAAACTAAATGGCACATAGATAGATTATATACTGAACACTTATGTAACAATCAAATCTTTAGTCCACATGCGTGAGCACGAAGAAAATTCTAAGTAATATAATAAAATTAAACGTGAGTTGGTTTGTTTGTTACCTTTTCACAACTAAAGTAAAAAACTAATTTTTAACATTCCGAGGAAAGACAGATGCTTTTGATCCCAGACAAATATAATATTGCTGAGGGAGAAAGATTTTCCGTTTCATCGCTACGCGTGCAAAAGTTGGTAAAATTATAAAATCTGAGAAATGATTGAGGGGACTCATACAATATCTGTCTGTCTGTCTAAAGGTTTATATTTAATAATTCAAAAGTTGTCTGGCTTTTTTACTACTGTCAAAAAAAATACTATCAGGCAATGTATGGTTTCATTTCTAGAACTATTTCACCTGTTGAGGCAATCCAGACACAGTTATTTTTTAATTGTCTCAAGACACCCGGTCGTTTACTTCCTCTCAACAAAATAACCCATTTCAGTTTTAATTCTGTTGATATGTATTATTTGTCTTACCTATTCGCTACATGAAAAGGCATATACATTGTTTTTACAAAATTTTCACATGAATAAATAAGCTGTTAGAGCTTATTCACAGATTCGTGTGCCAAAAAAAAATTAAAAATAATTTTAGGCGTCAATGGAATAGTCAAAGTCAAAGTCAAAGTCAAAATAATTTAATTTAATTTAAATAGACTCATTTACTAAGTTCTTTTAAATCGTTACAATAGGAAATATGTATGAGAAAAACAAATAAATGTAATTAAAGGCGATAGTGATAACTTTAAGTGGGTATCAACCGGGCATTTACAAATTGTCCCAGTTATAGAATTTAAATATGTACTAAATAAATATTGCACCTGATAATTAGGGAGAATGTCACACTAACATTTCTTCTTTACCTACTTATTCATCTAAAATCAAAATGATATCCCATGATACGACAGTTCAAAATAATATAACAATTCGACTCCATAGCCGGCGCAAGTGTAGTTCCACCTGCCATCTCGCGGCAACTAATTGTGAGTGCGGATAAAGTATGTTGTCTAAGGTGGCCTTACTAACGCGATTGCATCACCTCAGCTTGTATCACCCTTATGCGTCGGAGGCTCGGATTAAGCTACTTATACTTAAAAAGACTCTATAAAATCATTTTTTAACGCCTTTTATACGAAAAATACTTAGCAATTTCACTGAGTTACTTTTATCGCTGTTTTACAAGGCAGAATATGATAACAGTCGATGTTAACGTGAAATAACGCGTCTGCATAAATCTACTTGATTTAGATGTCACAGTTTTCTATGTAGAGCTGCAGTAGAAGCGCTTACGTATTGCTGGAATGCAGCTGAATGACCAGAACTCAGGTCGCTAAGCCTGGCCTGGACCTGTGATGGCTGGTGTCCTGTGACTCCTTGCTTTTATTTTTGTCTCCTTTGCTCTTTTTCATTTCTTTAAATTGCGAGAAAAAAGAAGAGACTTTTCTCTTCTTTTTTCTCTCTAAGAAACTGCTTGTTTATGAGTTTTTTCGTACTTAAAAGAATTAACCATGAAAGTTAATGGGCACCTTGTCTGGTTTAAACTACCAAACTCTGGAAAGTGAAGATGCAGAAATCAACCATAGTAGTGTATCGGACTGGAGACAGAAATACCCCATTCTGAACGCTCCAGCATCGATGCACACCACGTGGTTATACGTCTGAGCATGACTTAGTAAAATGCACGTAACTAAGCAAGAAACATGGTACTGTTGTTCTGAAGCCGAAGCTTCAGGTACTTTGTGACTCTACTAGAAATTTATTTGTTAAAGTTTCAAGAGATTTTTCGAAGATTAAAAGGTTAAGTGGGTTTAAACTTTTCCAGTAATTTCAAATTTAGCAGCTGGGTTGTTTTGTAAACTCTTAAAAAAACTAAGAAGGATTCAGCATGAAATAATAAACTTGGATCTAAATGAATAAGCTTAGTTCTAAGCGAAGTAATGCAGTTTTGTAAATCGAAAGAGATACAAGATGCGGTAGCAACCAAGTTCTATGGTCTCCAATCAATATCAACTTAAGTTAAGCACTTTGTTTTCACGCAGAACCACTGCATAAGGCCTTAGGAGCATCAAGTGTGCTACAAGTCTCAAGCAGATATCTTTTAAGCTTATGGGTAACAAGTCACCCTGCATCCAACGTAATGTATCCTGAATTAGCTATGATGTCTTCCATCATTGCTATAACATTAGAATTCAGAGTAATGTATTTCGTGTCTATTTTTGTATCGTTTTTATTTCGGATTCTATCACGGCTTCTATCACCAGTTATCCAGTTATGTTTTTTAAACTTAAGTTTGTCACAAAAAATTTACTAAACACGATCGATTGTCATTTAATCAAAGAAGTCAAGTGAAGTTTATATAATTTGGACAGGTAAAAGCGCATCTTTTTAAATTTAAGGTGGAGAATTCCAACGTGCTCCACCTCTCTTGAAATAAAGGCCAAAATGCTTCGTATCGAAATCCTGCATATCGAGCTCGATATCTTTATCATCAATTAAAGTAATCTACTGCTAGATCCTTTGTAAATCATATACCATTGAGCTTCATATGTCAAGCTAGAGATTACTGGTCATTAGATTACTGCTCATAATCTAGAAATTACTAGTCTATAATTATCTAGGCTCCTGCGAGTATTATCCCTTCTTCAGAACCTCGCAACGCCTACACTTTATTCACGTATTAATAGCAACTAACACCTTACAAAAACATTTTGGATGACAACCCTATCAGTCGATATTTTATACGAGAATTGTCCCATTAGGGTTGTCACGGACCAGCGATAACTGCTAAACCGTTGTCCGTGAGTTGTGGACACTGCATCGCTCCATTAGCGATTATTGCCTAAGTTTTGCGCTAACTAACTGGACGGTTTCTGGTATAAAGTGACTGGATAAGACATAGGATTTCCTTTCCTATTATATTTAAAAAAAAATTGATGAGAAGCATCTAATAATAATAATCGTTATAATAGGCTTTGATATCCCGTGATGAACAGTCCTCATGTTCCTGCCTAAATTAACGTGATGCTGAGGGCTTATAACCAAAAACAAAATATTAAGACGAAAAAAGAAACTTGAAGTTTTTGACAAGTCAAAAAAGGATATTTAATATGTGTGCTTGGTTTTTTGGAGTAGGCCTTCTGACCAGCTGGCTGCGGTCGACCATATGTCAAAATTCAACGTCATGCAAGCAAAACTACCCGTGAATAGATAATTGCATCACAGCATGAGAAGCGACTGCGAAGCTGAGTATATCAGAAGACACCGAGGTTACGACGAGATGTCTTAGCCACAAAAAGTCATTGTCTATGCTGAAGACACTGTTTTAAGTCATAACTGACCGCAAGTTCCAAGCCACTTTCAGTAACCGTACATCTACGCGGCTGGACACAGCGTCTGCCAAATTCTTTGTACTTATTTACGTCGCTATTATTTATTGCTTTCGTATCGACTACGCTCATGAAGTTGCCAAAAGAGCGCTCCATTACTTTGGCAACTATTGCTAGTTACTTCTTGTTAGTTGTTATTACTTTGTTTTAGCTCGAGACACTTTTGTTGAGGCGCGATGGGTTGCCAAGTTTATTATTTAATTTTTTTACGTTACGTTACGTTACGTTATTTTGGTATTGAATTGCACCATACTCAGATTTATTAAGGCATTCATTTCCCAGTGTCTGACGTTTATAGACTTTGATTTTCATTTGATCACCTTAAACATTGGTAACATTAAGTTATTAAACAATATTTTTGTTTCATAAATATCAATATCAAAGTCAATAATAGGGAAATATTTTCTATTATATCGATGTATCTCAGAAAATATTGATTGTTAGACTATATGTTACAGGTCGCCCAAAAACGCTCGATAGAAAATTAATACTGCATGTGGCTACCAGAATATATGTGCGCTGGAAAAAATGGCTTCTTAAGATATCATAATTTTTTATTGTATACCTTTTAATTTTTTTATTATTATTTATATTGAATATAATATACTACTATCTTATAATTAATTACTGGTTTTAGTCAATACTATAATTTATCACAAATCATCAAAAGTAGCAATGAAAGAAATGCCAATCGTAAATATCATGTCAGATGATGTTTCATACTAAATTAAAAATTAATAAAAAAAAATATGCACATATTATTTATGGTTCTGTCTAACATTTATGTTTAGAAAAGAGGCTAGATATATCAAAAATAGCAATATTGTTACAATAACCAAATATAATATTCATTTGTACCATATGTGGAAACACGCTTTGGCACTTCAAATCAAATATGAAGTGTCCAAATATTTGTACACGATTTAACATTTACTGATACAGAAATAAGGTTCAAAATAGCTTTGTTAAACGTGTCAGTATGCACTTACGGTGAATTGACTATTAGTTTCGTATCATGTATAGGTAAAGTATGGTGTACACTGGATTATAGTTTCAGTTTTCTATACAAAAAGCATTCTATTAGTAAAAAAACGATATACTGCCAAGTCTCGACCAACGTCGTTCTGAAAATCAAATAATCTATTGAATATTTTAACGTTTTCCCATGAAATTTACTTTATATAAGAACCATTTATTGAATTAAACAAATATTTGAATAAAATCATTCTTTACCTCTTCTGTGATTGAGGCCATCTATCTCTAATCTGGAGGTTCTGGTAGAAGTGGTAGCAAAGCTGCTGGGTTTCTTGGGACAAATTGTGTCTAGGAAGAAACAAGGGAAACTGCCAGCCTGCCTGTACACAACGTGGAAGAAACACCGGGGTTGTTTTAGTGGGTAGACTCGGCTTAATCAATCTGTGGTCGAGGAGTCCTGTGCCCTGCATCAGCATTATCGTGAATGCATTTTCCGCCGCAAAAAAGATCTGGAAGCCCGTAGTCTAATTTTCAGTCAGTTCCACAAGGAATACGCAAGTAGCTCATGTCCATCCTTGGTGAAATGCTGAAGGCTACCGCTTAGCATGACAAAAACTTAGCACACATAAACATTAATTGCCTTAAGATTTGATTAATTATTTCTTATTTATTTATGATTTGAGATTTATTTACAAAATTTAGGTAATCGGGTGATAATTACACAGAGTACAATATACCTGCATAAATGTAGATACATTTAATTTTTTTATTTTACCACAAAATACCTTTTCGGAAGTCCATAACTTAAAATCGGTATGAATATTTAATATTTTTTTTCTGTATACACTTTATTAAAATATCTTATCTGGTTAACACCCACCTTAACGTCAACCAAATAATCCATTTCAGTTGCAGCTTCGTTCACACGTGTCCAAAACACGGGCGGTCCGGTCAACCGAAACGATCCCGACAGCTGGCGGCTCCGATTGTCATCCGTGACAGTTAATTAATAAAATAGTATGATTGGTTATTTTTAATTATAAATGGAACAAATGTTTTGAAATACTGCATATTTTTATTTAAAGTTGATAACAAAAAGTCTAGTATTATAACATAAATAAAAAAAATACTCTCGGCTACTGAATTATAAATAACCTAATAAATTTTTTTAATTCTTTTTTCTATATAAATAAAAGGCAAAGAGATTTAAGATATACAGCCTCGTGTTGTCTATGTTTCTGTAGTTTTTGGGTTAGGTGTTGTCAATAGGAAAACGTAAAATATTAATGCAGGTGAATTTATCACTGTATCACTTTTTGCAGATTTAATAATATATCTTGATAAGGTGTGACACAAGTGAGTATTAAAATATTTTGGAAGTGTAGTTATTTCACATATAGTTAAAATAACTGCTTTTAAAATATCGAGAAATGCTATCCATCATCATATGCTAAGCGATACAAGCTGACCTGAGTATTCATCAATCCGGCTATCTGAAAGCGAACGACGGTCAACGGGTCCAACCTTCCCGGGACCATTTATCAAGCAACCCTTGCCTGACGCCTCAGGATCCGGTTAAGAAAAATGAAGTTGTAATTGGCCGGCTGATCCGGGTATGTTCGTTTGATAAGTCTGACGAAGTGATAAGCTTGTCTCTCGTTCTGAAAATCACCCAAGTTTAAAACACACGCCTGACTCACATTAATATTTAAAATTCACATATTCGATTGTAGGAAATAAAAAAAGGAAGTTAAGAATTTTATTAAAAAAAAAGATATTAAAAATATCCAAACTAAACAAAATATTTTTCTAAGGGAACAAATTCAAACCTAAGAATGATTAATTATTGTGTTTGTAATATTATATTCATTTAAAATATTAATAATTATACCATTGCTTATAATATTGTTTAGTTTGTTTTAAATATCTGAAATAGAAGAATAACTGCTCCAGATAACTATGTTAATTAACCCATTCCGGGATTAACCAGGGCAAAAGTGGCTTGGTTTTCGTTATCGCAGTCAGAGAGTTGTAAATAGTATTCCTAGGAGCTCTTCAATTTTCAACAATATCAAAGATAGGTTTCTAGTTTGAAGCCCTGAAGTATTTAGTTTAATACTTGAATTACCGCGCTTCAATCGTCGCTGAATCAACTCAAACTACAGTAACCATTGCATATAATTTAAAAAAAACAATAATTAAATATCCGGTCAGCGAGCTGTCATTAAAAAAACATTTTGATAAAAAGAAAAATTCACTCCAGTTACATTCGTCAAATTTGTATTTCCATATTCGCATAAGGGTCATTATTGCTTGCAAATGTTATAGTTTCTCAACTACACATAGTGCTCACTAATCCTAAACTAGAACATGATATAAACCTTATGTTGCTGGAATAGCAGCGGTTTTACCATTGCGTCGGACATGATGACTGTATACCATACTATTATCAACCCTCATGCAAATTGGCTGATGCCTTTTGCCACTCAACGCAGTTATTTATTACTGGTTCTGATATTGTCAGATGCTATTTCTCAAGTTCAATGGGTTGTTTCTTTTATTGGGGAGTTGGTTTAATTTATAAATCCACTCCTGAACCTATCAGGTTTAGAGTTGATTATTACAATGAAATGTTGAATGACTTATGTTATGATTTTGAAGTTAAGTATCTCAGTTTTGATTTCATAGATTTTTGAATCTTTGTTGAATGAATCTTGATTGAATGAATCTCAATGCTATTGTGACTTCTTTGTGCACATTCAGTTGTATTTGCAAGGAAATAACCTCTTTAAATCATATTTTATATATACCAGTAGATTTAGCCAAAGATGTTACCACTTAATCTGACACCAAGAAACAATTGGTTTATATACTCACAGCGAGTATCTTCATGAAAAGTTTTACTAAAAATAGAATATGAAAAAAAACTGATCTCGCTACACGAGCTTAATTTCCGCAATATGACTTGAAATATCTATTATAGGTTAAAAACTGAATTAACAAGTATATTGTGCACTAGGAAGCCATTAGAAAACACAAAAATAATTTAAAAGTTTGATATTGAATTCTATAATTCTTCTTCTTTCATATTCTTTTCCATCTTTACCCTTTACATCGTCCACGACAACTTTCAATTCCAAAATCTGGGGGGGCACTTTAGGCCCCAAGGGTCTGCATGAGGAATGGCACCAATAAGTCAACGTGTATTAACACCCTATATTCTAATAGGAGCATGAATAATATATGCAGGAAACGTCCCGAGATTCCAGTTCAAAATGATGTTTGATGTTGGAGACGCGATGTGTCAAAACCCTGCTCGATTAGTTCTCTAGTGACAATTGTCGGATTAGGAAGGGTTGGACACTTATCTTTTGGGTAAAGTAACGTTGATTTATGTATTTTTCGAAAATAATGATGACATGTCCTTAAAAATAGATTGTGCCTAACTTTTTTACTAAAACTCATGATAAAGATTCTCTTTGCGAGTATTTTAACGAACAATACAAAACTATATATATATAACATGAAGAATTGGTCTCTGATTGTAGTACTCGTAACAGAATCTTTGGACAAATCTACGTATGTATACAGAATACTATCGTAAGAGATTATTCCATTGATAAATTTTCACTAGCCGGTAAATATTAAAATACAGTACCAATAACAATGACTATAGATAATGAAAAGGTCGAATCCAGAATTATGCAAATTCAGAAAACTTCCAACTGAATATATTCGAATAATTTTTTTGAAAAATGAAAGAGCTAGACGATTCGAGGACTTTTCTTTCAAAACAAGATAAAGAAACTAATGTTTGTCAAAATTAATGTTGGATTGGTAAATTTTAAAATACGTAGTTTAGTGGAACAGCAGTTTCACGTACATATACATCTAATCTGTGATAATGGTAAGTGTTATAGTCAAAACAGAATTAAGAGTGAAAGACAAAGAAAAGTTATAGATATCGATTTGTGGACTCCATTGTGGAAACAAGGAAATACGAGACAAATGGTAAAAGCAAGTATAATTAGATTTGATAACATAAAACAGATCAAAATACTCTTGGCACCATAAATCTGAAGTTCACTACGACAATATCAAAATACAAAAAAGCAAATGATATGTTAATAAAAAGAGATTTTCGGATACCAGCTAGTCACTAACAAAAGGTGAGCAATCTTATAGTAATAATGTCAGTATTACTTACTTTGTCTTCTAATGAAGACAATAGGAACAATATCAATCAACACAATAAAAAAGTAAATAAATTATATCTTGTTTTACAATGAAAACATTAAATCACAGCTATTAATGCAAGGTCACCAATCGACAGATGAAAGACGAAACAGACTTGGGATAGTTGTAGATGCTAAATAAAGGGAACATATTTATTAAACCAAACATCAATGAAGAAAAAAGTACCAATAAAGGATATTAAGTAAAATTTCGAGTTACGAATTATAATACAGCCTACAGGCAATAAAATGATACTGATTATGAAAGGTACGAATACTGTCAATGTATTGGATACAATAGCCAAGTGGCCTACAAATCAGAAACAAATAATTAGCATCGAAGTTGAGAGCTATGAACCTGATTCTGGTTACATCGCCAATATCCATAATATATTTTAAGGAGCAGTACAAGTTTGTCTAAATGAAAAATTAACTAAGAACGGCTTAGATATGAGCTATTTTTAAAGACAACTTTGAGAAGTATTTAAGTGTCGGTATAAAGTCTAAAGTGGTTCTCTCAAGCAAATTGACTGCAAGTTTGTAATTCCCAGTAAATATGTGCTGCAAAAATATGTCTCCTGTATAAAATATTCAAGACAAGACGAACTACAATCTTCAGTTTATCAATTGAACACTCAAATAGTCACCCTTAACAGCACATCGCCGTAATACAAGATAAACATACCCATTTACATACACAACCGTAGATCCCGATACCCCGGGGTTAGTTTGTGAAAAGGATACATCCAGCTTTGTCAATGACAAATAGTCTTCGCCCTACGCTTGGCATTTTGACAATAAATAAGAGATATCTAGGAAACGATATGGGGATATCCCAGTTATAAATGACAAGTTCTCAATGGTCAGGGAAGGGTTAGTCTGGGGATTAAGCCTAAGTTGGTGTGATTGATGGTTTGTCAACTGCGGTTTTTATTCTAGGACGCAGTTGGCAATATTCGTAATTAGTTGTGATACTTATTAGTTCAGCCACTGTTCTGGGAGGGATACTTCATTTTTAATGGAACGTATTTAGTTTACAATTAGCTGCATTTTCAAATAGCATAATGAAGTTATGAATTCTGTAAGCACAGCTCATGGTTTTCGACTTAACGTTTGTTAATAAGATTTAATTGAACAGCAGATCGCTCAGATCATCAATCAGATGTTCTTCGAAGAATAATTGCTAGCTGAGCGATTTCAGTTTTTGTTTCGTCTCTATTCTACATCTATATATGTCGTCCATTAGGGATAGGACATAATTTATTTAATACATCTTTAAAATCTATAACTGGGACAATTTGTAAATACCCGGTTAATACCCACTTAAAATTATCATTATTACCTTTATTACATTTGTATAATTTTTCTCATACATATTCCCTGTTATGACGATTTAAAAGAACTTAGTAAATGAGTCTATTTAAATAAAGATATTTAGACTTTTGCCTTTGAAAAAATGATTTGAAACTTTTATAAATTTAAATATTACAAGATTAGAAAGGTAGTGATGTATTTCATCGATAAACTCACAAAGGAATATTGGACATCACGCCCGCCGAGCAGCGTCCGGTTTGACTACTGTCATCTGGTGATGATAACTATAGGGCTGTCAGAAGATTTGTGATAATTTTAAGCTAAAACTCAATAGCTTCCAATTTTTACTCACAAACCTCTATTAGTGATACTTTCTTATACAAAAAGCAAAATTGGTCACTATATAGAGACTACAAATTATAAATTATTTAAATTATAATCTTTAGATATGAGTACTGCATACAACAAAAACTGATTAACACTAGATTTACCAGACCAGTCATTTAGACTGGTCGTGCAATTTCAATTCAAAATTCCTACTATATTACACATATTTTTTTTCAGAAATGATGTTATGACTTTTGTAGCTATAATTAGAGAGTAAGTTTTATAAACTTAATGTTATTTTATATACATTAGTAACAAATATAATTTTTGTTGTTGACATATATTCAAATCGCTGGTATATCTAGTGTTAAATATACAAATATTAGAAACAGAACCGATACCCCTCTTCTACTATGTGCACCAAAGACCTAACGAGAGTTAGGTCTCTATTATTATACGATAATGTCTTTTAGAGAGTCCTATATAAATGGTTATCAACACTTTGCCTGTTAAGCTTTACATTAATCTAATAATCTTTGTTTGTCGCGAGAGTCCAGAGCTCAAAATATAAAAAAGAAACCTGTTATTCATTTTTTTTTTATGTTTTTGTAAAATTTGTCCTTGATAATAAAATAATATGATATATTTCTAAATAATTTTTTTACATATTATATATATGAATGAATATTCTATAATAAGCTTACCCTCAAAAATTTAAAAATAACTTGGGATCTGCAAATATTAAGAATACTAATATCTTTACATCCGAATTAATCATTATAAATCTATAAACTCACAATGTGTAAGAAAATTGCGTTTTGTTGAATAAAATATTCTCAAATGCATTCAAGAGTATTAAAAATATTTGATTAGACGGTACATTTTCATTAAAAACTTTAATTATTTAAAAAACTTATATTAATATTGTTATCAGTAAAGAGTTGAGTTGGTTTAGTTTTTAATAAACAACGAAAGATTTTGAAAAAAGCAATCTGAATAACATTGCCCGTATCCAACCTGTTACCTAAGAGCTTTCGCTTAATTTATCCCAAAGTGTACGCGTTAAAAACCCATTAATCAATGCCGCTCGCAAAAAAACTTCCAATAAATGTTTGTCGTGTGGCAGCCCTGAATGACCCGAACGTCATGTCCGAGCCCTTTTCAAAATGTCCGCTCCTAGGGGCGGTCACTATTTGATATCCTTACATTGTTGATATTTATTAGAAATGTTTGAATACCTGAAGGGGGGTTTGACAGTTCTAGTGATTTTGACATTTATGAATGTGATGTTGGCGCAATCTAAATTCATTTGAAGAGTTTGCTGCCCTGGTGTCTTGTGTGATTAGGTTTGTATATCAAAAGCAGAGCAACATATAAAATAGATACAATATATTCTGGGTGGCTCAAAAAAATTTGCGATCCCGCATGGTGCTTTGTTTCCTAGCCTAGCCTCAGTGTTGCGAACTCCTTCTAGTTGGTTTTGTTATATTATATTTTTTTTTTACATTTTGAATTGCTCTTGTCATTGTCACCTGTTTTTATTTTCCATTGTCATCTGTGTTAATTTATAAAATTATAATTATTACATGTAAGTACCGCTCTATATTTTGCCTTTTACTTTCGCTCACATCACATACAGTCTTTCCTATTTATCCTTTTCACTCAGAAATGGAACATTTACACATAATAGCTTTTAATTCTTTTTTTTTTAATTATCCTGACTATTTTTATATTGTATAGACACCTTCAGCAACAATTCGACAATTGACAACTAAATTCTGACTTAAAATTTAAAAATGAAACATGTTCTTTTGTTTATAAAATATACATATTAAGTAAACGTAGAAATTGAAATTGAAGTAAATCACAACATACTGTAGATGAAAAATTTTACTTATATTTAATTTTTGTTTTATATTAAAACCTTTTATTAAAATAAAAGTTTGTTTTTTTTAAATTCCATTTTCTAACTTACCAAACTATGCTTAAAATAGTTTTTAGACATCTGAATTACATATTTAATATAATGCAAACTTACTCTTTCAAAATCCTTACAACGATACGAGCTCAACACACAGAGCCTTAATAATTAATTGAACACCAAATTGGTAATAGTGCTGTAGATATCGATAATATCTAGTGGTTTTTTAGATTTTTTTTTTTAAATTTGAATATTAGGTTTTAACGATAGGATTCGTAAAACACATTTATAATTTTGCTACGTGGATATATGAGTATTATTCTCATTAGATAGTAACTTAAATGTGTCTTCTATTTATTCCATTCATTTAATGAAGTGAGACATATGTATGAATTGAATTGTTTGAATAAATTGCATCAAAGTTAATCAAATGTCCAGTGCTTTTCGAAGTGCTTAGGTTTTGATTAAAATTTTAAATTTTAGAAATCAAAAATATATTTACAAATAAAAGTAAAAATAAATTTTGTTGTCAATGTTATCGATACGTTAATCTACAGCAATACTGCTAATGTCATACGATATGGTTTGCTAAAGTACAACATTAGTGAGGGCGTGGCGATTTACCATCGACATCGATGTTCTGGGATGGCGGGATCGCGGCGTTAACTTTGCATTATTAATGATTCATTTAGTTCACACTAACCGGGTGGCTCGAGCGGTCCCTTTGGGTTACAGTTAGGGACGTAGAAAACTTTTAGTATCGATAACAATTTGAGATTAGAAATAACAATGATAGTATTACTATGTTTATATGAAATGGTAAGATTCAAGTGACTTTTTGAACACATTCTCAACTCAATATTTTCTTAATTGCTCGTATTTTATTGCATAAAGTTAGCAAATTAATTTTATGGTGATTGATTGAGCTTTTTAAAAATAATATTAGTCTGGGAATAACTAAATAAAATTTAAAAAAAAAACACAATTCGAATATTAGTTATAAATCCGCTAAGAAGAAAAAAACTAATTTATATAAAAGTATTTAAGGTGTGTTTATTATAAACTTCTGTCGTTGAAAACTGTTTTTCAAATTTTGATTCTATTTTTGAGATTTTATCCTGCCCTAATCCATAAAAATAGCGTAAAAATAGCGCTTTTACTAAATTTTTTTTTGCTCTGAACGGGGTAGCTCTTGACCTTCATCTTACCTGATGGTATGTTAAAGATATGGCCGAAGATAGAAGCAAACTACACCCAGATTCCTCCCTCACAGATAAATTGGCTTTTTACCACCAACTGCAAGAATACAACAATGCTTTTAACATTATTGTTACCACTTGTGCAAAGACCTACTAACTACCAAATGGAGCAGAAAATATTTGCTTGCAGACCCCCTACTTTAGATCTAGAATCTGAAGTATGTGCACTATTTTTTTTTGGACTGACTAATACTGTTGGCCGCAGATGGCCTTTACAGCGTTACCGGGGTTTGAACCTTGGAGAGTCCTCAAGAGTCAGCAACCATAGTTGCTTAAAGTTTTAATTCTACTGCACTAAAACTATATTCGACTGTTTTTCGTCTTACCCCTTGTTTTCCATCGATATCGATATAACCAGACATAATCCCATCACAAAACTGATGTTTAGTCAGTGCAATCGACGATCTGATTAATAGTGCTCGCGCGAATGTTTAATCTTTCCCGTGATTCCGGACCCTTGCTCAAGTAACCAACATCACTTATTATGCATAAACTATCGATTATGTGTCTGCAGACCAAACTATATTGTGTGCACATCACTGGATCCAACTGATTACAACAAAGCACTTTTTATTGCATTAAGTAGATATTTACCAATCGTGAATATAATCTGTTAATTAAATACTTTATATTTGATTATGTAATAAGTTGAATATGAGAAAACTTAAAAACAGATGTTTTCTGTATATTGTTGATAAACACACAATAGATAACGTTACGTACGTTGAACTAAGAAACACGACAACGTAGTGAAATGAAATAAAAATGAAACCGAAATATCAAATGAAACTTTAGTAAAGATCATTAATTTTTCAAGAACGTATCTGAATGTGAGTTCTACAAAAAATTAATGAAATGAATTTATTTGGCCAGCATGATAAACTTAAAACATTAGTATCGTGAAGCATTCTGCTTTCAAATGAAGAAAGATACCCTTACCTGTTATTTCTCAACATACAAAATAATATCAACAGCGCATTACAAAATCAAGTCAACGTAAAACACGAACAAACTCTCGATAACAAGCGAAAACCTAAAGGAAATATTTCAAGACAAACTGAAGCATTCGAAGCGTGTGAAATCAAGCGTTTAATTGGCACAAATATTGGCTGAAGCTTCGAACAAAGAAAACATTGGTTAGGGGAGCCCATTGTCTTAGGGAAATCGGCGCTCTAAAATGGCGCTTGATCTCTTGTGAAAATCTTAATTTTATCTTATGCACAACCGCACATGATTTAATCCACACTAACGAACGTCTGATCAAATGGTCAGTATCCTAAGGCCGGGTAGATGTTTGTGTGATAAACACGTATATATATGTATTTATAAATATTACTCATATTCTTATAATACCTGATATTCTTGACTAAGTCTGGTCAAGTGGTCAGCACTCTTGTCTATTCAGCCAGAGATCGTGGGCTCAAATCCCAGTTAGTGCAGATATTTGTTCATGAGTCATGGAAGATTGTATGTTTATTTAGTATATTTCTGATATTTATATACATATTACAATTTAGTTTTGTCTGATACTAATATCCATAACAAAAACTTGTAGCTAGAAAATAGATTTGACAGTGTATTTTTTTTTATATCTAACCTGACACATAAAAAAAGAATATTATCTAAAGCAATGTACAAGTTAAATTATTCAAGGGAATACAGAACTCTACTTATGACCGTTTTTAAGTTCCTTGAAATATGTTTTTTTTATAAAAGCAATTTATTCAATAGAATTTTAATTATTAAAGTGACCGAAATAATCGAATATCCCTCTGTATCTGTTTACTTCAGATACTTTAATATGTACTATTGGTAAGTAGTATCTTTCACCGGCAAAAAGTCATCACTTAATATTACTGAGGCACTCTGAAAACAGAAGATAGTAACGGTAATTAAAACATAAATGATCACGCGCAAACTTGCAAGGTGGCTTCGTAGCGAGAGACATGTCGCCTCCTTGAAGTGCAGGTATGTGGCGTTTGAATTTTTTAGAATAAAGCCGAGATCGGCATTCGTCTTTTGTTATTTTTCTTCTTATTGACTACTAATATATTTATTTTCTTACAATAGATTGTAAATACCATGTTATAAATATTATATTTGATACTACTTTAATCTATTGTGTTATTTTTCGCTCGAACATAAAAATAGAAAGATACACTTATATTATTATAATTATATTTAGGATGAAAAAATTACTTTAAAAAAATATTAACTTATCAACTTCATTGTTTTTAAAGTTTAAAGACTCCAAATAATGTAATGTTTAAATTTACTAACGAATCTACACACCGTTTGAAATTTACGTTATACTTGATGCGCTGTTTTAGACGCTCCCACCAAATCTGTGGGGTAAAATCCCCGATTTCAAACGGAGGTGTCTTGGAAGTTGTCGGCTGATGTTTTCGTTCCGAAGTTTGTTCGATGAAGCATCACTCTAATACGGCTCTTAAGTTAAGTTCTTTGGTGCTCATTATTTTATCTGTTTGCTTACAATGCAAATATGGGCGAGAGTTGAACGTTGAATTTTATATCAACCGTATGGGGAAGTGAGTTTGTGTTTCAATTTAGATTTCGCTCACAATTATTAGTGTGATTGTTAAGATTCATTTTTCCAAATCACACTCTTCAGTACTTAGAATAGAATAGAATATATCTTTATTGTACAACAGCAAATTCAAGAAGAGAAATATACAAAAAAAACTTTAACTAATTCTGTACAAAGGGCGACCTTATAAAAGCGATATTTTCCAAGTAACCTTAGGATGGACAGGATTATAGATAAAGTACATAGTAAACTGTAACAAAGATACGAGACCAAAATTCAATGGTTATTTACACGAGTTAGGCTTATATGACAAAGAATTCATTGGTTGATACTTATATGTACACATGCAGGTTTTGTGGTGTCTTTTCTGACAGTTGACTGTCTGTCTATCTTGGCATTGTCTATTTTCAAAATTTAAGAAACATAAATGTAATATCAAATGTCTGTGATCCAAAAATCCAATACCCCACTACATCATTTGTCATAGTTTCAATAACACAATTCAAATTCCATACATATCCATACGTACCTCGAGAAAATATTCCAATATTATGATTTATGACATAATACCAACTGACAGGCGAATGTTACGACACCACCGGCAACCGAGCCCCAAAAAGCATAAGCTCGCTTCAAACCACAGTTCAAAGTATAGTGGATTTTGTGTAATAAATTTTTTGCTCCCCTCAAGGTATGCAAAAATATCGCCAGTTATGCATTATGCTTAGAGTTGCGACGTTTTTGTTCATATAAATCTTTGATGGACTTAATACAGTGAAGTATAGATTTCGTTGCCCTTTCCTTGCGAATGATGTAAAGTATATACACGATGCGCAATGGACCCGCTTCTTTGCATATTTGTTTATGTCTATCGTAATTCCTAGCCAGAGGTCATGGGTTTGAACCCTGTTAGTAGCAGATATTTATATAAATACGAATACTTGTTCACGTATCTCTACGATATTTAGTATTATTAAGACATGCTTTTAACTATGCTTACTTTGGGCTAGATAATAGGTGGGAGTGTGAGAAATATTATTAAAATGATATATGAACAAATAATTCATTATTGAGACATTTCATTATTTTATGAGTAATGTAACTGAAATGTTAAGTAAAAGACAGGTGATTAACCACTTGATGGTTGTTTAAGATGAAATCTAACTGCTCACGCCCCCAGATATTTTTTTAATATAAAGCTCAGCAAATGACTCGACACCACCTGATGATAAGCAGTAGAGGAGTCCATATGTGAAGAAACCTAGTAAAGCATGCGACATACTGCCCTAGCCACCCTCATCTTGCCCAAAAAGTGCTTTTTCACGCCTCTTTTAAAGGAACCCATGTTATAAGAAGGAGGGAATACGCGTGCTGGTAAGGAATTCCATGCTCTAGCTGTGCGACAGAGAAAGGAGTCACAAAATCTCTTAGTGCGTAAAGTAGACGTGGCTACAGTGAAGGAGTGACTCCGTAGACCAGCACGCGTACTCCTGATAGAATAGAACAGGGTCTGGCTAAATAGCTTTTAAATATGCTTAAATCATTTTTATTCACTCCAACTGTGGATAAAATACTAATCACTAGATTCAAGCTTGATTTATTGTTACTTGGTTGAAAAATATAACATTATTGTGTATATCAAACTTTTCATTTCATTAATAAAGACTAAAACTAAATAATAACAAAAAACCATGGAGAGTCAAGTTAATCTCAATCTAATATTACAAAGCTTATTCCAAAAGAGTTTGGAAATATTTGGCGCTCTACCTAAATACACTAAGAAAAATATCACACGATTTTTCGTAGCAGATTATTTTTTGCAAGTTGTAAGGCTTATAACAGCATCAGCTTCGGCCTGAGGCTGCAAATTCGTAGATTTTGGTCTCTTACAAATGTTATATAACCTATAAACTTCTACGATGAATGGACTATCCAACATAAGAACAATTTTTCAATTCCAACGAGTAACTAAAGAGCTTTTTCACTCCATGAACAGATCAGTACAAGACAAATCACTTTGCTTATATTTTTATTAAAAATACATTAATAAGTATTTTAATAGTATGTACTTATTATCAATCTGAGCATCTTTTTTTTCTCTTTATTTTGGTACAAATAGTAATTAAATTTATGAGGTAATTTATCTATTTTACAAGTAACTATAGACAACAAGTACAATAAGCCTTAAAAGCTAGCTAAAAAGCAGTTTTGATTGATCATATTTTTATGATATATATCTCAAATCAGAGATTTCTTTTAAGATAAAGACATACTTCTCTCGATACCTTTGAAAGCCCTTTAGCCGTTGAGTGAGTCTTATACGCCAACCAAATATATTGCGAATAAATACGTAATTTATTATCTGCGAAATACAATGATTTATAACAGGGGGTACTTATACATCTGATGGGAGAGGGGTAGTAATAGTCTCTGGATAACTTCCATGCGTTATTTTGGGAGTTTTTAGTATGATAAGTAATAGTTAAATTCTTGTATCCTTAAGACGGTACCCGCTTAAAACATTGTTGTGAAAATCTAAATATTTGTATTGGCTAAATTTGAGTTTTAACTGACTAAATCTAGATTGAAGTTGGTGCTAGTAGACCGAAGACTTAAAGTTAAAGTGTTTTCTTGTGTAAAATCTTTGTTTTAATTTGAAACTTGAGTTTATTGTAATTAAGTATAATATCTAAAATAGGTTAATCTTTTCTTTTATATACAGAATTAATTTGTTATTTAATAGTCTCACTAATGCTCAAACGTTTTAACTGTTTTAAATGATTTCTTTTGTGTTTTTCTCTGTTGTTGGTTTGTGGCATAAAAATAAGGTAAGAATAAAGAAAATCCTTGAAAAAGCTAAAAATTCAAAATTGGAAATTTAGTATGAAAAATAATCTAATTGTCATCGTCTACATATTTTAATTATAATGTTTTCCAACGCCTTTTCAAATTACTTTCAATAGACGGTGATAGTGGCAGCTTTTCTTTAATTAGGTGCTTAAATTTTTATTTTAGTTTCAACTGACTAAAATTTGAATTAAAAAATTCTGCAAAGTGTTAAGCTATTTCTGAGGCTGACTGTACGTGATAAAAAAACGCCTACGGCATAGTGTATAAACAATAAATTAATACTAAAATAACTTTATATTCAACAATCATCTAAGCCGGATTCGAACCCGGGACCTCAGTTTAAGTTATAAATGAAAGTAAACACAGAGTATCCTAAAGTATTAATTTCATATTTGTCTAAGAGAAACATTACCAAATGGAACGAATGATACCAAATAACAATATGTCAAATTATGTGGGTAGTAAAACCATTCCATTAAAATATGAAGACGTAGAACTAACAGATTTATGAAAATAAACGAATATTTCGGGGAATGCTATAGAGCTGTTAGTGAGATACAATTCATCGGTATGTGTGTTCGTACGCAAGCCGCATTAAGCCCGCGTATCGTCGTCGACGCGATTTATTTTAACACATTTTGTTTATAAATGATATAATGCGATACGAGCGGGAGCTATTGTACACGATTGCTAGAAATTTGTATAGAGTTGTTAATACCACTTTTTATTTCTAAGTACTTTTTATATTGCAACCATACAAGATAATAATCTGTATATTTTCAACCTTCAATCTAGAGAAGTGATCTCGCAATAACAAATCAATTGACAAAATAGAAGCTACAATTTTTTGTCTCTTTTTAAAAAAAAACTATAATAATATGATAATACTAATAAACCAATTATCTATCTGATCATGACAGAGGTTGATAATGAGGTAGAATAACTAAGGCATCTCACTTCTTACCAAGTATAATGAGAACTGGTGTCGTAGTAGTCACTAGGCTTTAACTTGCAACTACAGAAGGTTTCACACGTATTTAGCAAATAGTCAACATATCACTCATCATAGAGTGAAGACCCTTAGTGAAGTCCTAGCAGCTAAAAAATATCATAAATCCATAGAGCCGGTGGTCTGGTCTAATCACTCCTAGTTTAAAAAAAATATCACTTTCTTATTTACAATTATGGCAATTATATTACAATCACACCAGCACCTGGCTGTGTTCTCTCAATAGAACAGCTCTTTTGTATGACATGTACGTACTTTAAAGTCTCGATGGTGCTATCAGCTCTAGAGCGATCCACCACACATGGGGCGCTAAGAATGTGCACGTACACTTTACCACTCCGGTCTTTATGTGGGGCATTTATTCACCCCCTCCCCCACCACCCCCAGTCTCAACTCGCGGGTGTTTTGTCATCGCCTCTATCGGGCTGTATTGGGCTTGTTTTATCAGATAAATTATGTTTGGAGTTCTTTAGAAGTGTGAAACAATTATTTGATTTGGTTTGTACAAGAGTTCTTGGGTATAATCATTTTAATGGCGCATTACAATCCTGTAGGTTTACGATTGGAGATCTAGATGGCTAATATTGATTACAGAAACCCATCGAATTTGCAAGTTATGTTGAACTACAACAAAGGTTATTTTCGCTTGTATCGCTGTATTATGATATTGCAATGATTATAATATAAATCATAGAATAGAATAGAATAGAATATATCTTTATTGTACATCAGCCAATTCAAAAAGAGAAACACACAAAAATAAAAAAACTTAAATAATTTTGTACAAAGGGCGACCTTATCGCTAAAAGCGATCTCTTCCAAATCATAATCTATAATACTGAAAACAAAAGTCGTGTTCCAATTTTGAATACTGTATACCCCAACTGGTTTAATCATTCGCCAAATCCCACAAGTCACAATCGAAACATAAATTCTAAAAAAGTTTCAAATATAACTACTCACTTTTTCTAAAAAAAAAAGTATGAGGTAACTGGAAATGTCTACTAAAACTCTTGTATCCTTCATGAGGAAGATCAGCGCTCTACAGCGCCAACAAGAACACATTTGGCTTGAAACTTGATCCAATATTTAATTTACAGATAGCGATAGTCCAACAATAGTTTGCCAGGCGCCTTAGTCAACTGACTTATTGTAGACAGATTATTGAAAGCGCCTTATTAGCTTGAGGTTTGATTTAAAAAGGTGATTATTAAAATTCTAACTGGTTATTCACATCAAACAACACCTAACACTAACGCATTGCCAAACTAATAGAACCAAACGATTACACAAAATAAGCATCGAGCGTTGCGTACTTTGTAATAACCACAGGCGGCTAAGCAAGCATCTGTCATTAGATATTTCCAGGGACGTATCCGGGGTGTTATTACGTACAGGGCTGCACTGCAGCACGAACAATTAGAGCGCTTTGTCCAATATTCAATAGCAAGTGCGGCCCTGTAATGGTGCTTCTAGTATTTTGAATATGCTGTAAGGATTAGTGTGGACATGCCTCCATCGCCATTGAACACTATTAAAGAAATTTCCTGGAAATTCATTGTAAGATTTTCTTTCGCAAATTTCTGGAAAATCTTCTAGAAATAAAACCGAAGGAAATGGAAGTTTTACATTTACAGCGGGAGTTTTGCAAATAAATGGTATCTTGTATTTCAAATATCCTACCAAATCGATGTCAGATCAAATGCAATGCTGCTTAAAAAAACATTAAGTGTATTATAATATTAAATAATACACCGACGACTTCACTCTTCTTTCGTATATTTGTGTATCCTGTCCAACCTAAGGTTGTCTGGAAGAGATTGCTAACTAGCGAAAAGACAGCCCTACATAATGTAGCATCTGCAAAATTGTAATTAATAGTGTACACTATAGTATTCTATATATCTGACAATTTAGGAGACGGTGGTTTTACCATCTCCTAAATTATCCTTAGACAGATACTATATTATATGTTATATGATATATTATAATATGCTATATGTTTAGGAGATGGACGCCCTGCTTGCAGGGTCATCTTGCAAGTGGAGCTTCTACCTAGCGGTTAGCTAATTGATTGTTTATATTTAGTTCAATTTGAGGTTGTAGATATCACAGTTTTACAGCACAGCAGTAACGCTTCTCTCGTTTCAAATGAGTTGAAAGGTGAACATGAATCATTTGGTTTTTGAATTAGGAAAATCGAAGCAAACTTTGGGACTAGCTTAGGCGTGTTAAATATTAATTATTAACGGCCATATCTAAGCTACACCTTTCCTCTTTGGTCCCAGTTAGGCAGTGGGCCACAGCTCACAAATCCACTCTCTCGCGCAATTTCGAAACGCATTGTACCGATGCTGAGTGTCCTTTGCCAAACTCTATATAGAAGCCGATTCAATTCTGTTCACCTAATTTATTATTCTATGACTTCTGTAGTTATTACGTAAGTCAGCACTGTCGTGTGGTCTTTAAATTATATTATTTAAGCTGTCCACATTTCGTTTTCAGACCTGCTTATGCATTACTTTTATGTATATTCCTCAATTATCTTGTACCATTATGGATACAAAATTTCATTATCCATAACGATACAACACACACATACGCAACGACTAACTTAACAGCACAAAGCACGAACTATTAGCAATCTAAGTTGAATAATGTTTTAAGCATGGACAGATGAGTTGTGCGCCCGAGTGTGATACTCCGTAACACGTATATCACCCTTTGAACGAACAGCTCCAGAAATGTAGCCTCAAGGTGAGGTAGAGTTATGAATCGTTCAGACATGCCAGCGGACCATTGGAGTAATGAATGAGTATCATCATTTCATTTTGGAAAATATCATCGAAATGGATAAATTAAAAGTAATTAATTAATTTTTTGGTCTTATCTTATCCTTTTGTATCTCACAAACCTTGAAAATTTGTTTTATTTAGGCAAAAGATTTTGTTATTACAGTTTTTCTAAACTTATATGGTTATTTAAGTAAAAATCAATTTTTTTTAAATAATATAATATTAACAAAATGTAGCATAATTCTCGAGGATTTTAAAATTTATTTTGCTGCATCGGAAAACATAAAAATTTCGCGAAACAATTTTTATTCGTTCACCCATTTTTACAGTACGTTTATAACTATTACTTTTTTAAACTATACAAGCAAATATCACGAAGTGTAGTGTTGTGTTTTATTGATGATCTTTTTAATTTAAACATAGTTAAGTTAAGTCATTAGTTAAGTTTTTTTTGTGTGTTTCTCTTTTTGAATTGGCTGATGTACAATAAAGATATATTCTATTCTATTCTACCTTATCTAATCTTTTGTAAGTCTATGCTCGTTTGATCCCACTATTATGCTAAGTGATGGGTGGCTAACTTCTTTGTCGGCAGCGGACATTGGGCGATAGTTCGCGTAACTTGTACACTGCAGTTAACGGCATAACTTAACTTTGATATTATAATAATACTTTATGATATGGATTATGGCAAGATTTTTTACAATTTTTTTTAATTGAAATAAATTCAATAATGATACTAATTAAATATAATTTATATACCACAATGTAATATTGTACGCCCGAAAATGGCGATCTGTTGTTAAGTGCATGAAATTTTAAGATCTACTGAACACAGAATCACAATAAAAAATTATCTTATCTTAACAATATCATGAAGGTGAAGTAGGGTAAACACAAAACATTCAATGTAATCGAGATGCTTGAAAATCATATTGCAGTCAGTTGGAATTTTTTTAAATCTGATTTCAGGGAAACCAAAGCAACTTTCGCCAGGATTGATCTACATGTGTGAATCAAAATTCGTCTTATAGAGCTCTTGCTTCTTTCAGAAGGCACGTTAATTTGGTTTTATTGGCAATCACTTTCATTGAATCGAATTGAACCAGGACAATGGAGTTATAGCCCACCTTCCTCATATATTTTTTCCATGGAGGGAACCCAAGCCCAGCAGTGAGACTTATATAGGCTGTTGATGATGAATCTATACCTACTTTGGTAAGTCACGAGTTAGATTATGTAGTGTACACTACCTTTATTACTTTTTTATGCTTTGAACACCTGGAAAAAGCTGCGAGCAGAAGTTAGAATTTTTATGTTCGTAATCAGGATGTAAACTCATGACACCACTAAGAATATTTCTCTGAAGCCTGAGAAGCCATACTCAAAAGGCCTTTAGGACCTTTATATATACCGTAATACCGTACGTAATACCTTGAAGTAATGGAAGAATCATATTTTTTGAGAATGTCAATGGTATAGCTAAAATAACCATAGCCGCATTGAAAGAGTGAACGATATAACATCGGTTATATCTTCGAAGAATATAAACGCGATGGCCGAAATTTTGAGTGTTAGGTAACACTGTATTGTGTATTGTCACTGTTAGTGTTTTTTGGCTACTGTTGTGTTGGCGTTACTTAAGGGGCGATTCGCCACTGGATGAGTTCTAAGCATCACCTCCAGGGGATTTGTTCCACTGTCTCTTAGAGTCTCCAGGGCGCTCGAGCCATGAGGGATTAATGATTTTTGTTATTGTTAATTCTTATTTACAAATTCTCAAATTGAATTATTTTTGCTTTCTATCTGTTCTGGTCAGGTTTCAGTTTTTTTTTTAAATATTTCTTTTGAGCACGACCTTACAGATTGCGTTAAAAAGTTCTTAAAGTTTAAATTATTTCCATTTAAAAATTTATTTATATTTAGTAAGTATATATTATATATTAATAATATATTTTGATTGCTAACTAACAGTGTTCCACAAGGGTCGGTCATGGGACCTCTTTTGTGGAAAACTGGTTCTGCATTTAGTGATGCTATATCATTCGTGTTTCGACTCCAAAGAGTAAAGAATTTATACCAAACATAACATATATAATAAAACTGGTCTTCTATATGCCCGTTAATATTATATCTTAACTATTACACGCATCGATGAATGGCATTATAAAATTATTGAATTGGACTATAATAGAGAATATATTGCTGGTATACCTAAGGGCATGTTAGGCTATTGCCATGTATACTAACTTAGGGCATACCTCCACAGAGGGAGATAAAGAATGTTATTACTCAGAAGGTACTGGACGTATCAAAAGCATAATAATTTTTAATAAAATCAGGCAATTGATGTAATTGACTCCAAAATGCCTTGTTTTTGGAGTCTTTCTTAAAAAAAACCACTGGTGAAACAACTTTTATTTTCAAACCACGTTCTGGAGTAGTTTATGGGTATAAAAGACATTTTGTGATTGTAAAATTATTTTATTTAAGGAAATTCGACAAACAATGTGCTGTGTGCTACGCGACCTAGAGTTATTTTGTGTTCAGTAGCCTTGTCAACTTAGCCAGAGGTCCCAAGTTCGAATACAGGTAAGGGCAGATATTTGTATGGCGAGTACGAATATTTGTCATGGATGTTTTTATGTATATTTATTATATTTTTATCCATGACGCAAACTCTTTTTAAATTTAGGCTAGATAATAGGTGTTAGTGTGAAAAGTATTATGTTATTACTATATTTAATAAAATATCTTTTTGGCACTTTCTCGCTTAGCTTTGGCATAGCTGTGTGGCCTTATATGCAAGGTTACCATCACCAATTCGATCCACCGTATCGATGCGATGCGGATTGCTAATAGAAATTGTTTCACTTTGATACGATAATACAGCTGTGTGTAATTTTTGATAGTGTGTTCTGATGGTTTCAAGATTTTGATAGCACTTAAGTATATATTTTATCCTTGTATGGAGGTTTTCACTGATGACTGTAATGTTAGGAGATATAAATATTACTCTTACTAAATATCCCGTATTCGTTTAGTTTCTTTTTGTTATAAAAAACAAAAAAATATCGATAACCAAACTTTTGAGGTTTGTTTTATACTAGCGGCTAACTTCAGCATGATTATCTAGCGTGAACATCTTAGAAGATACTTCTCGTATTACAAGCATGTTCGTGATGTAATCTACTTTTCTTTAAATTTAAAAATGGAACAGTGAACTAAAAAACGTATTCGTTATTAAACGTTTACAACTTGTTGCAAACTTTAATAAGGCCAGTAAACTCTACCCCATCCAAGGTCAACCAGCGGAGGTCACGAGCGGGTAAGGATTAATTTATGAGTATCGGGAATTCGGACAAACTTGTTGGTGTTGATATCTTTGAATTAATTATTGGGAAGGTGTTGGAGGGTTATAGGTCTATAGTGGAATTAATTTTAGTTGATAAGGGTTTTACCTACTTGATGATTAACTTTGTTTTAATTAATAAGTTAGAAATATATTAGATACTAAAGAATGATAGAAATATTATAAAATTCAACAACTTAAAAATCTTATTGATTAAAAAAAAGCTATAATACTAAAGCATTAACGAGTAGTTTGATGACAAGCTATCGGATTTCTTAAACAATATCTAAAATATTAATAATTAACAGACCATTGACATAACTGTTTACACATTACACGTTAGAAACATTAGACATTTTAAACTAGACATTGCGTACTTGACATCATACCCAATTGTCATATTATTCATATTTTTTTAATAATTGAAAATTATGTAATATTGGTAATTCTAATCATTTATTATTTTTACATTAATTTTAAATCTTCCCAATCCCTTGACGGCTCGAGGAATGGGAGAATACCCCTCGACAGAGGAGGCCAGACGGCCGAGGGTCAGGACGACAGAGAGAGGAATCGGCGGACAATTCTGGCGTTATCGAGTAAGACTGCCCGCTGGAGCCTCGCAATTATTGGTCCATCACCCAGTCCCAATCTCTTCAGATGGTCGCGAAGAGAAATTGGGACGAGACCATTGGTTGAGACTACGACTGGTATGATCTCAGTGGATGTCACCCTCCACATATCAGTAACCTCGTGTGCCAAGTTCAGATACTTGATCTTTTTATCTGATTCGGCTTTCACGAGGTTTTCATCGAAGGGTTTAATCATTAGGGTTAAGGGTTTTATCATTGAGGTTTTAATCATTTATTATTATTATTAATATTAGACATTCAAACAATTGTAAATCAAAAATTCTATAAAATCTATTTCTTACATTACACACTGACTTATAATTCTAAGCAAACCCAAGATAAATATTATTCTAAATGAATATATTTGAATTTGATTTTTAATTATACTAACTTGAACCTACCGAGTATTTTCGCCTTTTGTAATCAATCTACCTTTCTCCTGTATATTCTAAAATTTGTTGTGCCCAACAGGGTCAATAGTGTCAATAATAGTCTCAAGATCTACATATTATGTAACTATGGAATGCAAAATAAAGAACTGAATTGAATTGAATAATATAAAAGCTATAAATCAAAGTTCGACAAAAAACACTTGACGAGACGATGGATACAGTTCAAGATGTATTTATCCCAAAAAAATTTGATACCCTATTGAACTTTAGATTTATGAAATAGGGAAATGTGTTACAGTTTATTAAAAAAATATAAATGACATAAACATATCACTGAGGGGACTTTATTACTGAGTGACAAACAAACAGAAGTTTTACCTGATGGAAAGTGGTAATCATCGCTAATAGGCAATATCAAGATAACTTGATACACTGGTGCATTAGCATCTGGAGAATGTTCTGTTATTAAGCTGGTTACCGTTCCATTCACACCTAAACATCGAACTGCTCACAGCAAAATAGGGAAGACAATGTTTCCTTCCCAGATCCTGTAAACAGGTCTACCATCTAAATATTGTTGTTTGGGTCATTGATGTCAAACATAGTAAAGTTGTCTATTTATCGATACTAAATATTTTTTGTCAATTATGTGATACATAATTGAAGATATTTAATGCGAGTAAAAACAACAGCAACACTTATTGTTCCATCATCAAATACTACATTCATTGCTATAACTCTATCGTAGTCATCGGCAATTATTTCCAGGCATTTGAATGTGTCATACTCATCTGATGATGATTCGATTACCTCTTCACATTTAGTTAATCCTATAAGCTTTGTGATCAAAATAAAAGAACTAAAAACCACTTTTAGTGATGGGAACTCGAAAGCGAGCACCGATTATTGGAATACGGCTTTTTTCAATGGTAATCACCGTTTTATTTGAAGGGAATTACTCGTGAAATTCCCTCCCTTGTTCGTATCAGGCTTCAGCTATTAGCATATTGAATACATTCCAATTGAAACTGCACGCGATTAATTGAAAGGTGTTTTTACAGAGGGTACGAAAAAACGTGGGAAAATTGATGTAAGCTTTTTGCTTTATATGCTTATAGCTTTTTATGTTTTATATTTTATGCTTTATAAGCTAATATTTAAGGGCTTAAATTGATTTTATCGTGAGATAAAGAGTTCACTCTGCACTTTTAACTAAGCTTTTTGGCTTCGAAAACTATGTTAAATTAATTCCCTCAAGTACCCCACAACTAATAATTACAACTCATAGGTTAAATTGTGGGTAGGTACATTTGGATTTCAAAGTATTTTATTGTGATCTGAGAGTATATTTTTTATAAGCATATGATTTTCATGTTGATGAGAAAACTGACGTTTGCGACACTCGATAGCAACACAAGACTTTTTAATGGTTTTCTCAAAGAACTCTATTCAATAACCAAGTTTCTTTGAATACATTGTTGTTGGTAAGTTATGCGATGGTAGAAGGAGGGCATCATGTTATGTTGTCCAACAACTCCTCAGAATATACCACATTAAACAAGCTCTAGAACACGCTTAGGTAGCTTAATCCCTCCTTAAAATTAAGGGTTGGATTCCGATTATGAGCTAAGGATCTACAGTGATTTTCGTGTCATGTCTTCGTCGTATCATAAGATCCAATGGATCTTATATATTCTTCAAAGATTTTAAGGCAGTTACTGTATAGTATCTGCCTTAAAACTAACAGGAAAGGTTTCCTATCTTGGTTTCCCTATTTCTGCCAAATTCATTGCTATTTCGGAAGGGAATGGCAACGAGTATGGGAAACATTGACATCTCTTGTCTTCACTGATCAACACCGAAGACATGACTGTCATTTTTATAACACGACCATAAAACCCCCTGCAAAACATCTTGCAGTTTTAATTGGAATGAGTTAACTCATTCGCAGCATTAAGTCATTTCCAGAGGTGACAAAAAACTTTAAGTCCTTATGTCCAGTAACAAAACGCCTAATGTCGAACATAAATTGGCAAATAATCTGCGTGTATTAAATCTAATACATCTCATGAGATGGAAAATAAAGGAATTGGATCAAAGAATGTAAAAAGCTAAAAACAATTGCTGGAACATTGCACCTCGTAGAAGTTCATAGAAGAAGAATGAAAAATACTTATTATGGCTTAAGCAGACAGATAAAACTATAGAAGAAACCAAAAAGAATAGATTAGCATTGACCAATCATAGACCAGACACTAAAATAAAATCCAGAACCATTTTAAATGAGGTCTAATAGCATCTAACCACAAACCTCAACCAATATTGAAATCAAATACTGCCGTTTACGTGGATACACCCGAGTCCTAAAAATACCGTAAATTGCCCACCTGATCCCTTGTTAGGGTCCCGGGAAGCTTCCCGTAGACAAGTTCTTGCTATTGATGGGTTCCGGGGCTTTATCGGGCTTTTTACTGTCGGCGCTTTGGTACGCTTACAAAAAAAAACAGACCAGAGCGGGTTTTTTTGTGGAAATCCTAGGTAGGGGACGCTGCTCTACATAAACTAGATTTGTTCAATCTCGATATACTAGAGACAATTTTAATTAATTCAGTTTGCATTTAATTGCTTGAAAGAGTAACAAAATTTTTTGATAAAAAATTCTATTGCTGTCTATGTAACGCATCCTCATCTTGAGAATTTTTCAGGGTACATAATGCGTAAGTGATTTTAGTGTTACAGTTTTAAATAACATTGAATATTTGTTTTAACTTCTGTGTTAATACATGAACGACGACTTCTCCTTCCAAATAAAAGAGCCAGTTATTAAAATAAATGAAACTGTCTCCTTGTGTTGGTATCGTGAGTTAAATTATCTAAGTATATAGAGAAAGTACATAGACTAAGTTTAAAAAAATAATAATAAAGTATACAGAGAAAGCACTGTAATTTATGTTTTATACTGCTGTAGCCAACTTCAGCTTGATTATCTAGCATGAACATCGCGCAAGAACACTAGCATGCTTGTAATACGCAAGTATGCATTACAAGCATGCTAGAGTACATGAGCTTATATACTTCTCTTTACATATAAAAAAGTAATAAAAATATTATTTATGAAAGGTCTACAAAGTAGAGTACCATTCTATACCAATCAATCATTTTCCGAACATCTATTTATAGGCTGAAACCATTGGAACGTGCTACCAAAGTGGGCACCCTCACATTTTTCCCTCTCACTTACCCTTATAGTTTTCCATATATCGCTATCCCACTCTACCATCCCATTGAAGGATATCGAATGATCGTTCAACAGGTGGTATTGGCTTCAGGAATAGGGTTGGTACTTAAATTGATTTTCAATATATTTTCTCTTTTACATTTATTTCGGTATCTATTTTAATTAGAAATGCAAAGAAAGACAATATTACGCTTTAATATCCATTGCGTACTTGCATACTTCTTTGTATACTTTTATTAAATTTTATTAAAACGTCATCCTAATTATAAGTCTCGCTTTAATGGACATTTTATCATTTGACAGCTCAATTTGATATTTGCCAACTATAAATTTTGGCATTTGTCAATATTTTAAATATTTAGGAAGTAAAATCGAAAGAAGATTTTTAGAATGGTAATTATGGTAATTGGCTGTGAAGAGCCTTGTATTCTGAATTTTCTATAGTATTTATTATAACGACTTCTTTAGTTCATAGGCTTTTTGAAATAAATATACGGAACACCTTTTCGATAATGTTTTAAACGCTTGTGACATTAATCTACTTGTACAATATTGTACGCAAATTTTAATAATTGCTCAATAACCAAAACATTTTAAAAAATCCTAAAAAATGACCAACGAATACTCCAAAACAATAAATATACCGCTCGTCATGTACCAGTTACTATAATCTTTAATGCTTAATCTTTTTTTTAATCTATATTTATTTAGGAACTTTTATCTTGAAGATATGTCAGTTACATCATAACCAAATCCTTATAATTTAACACATATTTTTAAATAGTAAATAATAATTTTATTTTCTTAAATCACTCTATAGATGGAAACTACATTAAAATCCGTTGCATATTTTGATACACCTAAGTGCACAGACACCGGGGACGATTTCTTTATAATTTATAAGCTATGTTAAGAATGTACATTTATTTGTGGTGGTACTATTTAATTTCTGGAGGGATTAAAATTTCTGTTCAATAAGAGGCAACCCTAGATTAACTTATCGTTTTTCATCACACCCGGCCCGCATGGAGATGTTATTGAACAGGTGATCTCCCGATCCCAGCACGGGACCTTTGGGAACCCATCGGAGTCCCGTGCAAGGACAATGTTAACAAGAGTTCAGATTGTAGTGAAGAAAGTTTGTCGATTGGTGATTATGAACCTATGCATGGTTTGTATAAGGCTCATCTATAATGTCAAAATAAAACGCCTCAAGAGCAAACTACCAACCACAGATTGTTTTTCGAAACCCAGTGAAAAAGAATATTGTAATTTTTTAAAAGTATTGTCTAGTTCAAACATAAAAGATTAGATGGAACATTGAATATTTAATTAATAGCAATTGATGATGTCATTTTATTATTGTTAAGATATCGTCAGAGATAGTTCTTAGTCTCAAACGAAGGTTATGACTTTAAAAGTTTCTTATATCAATGGCCTTTAGGTTTATTTTAACAATTGGGTATTTGCTAACAAATTTTTATCAATAATAAATTTATGCCAATTATAAAAAAACTACAGAATATACCGTATTTCTGCACTGAATATTTTCTGAGATATATCAATATGTTTGAGGAGCTGTTACAAGTCGCCAAAAAAGTTCACAGAAAATGCTCCTTACATGTGACGTCACATGCTGGGACGTGGCTATCAAAATGCATGTAAAATTAATAACTTATGCATTTTCATACAATAAAATTAGTTATTTTTGATAGCTCTTTAAATAATAGCTAAAAAAATAAAATTTTACATTACATTTCGGTATCATACGAAAGAAATACTTTGCAAAGTTTATTTCTTAATTAAGCGTCTCACTAAAAGTACCTATTGTCTAAATTTTGTCCGAATCGCGGACTCCTACAGTACTGTTTCCACTGTCCTCCACGATATTGCATGCTTTGTTAAAAGTCGAATTAAAATTAACAATTGCAATCGGCATTATGGTTAAAGGAGTCCGAAATTAGCAAAGTACTTGCCAATGGGAGAAATTACACCACCACTTAGGCTTGATTTGGGCTCAAAATGTTTTCAAAATTTGTTTATTTTTCATTGGTTTCATAAAAATCAGCAGTTTAAAAATGTAGGTACTGTAGGATTAAACATATCGCCAATTACGAATTTTTTACGAATTATATGATTAATATTTCTGGGTCTTGAAGTGAAATATATTTTTCTTTATTTTTGAAGTTAAATATATTTACGGTTCGTTCCCAGTAACCAAAGTCAAAGTCAAAATATTTTTTAAACTTTGGTACATGTATATATACTACATATACTATATACTCTTTTCGTCAATCTACCGGCGATCTTGTCCCGAGAAGTCCCATTTGACGACATTGCGAATTATTCAAAAATGTTAAAATTTACAGTCAGCAATAAAACTATGAATGTAAAAACAGATACAATGATTGTGGTTTTTAAAAAATGTAAAAGAAAACAAAAATGTTTATAAAGTAATATTGCTTGGGACATTTTATAACAAAAAAAAATTAACAATGAACTAAACGCTGTTTGTATGTGTTTTTGTGCGCGTGCGCATATGTTTGTGTTTATATGTTCGTGAGTGTGTGTGTATCCATGTGAAGGTTTATTGGTTATTTAAATAAAATTTTATAGTATTTCCAACTCGAAAAATATCAAGATAATATACAATTATGAAAAGTTATTAACGTAACGCTTAAGATACCTTTTCTTGCATGGTGTCAAGAACCCACAGTAACTTTTCGTGCTAATATGATTATATACAAGCCCACGGTACAGGCAGGCAGGACTAACTGCTCATATCTCTAGTAACTAAATTATAACTAATGGACACCTGGACAATGTCCAAGCCATCCCTCTCGATTGGGGGGGGGAGGGAGAGAGACAGTCGTATTGCCGTAATAAAGCTGAATATTGGGAACAATATTTCGACTTTTATGGGACAGTAAGTTAGAGTGTTTGTTGTAATATTATGTGTGTTATTCATAGAGTTATGGTAAAGAAAGTGTTATTTTTACAAATGGTTACCTTGAATTATACGTGCCGATTTCTTATCGATAGTATCGATAATCTCGATCGATAGTATCGATAGTATCGATAATAATAATAATAAGAAATCAGCACGTTAGTCTTAAAAGCATAAAACTAATTTCGTCCAACACGTAATCTATTTATCAAAAGCGATCCGAAGTGGAGATATGTAAGACTTGAAAGTTGGTTTATACACTACACTATGTAAAAAACTGTTTTAAAAAAAGTTTTTATTTATAATTTTTCCAATTTTTTTAAATTATACATATTCATTCGTTTTTTAGTTGTAGCGAAACCGCAGAAGAGTTAGTAATTTATTTTATTTTACTATAATATCATTTATATATAAATTCAATAGTTTAAAATTAAACATGGTTCACAGCCGAAAATGGACACACACATCAATTACAACTACAATGAAGAGGATTTATTTATTTACTAATTAAGGTAAATATAGTATCGACAATATCAATGTATATACAAGATAAATATATGTAAGTATATGAAGATAATAGTCTTTAAAAGTATATACAACATTATCAAAAAGCAACAAACTAAAAGATATAATACAATTTTCAAGAAATGATAAAGATTGATTTGATTTGATTTTTATATACAAACATTGACATCAATAACAAATATACGTCTTACATATCTTTAGACCCAATTAATATCACTGTATCTCACTGAATATGTTTATTATGTAAGGACAGTCGGTGTTACTTATTAATAATATTAAAATTTCCTGCAGGAACATAACAATGCTGTTAACTTTATTTTCATGGTGGCAGACTTGGCAAGATGCTGATAGCTAGCACTGCAACCAACCAAAACTGACTACTTATTAAATACAAATATTTTAATTATACTTATATGTAGATATTTATATAAATTTATAGTAATTAATAGATAAATACAAAATATAGTCAACGTATAACATCCGCGCCAATCTTCTTAGAATTTCTTACCGGCAAGATTTACACACTAAAATAACACATATATATTATTTATACACTTAAATAAACTGATGTACTAAGATGCAGTCCGTAAGCATCGAAAATATTAGTAACAAAAGCCACCTATCGTTAAAAAAAACTAAAACAGAATACTAAGCACAACGTGCTCTATTTACTACAATTAAAAGAGTATATAAGTTTATACTATAAGAACACTATACGAATCACTCACCGTCAGATACTGTAAGCCTATTTATAGAAATTTTAGATATATATCAAAACAAAGTCAAAATTTGTTTATATATTGCATCAAAAAAAAATACTGGCGATTTTTCTGACATTTACTTATTGCATATATAAGTTATTTGTCACCTTTTCTTTCCAGTTCAATAGGAAAAGGACAGAATGACTTTAAGGAACGTCAAGGAACTTGATACTTTGTTGATCCATACACGTTTAACATAATTTAATCGGCATGTTTTTTGATGTTTTTTTATATTAAGCTAAGCAAATGACTCGACACAACCTGATGTTAAGCAGAGGAGACCATATGTGAAGATAGCTAGTGAAGCATGCGATATACTGCCCTAGCCACCCTCACCTTGCCGGCCTAAAAAGTGCTTTTTCACGCCTCTTTTAAGAAACCCATGTAAATATGCATAAATATAAGTTAAATATGCATACAACGCGCTATTTTAGAAATGTAAAGACTTTTTATGGTCAGCTTTATGTAAGAGTAGAACAAACTTAAATTTAATTTTTAAACATAACAGAATCGGGTCCGATTAATGTTTTTAAATTTTTAAATTAATAAATTAAACCGAAATGAGACAAAGTAGCTATTATCTTATTATATCGAGTCGAACGCTCCTCCCGATCATGATCAAACTGCATATTAACCGTGAAATGAATGGATGAATTTTATTAATACGTCCGACTGTGACACAGACGTGTAACATTTAACTGGATTTAAGAAAATTGTTTCTCTCTCTCTCGCGAGTTATAATAAAATTATACCAAGTTAAAATCTTAGATTTCTTTTTCTTAATTTGAGTGGTAAAGAAGTGTATTTCTGACATCTTGACATCAGTCCTTCCTTCGTAAATACAACAACCTTAAAAATTGCTATCTAAAACACTATCGTCCAGTTTCAAGGTTCAATATTGCGTAGCTAGCTTCAACACAATATAGTACTGTGTTAATGAGGTAAATTACAAAAAAAAATCGTTTGTTATTTGATTAATAAATATAGTATAAAAAGTTGCATAGCCAGTTAGCAGTTAATTCATTAACTAAATTATCCATTGCAAGCATGTTTTTACTCACAACGCTTGATAAAACTAAATAATTATCTAAATTATCGATAGCAAGTGTTTTTGCACATATGCTCGATAAAGTAAGGAGAAAATAATGCTCACCAAACCCACTTTATTAATCTTACAAAGTTATCCAATTAATTATGTTTTTGCTTTAGACAAGAAATTTTTGTTAAATATACAAAAAAAAGTATAGTTAATTTTCTCTTGTATAGAGTGTATGCAGGACAGGGACAGAACACTTCTTTTAGACCACCTTGTTTCAAGGTTCACTTCTTAGATCAGTTCAAACGTTATTATATTTTGAATTACTTTTATCTATAATTGATACTTGTAGTTTTTTAGTTACTAAAATAATACATTCAATAGTCCCAACAGTTATATATTAGTGAAATATTAGTGACAGATGCTTATTTGCTGATTAGTTCAAGACAAATTTACTGTTGTTAATTTAGGGCTAAGGTGTTTCGATTCTAAATTATATCCTTTCTCTTTCATCGCTCTTGCTGTTGAAAATTAGAAGGATTTTATGTTTGTAACAATGAGTATTAGCTTCTTGCCTAAGCTTGTGGAGGACCACTCTAAATTAGGTACAAAGACATCTCGATTTTTACACTGATAATTTCTAATACTGACGAGTTGAAATAACTCAGAAAATTAGTGACTTAAACAATTTCAATATTAATCTAACTTGTTCTGATGTCTGTTAGTACTCTAAACAGGAATGTGAGACTCCAATGCACCTGTGATTATGCACCTATCATTCAAAAACGAAGCCATAATCTGGTTAAGTATATGATACATGCAAATGAAATTAAGAAGCTTATACCTTATACCTATTAATCTATTAATCTCCTCCTCCCAGCTCATATGATGGGAAGGTCGTAAAATTTATGAACGGTATGAGAAATGCCCAAGGATCTAGTTACAATAACCTTTTACTTTACTGATACAATAGTCACAAAAAGAGGGAGAAGCCTGAAAATATGACTGATATTAAATCACGTAGTTCTTAGAAGTCTTTCAGGCATCGCTCTAAACTTAAAACATTACTATTGACTCGGTTTTCTTAGGGATTAATGGATTTTTAAACCACCGCTGATTTAAGCGAACAAACTACATTAAAAGAAAGATATCAACTAATTGATAATTACAAATCGGTAACGCGGTTTTTTAAGAAGAAAAAAGATTTTTATTAGCCATGGATTTTATTGAGGAATCTCGAGACAGTTAAAATTTAATTTTGTCTGGGTTGTACGGCTTGACAGGTTAAAATGTATAACAATAGCAGTCAATAGGTGTAACGGACGTCCCGGGCTACGGGTACATCTAAAAACGGTTCAAACGCTGTCCCTTGAAGGAGTGCAAAAAAACCGCGACCGAAAATTAAATAATGAAAAAATATAGCCTCCACTTCCCTTGTACAGATGAAATTTGATTAAAAAATCACGATTATTTCACCCACACCCTTAACAAATTCCACAAATATAAAATCGAATTCCTAACCAAGATGTCAAAGTAAGCACGACCTTAAAGCTTACAGTGTAAAGTGTATCTGTATTTTTGCTAAAGGCAAAGTTATTCCGGTATCAACAACCGATGCCTCCCCCCTCCCACCACAGAGACGTCCCCCTTTCAATAATTTTTCATCGTTTTGATCCGTTCTCTTTGTGGTCGGCTCTTTATACTTAGATTAACAAAGTTTAAAATTAAAATCGACGTAACAAATATCGGTTGTTTGAATGAGCTTTTTAATATTTTAACGTTGCTACTGATTGAGGGTACCCTCACAATAGATGTTTAATAAAAGCAACATTAAGCGAAATTCTATACATTTTATATTTGTTTTAAATATTTTTAATGATTAAAGCGACCAATTCAAAATTTGCAACATCAAAAGATTTATCAACCAGAAACAGATCCATAGTTATTATTAGTATTATATGAATATTGACTATAGTATCTTGAACACAACAAGTTAACTTTCTATAACAATTATAGACAAACTGGTTACACAGCTTCAAAATACTATTTGCATTACTAAACACACTCGTGAAGTGATTAATACGACACAGCATTCTATCTATACTCAAAGAATTGTCTGTACTTCCTATAATGTTGGTAAAGAGAAAAACTACATATTATTCCTTTATTTCTTTAATTTTCTTCTTTTTAGTTTGTTTCTTTTTTGAATTCTCTTCTTCAACTGTAACCTCACCACAAGTCATAAACCTGTATGCATCGGGAGAGGAGAGTACTGGCGTACTGAAATACAGGCAAAATACTTGCCTAGTTCAGACTCCAGTCTCCCACTATCTTATGCACCTGTGTCACATGTATATGATGTCAATGTAATTGTTAGAGAACAAATAAACGTTATAATAATTATTATATCTAGTAAGCTCATATCAATCAATTCAAGGATAGTTCCTTTTGTTTGGAATAGTCATTCTGAACTACAAGTCCTTTGATTAGTTGTAACTGGGATCTGTTTTACAATACAAATACACGTACATCAAAAGATGGGGTGCATTTCATCGAGATTGGTTCAGGAATAAGGCGAGTGCCGTTGTTATTAATGATTATGTCATCAAAGGGTTCTTTTTTGCGTCGATGAATGCTGAGAGTAAGATTAAATTTTTGTTGCGTATTCAGTTCCGCGCTGTTCTTGTCCAAGGCAACTTTTGTTTGATTAACACCAGCATCTTTGTATCGTTGTCAACTGTTACTTAAATGAAGATCATCTACTAAAATGTTGTGGTTGCTTTTTAAACTCATGTCACTTCTATCAAATTTTGACACAACTCTTTTCACAAATATTATTTTAAAATTAAAACTAACAATTTATTTAATTTATTTAGCACATATTTAAATTCTAGAACTGGGACAATTTGTAAATGCCCGGTTGATACCCACTCAGAGTTATCACTATTGCCTTTAATTACATTTATTTGTTTTTCTCATACATATCTCTGTTGTGACGATTTAAAAGAATTTAGTAGAGATTTTTTAATAATTTGACTTTGATTTTGACTTTAACTCTCTTATTAAGACTTCTAGAATGAGATGTAAATATGGCTTTTAACTAAATAGCTTATTAAAAAACATTAAACTGTTTATTCATTTGTAAATGTAAAAATATTGGTTGTACAAAAAGGAATCTGAAAATCGACAATTATTAAATAGCCCAATAGGTTGCTCTTAATGAGATATTAGTTATTTTTATTGTAATATTAGATGCGTAATCGACCAGTAGTGTATTTGTCTGTGTGGAAGTATTTCTTTTAAATATTTCTAACTTTAATGGGACTTCTATTGAGTATCTTATCTAATGGCTAAGCATCTCTCCTGATAGCTTTAGCTTGACTGGACTCACTTGTAACTTGCATGAATACCTGTAATGAGCCTGACAGAGTCTGACATGCCAAGCAGAGCTTATAAACTATCAGACACTTTTTAGCTTTTAAGATGTAATGCTTATTCATGGGCAAAATCATCAACATCAGTAGTTTTTTATACTTCGTCTATCTCTACTAATATGTAACCGCTTCTGTGGTTTAGACAACGATCTCATATCTAGAGGTTCCACGTTCAAGAAATTTTGTACTCAGTGTAGTTTCTTATTTAAGGCTGTTGCAGTAACAATAGCTCCGGCAATTGGAGGTAGAACAGTCAGTTGCTCTGCGGTTAACGAATCCGTGTGTAACTATCTTCCATTTTCACGATGATGCAAATTTGTCTGTTAGTTTCGAAAATTGCTTTTAACTGAATTCGATGCTCAATTCTTTATTGCGTATAACATAAGGTCAGTTTTTAGTTAATAATTAATTCCCATGAATCCCGAGCCAATGCAACGGTAGCATACTGTCTACGCTTCCACTGAATGCATTAATAACCCTGTTTCCATCCCCACGTGCGACGTTCGATGCATATGCATGGCCGCATGCATTGTCCCCGTGTTTTCCAATCGTGGCCTTTGATCTTCGCAAGTGGCAAGTAATAACTGGAATTGGAGATTATTTGTGGAGGACGCGCTGAGAGGTTTTGGCTGATGTTGATGGGAGATATTAAAAGGAGTAGACTATTTATTTTGACTTTTGCCACTAAAGTTTATTTCAGGAATTTTTAGTAAAGAATACTATTCTGCGGTATTTTGATCTCGAATCAATTCTAATGCCTTGAGCTCACTGAGGAAGTGTTGCTTGATGAGGTTTTCTTTGTTGCTGGTTGAATCTCATTTATAAGGAAAAATATGTTTAGTATTTAAATATTCTATTGTGTTCTATTGTATTGATGTTCTTAGAATATGTCACTGTTTTTAGTTCCTATTTGTCTGTCACGAAGTGAACAATACAATTTTATAATCATACGTTATTTCTTTGATTTTTTGAACTTTGCAACACTCTTACGCTCTAACAAAACACTAAACTTAACTTTAATTTATTTGACAATTTGTGAATAAGCAAAAATATAACACAGTGGGATCTCCTATGTGATTAATTAATTATTAATCCGAGATTGATTTTACTTATCTTATGGGAACAATAGACGATTTAGTTATTTTACTAGGAGAAGCTAACGACGAGAGTTGTTATTTTACTATAACTTTCACACTATGCTTTCTATAAAAACTATTCGGAAGAATGATAAAATCATTCGCAAGCAATAACCGCCCCGTATACATCCCAAAAGGTTTGTATACATCGTTTTATAAATATGGTAACGTCTTAAACAGTTCAGTTTTTCAATTCAAAACTCCCACAGATACGTTTAAAGGCGGGAACTCCCATCACCACATCGATTATAATATAAATCGGTAAATTTAAATATCTAACCCCGTTCTGTGCTACGGGAAATATGACAAACGCCATAAAAAGTAATAAAGGGGACTCATAAAGTCAGCGAATGCGTTGTCAATATAAAATGTTGAGTATAAAATATATTTTTCGAAGTGAGAAGAAGACTCCCGCGGCGCTGAAATGTTTTCCCGTAGTGCTATGAATTGAATAGAGTTGGCAAAGTAGGAAATCAGATACTATCATTTGCTCTTGTATCTAAGAATGCTCTTTAATATTTGTTGTTATTATAAATAAAAGAACGCTTACATGGTTTAATACTAGAAGAATTGTTTTACAAAAACATTACATACTCATTCTTTTATCTACAAGAAAATAATCTACCAAAGTTTTTATTATTAATATGACGTCAATGTTTTCCATTTACCTGTCTTCAAGTATTTCATTTAATATTATTGTTCAGTAGTAGTTAACTAGTTTAATTAGTAGATTTTTTCATATGAAAATAAGGGTAGCTAGCAAGCATGCCTATCTGACGGAAAGTGGTCACCACAGCCTCTAGAACCTCGCAAGATCAGAGCTGTCACTAGCTCGTTGACAACCCTGACAAAAATTTTAAACTCCTTTCTTGAAGGATTGTTAACCGTTATAAACATTAACAATAACAAAACTGTTAGTACTTACTTTTTGAAATATATTACATAATTTTTACACAGTTTTGCCAGTCAACATATTCTTCTCTATTCTGTTGGGTAACCCTTCACAATATTTAAAAATTAAAAACCAATTTAAACATGTAAATACACTACATATATGTGACTGTATTTACTTGTTACTTTCACTAGCTAAATGGCGCTACTCATGAAATTACTTATCACCAAAAAAGATAGTTACGTCTAGCCAACGCAGAATACAATCAGAACTCATAATTTGATAATCAACCAAACTAATTTACTTGAAGACAGACAAAAAATAACTGGTAGTAGCAGGTCAGTGACACTAATGGATGGCGCTATGCGGTTCAATCTGTTAATGAATAAAAACTTATTTTAAATAAATATTTTTTATGATTAATAAATCAAAAAATTGTTCAATCTAAACCTTCTTAAGTCTTCGTGCTAGCTGAGCACAGGAAGAGGATATTGCAACGCTCCCGATGGCTCAGTCGTTCCATTTGTCACTGCAAGACGTTTGATACCGAACGCACAAAGGCTTTGTGCGGAACCACTCAGAGGTTTGCAAGTGTTTGGAGTTTTTAGAAAAACTCTACTACTTATGAATGAATAGAGTAATATGCAGATTTCTGATGAAGATATAAACGAAACGGGACCATTCATAGAACAATACAACCGCATTGATGCTATTTTGGTATTATTGACTGTGGCTGAGCCATTATTATCTTTTTATAATTATTTATGGTTTTTTGTATAATTTTAAATCACTCAAATTCTTGTTTTGTCTTTTTACTTCTTCTTATCATTATTTGCTGTCTGGTTGTTACGTAGTCTAGTTTTACAATAAACACATTTTTTACTTTTATCGTTCGCTCGCCTTTCATTATTTAGGAGATACTCACAGTCCACTAGTTCTCCGCTTCATAGACCATATTATGTGATGGTAAGCAAATAGAAGGAAAACAGTCAATATTACAAGATTGTTGAATCGCCTCTCGGTGTTAACCTATCTCAAATCTAGAAATCCATAATTCTCGATTCTTCGATCGGTGAAAGGGTGTTTCCAAATCCTAACCCGAAACAATATTAACGACATTGCTGTGTTTCGTCAGTTGGAGGTTACATAGCCAGTTCTTCTGTTTGAGTAATTCAAGTAACTCGCCTCCGCGTTAAATGTTTTGACATCAACTTTTAAAGTCAAAATTGTACTTTGGTACATATATAAACGCTTATTGAATATCAATCTTAGCCATCTGTTCGTGAATCAATTAGAAGGTATCCCCTCCTCCTTCAATATAACCCTCCCTTTACACGTCATTGGGAATTGTTTTAAAAATGTTACAATCCATAGTCAATCATAAAACTATGAACCTAAAAACCGAAAAGGTTACGAAAGTGATTTAAAACATTTTCCGTCACAGAAATGTCAAAAATCATCAATTATTATCAGGTCTGAAGGCAACTCTGACAGTTACTGGGTTTCTTTGACAGGTGGGCGTTTCAGCGGACTGTTGAAAAATGGGAAATGTATAAAATTCCTGTAGAACTAATCCAATCTGATATTTGTACTATGTGCAAAAGAAGTGATCTGACTCGGTAGACATTTGACTTTGACTTACAATTGCATATATTCTTATCAATATTTTATTACGAAAAGTAAGAGATGCGAATAACTTCAATTTAATTTAGTCCTTGTAAAAAGGAATTACTCGCGAACAAAAACTTATACTCATCGTATTGGCTCTACCGGGTTTTGAACCCGGGACTTCTGGCTAAGTAGACAGGGGTATTGACCACTCTACCAAACGGCCGTCATTTTACTATTTACACAAAATTTGCGTCCTTTATCACACATCGACCCTTTCTAAACAAAAGTAGAAACTAGAGAAATTGTATTGAAAATCCTCGAATTGCTTCTTACCATTGTAAAATATTGCGAATGAATATAAATGGCCTCGAATATGGCAACACCGAGCCGTATTGGCTGAAATATGTTTACAATAACGTTCAGCGTAAGAAATATGAAGCACTTAGGGGATAAAAAGGGGTAGTTTGATATTTTAGCTATCGCCATGATGGCAAAATTGTAATCTCATGTTTTTCTAGACTTGCGACTTGCGCATCAATTCTTGGTTCTTTATCAACGACATATTTATTGGAATTATTTGCAGAATTGTTTTGGAATTGGAATAACCGATGGCTTTCCAATTCCAGTCGTGAATCATTTCGCTGTTTCTGTGTGAAGGGTCTCCCCTTAAGCACCTTGCAGTTGGGCATGATCAAAATATCTAGTGCAGTGCATAGTTTCACTCGCACTAGCTACCTTTTTCTTTGAACTGCACTTCTACTTATCGTCAGATGGAATTGAGTCATTTGCTTGATTTTTCTATAAAAGCGTGTGGAAATATAGTCCATTGGAGACATTAATATCTCTTGACTCCTGAAATTTGTCGGATTTGAGATGACGAATTTCTGGCTACTTTGTTATCGTAATCGGATTCCAATATCAAATTACTATACCAAAGAGGAACTCAAAGAAAATGAATAATACCATAATAGAGGACTTGTCTCATAAACTCATACGAAAGAGTCTCTCTTAAAAAGTTAAAAAAAGCAAATTTTGATTAGTTAAACATTCAAACACATGGCTTTGAGAATAATTTTAATAAAAATATAGGTTTTAGTCTTCGAAAAGAATGACATTTACATAAATATAGACTCGGTAATGACGTAAACTAGGTATCTATGGTTCCTAATGAATTCTTAAATGCTTAACCCAATTTAAAATGTTTCTAACTAAAAACGCTCTGACGGTATTTAAAGGCAAACTCACAATCTCGGTAATACGCTAAGCCATAACAAAGCAAAGAAAACCACCCTGTATTATATTTCACTATCAATCCATCCCATTCTTCCTCCGAACCTCGATTCTACACACTAATAACCTTTTGTGAGTCCCACCCATCGGGAGAAACACCCTGTAGAGTGGAATCTTCACTGGATGGATGTTCTAATATTCAAATGGGATACGGAACTATTATTGTTGGAGCCACTGTCGATATATACGAGGGACGAACGATTTTGGTAGTAGCATAACTGTAAAATAGTAAATATATTTTTTACATTTATTATTTTATCATATTATTCTTAGTTGAACAAAATCTTATGATTTTTCATGACATGGTTTTTTGATAAATAAAGTTTAAAAAAGCAGAGACAGAACTAGTAAATACTTGATACAATTTATAAGCACATCACTTAGAGAAAAAATAAATATACAGTTTGAAAATAAATATGTTATTAGCAACAGTCTTAAATAAAAGATAAGTGTTTTATAATTGTTGTAAGATTAATTTCTCATTAATAAAACAAAAACACACAAAACAAATACAGACTGTAAAGGATTCAATGTGTGGACTGTATTAAATTTAAGTATTTAAAAACAAAGAAAATAAACTGTGGTTCGAACTAGAATAATTTTAATATCTGTCACTTAGCAACCACACAAAACCATAGCTACAAGAACAAATCAAAGAGTCTCGCTAACACAGACAAACATATTTGTTTTCTTAAAACAATACGTAAGTCACTATAATATTTTACAATCGATATCGTTTAAAATGTCCAATGGTCTTGAATTAAAAGTCGCGGGAAGAAGAAACTTAAGAATACATTGACATAGCTACTCACATACCACACAGATTCCTTTCGAAGCCCAAATCTAAAACAAAAATGAAAAATTAAGCGTTGTACTATCTAAGCTTCCAACACAGCGAGCCCGAGGCAGATTCGTTATCAAGTGTCAAGACTGCTCGGGCGGCATACAAGCAACTTCTTTGCATACTTCCCGAGAACGCTCGAGTGTCAGTGTGCGATACGTCACATATATTATATCGCGTGTCTACATATTGCTTTGGTAGTGATGTGCGTGCTGTCGATATTGTAAACAGCAAGATTAAACTATGATGTAACATGCTGAATAGTGGACAGCGTGTAAGATTTTTGGAGGTAGTCTCTGTCCAGCAGTGTTCCTCGATTCTTAGCTGATAAAAGATGATGATTAGTAACCGCATGAGCTGGTGCTTTTTTATATTGCATTAGCTTCCGCCCGCGGCTACGCTCGCGTATTAGTCGTTCTATTACAAATGTCATATAACCAACCATCCCAAAATGAATTATTCAAACCAAACGAAGAAACTCTTCAGCTTTATATATTTTCTAATTATCATGCCGAAATAATTAAAAAATATTGTTTTATTAATATTTTGTGTTTCCAAATTTATTGATATTTTTATATGTTTATGTTATTTTTATAAAAGATGCTAGTTCTTATTTAATGAGAACAATGTTCTTTGTTAACTTTAACTATTTGCAAATACCCGGTTAATAACCACTTCAAGATATCACTATTACTAATGCTATACCTTTAATTATATTTATTTATTTTTTTCATAGATTCCTTGCTATCAATAAAAACTCTATTTAAATACAAATATTTTTACTTCGATTTGAATGGAATCCCAAATACACACAAAAACAACATGCAAATTAAACACTTAACTTAAACGTACCTTTTGTAATCTACCTTTCTCCTGTATATCCTAAAATTTGTAGTGCCTGCTAGAGTCCATAGTGTCATTAATAGTCTTAAGATCTACATATTATGTAACTATGGAACGCAAAATAAATAATTGAACTGAATTGAATTACTGAATCAGCTGTAGTTGACGACGACAGACGACATGTTAAACTTAACATTTAGTATGTTGTATATTGTCGATGATAATCACCCAAACCATTATATACTATACTATAGTTGTGAAAATATGTATCCCATGCCCTGAGTGCACAAAGAGTATTCCAGCATCAAAAAGTATACAATACATCGATAACACGACCCAACACTAGCACTAAGCGAGATATATCAGCTCACTTCATTTATCCGAGCCCGTATCTTTTGTTTGCTATATTTTTGACAAGTACAAAGCGAATCTGCGCTTGTCATATGTTTGACAGACTGGTGGGGGGAGTAAGTTGTTATTAAGTGCTATACTTGAGGTTATGTTCGCGGGGGTATTCAGATAGCTAATTATTTACTGTATTATTGAGATGGGGTTGTAAATCGTCATTAAATAAATGATTCAACTAGGCAACGTCTTTCTTTTGCTGTGTAGATTTTTTCATTTTTATATATAAAGCACAGCAAATGACTCGACACCACCTGATGGTAAGCAGA